>CAMRHE010000202.1:1482500-2682500 GCA_947044405.1 Leptodactylus fallax
ATTTTTTGGCAATATAGTAGCAAGCTCCATTTGGTGGTTAAAGCAGCTGTATTACATTGTGAGGGCTTCCATCCATGACATAACAGCTACCAGTAGCAAGGTGTAAATCAGAGGCCAGGCCCCACAAACTATCCAGTAAAGACATTGGGGCATATTTATTATTAAGTTTACACCAGTTATCTTACATAAAAAGTTACAAACCAAAGGTGGGAGTTGCTCTACATTTAAGATGATTTGTTCCAAAAGATCACTGAAATCTACGCCCACTAAATGCTGGCATAGATTCCAGCATAGGTGCACAGCCCAACGGAGGAGCTGCTGAATTTATGGAGAGGCAGGTACTTCTGGTCCTGAGGTTATGAAGATTGGCATTCAATACGCTAGTCATAAATATCCCCCATCGTCATGTGCTGAGCCTGTTGGGATCATCATTCAGTAGCCAAGCAAACTTAATAATTAAAGGGGTTCTCCTGTTACATAACCATATTTAAATTTCTAGATGATTGAAAGTATTTTTGCAAATATAAATAATTTTTAAAAATTGCATAGTTTTTAAGATTTTATCTTTTGTCGTGATTGATTGCCAATGGATATGACCATGAATGCAAAAACTTTCTATATTTTTGTCAGAAATGGAGTTGAAGCTGATTTGTTACGAACCGGGTTCAACCTGAATATTCCAAATTGTTTGGATTTTAACAAAACTGGACAAATTCTGATTCGTCACGGACAAGCTAAAATGGTCGGCACCACATGTACTGTGCAGGAAAAATACAGAAGAGACACATGTCTTGTCAGTGTGGCGTTCTAGCACCACCTGACATCAGCTGACAGCCTCTCAGCCAGTGGTAGTTGGACACCTTAGAGTGCTGATGTCATATACACCAGGCATGTCAAACATGCGTCCTGCGGGCCGCATGCGGCCCTTTACAGGCATATCTGCGGCCCGCACAAAAGTCTCAAACTTTGTCTCTAAATTTTAGAGACAAAGTTTGAGACTTTTGTGCGGGCCGCAGATGTACAAAACTCACGATCAGCACTTCCGGCTCTTCATTCATTGGCCCACGGGGCCTAACTACCGGGGTAGCAGTGGTAGCGACTGCCACAGGGCCCGGAACATTACGGGGCCCGGAGCCCTGTGGCAGTCGCTACCGCGAACCCCACAATCACTGCTATCGTTATACTCCGGGGTCTTTTGAGACCCCGGAGTATAACGATCGGGGGCCCAGGGGAGGTGAGCGAACATAAAAAACACTGTAACTCGCCTATCCGCCGCTCCGCAGGCTTCGGGCCTGTTTGGTGACGTCCCAGACGTCAGCCGACATTATGCGTCGCGACGCCGGCCTGGATCGCGCGAGATCCGGTCCGAAATTGAAGATGGCCGAAGTAGCGCACGGGAGTGCACCGGAGCGAGGAAGAGGTAAGTTGCAGTGTTTTCTATGTTTCTATCCTCCCCTGGGTCTCCAATCATTATACTCTGGGGTCTGAAAAGACCCCAGAATATAATAATCGTTCATGGGTGGTCCACTATGGGGCATAATACTGTGTGCAGGGGCCACTATGGTGCAAACTACTGTTTGCAGGGGCCACTATGGGGCAAACTACTGTGTGCAGGGGCCACTATGGGGCAAACTACTGTGTGCAGGGGCCACTATGGGGCAAACTACTGTGTGCAGGGGCTACTATGGGGCAAACTACTGCGTGCAGGCGCCACTATGGGGCAAACTACTGCATGCAGGGGCCACTATGGGGCAAACTACTGCGTGCAGGGGCCACTATGGGGCAAACTACTGCGTGCAGAGGCCACTATAGGGCAAACTACTGTGTGCTGGGGCCACTATGGGGCAAACTACTGTGTGCAGGGGCCACTATGGGGCAAACTACTGTGTGCTGGGGCCACTATGGGGCAAACTACTATGTGCAGGGGCCACTATGGGGCATAATACCGTGTGCAGGGGCCACTATGGGGCATAATACCGTGTGCAGGGGCCACTATGGGGCATAATAGTGTGCGCAGGAATGCGGTTTGTGTGTGGGGGGTTGGGGGCGGCGGCTTGGGGGGGGCCCCATGTCAAATGTTCGCCTTGGGGCCCAGCCATTCCTAGTTACGCCACTGATTGGCCCATATCCCTGCATATGACCTGCTTATGTGATCAATGAATGACGACCCGGAAGTGCTGATCGTGAGTTTTGTACATCTGCGGCTCGTGTGGCTGCTGATCACCTAAGTCAGTTTTGTTGTGAGCGGAGGAAGAGTTGTGGCTGAGAGTGACTGGGATACTGTGACCGTGCTGAGGAAGAAGGGACCCACTGCCGCACAGGCAAAGTCCAAGCAAGTGAGTGGCCCTCCTGTATGTAACCATTAAAAACT
The DNA here is from genome assembly GCA_947044405.1 of Leptodactylus fallax. Classification (NCBI taxonomy): domain Eukaryota; kingdom Metazoa; phylum Chordata; class Amphibia; order Anura; family Leptodactylidae; genus Leptodactylus; species Leptodactylus fallax. The sequence goes on from CAMRHE010000202.1 coordinate 1,484,872, forward strand.
AAAGAGAGGGGTGAGCACTCAGATTATAAATAATTGTGATGCAAAAAACAGTGGTGCTGATTGGATGAAAAATGCAATCGAACACAAAGGAGAAACAGCATCCAATATAAAGCACACACAAAATTTCTTTATTAAATAACACAGCAAACAAGGAAAAATTAAAAGCAATTAAAATACATGTGCACCCTTGGAGGCAAATACCAGGGGTGAACACCAAAAAGAACAAATCCTACAGACGCCCATTAAATAAATATAAAGTAAATAAATACATATTGAAAATTCATAATAATATAAATAATAATATAATAATATAATATAATGAATAGGCCTATTAGCACAAAGCACAAAGAGGTGTCAAGCCTTAGGACAAAACACTAAAAATGATTGAAAAAAATGATAGCAAATAAATGTTTAGTTTTTAATTGCTGTATTTTTGTTAAATATATTAGTTGCTGTTGCGCACTGCAAATATATGTTGCTGTTACATATTACTACTTCATATCTTGTTTTCATGACTGCTGTTAAAATACGTGTGTGACATTAGCTGCTGTGTGCGGCCCTCGCAACAACCTCTTGTTACTCATGTGGCCCTCGGGGTACCCTGAGTTTGACATACACTATATAAGGTGCTTTAAGCATGATTACGAAGCATTTTCAGTAATGGTGGCGATAGGGAAGGATCTGTGATTCTTCTCAATGCATCATATAGAGTAATCAGTTCTGAAAAGCTTACAGTTGCAACCAATAGAGTTAGAGAATCTTAGGAACAGGACGGTTTAGTCAGATTTAATCAATTTCATGCAGATTAGTGATAGAATAATAGATATTAGAAGTGAGGGAGTGAGAATATCTGTGCTGCTGTTGTGAGTGTAAGCCTGACAGCAGCATTGTTGCACTAATACACAAAGGATAGTTAACCCTTTCACTGCCAATCAGCAAAACGCTGATTCCGCCATCACTAATTGAAAAAAAATCTTTAATATTTAAGCGTTTTTTTCATTGTTGTTCACCTAATATAGTCTCACAGCCTGTGCTAATCTAAACAAAAACTGTAATATAAGGTTTTTTTCTGTATTTTTTTTTCTGCTTATTTCTGACTAATCTAAAAAAAGATATTATATAAGGTTTTTTTGCTCTGCTCACCCAGTACACAGTGTGATGTATTGTGCACTGCTAATCTGAAAAAATATTTATTCATCTATATATATGTGCCCAGTCATCCGGCAGTTCTGCAACTTAACTCGTACCTGGCCAAGCTGCTGGTGGTGCAGTCACTGCTGTACCAGTTAGTGAATTCCACTGCATTTCGCCAGCTGATGACATGCACTTAACCTCGATGGAGGATTCCTAGCCACCATTATCTATCTAGGAAAGCTGTCCCTGCTTTATATCGACATGTGTCAGAGAGTGTGGGCTTTTACTTGGTCATGTCAGTCTGGGGAAAGGTACTTGCCACCGTTGACACGTGCAGTAGCAGTTATGGACAAGGACAATACATGATTTTCACGGCCCACTGGGTCAATAATTTGAGCAACAAATCAGGTGCTAGTTCCACCGTGTTTGTGCAGCCCCAGTTCTAACACCATGCAGGGCATCTCCTCTGGATCCTCCTCTCTGGATCGGTTCCCACATCCATCTTCACCAGGGCAAAGCGTTGCTTCCACTCCTCCTCCTCCTCCCTTGTTTAATAGGTGTAAGGTGAAGTGCTGCCATGCAGTTTAACATTTAATGAGCTTGGATCAGAGCAGTCACACTGCAGCAAGTATCCCACTGGATGGATCATTGTCAACTCCAACTGGGTAGCATTTCCAGCGACAATGGCACCAATATTGTTGTTACGCTGCAGTTAGGTCAAATAACACATTGTCCCTGTGTGGCACATGCGCTTAATCTGGAGATTTTTCACTTTATTAATTTGTATAGTGACCTAAAAGAGGTGCTCCTCATGGTCAGAAATGTCTCTGCATATTTCAACCATTCTTATGTTGCAAAAAACACCCTGTTTTTTTCACCACCTTATCTGCAATGTTCCAACTTTGTGGAATGCCACCTTAAACATGATGGAGCATCTTGTGATCAGCAGAAGTGGTGAATGATTACAGCATGCAGCAGACCAGACCAGAGCCTGGGACCTGAGCCACCTGAAAAAAAAACGAATCTTGAGAGATTCTAGCCATGATTTCCTTATTATGGACACATTATCAGATAGAGACGGTACATGCATGTGAATATAACCCAGCCACAATAAGGAAATCATGGCTGGGTTCCTGGCAAGTGCCAGACCATAAAAAGTACCTGCTTTCATGGTGGTATCCATTGGCAACAGATCAAGACAAAAGATGATTACTTATGTTTGCAAATATATTTAACCTTTTAATTTAAATGTATTCATATATTCATGGAAATAAACCCTTTAAGCTGTTGTGTTATTCTTTATGGGCAAATGTAGCCACAATCTGCAGCAGGAAAAAAGCAGAGCAATAGCTAGTTCTTGCTTAACCTAGGATAAAGGAGGATAAAGGGTCGGATTGTTGTCTTAGAAACATCACCTATATCTATCAACTATAATTAAATGGATTAAATATCGTTCGATGTCTTTAAAGACCATTCAGTTCTCCCACCAATCCAGGAAAAAAAAAATTGCTTCAGGCTGCAGAAAGTCTACCTACACTCCTGCTGCAAGGATCTGTGATTATTAACAGAGGAATCAACCACTGTACAATATGTGAGATGAATATGTTTTAACCAGCAACTATGGACAGCTTAAGACCAAGACTTTACAAATAAAATATGGTACTCAATACTGTAGGATAACTGCTTTTTAATCACAAAACAAAATGACTCTGTCCCATGTGTAAGCCGTGTACCGGGGTGGGCTGCCCAGGATACAGCGACGTCATGAACAAAGGAAGCGACTCCAAATCAATTTAGCAAAAACAAGATTTTACTTAGTGTAATAACACCCCATTACCAAAAAGAACACTCCCAACTATTTACATACACTCAGCCAGTAAGCTGAGACCCTGGTGTTGTGCAGCACGGTGCCCTCCAATGTGTGCCTACAATATACTCCAAGCTTTTACCTATCTGCAGGCTGCAACTAACCAGCCGCTTGTTACCTTTTTATCACCCTAGTCACAGGAACAATTCAGTGAGTGTGATAGGGGCACTGGTGGTATAACACAAAAGCTTAGGGTGGGTTCACACTTGCGCTTGAGTCCGTCCGCTGCCAATTTGACTGAAAATCTCAGGAAACTGGATAGGCACCGGATAGCGACAGGTTAGCGATGCATTGCTTAAAAACCCATTCATTTGAATGGGTTTTTAAAGCAATGTGCAGGTGTGCGCTTACACCCTCTGCGCCGCGAATCCAGTTTTTTCGTCGGAAACAAAGTTGGACATGCAGGACTTCATTTCCAGCGAAAAAAAACTGGATTCGCGGCGCAGAGGGTGTAAGTGCACACCTGCGTATTGCTTTAAAAACCCATTCAAATGAATGGTTTTTTTAAGCAATGCATCGCTAACCTGTCACTATCCAGTGCCTATCCAGTTTCCCGAGATTTTCAGTCAGATTGGCAGTGGACGGACTCAAGCACAAGTGTGAACCCACCCTTACAGACTTATTAACATAACCCTATTCCCCCCAGACAATGTACAACCAAGTAAATATAATAGTAGGTCAGCTTGCAAGCCAAAGAAATGTGACAAGGCATAAAATGTCGCTTCTAGACTTCCTCAGAAGCTCCTCTCTGAGAGTTACAACTCAATAGAATTCTCTGAGTCCTTACTACCGAATAGGTAGATAATTCACCAGTAGTGTGGCCTGTGAAGATGAGTATGCCTAACTATTCTAACTACAGGCCCTTACTCAGTCCCAAGCAATTTGGCGCCAAAAATGTAATGCGGTGCATGCACGATTACTTCTCTTACTGACCCGGGTCTGTTGGGTACCTTTAGCCTTTGTCTGGAACAGCTTGAAGCGGGGCTCATCTAGAGAACATGCGGTCTCACTAACAGGGCCACTTCTCACCCGGGTCCTTAATAGCAATCTTCTCCTTAGGATGCTGTCTGAACAAACCCTGGAACAGCCTCTGCTTCAGCTCCACCTTGCTATATTTCTGATCCCTTAGGAATCCTCCTTCTACAGTGCCTTGCGAAAGTATTCAGCCCCCTTGAACTTTTAAACCTTTTGCCACATTTCAGGCTTCAAACATAAAGATATAAAATTTTTATTTTTTGGTGAAGAATCAACAACAAGTGGGACACAGTTGTGAAGTGGAACGAAATTTATTGATTATTTTAAACTTTTGTAAAAAATAAAAAACTGAAAAGTGGGGCGTGCAATATTATTCGACCCCTTTACTTTTAGTGCAGCAAACTCACTCCAGAAGTTCAGTGAGGATCTCTGAATGATCCAATGTTGTCCTAAATGAGTGATGATGAGAAATATAATCCACCTGTGTGTAATCAAGTCTCCATATAAATGCACCTTGTGGTCAAACAACCAAATGTCAGTTTATAAAAAAAATAAACTTATTTACAGAAACAGGTACATTCATAACATGAGGACTGTTTCCCCATCTTACACATGTGTTACCAAAAACTAAGAATTACCATACTAACTGCATCTGCATTGTAAGAACTGATGGCATCTTTAAAAGCAAGTCCATATAGACAAATTTATTGTTGCAGATTTTCTTCCACATATTTTGCTGTTTATCTTCAGCAAAGTCCAAATGTTACAAGTGGCTAAGACCACACACTGTGGCAATGCACAGTATAAAACGCTGTGTTTTATAGTACCAGCATAGTGAACAAGATTAATGTCACCCACACATTGTGGAAAAAAAAACACTGCAGAAATGCTGTGTTTTCAAATTAATGCAGAAAATCAGTGAAAAAAAAAACATTTTTCTAGCTGTGTGGCCTTAACCTAAGGCCGGGGCCCCACGTGGCGTAAATGTCGTGGTTTTGGAAATTGCAGCATGGCGTTTTCCTTATAGGTATAATTGAAGCAAAAAGTCCACATATGAAATCTCTGCGAAAAAAACTTTTCTTTGAAAAGTGCTGCGGATAAAACCACGATGTGTTGCCGCCGCGGTTTTTCCCACAGGACTTTTTTTTGCTGCGGCCCGCTACGTGGGCCTTAGCCTTCAGGGGATTTTCCATAGATTTCACCCTATGTCAATTTCTATGCATTTTTTTCAGCATGTGGATGAGATTTGTTAGTGTAATATGCTGTGAATCTACTATACAAATCTACATCTGCCAAGTGTTAACATACCCTGAAAACAAGCTAGAACTCAAGGTAGGAAAGTTCTGTGTTTTAATAAAGACTTTTTCTATTTAAAACATTTTCTTTAACCAATAACATTTGTATGAAATTTGTGTGACACTGAAGAGGTAGATTGCCAGGAGAATAATAATAATATGTTTTTACACTAACTAAAATGACAAATTAAATAAATATAGAACTGTGAATGCTATATCAATAGAATAGGAGAAATTACTGTTCACAAAAAAAACCTTTCTTTGCATAAATTTAATCAGCATGGCAGTGCTCTCCAACAGCGCTATAGTATATAGTCATTTCAGTTTTCATAAGCCACTGGCACTTTACTCTTCTTCATCTTTGAACTTCAAGTACATGTCAGCATTTCACCGTGCAAATCCTATCCTGCCTGATAATCTGCTCAGATCTTCCTTTATCTTGTAACTTTTAATTAGAAGACTGTCAAAAGTGTGTTACAGAAATGAACAGCCTCTACAAGGAAAGAAGTTATTCTCTATTTAGTATTATAGACATCTCAACTCCTCTTCAAGCAAGGGTTAGATCCAGATGACAAAAAAATATACTATTAAGCTGAAGCCCCACTTTGCGAAATAGCTGTTTTTTTTTTGTTGCAGATTTTGCTGTGTTTTTTTTGATTGAGCAGAAGGGAGAAGTATAAGTGTTTCCTAGATATTTCCCATTCCTTCTGTAGCCACTACTAGGTTTGGCTCAAAAGAAAAAAAAAAATGCAGCAAAATCTGTAACAAAAAGCAGAGTTTCCTCAATGTAGGGCCTTATCCTTAGGGTAGCAGCACACAACCGTGTTTCACCCGTGAAACTCGGTCCGTGTGTTAGCCAGATTTACCGGCTTGAACTTCATGCTGGGAGCGGGACTCCTAGCATCCTAGTTATCTATGATGCTAGGAGTCCCTGCCTCCCAGTGACATACTGTCCCGTACTGTAATTGATAGGGGACAGTATGTCACTGGGAGGCAGGGACTCCTAGCACCATAGATAACTAGGATGCTAGGGGTCCCACTCCCAGCATGAAGTTCAAGCCGTTAAATCTGGCTAACACACGGACCGAGTTTCACAGGTGAAACACGGTCGTGTGCTGCTACCTTTAGACGTTAGTGAAAGTTTTGTCATTGAACATTAGGCATGAAGTTTACTTCTATTTTATTTAGTGTACCTGGTATAGTATATTTGCAACATTGTGGATAAATTCACATGGCCACATTGTTACATCCAAATACTTTAAACACATAAAGCTGTTACCATGAATACATATAAACCTGTATTGAAGCTGTATGAAATATTTAATTCCTTCAGAAATAAGTCTATTTTGGCATTATACTCAGGATACCAAAGCATTATTGCCTGTCAGTAAAGAACTGTCAGGAAGTTTTATTAAGTTTAATAAGCATATCCATGGCAAACTTGGGGGCCTTTTGTTAGACTCTTATAGACTCTTATGTCTTATAATATAAGACAGGGTCTTATATTATTTTTTGCTCTGAAAAAAGGGCTAGGGCTTATTATCGGGGTAGGTCTTAATTTTTTCCATGAACAACAATCACACATTTGATCTCTTTTTATTTCAACTTTTATCAGACGTGAAACAGCGAAAAAACAGCAGTTTGGCACTTTTGATCTTTTTTTTTTTGCTACGGAATTCACTATAGAGGTAAAATATTTTTATAAGTTTGTAGAGCGGGTGTTTTCGGACACAGGGATACCTAATGTGTATGTGTTTCACAGTAATATTTTATTTTTATATGTATTCTAGTGAAAGTGGGAAGGGGATTGTTCATTATTTTGTATTTTTTATATTTTTTAACTTTTTTGTTTTTTTTAACTATTAACAACCCCTCCTAGGGGGGGCTTGAACCTGCAATCCTGCAATAGTAATATTCCTATGACAGGCCTGGGAGCCTTCATAGGACAGGTCGGCTCCTGCGATCTCACCCGCGGGAGCCAGCCTGCAACTTCAAAGTTACGGATGAGGACCAGCCCCGGGGATAGTTTATCTGCTTTGGGGGGTCGATTTGGAGGGGGGGTCACGGATTGGCACACTCAACAATGCCCGCGATCAGAGTGGACTCTGATCGCGGGCATTAACTGCGGGTCTCCACTGTAAAAGGAGACCCGGTATAGTACGGTAGCTATAGGGGGTGGGGACCGGCCCTAGGGAGTGCGGGGGGAAGCGCGGAGGTCACGCAGTGCCCGTGGTCAGAGTCCATTCTGATCGCGGGCATTAACTCCAGCAGTTCTGCTACGCTCAACAATGCCCGTGATCAGGGTAGACACTGACCATGGGCATTAACTCCAGGTCTCCGCGGAGAACCGGTACGGCAGCTATGGTAACCGCTCAGCAGAGCGGTCGCCATCTTTAAGGACCCGGCATCCGCTGTAATCGCACGGCAGATGTCGGGAAGGGGTTAAATTAGCTAGGGCTTATTTTTGGAGTAGGGCTTATATTTCAAGCCTACTCCAAAAAACCTGGAAAACGTATCTAGGGCTTATTTTCGGGGTAGATCTTATTTTTGGAGAAACACGGTACCTATATGCCATAGTTATATATAGACTATATACTGTAGACTGCACCATCTAACGCTAGGTTCACACTAGCATTCGGTTTACGTTCTACGGGTCCACTTGGGTACCCAAAAAAAGGAAACCCTTTCCGCTTAAAAAGCGGTTACCCATGGAAACCTGCGAACCTCATAGACTATAATGGGGTCCGTCGGGTTTCTATGAGGATTCTGTCCGAAATCGCCGGACATGGGGAACAGAATCCCCGAAGGCTTATGTAAACCTAGCGTAAGGGATTAAATATCTCATATTGATATTATCGCTGATCCCAACCATACAGCAGGGTGTTGGCTGCATAGTACAGCTGGCATCTGCTGCTGATGGCCCTGGCACAGATCATGCGTCTATGTGTCATATGCCTAGGACATAATTGTATGTCTACTTGTGGGAATACACTGACAAAATGGACATACAGTTACAGTTTGCAGGAAGGGATAAATTACGCCTTGTTGTAAAGCTGCTTCATTTTTTATTTTAAGTGAAACAATTTAAAACAGGTAAGCACAGCCTTTAACTAAGGCCTTTAATTGCTACATGGGCAGGGGTGTAGCTATAAGGGGTGCAGAGTTAGCAATCACTAGTGGGCCCTGGCACATCAGAGGGCCCAAAGGTTTCTCTACAATGTAAAAGATAGCAGTATTATAGATGTCACATGGTAAGTGGAGGCCCCATTACAGATTTTGTTTTGGGGCCAGGGAGCTTCAAGTTACACCTCTGTTTGTGGATGTGGCGTACGGACGGCATAAGGACATGAAAATTGCTTAATGGCAAGTTGATATTACCAAGCACCTGGCTACTAAGGGGCACAGAGGAATATAAATAATTGGACAAATTATTAGACCGTGAGATCTGTTTCCTTTAATAACCCAGTGGTGTGTTGATGATACCACATCCGTGGTTTCTCCTGAATCAGTATTATATGTATGGGCATTTTCCTTGTATGCTATCTATCTGTCATATGGCCGCTGATTTATTCTTGTATGCATATTTTGCAACTCTATATTATTGATCTTTTGAGGCTTATGGATAGTCATCTTGTCATATGAGTTTTTTAGTCCCATATCTGTATATATTAGATACATTATTTATACCAGGTCTTGTAACCGCGTGTCTTATTGTAGGCATTGTTAGGTTATATCTTTATTATTGTCAATTCCACATATATTTATGTAATTCAATTGTTATATGTATTTTACTGTGCATTAATAAATATGATTGTTTTTTATAAACGTGTGGGATTTTTTGGTTCATTCAAACTTTGGTTTCTAATCTCATTATTTGTGTTATTATTTGCCTTACTGCATGATTTATTCAATGAATAGGAGCTGCGGAAGCAGGACCGCAAAATAGGACAGGAATAGGACCTGTTCTATATTTTGCGGTCCAGACTGTCGGCCCGCACACAGGACCGTGTAATTCACGGTCATGTGTACAGGTCCATAGAAATGAATAGGTTAGTGTGCTATCTGGGAAAAACCCAGATAGCACACTGACCATGCATACAGTAGTCTGCTAGGGAACTTAGGACATGGATTACTGGAACCATGTCCTGTGGTCTGATGAGTCCAACATTTACTTATTTGGTTAAGATGGTGTCAATCGTGTATGACAGCAACCAGGTGAGGAGTACAAAGACAAGTGTGTCTTGCCTACAGTCAAGCATGGTGGTGGGAGTGTCATGGTTTGGGGCTGCATATGTGCTGCCAGCTGGTGGGAGCTACAATTCATTGAGGGAACCATGAATGCCAACTTGTACTGTGACATACTGAAGCAGAGCATGATCCCATCCCTTGAGAAACTGGGCCGCAGGGCAGTATTCCAACATGATAAAGACCCCAAACACACCACCAAGATAACCACTGCCTTGCTAAAGAAACTGGGGGTAAAGGTGCTGAACTGCCAAGCATGTCCCCAGATGTAAACCCTATTGACCGTCTGTGGGGCAAACTCAAATGGAAGGTGTAGGAGCACAAGGTCTCTAACATCCACCAGCTCTGTGCTGTCGTAATGGAGGAGTAGAAAAGGATTCCAGTGGCAACCTGTGACGCTCTAGTGAACTCCGTGCCCAAGAGGATTAAGGCAGTGCTGTAAAATAATGGTGGCCATACAAAATATTGACACTTGGTGAACAATTTGTCCATTTTCACTTAGGGGTTTACTCATTTTTGTTGCCAGGGGTTTAGACATGAATGGCTGTGTGTTGAGTGATTTTGATGGCCCACCAAATTTACACTGTTATACAAGCTGTACACTGACTACGTTACATTGTATCAAAGTGTCATATCTTAAGTGTTGTCCCATATATAATGAAATAATTACAAAAATATGAGGGGTGTACTGACTTATGTGCGATGCTATATATACTGTATAATTATTATTATCTACTAGTGCAGTCCATGGTGGTGTGTGTGGGTGTGTTGGGGGGGGGGGGGTTAGTATTAACAGGAGTTGTCCTGCAGAAGGTGCTATGTAACAGAGTCCTGCAGAATGTAGTGTGTATAGCAGAGTTCAGCAGAATGTAGTGTGTATAACAGAGTCCTGTAAAAGGTAATGTGTATGGCAGAGTCCTGTAGAAGGTACTGTGTATTGCAGAGTCCTGTAGAATGTTATGTGTTACTGTAATCTACTCATACATATACAATTAATATTACTATTATTATTGTCTATCAGTGCAGTCCATGGTGGTGTAGGGGGTTATAGTAGTGACAAGTGCTGTACATAGAATCCTGTAGAAGGTCTTGCGTATAGCAGTGTACTGCAGAATGTACTGTGTATAGCAGAGTCCTGTAGAAGGTACTGTGTATAGCAGTGTCCCCCAGAATGTAGTGTGTATAGCAGTGTCCCCCAGAATGTAGTGTGTATAGCAGAGTCCTGTAGAAGGTACTGTGTACAGTGGGTACGGAAAGTATTCAGACCCCTTTAAATTTTTCACTCTTTGTTTCATTGCAGCCATTTGCTGAAAGCAAAAAAGTTCATTTTATTTCTCATTAATGTACACTCAGCACCCCATCTTGACAGAAAAAAACAGAAATGTAGATATTTTTGTAAATTTATTAAAAAAAACAACTGAAATATCATATAGTCATAAGTATTCAGACCCTTTGCTCAGTATTGAGTAGAAGCACCCTTTTTAGCTAGTACAGTCATGAGTCTTCTTGGGAATGATGCAACAAGTTTTTCATATCTGGATTTGGGGATCCTCTGCCATTCTTCCTTGCAGATCCTCTCCAGTTGCGTAGAAGGTAATGTCTATAGCAGAGTCCTGCAGAATGTAGTTTGTCTAGCAGTATCTCCCATAATATAGTGTGTATAGTAGAGTCCTGTAGAAGGTACTGTGTATAGCAGTGTCTGCCAGAATGTAGTGTGCATAGTAGAGTCCTGTAGAAGGTAATGAGTATAGCAGAGTTCTGCAGAATGTAGTGTGCATTGTAGAGTCCTGTAGAAGGTACTGTATATAGCAGTGTCCGACAGAATGTAGTGTGCATAGTAGAGTCCTGTAGAAGGTACTGTGTATAGCAGTGTCCGCCAGAATATAGTGTGCATAGTAGAATCCTGTAGAAGATACTGTGTATAGCAGTGTCCGTCAGAATGTAGTGTGTATAGTAGAGTCATGTAGAAGGTAATGAGTATAGCAGAATCCTGCAGAATGTAGTGTGCATAGTAGAGTCCTGTAGAAGGTACTGTATATAGCAGTGTCCGCCAGAATGTAGTGTGTATAGTAGTCCTGTAGAAGGTAATGAGTATAGCAGAGTCCTGCAGAATGTAGTGTGTCTAGCAGTATCTCCCATAATGTAGTGTGTATAGTAGAGTCCTGTAGAAGATACTGTGTATAGCAGTGTCCGTCAGAATGTAGTGTGTATAGTAGAGTCATGTAGAAGGTAATGAGTATAGCAGAATCCTGCAGAATGTAGTGTGCATAGTAGAGTCCTGTAGAAGGTACTGTATATAGCAGTGTCCGACAGAATGTAGTGTGCATAGTAGAGTCCTGTAGAAGGTACTGTATATAGCAGTGTCCGCCAGAATGTAGTGTGCATAGTAGAGTCCTGTAGAAGGTACTGTATATAGCAGAGTCCTGCAGAATGTAGTGTGCATAGTAGAGTCCTGTAGAAGGTACTGTAAATAGCAGCGTCCGCCAGAATGTAGTGTGCATAGTAGAGTCCTGTAGAAGATACTGTATATAGCAGAGTCCTGCAGAATGTAGTGTGCATAGTAGAGTCCTGTAGAAGGTACTGTATATAGCAGTGTCCGCCAGAATGTACTGTGTATAGTAGAGTCCTGTAGAAGGTAATGAGTATAGCAGAGTCCTGCAGAATGTAGTGTGCATTGTAGAGTCCTGTAGAAGGTAATGAGTATAGCAGAGTCCTGCAGAATGTAGTGTGCATTGTAGAGTCCTGTAGAAGGTACTGTGTATAGCAGTGTCCGCCAGAATATAGTGTGTATAGTAGAATCCTGTAGAAGATACTGTGTATAGCAGTGTCCGTCAGAATGTAGTGTGTATAGTAGAGTCCTGTAGAAGGTAATGAGTATAGCAGAGTCCTGCAGAATGTAGTGTGCATTGTAGAGTCCTGTAGAAGGTACTGTGTATAGCAGTGTCCGCCAGAATATAGTGTGCATAGTAGAATCCTGTAGAAGATACTGTGTATAGCAGTGTCCGTCAGAATGTAGTGTGTATAGTAGAGTCATGTAGAAGGTAATGAGTATAGCAGAATCCTGCAGAATGTAGTGTGCATAGTAGAGTCCTGTAGAAGGTACTGTATATAGCAGTGTCCGCCAGAATGTAGTGTGTATAGTAGTCCTGTAGAAGGTAATGAGTATAGCAGAGTCCTGCAGAATGTAGTGTGTCTAGCAGTATCTCCCATAATGTAGTGTGTATAGTAGAGTCCTGTAGAAGATACTGTGTATAGCAGTGTCCGTCAGAATGTAGTGTGTATAGTAGAGTCATGTAGAAGGTAATGAGTATAGCAGAATCCTGCAGAATGTAGTGTGCATAGTAGAATCCTGCAGAAGGTAATGAGTATAGCAGAGTCCTGCAGAATGTAGTGTGCATTGTAGAGTCCTGTAGAAGGTACTGTGTATAGCAGTGTCCGCCAGAATATAGTGTGCATAGTAGAATCCTGTAGAAGATACTGTGTATAGCAGTGTCCGTCAGAATGTAGTGTGTATAGTAGAGTCCTGTAGAAGGTAATGAGTATAGCAGAGTCCTGCAGAATGTAGTGTGCATTGTAGAGTCCTGTAGAAGGTACTGTGTATAGCAGTGTCCGCCAGAATATAGTGTGCATAGTAGAATCCTGTAGAAGATACTGTGTATAGCAGTGTCCGTCAGAATGTAGTGTGTATAGTAGAGTCATGTAGAAGGTAATGAGTATAGCAGAATCCTGCAGAATGTAGTGTGCATAGTAGAGTTCTGTAGAAGGTACTGTATATAGCAGTGTCCGCCAGAATGTAGTGTGTATAGTAGTCCTGTAGAAGGTAATGAGTATAGCAGAGTCCTGCAGAATGTAGTGTGTCTAGCAGTATCTCCCATAATGTAGTGTGTATAGTAGAGTCCTGTAGAAGATACTGTGTATAGCAGTGTCCGTCAGAATGAGTGTGTATAGTAGAGGCATGTAGAAGGGAATGAGTATAGCCGTCCTGCAGAATGTAGTGTGCATAGTAGAGTCCTGTAGAAGGTACTGTATATAGCAGTGTCCGCCAGAATGTAGTGTGCATAGTAGAGTCCTGTAGAAGGTACTGTATATAGCAGTGTCCGACAGAATGTAGTGTGCATAGTAGAGTCCTGTAGAAGGTACTGTTATAGCAGTGCCGACAGGTAGTGGCAAGTAGAGCCTGTAGAGGGACTGTATATAGCAGAGTCCTGCAGAATGTAGTGTGCATAGTAGAGTCCTGTAGAAGGTACTGTAAATAGCAGTGTCCGCCAGAATGTAGTGTGCATAGTAGAGTCCTGTAGAAGATACTGTATATAGCAGAGTCCTGCAGAATGTAGTGTGCATAGTAGAATCCTGCAGAAGGGGGCGGGGGAGTGGGGTAATGAGTATAGCAGAGTCCTGCAGAATGTAGTGTGTCTAGCAGTATCTCCCATAATGTAGTGTGTATAGTAGAGTCCTGTAGAAGGTACTGTGTATAGCAGTGTCCGCCAGAATGTAGTGTGCATAGTAGAGTCCTGTAGAAGGTAATGAGTATAGCAGAGTCCTGCAGAATGTAGTGTGCATAGTAGAGTCCTGTAGAAAGTACTGTGTATAACAGTGTCCATCAGAATGTAGTGTGCATAGTAGAATCCTGTAGAAGGTACTGTGTATAGCAGTGTCCGTCAGAATGTAGTGTGCATAGTAGATTCCTGTAGAAGGTACTGTGTATAGCAGTGTCCGTCAGAATGTAGTGTGCATAGTAGAATCCTGTAGAAGGTACTGTGTATAGCAGTGTCCGTCAGAATGTAGTGTGTATAGTAGAGTCATGTAGAAGGTAATGAGTATAGCAGAGTCCTGCAGAATGTAGTGTGCATTGTAGAGTCCTGTAGAAGGTACTGTGTATAGCAGTGTCCGCCAGAATATAGTGTGCATAGTAGAATCCTGTAGAAGATACTGTGTATAGCAGTGTCCGCCAGAATGTAGTGTGTATAGTAGATTCCTGTAGAAGGTAATGAGTATAGCAGAGTCCTGCAGAATGTAGTGTGCATAGTAGAGTCCTGTAGAAGGTACTGTACTGTATATAGCAGTGTCCGCCAGAATGTAGTGTGCATAGTAGAGTCCTGTAGAAGATACTGTGTATAGCAGTGTCCGCCAGAATGTAGTGTGTATAGTAGATTCCTGTAGAAGGTACTGTATATAGTAGTGTCCGACAGAATGTAGTGTGCATAGTAGAGTCCTGTAGAAGGTACTGTATATAGCACAGTCCTGCAGAATGTAGTGTGCATAGTAGAGTTCTGTAGAAGGTACTGTATATAGCAGAGTCCTGCAGAATGTAGTGTGCATAGTAGAGTTCTGTAGAAGGTACTGTATATAGCAGAGTCCTGCAGAATGTAGTGTGCATAGTAGAGTCCTGTAGAAGGTACTGTATATAGCAGAGTCCTGCAGAATATAGTGTGGCTAGTAGAGTCCTGTAGAAGATACTGTATATAGCAGTGTCCGCCAGAATGTAGTGTGTATAGTAGATTCCTGTAGAAGGTAATGAGTATAGCAGAGTCCTGCAGAATGTAGTGTGCATAGTAGAGTCCTGTAGAAGGTACTGTACTGTATATAGCAGTGTCCGCCAGAATGTAGTGTGCATAGTAGAGTCCTGTAGAAGATACTGTGTATAGCAGTGTCAGCCAGAATGTAGTGTGTATAGTAGATTCCTGTAGAAGGTACTGTATATAGTAGTGTCCGACAGAATGTAGTATGCATAGTAGAGTCCTGTAGAAGGTACTGTATATAGCAGAGTCCTGCAGAATGTAGTGTGCATAGTAGAGTTCTGTAGAAGGTACTGTATATAGCAGAGTCCTGCAGAATGTAGTGTGCATAGTAGAGTCCTGTAGAAGGTACTGTATATAGCAGAGTCCTGCAGAATATAGTGTGGCTAGTAGAGTCCTGTAGAAGATACTGTATATAGCAGTGTCCGCCAGAATGTAGTGTGTATAGTGGATTCCTGTAGAAGGTAATGAGTATAGCAGAGTCCTGCAGAATGTAGTGTGTTACTGTAATAGACTCAAATACATACAATTATTATTACTACTACTACCTCTTATCAGTGCAGTCCAGTGCTGTAGGGGGTTATAGTAGTGACAGGTGCTGTGCACAGCAGAGTCCTGCAGGGGGCAGTGTGTTACTAGGAGGAAGAGACGAGTCAGCGCAGCTCCCAGCATGCTCTGTGTGAGTGTGTGAGGAGAGAGGAGAAATAGCAGCAGGCAGATAATGAAGCTAAGATGGCAGCACTGAGTGTGCAGGTTTCACTTGTGCGGCGCCTGAGGTAAAGCTGACTGGCAGAACCCCCGGAGCTTGCTGGCACTGGAGCTGTGTAAAGGAGCAGCGGATCACAGGACGCCAGAGAGGGGCGCCCAGACCCTGCCCTCGCTGGCGGTGCGGAGAGGATGGTGACGGGGTCGGGGCGTGGGTTGACTTGGGGATTGCGGTGATTGTCGGTGAGCACAAGCTTGTCAGCGGCCAGGCTGCACGTCCCAGTGCCGGGAGGACACGGTGAGGCCGGACGTCGCCCCCTGATGCTGCGGCTGCAGTGACACGCACACACCGTCTGTACACACAGCGCCGAGGAAGATGATGTGCGCAGCAACCGCACCCCCTCCTCCCGCCGTCGCCGCCGCCGCCACTGCTGCCTCATCCGGCCCGGGGGGAAACGGCTTCTACCCCGTGCCCGCATCTTCAGGGTCCTGCCCTGCACGGCTCACTATGTCCGGGAGTCAAGAGCACAGTTCCGGCCCTGACTGCAGGAGTCGCTACCAGCTGCTGCTATCCGGCAAGGCCCTGGCAGACCGCTACCGGCAAATCTACACGGCGGCGGTGAATGACAGAGAGCAGCAGACCGGACCGGCGGCCAGGTAATGTCCCTCCTCCCCGGCTAGTGCTGGACCTTGTCCCCGCTCACTGCAGGACAGCAAGGCTGTGTACATAGTGACAGGGCACTACTAGGTGACACAGGGCAAGGTGAGCTGCTGCTGGCAGCAGGGTATGGAAGCTTCTGTGGTGCCAGTGTACATCTGTACAGGTAACATTACCTGCCAGTCAGAGGTGGCAGTGTGCCGAGAGCAGGCTATTCCAGCTGATGTGTGGGCTGCTGGGGACAATAGTTATGGGTGATCTCTGTGTGATGGCCACCAGCTCTCTTTAGACCATGGACATTGAATGGTGCCAGTCTTTCTTGGTCTACACAGAGTAGAGTGTGACACCAGTTGACATTGCTTTGTGAAGGGCAACCTGTGGCACGAGGAGACGTTGATTTTCTCAAGAATTTCTTTAGCTCTACACGGTACCAGTGGACCTGTAGTTGATCAGGGAGGTGTGTGGTGCCAGCGGACCTGGGGTTGATCAGGGATTTGTGCGGTGCCAGCGGACGTGGGGTTGATCAGGGAGGTGTGTGGTGCCAGTGGACCTGGGGATGATCAGGGATTCGTGGGTTTGATCAGGGAGGCGTGTGGTGCCAGCGGACCTGGGGTTGATCAGGGAGGTGTGTGGTGCCAGCGGACCTGGGGTTGATCAGGGATTCGTGCGGTGCCAGCGGACGTGGGGTTGATAAGGGAGGTGTGTGGTGCCAGCGGACCTGGGGTTCATCAGAGAGGCGTGTGGTGCCAGCGGACGTGGGGTTGATCAGGGAGGTGTGTGGTGCCAGGTTTTCATTCTAGGTGACATGTAAATTTTTAGAAACGCATGTAACACAAGCAGAGGCTGGCATATACATATGGCACCAACATGAAATTGTCACTCATGCAGTATTTGACGAAGATTTTATAGCCACGTACAGGCAAAGTAAAGATTGTAGAAGTTTATAGTAGCCGTACACTGGGCGTCAGCCAACCGCGACTGTGTCCAACTTCACCATAAACATTGAATGCTTCCTTTAAAGGGGTTATGCCTTGAAAATGTTTCCCCTAATTGCAGATTAGTGGGGGTCTGACAGATGAGACCACCACCGATCTGGGTGCTATACTCTTGTTCAAAATGTAGTGGTGGACGCAGAGTGAGCACCCCCGCTCTAGTCATTTCGATAGGTGATAGATAGCCAAGTGCTGTATTCTGGCTATTTCCATTTATTTGTTTATTTTGATTACTTATATAGTGCCATCATATTCCACACTGCTTTATAGATATTTTCAACACATAAACTATAGGGATCATAATCTAAGTTTCCTATCACTGTGTCTTTGGAGTGGTGGAGGTAACCGGAGTACCCAGAAGAAACCCATGAAAAGACGGTGAGAACATATAAACTCCTTGCAGATGTTGTCCTTATATGGATTCGTACCGAGGACTCCAGCACTGCAAGGCAACAGTTGTAACCACTGCAGTACTCAATGAAATGAATGGAGGGGGTGGGGGGTTGCTAATTCTGTACCCACCACAACATTGTGAACTGAAGTAAAACACTTGTTTTCAGCAATGAATTAATATAAATAATTGTTATAAAAGTATAAATTATTTTTGTGGTATAACCACTTTAAAGGGTGCACCTGTTGTATCTCGGGAGTGGAAACACCGAAACACAAGTGCAATGCACTGTTTGATTTTGGTGACCCTAACCTGTCTGTCTGTTGGACAGAATTGATATACCGGGTTCTGGTGACAAACTTCCTTTGGGGGGGCGCGAAGCATCAATTCCAGATTCCTCTTAAACCCTGGCATGTTTGATCCACATTTTCCCTAATTTCTGCAGGAAAGATTATTGGATTTGTAGCCAGCCACTTCTGGCTTTAAACAAAAATTAAAAAATAAGCACCAGAAACTGCAAATATGAATGTGGTCTGACAGTTCTCGCACTTGTGAGAAATCTTGGTGGTCTATTTTATGGTGATGGCATCGGATCTTCATTGGTTAAGCTGTGCTGGGTACATTTTCAGGCTGTAACATACACTGTACTGTATTCACATCTGTGTCGGAAGTAGATTCTGTTGTTTTTGAGTGGTAAAAGAGCAGCACTTTTTGCCATCCCTTAGCAGAACCCTTAGGGCCCCATTATTAGTCTTTGAGGTCTGTCAGGTGCCGCTGATGCCCGCTGTATAGTGGATCAGTAGAGTGCTGTGTCTTCTGTGTGTAAGGGGGTGATCTGAGCCTTCCAAGCACTTTGCTGCCTGCTGTATAGTGGATCAGTAGAGTGTTGGGGTGATCTGAGTCTTCCAAGCACTTTGATGCCCACGGTATAGTGGATGAGTAGAGTGTTGTGGCTTCCGTGTGTGAGGGGGTGATCTGAGCCTTCCAAGCACTTTGCTGCCTGCGGTATAATGGGTCAGTAGAGTGTTGTGGCTTCCGTGTGTAAGGAGGGGTGATCTGAGCCTTCCAAGCACTTTGCTGCCTGCGGTATAATGGGTCAGTAGAGTGTTGTGGCTTCCGTGTGTAAGGAGGGGTGATCTGAGCCTTCCAAGCACTTTGATGCCTACTGTATAGTGGATCGGTAGAGTGTTGTGGCTTCCGTGTGTAAGGGGGTGATCTGAGCCTTCCAAGCACTTTGCTGCCTGCTGTATAGTGGATCAGTAGAGTGTTGGAGTGATCTGAGTCTTCCAAGCACTTTGCTGCCTGCGGTATAATGGGTCAGTAGAGTGTTGTGGCTTCTGTGTGTAAGGGGGTGATCTGAGCCTTCCAAGCACTTTGATGCCTACTGTATAGTGGATCGGTAGAGTGTTGTGGCTTCTGTGTGTAACTGGGGGGGGGGTGATCTGAGCCTTCCAAACACTTTGCTGCCTGCTGTATAGTGGATCAGTAGAGTATTGGGGTGATCTGAGTCTTCCAAGCACTTTGCTGCCTGTGGTATAATGGGTCAGTAGAGTGTTGTGGCTTCTGTGTGTAAGGGGGTGATCTGAGCCTTCCAAGCACTTTGATGCCTACTGTATAGTGGATCGGTAGAGTGTTGTGGCTTCTGTGTGTAACTGGGGGGGGGTGATCTGAGCCTTCCAAACACTTTGAATCCTCATTTGCTAGATGTCATGTCCACTAGTTATAACTACTCCAGTATTTTTTTGTGCTTCTGCACAATGTGATTACGATGCCCTGTGCTTCAGGAACTGAGAATTGCATGAACGGGGAACATGAGCCCCATGGCAGGGATTTCTTATATACAGTAGTTCTTGAAGGTGGATGCATCGAGATATACTGGCAGCCCTGTGATGTGGCTGTGGATACTGGTTACATACCAACCACTACCTAATGAGCACCAGATTATAGTAAGGAAACCTTTGGTTATGACACGGTATGGACCATAAGATGGATTCCCCTAGGTTTTATTAATGAGCCAATAATGTGTCAATACAAGGGCACTTAAAGGTAACATTTTACTGTGAGCTCCATATTTTATTGCTGAGCCAAGGACCCAACTAGGGATTATTTTTCTTGCCAGGTAAATGATTCATGAACTGTTAGACTACTTTGTGGTATGTAGGGCCTGAGTATCTTCTAATATAAGCTGCCTTTTTCTGCAATTCCATTAGCCATCGTAGCTTTGTTGTTCTGACAGCTCCCGTGTCACATGTCACAACTAGCGGCCTTGCAAGTCTATGCACACAAATGCATGGCAAGCCTTGCAAAGGAATCCCTCTAGTAATCATTAAAGCAGGGAATGTAGAATTGTGGTAATGGGTGGCTTTGATGAATTATTTATGTGTTATGGGTTTTATTTTCACTTTTACTGTGCTGAACCGCAGAGTATGGAACATATAAGGGAGCCATCGGCTACACAAAGTAGTGTGAAATCTCCTGTTTCATGATCAGATTGTGTAATCTTTTTGAGCACATTGCAGTTGTCTTATACAGAGGTCTTGTGTTCATTTAGCTATTTAATTTTTCCAGTGGAAATTCAGTTTGGATTCCCACAGCTAAATGTCTGTATTATACAGGTGGTTATTACAGCTCCAAATCCCATCATGACCTGAACGTACAGCTTTGTCGATCCCTATGATAATGCTAGTTTGGGTCATTAGACTTGCAGCAAGAATGGGATTTGTGGCTCTAATACGGACATATTATGGCTGCTTGAATATACCTTTAGGTGTACAGGCAGAGTTTGCAGCAGGTTAGCCCTGGCAACGAACTCGCTAGCATAGTGGATGGGATTTAAAGGGGGTGGCCACTTTCAGACCAATATTGAGACACAAATCTTATTGTTTATATAATAAGTTATACAATGTTACAATATATATTTCTGTATCAATTCCTCACGTTTTTTTTTTTAGATCTCTGCTTGCTTTGTCTTTCTGGTCATGTGATTTTTCAGTCCATGGTCATGTGATGCACAGCTCGTTATAGTCACAGCACAGTAATCAGACATCTTCCTGGTAATGAGTCGTGCACCTGTGTGCTCATCACATGACCATGTTTACTTCACTGGAAGTAAGCAGAATGAATGACAGCAAGCAGAGCTCTAGAAAACCTTGAGGATTTGATACAGAAAGTATATTGGAAAACTGTGCAAGTTTTTATTTTACAGACAATAGCATTTGTCACTCAATATTGGTCTGAAAGTGGCCAACCCCTTTAAGCAAATCCTATCCCACACTGCAGAAAAAAACCCACAGTTGCCCATTCAGCCACAGTGTTCAACCTTGAAAGCTGTTTCAGCCGCCCAGAAATCGCAACTGAAAAACGTAGTGAAACCCATCTATTTTTTTCTGTGGCCATGTCTTATGTGTCTCTAGCCTTGAAGGGGTTGTGTAGTTCATATTTTTGTTATTTAATATCAGGGGTCACCACTTCGCAAATGGCATGTCACAGCAGTCATGTGCCGTTTGTAATACAGTCACTGCTGAAGCCTGTGTTTGACACACTGGTGACAACAGACTTATATTAGATCCTGGGTAGCCGCAGTATTAAATAATACAAATATGAACTGTACAACCCCTTAAGCTGGATTCGCATGTGGCAAATTTTGTCACAGAAATTTCTACAACTGAAAATCCGTTACAGTCATCTTAATGGGAAAGTAGCAAAAAAAAATACTGCAATGAATTTGCCACGTGTGAATTTACATCAAGGCCTTATTACATCAGTGTTTGTAAGACAAAACCAGGTGTAGAAACTGCACAGAACTGGGGCAAATAATGCCTTTTTTTAATACCTTCTCTATATAGTCTCCACCCATGGTTTTGGCTTACAAACAATGTAGCAAAACACTGAGGTGTGAATAAAGCCTAAGACTGCACTTGGTTCTCACGAGGCGCATTCCACCATCACATGAAAACAAGCCTGACAAGTTTTCCCTATTGGGTTTGACAAGTGTGTTTCGCTTTGTTCCAGGCAGGCTCTACTATCATGGGTGTGGCTGGATGACATGTACAGCAGTGTCTAGTCATGTTAGCAGCTTTCTGCTGGCACTGCAGCTTCCGTGCACTTTTGCCAGCATTGCCAGGCCTTATTTATAGTTGTGGAATAGATGTTCTAACCTTTTCTAAACTTTTTGTTAGATACATATCATTTTTAAAGGCTTTAAACAATACTGAAAGGTTACATGGATAAATAGAGATCCATATTATGTTGAAAAACTGGAGTGTTGTCTTATATTCTGAAATTCTGAATCAAAGGTTAAACTAAATTACATATGTTAGTATTGTTTGTGTTGTTTTATTTCTACATGGTGACCTCACAGTCATGGGCTTTTTAGCTTATTCTGCAGTTTAATGAAAATCAGTGATACTGGTTATTCGGGTTATAGTTATTTGTGAACATTTTACATGTTTCGTCAAAGAGCTCTTTCACACACTTGTGATTCATGATGTGTATTGTATTTACTGGTTTAAGAGAATTAGGTAATTTAGATGTTTGGAGCAATGACCATACCCTTGTTGCTCCAAAGAGCTAATTTGCCACAAAATAGTGATATCTCAGCAACCGAGGTATTGATTCACAAGGGGAAAGCACTGTTATATTCAGGTGCCCCTAATGTATCTATTAGCGGGACTGTGTTGATATGCTGAGTTCTGGTGACAGACTCCTTTTTAAGATCCTCGATCATATCATGTGGGCATGCCTTCCATTCGACCCCTGCCCAGTTTGAGAAAGCATCAAGGCCATCGCAAAAACGCAACCATTTTAGTTGCAAGTGGCGTTACATAGTCTCAAATGCGCCTGGGTGCGGTTAGTTTCTGCACCAATATACCTCCACTGTCAGAAAGGTGGGCCTTACAGCCTAGCGTCATCGCTTTCTATTTGTACTGTCAGGGATTTCCTCACAGCCCAACGATGACGCTAGGTTGTAAGGGATATCGGTGCCAAACTAATGGCACTGACATCTCTGGCACGCATGCGCACATTGCCAAAGCTGACAGTACGCTGAATTCAGTGCACTGTCAGCATTCTAGTGATATATAATACCGCCCATCTCTGAGGACATGAAAGGTCCTCCCTTTTTTTTTTTTTTTTTTTTTTCTTGCATTGTTACCAAATTATTTAGCCATTTCCTTGGAAGTGGACTGAAGGGCAAAGTGAAGAGAGAGATTGTTGATTGACCTGATAGCCTTCAGCTTCACAAGAAGTCATCACTGTAGACAAAATAATTCCAGCTTAATACAATTGTGTGAACGGATTTGTTTTTCTTTTCACGTAACATGTTCATGCTGCGCTTCAACTACCTTTCTTTATTGCTTCAGTGCATCTAAAATGAAAAATAAAGCAACTTTACAAATAGTCTTAATTAAAATGATCCTATATAGACCTGTGGTAACAGACTACTAGTAAACTCTCTGTAGTCTGATCCTACAGTCTGACATATGCAATATATCACAACTTTAATCATTTGCTGCATCTAGACTATAAGAACCAGAACTTAGACTTACTATCTGAATTCAGGAGGAAATACAGGAAGAATTACCTGCACACTTGTGCAGTGAATAACTAAGTGAAATTGCTTAATGTTATGCTGAATTGAGGTCGCACTTTTTTTTTTTTGGAAGAGTAGAATACTCTTATCATTTTTGAGGAGTATTTTTAGCCATGGAGGAATACAAATAAATGATATGTAGGCATAATAATCCTAATAGGTCGCTATTAAGCAGGGAAACCATTACATAAATTTAAAGAGGTTGTCCAGGATAAAAATTATTTTTTTAATTAGGTCAGGGAAGGTGAAAAAAAACCTCACCTGTTCCCAGTACTCCAATGCCTTTTAACGTGGTCCGTTCCTGCTGTTGTGGATTGTTTTTTTTTTTTTTTTTGCTGGAAGTCCTCATGGGCTGTGATGTGCTGTGTCCTATTCCTTAGGGCCGCTGATTCGCCTCAGCTATCATGTGACCGCTGAGGCCAATCAGCGGCCTAAGGAAAGGACATGGGATGTCACAGGTCACGTGCGGGTTCGACGTCGGGTGGAAGAAAACAGTAGAGCTGTCAGACCAGACTGCGCTGGAAGGCACCGGAGCACCTGGAACAGGTGAGTATGGTTTGTTTGTTTTTTATGGTTTTTTTTTTTCACCTTCCCCGGCCTAAAATTAAAAAAAATAATAATAATAATTTATCCTGGACAACTCCTTTTAAGGTTTTGTTTTTACGGTGTTCACTGTGATCATATCAATGCCAGATTTATATAGGTTTTTTTCATGTTTTAATACCTTTTACAAAAATCACAACTGTAATGCTATGCTTCTGTGTACGGGACTGTAAGGCATCTCTTTTTTTGCCACACGATTTAGTTTTTCTTTGCCATTTTGGGGAATGTCTGTCATTATGATCTTTTATGCAGTTTTTTTTGGCAAGCAAAATGGCGATTTGGCTATTTTGACTTTTCTTTTTTTTTTATTTTGCAGCTACAGTGTGTGCGCAGGGATAAATACTTTCATATTTTTATAGTTCAGGCATTTTGAGATGCAGGGATGGCTAATTTATGTGTTTACTTGGCTGATTTAGAAGTTTTATATTTTAAAAACCTTATTTTTTTTAGCTATTTATAGCCCCCGCAGGTTTGAATCTGTGATCATTAGATTGCTTGCCCCATAGACTGCAATACAACTGTACTGCAGTCTATGGCAGAATCCCTGTTTAATTATTGAGGCCAGCCTCAATAGTTATGTTCCTATGACAGGCCCCAGCTGTCATGCACACCAGACTGCCCCCATGATTGTGTCACATGGGAGCCTTACCAGTATCTAAATTTAAATATGAGGGGTGTGGGCTGGGACTGGGGGAAGGGAGGCAGTGAAGAGGGATCTGAGGGTTGCAAATGTACTAATGCCCATGATCAGAGAGGACTCTGAACACGAGCATTAGCGCCGGGTCTCCGCTAAGTGAAACTGTAGAGACCCAGCAGTTATGCACCCGCTCTGCTTAAGTGGCGCCATATTTAAAGTGCAGTTACCCATTGAAATAGTACAGCCGATGTCAGCAAAGGGGTGCAGGGGGGAAGGAACTGTGGGGAAAAATGCCTATTAATACACATGAGACTCTTTTGGATACATAAAATAGCTTTTACAGGCATCTATGATGCATGGATGGATAGATAGAGCCACAGACACAGGCTGGACAAAATAACTAGAACACCCCTACGTTTACATAGTCAAGTTTAACTCTTCCTTTTCTCTCCATAATGCAGCTTATATCTCTGTTGATAAACTTTATTACTTGTACTGTAAATATGTTTTCACTTGTTTTAGTTATATGTCAGATCTGCTAGACTTCCAAAGGGGACTGATTGTTAGTGTGCGCCTTGTAAGGAAGCCTGTGATCTGAATGAATGGATGTGTAAGTCTACTGGTTCCATGATCATATCTCTGTGCAAGGACTGGCAAAACATCTGCATCAGGAAGCAACTGAAGTAAAAAGTAAAATCTTGATGCAGAGGACAGATGAGCACTCTACTACGGCTGCTCAAATTACTGCAGAGTTGAATGTAAGTTTAATGTGTCAGTGAAAACTGTCAGGTGTGCATTGCATCCATGGTAGTGCTGCAATAGTCAAACCAAAGTCAAGCTTCGACTTTCGACTCCCAGTGTTTATCTGCAGATGTTTTAACTGTCTTTGCATTCTAAGATATACTGAAAAAATCCCAAAATATCTCCGGCAGTATACTCTTAAGATGCTGGTGGAGGTGTATATTATTTTTTTATTTTACAAATACCCCGAGAGGAGACTGGGTACTGCTGTGCATTTTGTGGGATACAAAACTCCCTGTGTTCTGACAGATGTGTAGATAGATAGCTATATATAGATATGGGAAAAAAAGCAGAAAACTGCACATGGTAATTCAGTGAAAAAAGAGGACTTTATTAGCACAAATGTACAATTTTTTTTTATGTATAGCTTTGTATATGTGTGTGGGACCTCCAGTGGTAAGTGCCAGTGCCCTATATAAATAGAATCACAGAAGGTGACTGAACCAAATGAAAAAGTGTCTATGAAATTCACAGAAATATTTGGTTAACAAAATCAAATAGGCTAAAATAGCATCTATAGATAAATAGAGCAGCGGTTCACATATGTGACTGCTGCTTTATACATTCTTGGGAACCCCTGTTCTTGTGATTATTGGTGTTCAAGTGTTCAGACCCCATGATCAGACTCTTATCCTCTTTATAGGGAATAAATATTAGTATGGGAAAACTTTGTATACCACTGTGGAAAAATCCCCAGTTAGCCTATATTCACACTGCTGCATGTGAATGGAACTATTCACATGACTGATTTTAATTAGTCTGTTTTCATGGACCATCAAAAAAAAAAAAAAACTGTCCTATTTTTGTCCATTTTCATTGATTCCCCAATACACTCAAATGTATGAGGGATTTGTAATAATAAAATAATAATAACTTTATTTATATAGCACCAACATATTCCGCAGCACTTTACAAATCAGAGGACACAAGAACAGACAATATGAGACATTACAATGTGACAAAGAAATAAACATATCAAACAATAGGAGTGAGGGCCCTGCTCGCAAGAGCTTACATTCTGTGAAAATGGGCTATCGGGTGCAAAATGACCATGAAAAGTGAACATCTTTCACTGCCAATTTGCACAACGTTCATTTGAGTCTAGTCCTATTCATGAATCTACATGACCACCCAGGTTTAGTTGCTATGTATTCTAGAACAAATAAGGCTGGATTGAGATGTTGCGACATACAGATTTGTGCAGTTTCTATATTGACTGCATCTTCAGCATTTACCAATAGATATGCGGCTGTCCTGCCATTAACAATGAAACCTCTTTTAGCTGCAGTCGGATTGAATTCCACGCTGATCTGCTAATTTTTGCAGTAATGTGGCTGCAACGTGTGAACCCAGCCAAAGTAAAAGCAGTTATTAGCCTTATCAACAGGTGTGTTTGCTATCTGCTCCTCCAAACTCCCTGAAATTCCTAGGTAACTACTCATCCACAGACCATTCCTGGTATTAAATTGGAGTATCAAAACCATGGAAATTAAGTTATATTCAATATCTGTTTTAACCCTCGTCCGGCTGAGTAGGTACAATTGTACCTATGCCTATGCAGCCTGTTAATGTTGTAAAATTATGCAGCCTGACGAAGGTTAAAGCCTTAAATTTTACTTAAAGGGGTCGCAGTATCATAATTTTTTTTTTTATTTATAGTTGTATTTCTGCCCTCAACCTACTGTACAATAGAAACTCAATTGATGTCAGCTAGTAGGTAAAATAGACTGGACGTAGTGTTTGTCACTTACTGGCATGTCCAAACAAAATCAGATATTAAAAAAAGATAATCTAATCTACAATTCAATATGAGTGAGGATCCTGTCTGGTAGCGCTTATAATTTCTGAGAAAATCTGGGTGATACAAGAGCAAAAGTGCTTGTTTTGTACAATAGTCCAGCTATCTTTTATAAAACTAGTAGTGCACATAAAGCTGCACGAGCCAGTCACCAGTCAATAGTGGGCGGAGCTACTGGTAGATGGAAGGATCGCATTCTGAGGATAAATGTAGGGTGGATGAGGTAAACAGTTAGGGAAAGTAAATGTAGAAGAGTTAATTTTCCCTAATCTCTCTTCTATAGGTTTGTATGATCTATGTTGCTTCTGTAAAGCATATCTCTAAATGCTGCACCCACTATCAGCTTCCAGATCTGTATACTGTATAGTACAGGCGTTGGAAACAACCCCAAACATGTGATTTGTACGGGGTCTGTAAGTCAGTCCCCCCCCCCCCCAAAACCAATAGATATTTATGGCTTATATCCTAAGAATAAGACATTTAAATAAAAAAAAATAAATAATAAAATCAATCCTGGGCAACCCCTTTAACAATTGGACAAAATGACATCCCAGACTCATACACACAAAATGGAATTATAAAGGCGGAAGCGAAACAAACTAAAAATATATTTATCAGTATTTGGGTTTTAATGCAATAAAAATAAACTAATAACTAAAATAAAAATGATAAATTTCCTTAGGGTAGGTTCACACAGATTTTTTATTTTTTTTTTTTTTTTTTTTTTGTAGGCTGACAAAATCTAATTCAGGAATAAAGAGAAATTTTTTGACACACTTTTTTTGCTCCAGCACACTGTATGGACCTGGAAACATCACTTTGATGCAATTTTTGCAAAACCGTGTTGCGTTTTTTCTGTTTCCCATTCATTTCAATGGGTTTTTGAAGGCAGAATCTGTCTGAAGATAGTTCAGTTTGCTATTGCAATCTCCTATTGAAATGAATGGGGAGCAGATTTTGAGGCGGATTCCGCCTCTAAATCAGCCTGCAAAAAAATCTGAATATACCCTTAAAGTATAATGTTGTACCGTGTTAGCCACAGAAAGTAGTGGAAGAGTGAAGAAATCAGGTGATATCTTTTAGAGGCTAGCGGAGAATATTTGATAGTGAGCTTTCGAGAGTCTAGAAGAGAGCTAGACTCTCGAAAGCTTACTATCAAATATGCTCGGCCTCTAAAAGGTATCGCCTGATTTCTTCACTCTTCCCCTATACCCTTAAAGTGACAGCAGAAAGAAAGATCACAGCCTTTTTCTTTCATCTCTCCCCCACACAGGCTTCCAGTGACTGTTAATGCAGGATCTTATCACGCCTCTTACCAGTAGGAGAGAGTATGTGCCTTGTTATATTTGAAGGCTTTTTTTCCCTTTGCTAAAGAGAAGATGAACAGTTGCTCATGTAACTAGACTATTTGTATACTCTGACTCTAAGTATACGACATTAGCAATGTGGCCATTTTAACCATTTCACTGCCAAGGACATATGTACATGTCTCAACTTTAATCACTGGTTTCTGGATTGCAGAAAATGTTGGTCTCTGTTAGTTTTGATCATTTTGTCAAAGTATTTGTATGTAGACATACAATAATTTTGCAAAAGCTTAATATGGGCACATTTCTATGACCTGTATTACTGCTGCAAATCCTGTTCTGCCCAATGGTCTGATCGGTCAAACTATGAACGCTGCTATGCCTATATGAATACAAGAAAATAAGGTTCTTTGCGCATATTTTGATCACATTGTGAGAGGCTCAATTCTGACAAAAATAAAGCGACCTCCTTGAGAGGAGACCCAAGACTACCTCTCTAAGGGCCTCCAGATGAATTCAGGGGAAGTGTAGTTGTTGTTTTGTGCTCTAACTAAAACCAGGTTGCATTTGCTGCATTTGTTGCATGACTTTTTGATGCCCACTCATCTCATAGGTAAACTTTTTTTTTTTTTTTTTTTATAAAATCGTGAACTACAAATAACTACAGTGTATAGACAGAGCACTGACCGACCTGCTACACCGCAATAATAGTGGTGCACCTTGTTCACAGTTGTGTATATGTGAATGTCTGTAGGCACCGCTGTGCAGTGAAGGTGGACTCTCTTCTGTTATCATGCTGTATATCCAGGCAGAGAAGAGATGGGTAATTGAATTCACTTTATTCTAGCCATCAATAATGTTAGTGGTGTCTCAGAGCATTACACATGCTGCACAATTACATCATAGGTCTATTTCAGGATACTGACATCATTATTTATTTTTTTTTATAAATTTAACTCTTTAATGCACGTACATTTTGAGTGTGTGTGGTTTTGTGAGCTTTCTCTTTTTACTGTATATGAAGCGCAGAGGATAGTCAGAATAGTGAAATTTTAAGTACATTATTAAGTAGTGTCTATGTAGCACAAGGTCAGGTGAATGGACTACATATACTACACAGGGATCATTGAATCTTCTCTGCTCTTTGTGTCTACTGTACTTACAAGTTACACCAGTCATCTTATAACACAAAATAAAAGCAGTAGGACATGACATTTGTTAATTCAGTTTGTCATTATTGTTGGCGGTGCCACATCCTTTACATGACAGAAACCAATGGAGCTCAGCAGACCCATTGAAGTCTAATGGTTCTTTTGGGTTTCCGTTGTTGTCTTGTCCTTTTATCTGAAAAAATGGCTTAGTGTTGCACAATATTTATTAGCATTTAGGACAATCTGCCATGCGGGCTCTTAATGGAGCCTTCGACGCAGATATGGACAGTGAGGGGGAAAAAAACGGTATGGTTAGGTAGTTATAATGTTCCTCATGTATCAATTGATTCAATAGAAAATACTGTACATGTACAACACATAACGCATGCTGGACAGGCTTCACATCTGCTCAAATCCTACAAATGTGTACTGATGCATTGCAATAGCAAAGCGTGGTATAGAAATGACTCCACTAAAGCTGATTTCAGTTTTCATTATTCGGCATACCGAGAAAAGATAGGTGAGGACAGAGAGAGACAACACAGCCAGGAGCTGTCAGAAGTAGCAGGACAGCCAGCTATGTGAAAAGGAGTGGAACAGACTCTATGGAAACAAAATGTTAGGGCAGTTTAAAAGGAATACTGTTTAGAAAGTTGCTTAATCTTGCATTTATGAAGTATAAATTCAATGCAAAGAGTTCTATAGAGTTTAACCTGGAGGCCAGTCTGTAGCTGCAATGACGAAGCACAGTTGTAAAAACACTACGGCCGATTTTGGATCAGGAAACTCTTAGCTGAAATGAATTCAGTGTGTTAGTTCAGCTGATCTATGTTCTGGCCAGTAAATCTGGCTGATACATGGACGGAGTTTCCTGGCCTGTACTCGGCCATGTGAAACCGACTTAGTCAGGATAAGTGAATGCAAATAGAATAGAGATGTTTTTCTTTGATCTAGCAAATTTATACAATGACAAAGATAGACAAGGCAACGATCTGTATAGGTAGCAGATTTTTAATATAATAAAAGTAGTGTATACTTGCAATACTGCTCCAGTGCTGATGCTTCCTTAAAGCGTACCTAAGCTTTAGATTTTCTGGCTGCTTTTATGACTATTAATAAATATTGTAATATACTTTAACAGATTTTGGCTAATTTTCATGAGCTGAATCCTGTGCTGAAATTCACTTGTCGCTTCTGTATTCTTTGCCTTGTGTCTGTCACTGGGTTCTTGCTGGATTATGGGGGATAAAGCATACCTCCAAATTATAAACAACTTTTCATAAATGAATAACACAGGTGAAAATAACAAACTTTGAACTGTTTGATATATCTTATTAAATGCATTATCTTCTCCACTTTTCAGGCAGTTACATTCTCCATATTAGTCTATGAAGAGGGGAGAGGGATTAGAAGAGACACTCAAATAATTGCTGCTGTTGCACTCTATTTCTTGCAGTTTTTTTTTTTTTTTTTAACACTGCTAGCTTGTAGAGAAGAGGCTGTGAGAGCACAAAATGAGGCAATAAATAAATGAATCAGAGGGCAGGAGAATCTCCCTCCCTCCATAGAGGTTTGTGTGAGGCTGAATATGAAGAGTGGTATAATGTAAACAAAGCAGTCAGATCTCCTTAACCCCTTCTCACTCTACTCTACCCACCATACTATTACAGCACTGAGTGTTACCTATTCGCTCAGCACCATAATAGTATGGCTTTGTAATGCCTTGGGCACAGGAGCTGTGTCTGTGGTATTAATTCCGGCACTCGGCTACTTCCCCCTGATCCCCCGTGATAAGATTGCAGGATCTGAGGGGTTGCCATGGCAGCCCAGAGGCCAAGCAACGGCCTCCTGGCTGCCTCTACACATTATACATAGGGAACCTATGTGCGATGTGCTGCAATATTATGTATTGCAGTATATTGCACTGGGGGATCAGGGAAAAAGTGGGACAGGGAAAAAGTTTTTAAAAAAATAAACCCATAATGTAGAGCGAAAATAAACATGTTAAGTATCCCCATATACGAATAAGCCCCCACTATGCAAAAATAGCGTTATTTATCCTGTATGGTGAACATTGGAAGAAAAAAAAAAATACCGCAAAATAACATATTTTGGTCACCTCGCTTTCCGCAGTAAAAAATGATCAAAAAGTCATACATACCAAACTTTGGTACCAGTAAAAAGTACAACTTGCCCCACAAATAGAGCCCTGACACATCTCAAATAACAAAACAGTAAAAACTTATAAGCATCAGAATGGTGATCCCAGGAAAATCGTTCATTTTCAAAAAGTTACGTTTTATTTGTAAAAGCGGTAAATCATAATAAAACCAATATAAATATGGTATCCCTGTAATCGTAATGACCCAATGGACAAAGTTGATGCAGAGTGGATGCTGTAAAAACAAAATTCAAAAAATTGATAGGATTGTGGGTTTTTTGACATGGACCCCAAAAAAGTTAATAAAAGCTAATCAAAACATTATATGTACCTGACATGTCAACAGAAAAATAAGTTATCAATTTTGGAAGGCAGGAAAGGAAAATATGAAAAAAGTCACTGAGCATTAAAGAGGTTGTCCACAAATAATTTTTTTTTAAATTAGGCCAGGGAAGGTGAAAAAAAAACAAAAAACAAAACATACTCTCCTGTCCCTGGATGCTCTGGTACCCCTTCTGCTCTGGTGGTTTCTTGCGGCAGAAGTCCTCACTGGCTATGACATCCCGTGTTCCTCTCCTTACGCCATTGAATGGCCTTAGTGTATGACCGCTGAGGCCAATCAGTGGCCGAAGGAAAGGACATGGGACGTCACAGGTAGTGACATTCTGTGTCCTTAGCTGAGGCTGCTGATTGGCCTCAGCAGTCAAGTGTGGTGTGGACTTCCGTCAGAAGAAGATAGCGGAGGCAACGGGGACGGTTTTTTTTTTTTTTCTTTTTTTTTTGTTCCATCGGCCCAAAATGAAAGAAAAAAAAAAAAAATCTTGGACAACCACTTTAATGTACAAACTACATGCTAGCAGCATCTCCGTTTTCCAACACTCCCTTCTCCATAGAGCTCTCTGCATGGGGCTGAATATAGAGACAATCTAATATAAACAAGCAGTCATACTGGAGTGAAGGAATAGGAGAACTGCTTAATAAGTGGTGAAGAAAACCTATCCTAAATAAGATGGTTCAAATTTTCTTATTCTTATATAATTTATGAAAAGTTGTTTATAACTGGTGGTATGCTTTAACCAGTTATACAGGTGAATCTCAATAAATTAGAATATTTGTCAAACGTTTATTTCAGTAATTAAATTAAGAGTGACCTCCTATATTTTCTAGATTTTTTACACACAGTGTTCTATTTCAAGTGTTTTATTTCTGTAAATGTTGATTATGGATTGCAGCTAATGAAAACCCAAATCTAAGAAAATTAGAATATTGTAAAAAAGTTCAGTATTGTAAATTCAGTGTGTCACCTGCCAAGGTTTCCTAAGCCTTTAAATGGTCCCTCAGTCTGGTTCAGTAGGACACACAATCATGGAAGACGCTGATTATGAATTGTATTACTGAATTACTGAAATGAATGAACGTTTCAAAGATATTCTAATTTATTGAGATGCACCTGTATGTCAGCCATAATAAAATGTATAATAGTGGTTCTGGTGTCATATGAAAGATGAGTTTCTCTTGATGAGATTGTGCTATTTTATTATTTTTATAGCACCAGCATATTGCAGTTTTATCTGTAGTATTTCCAGAGAGATCAGTTAAAAACACAGCCAGGACTGGCGCATATATATGCAGCTGTTCCAATCCTGACTGCTTTCAATTGATATGTCTGAAAATAATACAGATAAATGTCAAGCTCATTTTTCAAATAACACAAAAAGCACTGTCACACCCCTTTACTCAGTTTCCCTGCTTTATACGCATGTACTCCTGTGAGAAACCAGTGAGAGAAACAAGGCAAAGAATACATAGAAGTGAATTTCAGTGCAGGATTTCACAGGAAAGGAGCCAACATCCTTTAGTAAAGTATATTGCAATATTTGTTATTGTTCCAAATGCTGCCAGAAAACTCAAAATCAATGGTATGTTGACACAACACGTGACCACTCAGTCAGACACGGCTAAGGTCGCTACTGTGGCCAGTAATTGGCTGCAGGGGCACATGTCTTGTCTACATGTAAGCACTGGAGCAGGAACAGCGAAGACCAGCAGGGATCTGAGGAATCCTTGACAGCTGAGCCGCAGGGTAGGGTCATGTAGGTGTTACTCCTTTTATTTAACACTATTGTAAAAAAACATATATTTGTTTGGACAAACCCTTTAAAGAATAGAAACAATGTAAAAGGGTAGCTAACAATTGTAGTTGTCCTTCATTCTTTATATCCTTGCAGCAGTAAAATTGACTTGAGTCCTGAAGTCTGACCCTCTGAGACCTAGAATCATTATTCAGAGGTAACCCCTGATATCTAACCTCTATAATGATGTGATTCTTAACTAATTCGTTTTCCATCTATGTTGGTGTATATTGACTCAGCCCATGTTGAGTTCTGTAATACCATAGCACATGTACGTGGCTGATTCTTGGAAACTGCTGCAACATATTTGCGAGTTGTGAAAGCTGTAGTTGCCATGGTAACACCAGGCACACGCTTGTAAATTCACATTATCTGCAGTGTTATGTTGAATAAATCTGTGGAGTTTTAGGGCCTTTCGAGAAGCCTGACAGGTATATAGAAAAACACACTTTCACATAGCTCCTAAAAAAATCAAACCAGTAAGATTGGAGATTTAGAACCAATTTCTAGCACATTTACATAAGTAGATAAAACACAGTTCACTATGTTATAACCTTGTGTTTGATAATATCCTTTGTAATGTAATGGTTTCATAATGCAATTTTTACATTATTAGGGGGAGTTTACGGAGATCAGCATGTTATATATACCCTCTTAGTTCAAACTCTGATGCGACAAATTAGGAGGCACAGACTTCTTAATAAGTTTGTCTTCACCTTTGCCTCTCCATGTGCCGGAAAGCTAATATTTGTCTCAGCAAGTGTAGATTTGCGATATAATTTTGTACCAGTTTATGGCTTTAATTGATAGTAAATTTGTCTAGTGGTATTGGTAGAAAATTTAAATTATTTCTGTCAATTCTAAAATGTTATTGAATCTACCATCATCAGCTGATCAATGGGGTGCCTGGTGTCAGACTCCCCACCTGTTTGATCCAAATGATAGGTCTTCAATATCCTGTATTGGAGAACCCCTTGAAATATGTTGAAGCATCTTCTATGCAATGTGTCATATTTTGTCAAGATGTTGGGATTTTAAACGTTGCGCCCACACAGTTGCTGAGCGGACATAATTTCTCCCAGGTCTCTCCTGTTTTACAATGTGATTGCGGGCATTTTACTCTTCAGATACCTCAGTCACTTGCAACCTGTTAAGTCTCCAAGGCCTGTCATTAGCATGCTTCTATTATGTGTAATAGAAGTGAATGGACTTAACTATGTACTGTAATACATTAGTATTGTATGGGTGTTCAGACCCCCTAGGCTTCAAAGATACTAGAGGGGATCTATTTAATTAAAAAAAAAAAAAAAGTTGTAATTTTGTATGCCAGACTTGATCAGTTTCCCCATTAGCATGATATATAGAGGTGTTAACATCAGTGTTTTGACTGAACCAATGACTGATCAGTTAGGGAGCGTTCACACTACCGTTGGTGTCCGTCAGCAGTGTCCGTTGCTATTGTCCGTTACAAGATTTTAGCAACGGACACTAGTTGAACCGTCAGAAATCCGTTAAAATTTCCATTCATTTCAATGGGTTTTTAGATTGTGTCCGTTAGTGTCTGTTTACACCAAATCCGTCAGAAGTCCGTTATTTTTTCACGGACAAAAAATCCTACATGCAGGACTTTTTGTCCGTTTGAAAAAAACGGATTCTTGACGGACAGCAAGTGTCCGTTATTTTTTTTTAACAATGAGGTCTATAGGTAACGGACTTATAACGGACAGTAACTGATAGCCCTCAGTTACTGTCCGTTATTTTATGTCCGTTTACTTTCCCTGCGCATGATCAGAAAGGAGAAACAAAAAAAGAAAACTAGCAGTGTTAGAGGACATTTCGTGTCCTCAGGCACATGCGGTTTTACATACCGCTAGAAAGCCGACAGCGCGCTGAATTCAGCGCACTGCCGGCTTTCCCGGTATGTGCCCCGGGGCTGGAGATATCGGCGGTGTAAGTTACATGGTTTACTGTTAGAAGGGCGCTGCGAGGAACTCCCTCCCTGACACTTCTCTTCGTTCAGAGACTTGTACTGAGGGGGCGTTCCTCACAGCTTGAGCGTCATCGCTGGGCTGTGAGGAACGCCCCCTCTCTCTGTTCTCGTCTATAGCCGGGTACTGTCAGAGGAACGCCCTCCCTGACACTTCTGTTCGTTCATAGCGCTGTATGAGGGTGCGTTCCTCACAGCTGAGCGTCATCACTGGCCTGTAAGGAACGCCCCCTCTCTCTGTACTGGTCTATAGCCCTGTACTGTCAGAGGGGGCGTTCCTTACTGCCCGGAGATGACGCTGAGCTGTGAGGAACGCCCCCTCAGTACAGCGCTATGGACGAACGAGAAGTGTCAGAGGGAGTTCCTCACAGCGCCCTTCAAACAGTAAGTAAAGTAAAACATGTAACTTACACCGCCGATATCTCCAGCCCCGGGGCACATACTGGGAATGCCGGCAGTGCGCTGAATTCAGCGCGCTGTCGGCTTTCTAGCGGTATGTGACATTAAAAAACGGACACTACCTGATGCTCATCAGTTAGGGTCCGTTATGATAGGTGTCCGTTTATTTTTTTTTTTAACAGACACCTTCATAACGGACTCCAACGGTAGTGTGAACCCTGCCTAAGGTGGTATTGTATTGTGTTTGTGTCTTTTTTTTTTTTTTTTTGTTTGCTACGGAATTATTCAGTTCACACATTGTCCTACAAATTGACCATAAAAAAAAAAAAACGTATCTGTGTGGCATCAAATTTTTATGTGTCCTTCATAGACTTGAGTCTGAGTGAGTGATCCATGAAATACGGCCATAAATGAGACCTAGCCTTTTTTATTTTTTTAAATTCACTATTTGTAAAAAAAAAAAAAAAAATAAATGTGAATACACCCATACACCTTTTGAAAATGGGAACATGATGGCGGTTTTTTGTTATGTTGCTTACATTTTTAGAAGCAAAAATTAGGGCCGGTTCACATCTGCGTTTGGGATTCCGTTCAAGGAGTCCGCTTGGGGACCCTCCCGAATGGAAACCTATACACACAGAAAAGCGATTTACCTAAGGAAACCTACAGTCCACTTTTCTGTGTGTATAGGTTTCCGTTCGAGGGGTCCCCAAGCGGACTCCTTGAACGGAACCCCAAACGCAGATGTGAACCGGCCTTTAGCTTGAAAACTCCTCCAACAGGTTTATCAGAAAAGTGATCTTTACAAACCAGTGTCAGCCTTTGTGATGGATCAGTGGCGAGTGTAAAAACTGGAACATTTAGGAAACGCTTTCTATAACCACCTTGAAAAATTTACAAGTTGTACGTCATTTAATGTATCTAATTTTTTTTTCTCAAGATTAATGGTATATTTAGCGAAGTTGCAGTAAAACAGATGGATTAGAAAGCTTGAAGGTGTGTGTTCTATTTATGCTGTATGTCACCCCTCTCATCTGTTATGAGGCCATCTGTCTGCTATTTGTAGTCTGCAGCTAAAATTATACAGAAAGATGCATTTTTATCTGTAAGGCTACACACACTTAAAGTTTGGGTTACACTGCGACCTCTGCTCGCGCAACAGGAGTTGTGGCCAAAGTCACCTAGTACCCTTGCAACTCTTTCACCAGTGTAAGTGAATAAAGTTGCGTTGCTACCCATGGGTGCTATGATTGGGACTTTTAGTTGCAAAAAGATCGTAGTCCCAGCACCCTCTGGATCACATTGTGACTCCATTCACTTACAATAGTGAAGGAGATGCAGTACGACATGGCGATCTTTGGCTGTGCATTGTGAGTTGCAGCCATAGGCTTAAAACTTATGCTGCATTTTCTGCACCAAAATTTAAATGTGGATTTTCATGCTTTTTTCACGCCTGTCATTGAAATGGATGAAATTCATACTGAAACTCCACACAAAGAACTGACATGCTGCAGATTTTAAAATCTGCACAGAAAATATCTGCATTATGTATGTATAAAAATTCTTGAATTATAAAAATATACCTCCTTATTAAAGAAATGTTTCCTTCTCCACTTATAAGGCTTCTCTTCTCTTCATTCCGATTGTTAAAGTATAACTAAACTTTCAGACTACCTTTGATTTTCTGGCAGTATTTGTGTCATTAATACATTTTGTAATATATCTTATTAACAAATTTTGCTCCCGTTCTGTAAAATGGTGTTTTTGTTTTTTTTTTTTGGTTTTTTTTTAATACTCTTTCCCTTGCTTTTCTATTGAGCTGTCTCTGCTTCTCGTTGTTTGCGGAGTATGGCTTGTGTGAAATGAAGAAAAAGGGTTGGGGAGGATCACTTCAGTTATCTCGGACATTATAAAACCGTAGAAATTTGCGTTTGGTGCCTTATGAAAGAGGAGATTCAGAGATGCAGATCTACCTTTGATTTACAGATGTCACTTACTGGTCCTGATCATGTGCAGTTCATTGTGCACATGACTTCAGGTGTTAGCCACACCCACCATGAGCATGATGTCATCACTGATGAATGCAGCATTTGTCTAAACTTTGACTACCAGAGCAGCTGCCAGGAGGAGGTGGAGCCTGGTCCTGATCACCAGACACATCAGCACCTGGTTCACAGCTATTTAGAGGCAGCAGAAGCAGCAAGGTTGTTTTAAAGAGGACCTTTCACGCCCTCATGTATATGCTATTTTACATACCGCTAGAAAGCAGACAGCGCACTGAATTCAGTGCACTGCTGACTTTCCTGGTATGTGCCCCGGGGCTGGAGATATCGGTGGTCTCAGTTTCACAGTTCACCGTCAGAAGGGCGTTCCTGACAGTCTAGTTGCGCTGTGAGAAACGCCCTCCCTGACTGTTCTTGTCCATAGCACTGTACTGGGGGGCGTTCCTCACAGCTCAGCGTCATCACTGGGCTGTAAGGAACGCACCCTCTCTCTGTACTCGTCCATAGCGCTGGACTGTCAGAGGGGGCGTTCCTTACAGCCCAGCGATGACGCTGAGCTGTTAGGAACGCCCCCTCAGTACAAGACTATGGATAGTACTGTCAGGGAGGGCGTTCCTCACAGACCAGCTAGACTGTCAGGAACGGCCTTCTGACGGTGAATCGTGAAACTAAGACCCCCCGATATATCTAGCCCCGGGGCACATAACGTGAAAGCTGGCAGTGTGCTGAATTCAGCGCGCTATT
Source organism: Leptodactylus fallax (assembly GCA_947044405.1). Lineage (NCBI taxonomy): Eukaryota > Metazoa > Chordata > Amphibia > Anura > Leptodactylidae > Leptodactylus > Leptodactylus fallax. Next base: position 1,523,963 of record CAMRHE010000202.1, read on the forward strand.
GGCTTTCTAGCGGTACTTAAAACAGCATATACATGAGGACGTGAAAGGTCCTCTTTAACAATTCTAGCCTCTTCTCTGACCTCTCACTGATGCCAGAGACAGAGGATTTTATGGACACTGACGGGCTGGCAGAATGGTAGATGCATAGGGAGAGAGTAGGAGAATAGCAACTTGTACAAAAGAAGTGAATGCTTTATTAGCATCATGCAGGGAAAACTGCATGCTTGGTTTCAAAAACCACATGCGTTTTTTTTTCTTTCAAACACATTTGTTGTTCTGATTTAAAAACACGTGTGAACACATCCTTAATGGGAAATGTTGTATCATGGGATCAGTTTGTGTGATTGTGCTTCACAGACAGTGTAAATATGTATACAGAGATACACATGCATATATTTATTCTGTGTATAGATGTTTGCATATATATGTAAGTATATATGTGTGTGTGTGTGTGTGTGTGTGTGTGTGTGTGTGTGTAAATATAAAAACATACACCAGTAAATTTATTAGGTGGTGCAGTGCTGGGAGGAGTTGTCTGGAAAAGCTCTGAAACTCCCACAACCAGGAACTAGAAACTGGGAAGTATAGATTGAGACTGAAAATATGAGGAATGGTAAAAATGGTCCAAACACACACAAAGGTGCTTAGTTATGTTTATTCATTCATAGGACAAGCATTTCCTGCCTTTAGTCACATTTTCTTAGTCCTGGAAAACTCCTTTAAGAAAAAGCTACATTATGTGGCTTAGATTTTATGGATTTTTCTCTCTGGTGTCTGAAATGAACCATTTTTTTTCAGGACCATTTTGCATTTGCCACTGCATGAACACTGCAAGGTGAAACAAATGTGTAGTTACTATATGCCCTTTGTGTGGGTGTTTTTTTTTTTTTTTTTTTTTTGCAATACAATTTTGAAAAAAAAAAAGAGGGGTCATTGACATCACTGGGTATGAGGACACTCATGGTGGCGCAGTGACCCGATGATCAAGGGCAACAACTACATGAAGTGTGTATGTTCTCTCTCTGTGTTTATGGGGATTTCCTCAGTGTATTCTAGTTTTCTTCCATGCTATATTTAAGAATGGTGTTTTCAATGCAAGCCTTCATATTCCTTGCACTCGCAGAGGGTGCGGCTCAGTTATGATGGGGTGCACACCACCTCATAAATTGGGTCCACCCTCCATTGGGACATGTGTGCTGTGCACTGAACTCTGACAGCTTGTAGCAGGTGAGATTTCGGGGATCATTTACGCTAGGTTCACACTTGCGTTCGGGTTTCAGTTCTTCAGGTCCGCTTGGGGACCCAAAAAATGGAAACCTAATCTGCTTAAAAAGCGATTACCCACAGAAACCCGCGGACCACATAGACTATAATCGGGTGCGCCGGGTTTCCGCCCGAAAAATGCGTTTTTCAAGCGGATTCAGGGATGGATTCCCCGAATGGAGACCATGCACAGGTGTGAACCTAGCTTTAGGACAATGAACTTGCGTGAATGGTCATAAATCTGGTTGGGTCGGTGGCCTTGTCAATGTCATGCCGCTCACCATGCCCCATTCCATGAAAGTGGCGAGAGCGGCGCAAAACTGGAAAATATGTTTACACAAAAAAAGAACCTAATTTGCACAAAGATTGTGGTGTGTGTGTGTGTTTTTTTTTGTTTTTTTCCATGCTTTGTATGAAAAAGCTGTCATACAAAGCATAATAAATCTGTCCTCATGTCTATAAAGCGCTGCAGAATATGTTGGTGCTGTATAAACAAGGAAGATCATCCTGAGATTCCAGTCAGGATTTATTTTGGAAGCACGGGGCTTCCAACCATTTGCTGCAGTGGGTGATGGTATACTGCCATTATTACAGTCTCTCCTAAACAGTAGCTCGAATAGAGGCGAATTGCTGTCCGCCTCTGTCATATAGACATAGACAGTGTGTAGGTATAGGAGTGTTACCTTAGGATGACTATTTGCCGTATACAAACCAAAACAAACAAATAAGCACATGGAAACACCCCAGAGATAAAGGCGTTGCTTCCCATTCCTACGAGCCCTTGTTTGCAGTGGCTGGTTGCTAGGGGCTTGATGTGTTGCTAAGCTGACTGGCTGGAAGGGTTCACTAAGGAGAGCGGGGATGCTGAGGTTCTTCTGTACGGTTAGCCTGTAGGACGCTCTGAGGATTTTTCTTCACATGCCAGAAGCTATTTAACTAATTTGTTTCCAGACAAATGACATCACTGCAGGGAAATAGCGGCTACAGTCCGCCTCGGTACAGCCTAGAACACCGCTGTATAGAGTAATCTATGGCTGTATTTTCCTTGGTAATGTACCTGCAGTTGTCTTATTTGGTTTGCAGAGTAATGTCCTATTCCATTTCTAGCACAGGATAGTAGCGTGCGGCTGAGGATGGGGCTAGTTGTAAAAGCACTGATGCTTGTAACAGGAGTCGTGGGATTCTCTGTCATCCCTGGGAATACTGAAGAGTGGTCATAATGAATCATTGCAGTGAGTGCACTGTCACTGGTGCATGGCAGATGAAGGACTGTCTGATCAAAATTGGCTATTGTTCTGCTAACACTTCCTAATTCTGACTGCCAAGGTTCATCCCTGAGAGCTGGTATGACGGACTGGCTGCAGGAGAGATTGTTAATAAATACGTGTCAATAATTGTTAGATACACCCATATGAACCCATGGAGGATATACAGTACATGTAGAGGAGCGTTCAGAAGGGGGAGGGGGGCTGTAGCACAAGGAGTATGTGAACATTGTGATAAACTACTGATTTATATGTCTGTGTGTATTTATTAAAATGTCACGGCAGCCACGTTAAAGATGAAATATAGTAATTCATTTTTATATCTTTAATAATGTGGCATTTGCTTTACCTATAAATACCTGTGTTATCCAGTGTGTCTAAGTTACCATAAATAGGTTCTCTGCAAAAGGAAAAAAAGGGAGTTCACTCCCCCTCCAAACAGTATACTCACCATACACTCACCAGAAATGGCTCTGTCTGATCTATGGGTCATCTAGTACTGCAACTCAGCCACATTCACTTGGCGCTATAACTCTGTGCCATATGAAGCCCATGGAATAGAGTAGCTCTTTTTCTTTTTTTTTTTTTTTTTTTTTTTTTTTAACTACTTTAGTTCACTTTGACAGATTATAGAATCCATAAAGACTTCATATAAGGATATGCTGTTCTCTGTCACAGGACTCCAGATGGCTAGTAAAATGGTCAACCATGAGATATAATTTTGCTGCTTATCCTTGAGTCCTACTGCATATGCACAGAATTAAAACATTTAGAACAGTATTCAGTATGCTTCTATATTCCCTCTAGTGGTGACTGCAAGCAGCGAGAAAAAAAATCGTGTTCAGGCAAACTCTTCTGTCCATTAACTAATCCGTTGTCTAGTGTAAATGCTGCTGCCACAGGTTGGTCTGCCGCAGCAGCCAAAATGGCTAAATGCTGGCAAAGAGTTATTGTAAAGAACTTCAGGAACACTGCTTTATGATGGCTGAAACGTTGCTTATATTTGGTATTTGTGTTAATTGATTTCTTATTTTAGGAATAAGAAGATTCTAAGCAAGAAAAAGCTAAAAAGGAAGCAAAAGACCAAATCAAAAGGGAAATTAAGAAGCAAGGTAAGAGTTAATTTGCTATATAGTTATCAATATTGCTGTATTTAGTTGTATTCATGTGAGCTCTAGTCTCTTGCATTATTTGTAAAATGGTTAAATATTCTTCAAAAACAAGTTTTTACATTTATGAAAAAGTATATCTGCTTTGTCGTATGTCCCCTTTCTTTGGCAGACCACGCACATTGTGTAAGGCTACTGGCCTGAACTTAACATACACGGCAGTATGTCGCAGGGACTCCTAGCATCATAGTTAACTATATACTGCTAGGAGTCCCCCTCCTGGATTGGAGTTCAGACTGGTAAATCTGGCCAACACACTAACCAGGTTTCACCTTGTGTGAATCTAGGCTAATACCCCATTTGTTTGCAGAGTTGCAGGGGGAATTGGACTGACTTGCATCTTGCCACAGTGACAATAGCTGCTCTTGGGGATTCCCATATACAAGATAATTAATGAAAAATATATGCACTTCACAATTTTGGAGTCATTTTTGCTCCGGTGATATTGCAGTGGAAATTGAATAACAGACGTTGAACAGCATTTTGCTATGTGTGACCTTGCCCTAATAGACATTTATGGTCTCAGTTTTGATGATTAAAGGAAGATATGCCTGTGTTGGCATAAGTGGCACATATGAACAGTACACATATTTGAGTTTTTATTTTTTAATAGGTGTATTAATAGGGTTTCCATGGCCAAGCAGCTGCATGCAAGCCTTATGTCACCAAGCACAGTGGCAAGCACTGATGTAAAGCACAGCCTCTGTGGGACATAATACTGTGTGCAGGGGCCACTGTGGAACATATACCATGTGAAGGGGCCACTATGAGACTTATTCTGTATAAATGTGTGTTTTTGCACCATGAGAACTTAGCTTTACATTGAAGTAAAAGTTCCAGTGACCTAAGAATATAGCTGAATCCAGATACACAGTGTGTTACCACCATTAGGATGCTGCCATACGGTGCTCCTGGACACTTACATTTACCACTAATTGTGGGCTGTACATGTACTTTCATTGCTTCTAATGGGAAAGAACAGGTACGTCCCAGGAAATAGCAGTAGACGCATGCGTCCAGAAGCATCTTGTGGCAGCACTTCTGTGTTATGAATTGTGGTATATGACTTTAGTATAGGGGTCGTCACAAGTATTGTGCGGCACTCTGAGTACCTCATGATTGTTTTAATTTAAATTGGCACGCCGAACCAATAAGGTTGTCTACCCCTGTGCTAGGGGTTTGCTTTCAGAAAATTATATGGGCATTGGGATGTAATGATGAATATATTTTATAATTCTAGTTTTATTTGCTTATGTCCAGAAGTGTGCAAATATTCATGAAATATGCTAGGAAGATACTTGCCTACTTGCATCGTCTGTAATAGTATGACAGATGTTAAAAACATGGTGCTGAGCTGGTGCCATAGAAAGATTGCGGAGATTCAACCATTTAGATGCTTCAGTCAATTGTAACTAAGACATCCCAAGTATAGCTGCATGCAGTTGGTGTACTGAATGACAGCGACTCCCCCGGAACATGATTTGGAGGCAGTGATCTGTTACTATGACAGATGGAAAGCCTTGAATGCTTTCAGTACTATTACATGCTCTGGCTAATAAGAGTAAGGATTTTATAATCTGCATAACATTAATATTACAGTATATTGTATAGGTCATCAGACCTTCCCTAGGGGGAATAAAATAATAAGAAAAAATTATTATTTTTGTATGTGTACACACTCACACGTTCAAACTCCTTCATCTGGCTCACAGGGTTCACATATAAAGGTATCATGTCACAAGATCACATGCTCAATAAACAAAAAACATAAATCTAAATCCCTGCATCTGAAAAGGCCCAAAATAAGAAAATTTGAAAAAAAAAAAAAGCCCATGTGGTAGGGGTAAATATAAACCTCCAACGCCCCTCAAAAAAAAAAAAATGCCTTTATACAACTCCCTATATGGAAGTATAAAAAAGTTACATGTTTCAGACTGCTGCAACTTTGTATTTTTCATAGTTTTCAATTTTTTTTTAAAGGATACTGTCACCAGAATTCTTAATATCATAGAGAGGTTAGTCACCTAAATCAAACCGGATTTTCCCCTTGAGAATAGGTGCTTTCAATGCTGAGATATCGCCATTTTTTGTCAGTATGCAAATTAGCTCTTTGGAGCAATGGGAATGTTTTCGTTGCACCAATGAGCTAATTTGCATATTGACAAAAAAAAAAAAAATCAATATCTCAAGGAGAAACCACAGTTTGAATAAGATGACCTTAACCTATCTTTCTGCTTGGCTGGTTTGATATACAGGGTTCTGGTGATAAACTACCTTCGAGTTAACACATAACAAAAACTATATAAACTTAATACTATAATGATCGTACCAACCTGCAAAATATAGGTAACATGGGTTGTTTTCAAGGCACTCGCTGTTCCCTAAGAAAATGGCAGAGTTTGTGTCTTTCTAATTCTATTTCTATCAGATCATTAAATGGTACATTTGGAAGTTCGATTTGTTCTGCAAAAAACTAAGGCTTCATTAGACTCTGCGAATGGAGAAATGAAAAAGTTATAGCTTTTGGAAGGCTTTTGTGAACCGCATGAATTCTTTAAAACTGAACCCCAAGTTTAAAAATTGGGCTAACAGCAAGAAAGTTGATACAAAAAAAAAAAACAAAACCTTTTTTTTTTTTTTTTTTTAAGTCCTGGACAACAAAATACAATCTTATTTTACTTAAATTAGTGCTAAACATAGAACTACAGTATAACATGTTAGAGCCTTATGCCACTTCCAGTGCAAATGGAGAGCTTTCAGCATTATAAGTGCTTACTTACAAGTAAATGAAATTACATCACATTATGCATCTACTGAGCTAAGAATACGAAGTATAACGCTTAAGAGTAATTTTGCTGAATATTTAGAGTAGTCTCTGCTGCCAAGGATGAACAGACCGTGTGCTGTGTTGCAGGGAATACAGGGCTTTACATAGGGTCATTTAAGACACTTGATTTCAGTTGATTTTATTTAAAGGGGTTTTTGGGGGGAAAAAATGAATTTTCAAAAAAGTTCAGTTACTGCTATTAATAGGTTAATAAGTGCACCCAAATACCTTTATCTGTGATTTCAGTATAATATGCTTCACAGTGGCCCCTTCCCTGAATAATATGCTCCACAGTGGCCCCCGCACAGTATTATATGGATTGCGAATGCACAGTCCTTATTATACAGTGCTACATGATGGCAGGATTCCCCACCGCCCACTCTACTCCTCTTTGTGATGTGTAAAGGCCAGCACCTCCTCTTTGACCCGCCCCCCAGCCCTATTACACTTACCTTTGCTTCCTTTCAGCTCCAGGCCCAGGACCTCATCGGTGGCCAGCACCTCCTCTTTGTGATGTCTGCCGACCGCCCACTGTATGGGCGACCGGCACACGCAATGAAGAGGCGGCCTTCCAGCAATGATGTCCTGGGATCTTGATATTCACAGGAGGAACAGGTAAGTATAATGGGTCTGGAGGGCAGGCTTCTTTCCACTGCCGTCCCGGGGTGCGGATATCCGTTAGACCGAGACCCCGGAATGTCAGCAGAAAGGCAAAAAATGTAATACAGTAAAACTAAGAAAAAATAGACCCTATTGAAATATATTAGAGGACCTTTCACAACCTCCACCAACTCCAGCTCTTTCCATACTTCAATCGACTCCTTTCCCTTGATTCTGGAACAGCTGGGCTTTTTTCTGTATTCCCTAGCATTCCTGAGCAATTGGTGCAGTTTGCTTCAGCCCCTATATGCTTGTTAGGTTCTTTACTGTCAGGTGGATGGTCCTGGGTTGTCTGCGCCAGCCCAGGACTGCCCACCTGACAGTAGAGAACCTAATTAACATATTGGGTGCTGAAATTGACTGCACTGATTGTTCAGGAATGGTGGAGGGTAAACAAAAACCTCCAATGGTGCCACCATCAGTTGATCAGCACCTATTGAAGGGGGTGCAAAAAGTTCCACTTTAAGAATTGAAAGCAAAAGTTGAATACCTTGTCTACTACTTTCTGAAACGTTGCATGGTGAGGACTTGACGTGGGCAGGGCCAGCACCCTCACCAGATTTATCATTCACACCAGTTTTCTGGTGTAAATGATGCTGAAATGTATACTGTCTGCAAGTCACATATCCTGCCAGAAGATGTGCTAAAAATATGAGGCGGCACTTGAGGCGGTTTTGATAAATGTCCCCCATTGTTTTTACTACCATAGATGTGTGATAGCAATTTGTCCTTTTATAAAAATACTGCAGCCATACACCATTCCATTTTTGTCTATTTTAGAATCCATCAAGCAATGACATATGTGATTTGTATGTGATGAAAGGCTGGGTATCAGAAATTGCAAGGATTTCTAATGTTTGCACATAAGTCTTATATTAATTATCTGCCGAGTTTTCTGCCAAGAGTATGGCATATTCTATTTACGACGCCTACTCTCTCTCTCTGAGGCGTGAAGCATAAGGGTCATGTCATATGAAATCAAGGCCGTTACACAAACTCACATATCCCTCAAAACTTTAAAGATCTGGAAATGTTGCTGCATTAGTGTCGTGCATTTACAGAACGTCATCACTTCATGTGTGTGCCTTTTTCCATTCACTTATATGGAAGTTATGGTAACTGTCATAAATGTCTGTTTTTAGATACACCTTTAAATCTGACCATCGACCCTAAAATTAAGTTTTATAGACCCCCAAATTACTGATCTGAGTTAGTACTGGCATTGCAGCACAGCATCGACTCCTTATTTGAAAGGAATATGTAAAACACTGGCAACTCACTGACATCCTGTTGAGTTGATTTTCGGCTTGACAGAAGGGAGTGACTGGAAGACATGCAGGTTGGGGGATTCTGGCAGAAGCACATGAAGCACTAGTGAAAATAGCATGGTATGGCTGCTCATTCATTATTTGCTACACATGCAGTCATGTGCACCTCCATTCCTGCTCATAGGCAACACAGAGTATAGTCTCATTTGTACAAATACACATGAGACAGATTGCAAAGTGTGCTATTGCATTTTCAGGTTGTAGAAGTGCTATTCCAAGGTTTGCACATATGAATATGTGTGTGTTTTCACCTGTAGATTTCCTTGTGTGTAATATCTGTATGCACTATATAGCCTATTATTGATATATATTTTTTAAGTAGTAATTATAATAATAATGATGGTGATGATGATGATGATGATGATGATAATGATAATAATACATTATTTATTATTATTTCTTTACAGGCTGACAACCTGGAAAATGCTCTTTTCATACCAGACCTCAAACTTCACAGCAACCCTTCAGCTTTCAATGTATATTGTAATGTCCGTCACTGTGTCCTGGAGTGGCAGAGAAAGGAAACATCTCTTATGTTATCCTCTAAGAATTCAGTACAAAGTGGCGAGTCTGACAGTGATGAAGAGGAGGAATCCAAAGATCTACCAGTTAAGCTTCCAAAGGCAAGTGCATCCTGTCGTCTATCCAAAAATGTGTATTTTTGGATTATGGTTAAGGAAGGCTTGTTTTAGTTGTACTAGTTTGCTGTCTTTTGTACCACTGTTGAAGGGAGTGTCTATGTCCAAAATCTCTCCCAAACCGATAATCGTGCCATGTAGGGTTTTTGATAGGAGCAGATACTTAGTTTTGTAGCCACAAATGGATAAAGCAATGCAGAGATGATTATCTTTTATGGTTATGCAAATCATCCTGCAAGTGCATAGGGGATGGGGCCTGATTTGAAAGAATTGTCTGCAGACAGTTGCAAATGCTGTGGCAGTCCTCTAGGATCTGTGCCCAATGTCTCCCTTTTAGCTGTGACTGACATTATCCTCTGTATTACAGCTGTCTGGAGGCAAATCAGGTATAGTAGGTATATTACTGTTCATATTAAAGGCCCCTATTGGTTTGGGAAGCATTTTGGACCTGAGACACACCCTTTTGAACTTATGAGCTTACCCACGAAAGACATTTAATGCATATCCTCTGGATATGCCATAAATATCTGTTAGATGTGGGTCCCTCCTCTGACCTACATTTATCTCTAAAATGAACCCCCCCCAATCCACCGTGAAACACTTCTTACTCAGACGCAACCTTATTGAGAGAACTTTTAGCTGTGGTCAGATATATGGACACAGCACAGCTTTGATGTACGCTGTTTCCGTTACTTTCATAGAAGTGAACTGTGAACTCTGTTGTTACTGTACAGTTTGGCCATAGCTGAAATTCTTCTCAGCGAGGTTGTGGCTTGCGAAGTAGCATGTAATGGAGGATGGGGGTTGGCTCATTTTAGAGATAGGTGGGACCCGCATCTATCAGGTATTTATGTAGTTATGCCATAAATGTCTTTCGTGGGAAAACCTCTTTTAAGTTTCTGTATGCAGTGACCCTGCTTGTGAACCTCGGATTATATGATTCGGTCAGTGTCTCTTTGGACACCTGTTCGTTGCTCCATGGTGCTATGAATTTTCCATATGTAAGTGATTGTCAGAGATCTTCTTGCTGACACACACTGCTAACTGGTATCCAGCCTGCATAGTAAGCACTCAGATCAGCCTTACTGTTACTACTGAGGAACACTTGTATAAAAACATGTTGCTCAGCTCATTCAGGCAATAACCATTTCAAATGGATTTCCGTGAGTGCTCTGTGACTTGTGAGCATTGTCTTTTGTAATATTTTAAAGGGGTTGTGTGGCAAATATTTGTCCATTATCCATAAATTGCTGATCGATTGGGGTCTCAGCGGATTCTTAGAATAGGGGTGTTTTTTACTCCGTTGTAAATGCAGCTGCGGGAAAAGCAGGCGAACCCCTGGTGGTGGTATCAGATGCACCCTCACTCTCATTCACTTCACTTGAACCACTGGAGATAGCGTGTTCTGTACTTCAGCTACAGTGGGGAAAAAAAAGTATTTAGTCAGCCACCAATTGTGCAAGTTCTCCCACTTAAAAAGATGAGAGGCCTGTAATTGACATCATAGGTAGACCTCAAATTATGGTGGAAAATAAGTATTTGGTCAATAACAAAAGTTCATCTCAATACTTTGTTATAGATTCTTTGTTAGCAATGACAGAGGTCAAACATTTTCTGTAAGTCTTCACAAGGTTGGCACACACTGTTGCTGGTATATTGGCCCATTCCTCCATGCAGATCTCCTCTAGAGCAGGGATGTTTTGGGGCTGTCGCTGGGCAACACGGACTTTCAACTCCCTCCAAAGGTTTTCTGCGGGGTTGAGATCTGGAGACTGGCTAGGCCACTCCAGGACCTTGAAATGCTTCTTACGAAGCTTCTCCTTCGTTGTCCTGGCGGTGTGCTTGGGATCATTGTCATGCTGAAAGACCCAGCCACGTTTCATCTTCAATGCCCTTGCTGATGGAAGGAGATTTGCACTCGAAATCTCATGATACATGGCCCCATTCATTCTTTCATGTATATGGATCAGTCGTCCTTGTCCCTTTGCAGAGAAACAGCCCCAAAGCATGATATTGCCACCCCCATGCTTCACAGTAGGTATGGTGTTCTTTGGATGCAACTCAGCATTCACTCTCCTCCAAACACGACGAGTTGTGTTTCTACCAAACAGTTCTACTTTGGTTTCATCTGACCGTATGACATTCTCCCAATACTCTTCTGGAACATCCAAATGCTCTCTAGCAAACTTCAGACGGGCCCGGATATGTACTGGCTTAAGCAGGGAACATATCTGGCACTGCAGGATCTGAGTCCCTGGCGGCGTAGTGTGTTACTGACGGTAGTCTTTGTTACGTTAGTCCCAGCTTTCTGCAAGTCATTCACTAGGTCCCCCCGTGTGGTTCTGGCATTTTTGCTCACCATTCTTGTGATCCTTTTGACCACACGAGGTGAGATCTTGCGTGGAGCCCCTGATCGAGGGAGATCAGTGGTCTTGTATGTCTTCCATTTTCTAATTATTGCTCCCACAGTTGATTTCTTCATACCAAGCTGCTTGCCTATTGCAGATTCAGTCTTCCCAGCCTGGTGCAGGTCTACAATTTTGTTTCTGGTGTCCTTCCACAGCTCTTTGGTCTTCACCATAGTGGAGTTTGGAGTGTGACTGTTTGAGGTTGTGGACAGGTGTATTTTATACTGATAACAATGTCAAACAGGTGCCATTACTACAGGTAATGAGTGGAGGACAGAGGAGCCTCTTAAAGAAGAGGTTACAGGTCTGTGAGAGCCAGAAATCTTGCTTCCTTGTAGGTGACCAAATACTTATTTTCCACCATAATTTGCAAATAAATTCTTAAAAAATCAGACTATGTGATTTTCTAGATATGTTTTCTCATTTTGTCTCTCATAGTTGAGGTCTACCTATGATGACAATTACAGGCCTCTCTCATCTTTTTAAGTGGGAGAACTTGCACAATTGGTGGCTGACTAAATACTTTTTTTCCCCCACTTTATCTTTGGTGGTTCCATTGACATGAATGGAAGCAGGGGTGTGTCTGTGTCTGTCAGTGGTATTGTTACTTTACCCACAGCTGCATTCACAACTTGTACAAAACACCCCTGTTCTCAGGATTGGTGAGGATCTTGGTCAGACCCCAAGCATTTTATCGTCTACCCTATGGATAATAGATACATATTGGTATGACTCCTTTAAAGGCTAAAATGTAATATTTTTACTTTGGAGTTGGTATATTTCTTCATACCCCAGAACTAGCTACACAACCCATCTTTCAGTGTTCTAGTATAGTATATTGTAATCCTGCCTATGATGATGGGATGACTGTTAAGTGATCGCTACAGAAGTGTCTGCCTGTTATTGAGGTAGCCAATGTGAAAACGGCAAACTTCAGTTTTTCAAAAAAATAAAACAAAACTCGTAAATATTTTTAATATAAAACTTGATTTTAAACAGGTAATCTTCTGACCATACTTTTTTTTTTTTTTTTCTCTAAACATTTGCACATGGATTCCATAAATATTAATTTTAAAAAGACATGGCAGAGACATGTAAAGTTAATACAAATGTGTTTTTTGTTTTTTTTTTTTTTTTTTTTATATAGAGAATTTAGATTTCTGTTAATGTATTTTTGTATGTTATGTTCTACTTGCATACTGTAGATGTGAGTATTTAAGAACTATCATTTTCTTTTTACAGATTATTGAAATTGGTTTATGTGAAGTTTTTGAGTTGATAAAAGAAACACGATTTTCTCACCCCTCACTGTGTTTAAGGAGCTTGCAGGCACTACTCAATATTCTACAGGGTCAGCAACCAGAGGGGCTTCAGTCTGAACCCCCAGAGGTGTTAGGTAAGAAATATGTGGTGGATGACTTGAACTACTTGTAAGTTATGGCCGTCTTCAGCTTCCAGGGTATCTTACATATTACATTTTAGTTATTGAAAAACTCTTATATTTTTTTTTTTTCAACATGTTGCAGGTTATTTAACTTGTGACTTGCTTATGCTAGGTTCACACTAGCGTTTGGGTTTCCGTTCTTCGGGTCTGCATGGGCACCCGAAAAACGGAAACCCTATCTGCTTTAAAAAGCAGTTACCCATGGACCCATACACAATAATGGGGTCCTCCGGGTTTCTGCCTCAAATTGGCAGAGAGAAAAACCCTTCTTGCAGGACTGTTCTCTCTACATATTCTAAGCGGAATGGGGGACGGAGTCCTGAACGCTAGTGTGAAAAGACCCTAATATACTCCTAAAAATCTGTGTTGTATTAAATGGATTTCCTGTCAGCCTGCCATCTCTGATTATCTCATTCCTACTTCTATTGATTTTCCACAGAATCTCTCCTCCAGCTTATTTTGGAGATCACAACTCGTAGTACAGGAGCCAATGATAGCACTGGACAGTCACTGACTGCACTTTCTTGTGCCTGCCTATTCAGTCTGGTGGTTGCATGGGGAGAAACAGGAAGAACCCTACAAGCCATCTCGGCTATACTTACCAACAATGGCAGCCATGCTTGCCAAACCATTCAGGTACCTACTCATTTGTGTTGGTGATTTTGCAGGTTCATTCTTGACTAAATGATGCAGTATTCAAGTGATGTGCATAGTGAGTAGGGCAAAGAACTTTTGCAAATTTTTATTTATTTTTTTTTTGAAAAATATAACTTGGGGAGATTTACTCAGAGTTCTAACTTGGCTTGGTCTAGAAAAATTGACCTACATGCTTTCACCACATTTATAAGGCGCATGGAGTGTGGCTTAACATGAGCCAAATTACACTGAAATATTGGTGTAAATAATGTTTTCAAAAAGGCCAGACAAATGTCTAACATGTCTAGCAAGATACACCAGATTGGTGATCCAGCATGAGTCATTGTGATAAATTTGGCGCATCTTCTCACTGACTGGTCTAAGTTTATGCTGTCTATATATTACTCTGGATTAGTAAATCTGCCTGAAGATCTCTAACTTCTCTCTTCATACTGGTCAGAGCATACTTCAGCTATGTTTCATTTCACTCTTAGGCAGGAATGCTGTCTGTAGTGTCCAAGCATAAAATGTGTAAATTGTACTTTCTATGTTCATATATTTAGTATCCAGCTTTGATCTGTTGTATTATAATTTATTTATTTTTTTTGCTAGGTGCCAATTATTTTAAACTCTCTTCAACGGAGTGTTCAAGCAGTACTTGTGGGTAAAATCCAGATACAGGACTGGTTTACAAATGGAATTAAAAAGGCTGCCTTGATGCAGAAATGGTCTTTGAAAGATGTTCCCGTGGATGAAGATGATCAGTGCCTCCTTCAAAGCGATGGCTTCTTCCTTTATCTTTTATGCAAAGATGGCCTCTATAAAATTGGTTCGGGGTACAGTGGGACAGTGAGGGTAAATAGAAAATATTACTTAAAAGGTCTTGTGAGCTAAAGGCAGCATCTCAGCAGTAACATGTGCTTATGTAGTACTTGTTGGAATGAATCTCATTCCCTCTCACTAAAAGAAGCAAGATGTAGAACTTTTTATTAAATCTCAATAAAACAAGTGTATCTCCAAGTGTACAAAAACAAATTAAACCAATAACTACATCTTTCCAGCAATGCAGCATTCTATAGAGGCACTGAGCCAATGTAACTAGCCATCTCAGATGCCTAGGCCCCATCTCTAACTAACTGCAAATTCTTGTATCTGTGTATGCCATGACTGCAAAGGACGTGGCTATTATTTTATAAAATGACATGTAAAATAACACCTACATCATTTGAAGCCAAGGCATACCCAGATACATGAATTTACTCTTATCTGACCCCTTTGCTTAACAGTATTTGCCAGGAGGGTCTGGAAAATAGAGAGAGGGATAATTCCTGAGATGGAGCCTAGGTATTTGAGACGGCTGGTTGTTACATTGACTCTGTCCCTCTATAGAATGATGCATTGCTTGGGGGGGAACTGTAGTTATTTGTGTGCTCTTCTTCTTCTTTTTTTTTTTTTTTTTTGTACATTTGGGGGGGGGGGGGGTTGAGTGTATCAAGATTGAATAAGTTTTACATTTAGCCCCTTTTATTGACAGGCAATTAGGTTATACCTGCTGGTTGGGGATGATTTTATACATTTATTATATTGTTTCTATGCAGTGAAGTTTGTAAGGAATCTCCCAGTGACTTCGATTCAGCGATTGCCTTCTAATTGTATGTGGAACTTTGATGCATTTCGCATATATATCTTTAGAAGGACAGGAAAATCAATAATACCTTGCTGCCAAACCATATCCTTATTTTTTATGTGTGTTATAGATCTTTTCAAAGATAAATCTTTTTCTGACCTGTGTGTGTTGTTTTTTTTTTTTTTTTTTTTTTTAATTCATTTTTAACCTGTTTAAATAGAGCATATTTAAGAGTCTTACTATTTGTATGTATACACTGTGTGCCAAATTATTATGCAAATATTTTCTCATATTTTCCAAATTTACCTATATGAATTGCAGTCATTGTAATTTTACAGTCATCAACTATTCGAGTATAATTGAAAGGTTTTTGAACAAACTGCCTATGATAACAGTATATTTAAAAAAAAAAAAAAAAAAAACACTCAAAATGCATGTTTTAAATTATTATGCACAGCAGAATTTGCAACCTTTTCATTTTTATTAAGAACAAAAAAATGGTCATTGTGAAATTATAAGCATTAGCAGGTTATTACAAACTGAAATCAAACAGTTTTCAAGCCAAAACTTTATTTGAGGTGATGTTACATTTGCACATAAGACCCCTTGTTCGAAAGAAGCTTCTGAACTCTCTCGTCCATTGAATTTGTCAGTTTTTGGATGGTTTCTGCTTCAATTGTTTTGCATGAGGACAGAATACCCTCCCAGAGCTTGTTGCTTAGATGTGAACTGCCTCCCGCCATCATAGACACTCCTTTTGATGATGCTCCAGAGGTTCTCAATGGAGTTGAGGTCAGGGGAGCATGGGGGCCACACCATAAGTTTGTCCCCTTTTATGCCCATAGCAGCCAGAGATGCAGATGTGTTATTTGCAGCATGAGACGGTGCATTATCATGCATGAAAATGATCTTTCTGCGGAATGCATGGTTCTTCTTCTTGAACCATGGCAGGAAGTGCTGTTTGAGAAACTCCACATACATTATGGAGTTCATCTTTACCTCTTCAGGGATCCTAAAGGGGCCGACAATCTCTCTCCCCATGATTCCAGCCCAAAACATTACTCCACCTCCTCCTTGTTGGCGCCGTAGCAGTGTTTGCATGGGGTGTCCATCAACAAGCCATCCTCCACTCCATCCATCTGGACCATCGAGCGTTGCATGGCACTTATCGTTGAACAAAACAGTTTTGAAGTCAGTCTTCGTGTATTGTTTGGCCCACTGGAGCCGTTTCTGCTTGTGTGCAGTGGATAGAGGAGGTCGACAGGATGGCTTACGCACAGCTGCAAACCTCTGAAGGACCCTGCATCTTGTTGTTCAGGGGACGTTGGAGGCACCAGCAGCTTCAAAAACTTGTCTGCTGCTATGACAAGGCATTTTTGAAGCTGCTCTTTTAACCTGACGTAATTGCCTGTTGGGAAGAGTCCTCAATTTTCCCTTATCAGCTACATACTTCTTGATTGTGCGATGATCACAATGAAGTGTCTTGGCAATGTTGATTGTAGTCATGCCTTGACCTAAACACTCCACAATTTGTTGCTTCTCAGCAGCCGACACATCCTTTTTCTTTCCCATTTTGGCTGAAAATGTAGGCTGCTTAATAATGTGGGACAGCCTTCTTAAGTAGTCTTGCCTTTAATTGGACACACCTGCCAAACTAATTAGCACAGGTGTCTGCAATTGCTTTCAGTGATATAAAGAGCCCTGACACACATCACTATCAATGAGTTTAACTGACAAACAAAAAAATTCTTACCTTATCACACCTAAACACTTTTTGCATAATAATTTGGAACACAGTGTACTTAAGTGTACTGTATATAAGGGGCAAACTTAAAAGGTACTCCATAGTAGAATTTCTTTATTGTACTTGGCTAAAACTATCACCTTGTTTCTATTTCAAAGGGCCACATTTACAATTCCACTTCCCGTATCAAAAGTAGAAGAGAGAAGAAGTCTTGGTTAGGTTATGCTCAGGTATAATGTACTGATTTATTAGTTTTTCTGGTTGTTCATGTGGTGTATATAATTTATCTTGGCAAACTAACATGCCAAGCAAAACGTGTGACTGTTTTCCCCATATGTTATGTTATAAAGGGCTATCCAAGCTGCAGTAGCATTTTTACACACGATAGGTCATCAATATATGATTGTTGGGGGTCTGATGCCTGGACCCTTGACTAATCAACAGATTTGGCTGCTTCCAGGTGCTGGAAGCTACTGCTGTGGACAGGATTGGGAGCGGCTCTGTTGCTGCACCCTGCGTTAGGGTACGTTTACGCGTAGGAATTTGCCTCTGATTTGGGGACGGATTCTGACCCCAAATCCGTGGCAGAATCCGCCCTGGATCTGCCTCCCATTGTTTTTAATGGGAGTTAGAAATCACAGCAGGACGCTGAAAAAAAATAAGAGTCCTGCTTGATCTTGCCACAGATTCCATGGCTCGAGACTCCCTGCTGATTAAGCCCATTCATCTGGGCCTAATCAGCAGCGGAAAGCCCGTCGCGGCTAGACCATGTCCGAATATGGCAGCGGAAAATGAAGAGGAATTTCTCTTCATTTTCCACCGTGTGAATGTAGCCTTACTGCAGCTCTGCAGCTATTATTTGAATAGCTACAAGCTGCTTCAGTACCATAAATACTATTCACTTTTACTGTAAGTTTCATTTTTTATTTCTTTTATAGGGTTACTTGCTTTACAGAGATGTGAGCAATCACAGTATGACAGCCATTAGGATTAACCCTGAAACATTGGAACAGGACGGAACAGTTACTGTGCCAGGTAGACACTAGAGCTTTTACACTTACTTTCTAATTGAATGTTGGACATTGGCAATTTTTGTTATTTTTTCCCAAGCAAATAGTTTTCTTAGTCATTATCAGAGCCGTTACTTTATTTTGTGGGTCTTAAAGGGATTCTATTACTGGGAAATCCATTTTTCACGAACACCAAGTCGGAATAGTCTTTAGAAAGACTATTCTTCTCCTACCTTTATTTTTCTGTTCCGCGCAGCCGTTTCTGAGAATTTTCATTTTTCTTCTTCATGCAAATGAGTTTTCAGAAAGCACAGGGTTCGTTCCCTGTGCTCAAAAAGGCGCTCTTCCGAAGATCCAGCGCCGCCTCTCTCTTCTTCTGCTGATGCCTCTCCGCCGCGTCATCAGTCTCCTAGTCTATGTTCGTGATTCAAATCCCGCAGATGCTCAGTCGACTCTGCTATTTTGTATTGGACAGAGTCGACTGTGCATGTCCAGCCGGCCATTTTCATGTGGATTTGGATCCCGAGCAGAGACTCAGCGGCTGATGGAGAGGCGTCAGCAGAAGAAGAGAGGCGGCACTGGATTTTCAGAAGAGCATCTTCTTTAAGCACAGGTGACGTCCCCTGTGCTTTCTGAAGACTCATTTGCATAAAGAAAATTCTCAAACGGCTGCGCAGAGGAGAATAGTCTTTCTAAAGGCTATTCCGATATGGTGTTAGTGAAAAATGGGTTTCCCAATGATGGAATAGCTTTAAGCAGGTAATAGATAGAAGAGCACCTACAATCTTCTCATAGGGGTGGGTCTCCAAGTTGGGCATATCCTGTAATTATGACATAATTGTCTAAGGTGAGAGTGCTGTAAAGAAGGCATTTGTTCACGTTAAATGCAGTTATAACAGTACCACAGTGTGTATGTTTTAGAAGGAATTTCTGCTTAGGAATTGCTACCTAATAAACTTGTTAAAGCTTCAATAAGGTATTTTTAACCCTTCCCGCTATGCACTGTATTACGTCGGGCTGAGCATATAGTTCATGCTCATCACCGCAATAACACTATAATACCGGGGACACAGGAGCATTCAGCATTACTTCTGGCACTCGGCTATATTACACAGCTTTAAAAAGTTTTAAAAAATCCACTTTTTAATTTAAAAAAAAAAAAAAAAACTAACAAAAAACGCCACTTAAAGAAAAAAAAATAAACAAAACCTGTTGCGCTGAATGCGTGCAAAAAAAAAAAAAGATACAAAAGTCACACATACTGAAAATTTGTACCAATAAAAAAATGCAACTTGCCCTGTAAATAGAGCTTTTACATATTTCAATCAACAAAACAGTGACCCCAGGAAAATCATTCATTTTCAAAAAGTGACATTTTATTTGTAAAAGCAGTAAAACATAATAAAACCAATATAAATATGGTATTGCCGTAATTGTAATGACCAGCTGGACAAAGTTACCGTGTCGTTTTTAATGCAGAGTAAACACCGTAAAAAAAAAATGCAAAAAATTGATAGAATTGTGGGATTTTTCACACGGACCCACCAAAATGTTAAAGCTAATCGAAACGTACCCCAAAATTGTGGCAATTGAAATTTTCTTGGAGTGTTGGCTATGATAGGGCCCCCAAAACTGTACCCGCACACACAGTATATTGGACCCCTTCAGTGACACACACATTAATGTCCATGAGCAAGCATTGGTTTGGATTCATTTGTCACCACTCTGTTCCCTGCTTCCTCTCTGCTCTGAAGTCTGATGTGACAGGAGCAGAACAGTGAGTAAGACATCCAGCTCTTCGCTCGCTCCCGACGCTGCCCGTAATGCCTCTATTAGTACTGTTGGAAGCTCTCATAGTGTTTCTAACCTGCTAGGATAGTCTGTTAAGGCATACAAGCCATCCAAAATGAAAGTATGGGTGTTCGTCTTTGAGCAGGGGAGCAGTGTTTTTCTGAAACGCGGCACTTATTCCTGGGGGTATGACAGTGTTTTCACCGGAGGTTGAGATCCACTGCTGTAGACTATATGAAATGCTGATCTCTAGTTTGTCCTGGGGCTCTAGATAAAGCAGCTGGGAATTTGTTTGCTCTACTCTGTCGAGTTGCTGTATTGACTTATAACGAAAGAGCATTTGACAGTCACCCTGTGTACCTCCTAACCAGACATACTTTGATAATATCAATGACATGTACTTTATTTCTATTTGATTTAGATTGTAATGCTGACGGACAGAACATTCTCTTTACTGATGGAGAATTTGTCAACCAGATTGCTGCCTCTAAAGATGTAAGGACTTGCCTACTTTGAAACCTTTCTATATAAAAAAAAAAAAAAGTGACATTAGTAAGTCTTTATTTCAAGTTACACATTAAGGCCAAGGCTCCACATCGCGGAAATGCAGCGTTTTTGTTGCTGATCTTGCTGCGGTTTTTTTTTTTTTTTTGTTTGTTTGTTTGTTTTTTAGCTAAAATCGTGAGTGGCTTGAAAAGGAATGGAAAATATAAAATAAACCATTAGCTGTTTCCCTTCTGTTTAAATCCATTCTTGACATTGGTCCAAAATCTGCAACAAAAAATGCGTTTCCGCAACGTATGGCCTTTAGCCTTAAAGGGTTTTCATATACATACATACATATATACTATATATATATATATATATATATATATATATATATATATATTTATTTTATTTTTTAAAACCTGTACAACCATCTGCACTGTACCTGTGACTTTACCCACCTTCTATGCAGCCTCTTTTTCAAGATCTGCACCCCAATAGCATCGTTACATTCTCAGCTTGCAGTGGCCAGAATAGCTGGTCCTTACTGTGGAGCATATGTTTGCTTACTAGTAAAAACTATACTTCCCAGATATACCTGGGCTCTCTGTGCTTTTTAACTGCCGCACTGGCCATTACATGCCTCCCAACTTTCAAAGGATAGAAAGAGGGACAGAATGTGCAAGCACTATGTGTTCCGTGGCAAATTTAGCTCCACCCACTTCTGTGTTGACTCTGCCCACTCTCATCCATTTTTCTGTGTGCCCCCACACAGTATAATGCTCCTACAGTCACTCTAACATTATATGCCCCCCACATTCTAATGTTCCCCTCAACTGCCCCATAGTATGAAGTCCCTCTCCTGGTGCCCCAGATTAAACTGGGGGAAACTAGAGGGGGACATTAAACTATAGGGCAGTTGGAGGGGAACATTAAACTGTGGGGGTAGCTGGAGGGTAACATTAAACTGGGAGCACCTAGAGGCAGACCTTTCCATCTACTCCCACAGTTTAATGTCCTCCAGTTGCTCCCAGTTTATTGTCCCCTCTTTATCTGCCACCAGTTTAATGTTCCTCCTCCATTTGCCCCCAAAGTTTAACATAATAAAAACACTCATACTCATCTCTCTTCGCTCCCCTGCTCTGTAGAAGTCTCTTCTCCCAGAGTGTTCAGGGAGCTGCAGGCACGATGTGAGTGACATCATCACATCGTGACTACAGTTCTCGGGGCTGGAGCAAACAGGAGGGCAGAGTGGTGAGGCAGGAGCTGTTTCCTGATGGCTCCTGCTTCATTATTGTGTTCAACTCATCTGCGTCTGGAGATACCGGACATACCTCCCGTCAACCGACAGCAGGACAGGACCCAGAATCCAGGACTGTCCCGCTGAATCCGTGACATTGGGAGGTATGCCATTACTCCTAACAGAAATCGTTTATGCACTTCACATGCTCAGTCTGTTAGGATGGCAAATGCATAGTCTTTTAGCCCTGATCTAATAAGCAGCTATAGTAAAGTGAAAGAAACAAACGGAGCACGTTTGTCCTGAATGAAGATGGACTACAGGTCGTATCCATTGACAACAGTGCTCATACAGTGATAGGGATAGGGGGATTTCATTGGACTTTTTCTAATTGATTTCAATATATGACAGTGATATTTTGTAACTTTTAGAAGAAATATGATTGTTGTTGTGGAAATACACCCTTAAAGGTGGATTCAAACACTGCATAATTTTACTCTGCAAAGAGCACACCCTCCTCACACCCCCTT
The DNA here is from genome assembly GCA_947044405.1 of Leptodactylus fallax. NCBI lineage: Eukaryota > Metazoa > Chordata > Amphibia > Anura > Leptodactylidae > Leptodactylus > Leptodactylus fallax. Next base: position 1,546,029 of record CAMRHE010000202.1, read on the forward strand.
CTTGGTATCTGATCAGGGTAGTTTAAAAAGTCACAAAAGTAGCGATCATCATTTTAGCATATGTGGTACAAGTGAGCAGCAAATTCAATAATAAAATAAGACCATGATCTAAAGACCTCAAATATAGCTATTTTTATTCTGCTAAAGTGTGAAACCATATGTTAGCATCTCTCTCATTATTTATTTCTTTACTTTCGCTAGGATGGGTTTGTTGTTCGAATATTTGCAACTAGCACAGAGCCTGTGCTACAGCAAGAACTCCAACTTAAACTGGCTCGCAAGTGCTTGCACGCTTGTGGTATCTCATTATTTGATTTGGAGAAAGATTTGCACATCATAAGTAAGTCTCCGCAGAATGTCACTTCGGATAATGGTTGCGTATACTGTTTTAATGTAATGCTTGAATATTATTTTCTGATTAGAATGAAATGTAAGAATGTCATCAACTTCCTGCCATGGTGCAGGCTCCCCCAGTGACTAGCTGATCCCAGGGGGTCCTGTTGCTGGGACACCCACAGTCAGTTATTGACTTGAAGAATCACTGACTACACTTTTGCTGCAGTAAACCTGAAATGCAACACTGTTCCTATGGAAAACGATAGTAATTTGTGTAATGTACAGGAGCCACTGACACTCCACCTCTTGCTGTCATAGGGCACAAAGTCATTGCCCTCAGGCACCTTTGTTTTTGTTATAGAGATTGCCTTCTGTATATTCTGATTTATTTACTAATGCACTTAAATGGTTTAATATATGTGTGTTATTAGGTACTGGCTTTGATGAAGAATTGGCTGTACTTGGAGCAGGACGAGAGTTTGCACTAATGAAAACTTCTAGTGGAAAGGTAGATCTCCTTTATGTGAAATATTGTTTTAGAATTGGTTTCAGTTTTTAAACTGTCTTTAAATAAAAAGAAAAAGTGTGTTCCCAAAAGCAGTAAAATTGGGATAGCCAACTACAAAACTTGGCTATAGCCTGCAGTCACTTAGTGAATTTGCAAACCTGACTTGCAGTTCTGTTCAAACAAGGGTCTCCAGGGTTCCCAATGATCTCGGGGACCGAACCCTAAATGATCTAGCAATTACTACTTATTACCAGAATACCTTTTTAATTACAGGATTATGATATGCTAGTCCCTTTAGGAAATCTTTTCCAAGCCCTGTTGTAATAAGATACTGATCACAAAGGTCATCTATCCTGAATCACACCGCAGGTAAAGTGATGTATTACAAGGCAGATCATCATGCTATAAATGAAGTAGGATAGATTTATTAGGAACTAAGAATCACATCCCTATTAAAGGATTTCTTTTCTTAACATGGCTTCACTGTTCTATTTTGTGTGTAGAAAAATAAATTGTTTAATGTCGTTTTTTTTTTTATGATTTCTAAATGCTCTGCCATACTTGCTTATTGGAAATTTTGGTCTAATTTTTGATTGAATGTGTTTTAGGTTTATTACACTGGTAAATATCAGAGCCTTGGAATCAAGCAAGGTGGCCCCTCTTCAGGCAAATGGGTGGAGCTGCCCATAACAAAATCTCCAAAGATTGTCCAGTTCTCAGTTGGTCATGATGGATCCCATGCGTTACTCACTGCTGAAGATGGAAGTGTGTTTTTCACAGGAACAGCTAGTAAGGGAGAAGATGGAGAATCAAGTTAGTATTTTTTTTTTTTTTTTTTTAAACTTGTGACCAGCTGGGCTGCTTAGTCATTATCCCCTTGCCGACATCCACCGCAATAGTGTGGCAGATGTCAGCACTGTAAATATGGCACCCGCTCAGAAGCAATTGGGCACTGTAACCCCTGGGTCTTTGCTGTAATATACAGCTGAGACCTGGTGATAATGCCCTCAATCAGTCTCTCCTCTGATTGCAGCATTAACTCTGTAACCCGCTTGATCCCCAATCGCCTGCCCTTCTTCATTATCTGTTACGGCTCCTGCATGAGCTATGTGGTGATCGTGACAGCTGGGACTTTTGTGAAGGCTCCCTGGCCTTCACTAAAATAATGATTGAGGCTTTCCTGTGTCAAGCCTCAGTAGTTAGTGAAACCTCTCCAAAAGACCACCTCTTTAAGAAGATGACCGCCTCCCCTTATCCAGACCACATTTTCAGTGACGGATTTTCAGTTTTCCATATTCATTGAGAAGACCCTTATTTATTGCAATTTTAAGTCATCATCATCTAGTGTTTTCCCTATAGCAATACCAAAAAAAATAAACAAATACATTTAAAAATGTAAATATTCACATCACCCCCTTTTCCCTAAAATTAAAAATAAAATCAAACAAATTGAGCATCCCTGTGTCCAATAAAAGTCCTAACTACAAATGTATAAAAACATATTGGGGCATATTTATCATGACTTGCATGCTAATTTCCTGGCATACAAGGCATAAAATGTTGCAAATTTTGTGTGCAAATTGGCAGTTAAATTTGCAAATTTTTTTTCGCCCCCCACTTCTGTGCCTACTTCGCCACTTCCATGATAAAGGTGACACTCCAGATTTAGCATTTACGCCAGAAAGCTGGTGGAAATGATGCGTACATTTCCCCTCAAAGTGTATGGACTGGCGCAAGATGTGGGTTATTTGAGGCGGTGTGAGCTGCCTCATAAATAAAGTGAACCCTAGACTGGCATGATGTGCCATTTTTTTTTTTCGACTCTTTGCCTTCCTAAAAAAATAAAAAGCAATCAAAACATCAAACATTTCTCAAAATGGTATATATGAAAAGTATGACTGGCCCCTTGAAATAAAGACTCCTTACACAGCCCCGTAGATGGAAGTATAAAAAGTTACAGGTGTCAGAAAATGGTGACGCCAAGAATTTTTTTTATTTTTCTAAGTTTTGGATTTTTGTTTAAAGGGGTTGTCCCATGAATTGAAATGGACTTTTCTCATGCTCCACATTCAATCTGACTGCAGCCAGGCTGAATGTGGGTGGGACTGGTGACAGTCGGCTTTCCTGTTCACTTCAATGGGAGGCTATCTCTGATACTCCCATTGAAGTGAATTGGGGCACCGGCTGACTTGAGTCCCACAGAGCCCTGCCCACATTCAGCCTGAGTGTGGTCATTTTGAATGTGGGACGCAAGAAAAGTCCTTTCACTTTACTTTGCGAGACAACCCCTTTCAAAGTGTTAAAACAAAAACTATATTTTTGGTATCACTGGGTGGCTGAGTGAACTCTGTAAAAACCCCTTAATAAAATGGTGCAAATGCAGTATTTTTTTTTTAAATTCCCCCCCCCCCCCTTCAATTTACATTATAGTGTGTGTTGTTTTTTTTTGTTTGTTTTTTTTTTGCAGCTCCCCAGTACATCGTACAGAATATTTAATGGTACTACTGTGAAGTACAATTTTATTATTATTATGCTTGCTTGTATAGCGCCATCATATTCCGCAGCACTTTACAGACATTGACAGTCACTGTGCCATATAGGGCTCACAATCTACATTCCCTATCAGTATGTCTTTGGAGTGTGGGAGGAAACCGGAGTACCCGGAGGAAACCCACGCAAACACAGGGAGAACATACAAACTCCTTGCAGATGTTGTCCTTGGCTGGATTTGAACCCAGGACTCCAGCGCTGCAAGGCTGCAGTGCTAACCACTGAGCCACCATGCTGCTCACGGTGTACAATCTGTCCTTCAAAAAAATAAACCCTAGCGGAAAAAATAGTTATAGCTTTCATAAGGCAGGGAGTAATAAATGAAAAAAAAACAAAAATGGTTGCGGCGGAAAGGGGTGAAAGTGCAAAACGCCCTGTCACTTCCATGTACACTAATCTTGAACAGCCTGTGACTCATATTGCCATTTTATAACTTGCGTGTCGTCTTGTTTACCTTCTTCTTTAGCCTTCAATGGATGGGTTCTGTAGTTTTGAGAAAGCACAAGACTGGGGCGCATTTGTCTTGTGACAGTTTTTAATGTTCACGCACAAGACAGTGGATTTGAAACTAAGTGAAAGAAGTGTGCGTAGAGCCATAGATGGGTGTGGAGATATGTATGCTCACCCGCGTTACTTGAATAGGTAGCAAAACATGCCCACAAGTGGGCTGACTGTTTTATGGGTGGTACAGTGAAACGGAAGAATTTAAAAATAAAGACTTTTCATTGTATGTCTCTAGGAAAGCGGACATCTCCTTTTTAAGACCTTTTCTTGTAAGCATTGTAAAGACAATTAAATGCTAAAATACATTTCGGTTATTCTTTACTTTCTATAGCCAAGAGCAGAAGACAGTCAAAACCATACAAGCCAAAAAAAATGATCAAAATGGAAGGGAAGTTTGTTGTTACCACAGCGTGCAATAATGGGAGCAGTTCTGTCATTACAAAGGATGGTGAACTGTACATGTTTGGAAAAGATGCCATCTATTCTGACAGCTCAAGTAAGTGACAAAAATGCAATGTGACGGTCCTGCAGCATGGCTGTTTACATTTAGAATAATGAAATGCCTTTTGTAGTTTTTCACCTTTGGGTTCTCACAGGTGATGGGTAGTGATTTTTCAGAAATCTAGTACTCTGAAAGTTTATATAATTAAAAAATTGTACTAATAACATTGAAGTGAGATGCACACTGTACTAATTTATCGTGCACGACTAAATGGTATTGGGTCGATTTAATGGTGGTTTTAAGTCCCCAGATATCTCCCCCCATTAGTGGTCCCAGCACTCTGAGCTGTCACGTACATGAGGTAGATTTCTAATCATGGTAACGGTTAGTACAAACTTAGAATAGAAAGTCTAATATGCACCAGATTTATTACAGTGGCAGATGCTGGATGATAAATGTGGTGCAGCTTTAGTCTAGCCTAAATATATATTGTCTATTCCTTGAATTCATTTGTCACAAAAATATATACCAGAATTTTGGTGCAATTTAGGCGCACGTTGACACATCTTCATCATTCTACTAAGCCTTGCCCTCATACATTTCTAGACGAAAAAGATCTCACATAGAACATGTTAAATGTGTCGCACAGCATCACTATATTTAGCCAGGTATTTTAAAAAATCTGCTGTGTTCTGTATTTGTCTGTTTTGGTGGTTAAAAAAAAAACAAAACTGACATGCGAGTACAACCATAGAATTTCATGGATTTTAAAACAGTGTGAGGTTGCTGTTCAAAAAACAGGAATCGCACAGTTTTCACTGTCATGTGAATTAGTCCCAAAATGGCCCAATATGCAATGGTTGTGTGAATAAGACTTAACTGGTAATCTTAGGTAAGGTTTGATTGGTCAGTAGTTATTTTGGCCTTTTAATACATAAATGCAGGTGAAGGTTACAGATGATATGAAATGTAAATTTGGAAAAAAGGATAAATTCCATGGCAAAGCATAGTCTGTGTACAAATGAACTAGCTATGTATTTCCATAAAAGCTGAGTGTTTATTCACACGTACCGTAGTAGTCATATCACAAAATTTAGAAAAGACTATCTATTTGGCTATGTAAAACTGACATTCAGTTTTATGTGGTTTTTAGTTTAGGAAGGAATATTTAAAAGGCCACCATTATATGGAAATGAATTGTTTCAAAACAGAGTTGAAAGTAAATTTTAAATAATTTTTTTTTTTTCGTACCATACAGATTTGGTCACTGACCTAAAAGGACACTTTGTTACTCAAGCAGCAATGGGGAAAGCCCATACATGTGTTCTGTCTAAGAAAGGTGAAGTATGGACCTTCGGAGTAAATAATAAAGGACAATGTGGAAGAGACACTGGAGCTTTAAGCCAGGGTGGTAAAGGTAAAGTCATTGTGTTTGTGTGTGTGTTTTTTTTTTTTTTTTTTTTTTTTTTTTTTTTTTTTTGGTCAGGCTTTACCAGTCAAATATACAGACAGTGAATAAGTTTTTAACCTTGTGAGTAGTCCAATTACAGAACACAGACTGTTATAAATGGCACTTGTACTAAGGCTGTGTTTCGCAGGGAGGCAGGCGCTCTTGCCTGAATAGACAACTGTAATGCTAGGCATCTATCTACCACCTCACCCTAGCATGTTCAACAGTCAGCACCATATTACGCAGCAGATTAGTTATTAGTAACATACTTCTGTTATGTCTGTCACTTTTGTAAATGTGGATAAAAACTACTGATTTGTTATGCTAATTAGGCAGTGGGTGCACTGGGGGTGGGGTTTCAGCCCTGGGAGCACTGCACATGCTGCTCAAGTAGGATGGGTAATGTCATAGCAGTGGGAGGATCAGCTCTTACTGCATGGAGTGATACAGGCAGGAGATGATAGGAGTTTACTTATGCTCCAGTGCGCCAACTGCTACATTTACATAAGACTTCAAAATAATTTTTCTCAAAATCTACAAATGTGACATATTATTGTATTTACCACTGTAATGTGTTTTGTAATGCAGTGGTGACAGTTCAATATGCTAAGGGGGGGGGGGGGGGGTGATAATAGAATCCCTTTAAAATCCCATTCAGTATGCTGTATCTAAACTACTGAGGGTTAACCCCCAGTAAATTTGACCAGTGTATCCCCTGGCCTAATATAGTGTATACAGCTGCCTTTTTATTGAACTCTTTCCTGCTCCAGTAATGTTGTGCAACTGCTTTCGTTTCCTAAGATTTATATTTGGCCCTCATTCACTTAATTGATCTTCCCAATTGCATGGCGTAGCTTGTACCATAAATTTGGGACCTCTAATATTAGACATTCACTTGCTCCACAAAGATTGTGAGATTTTTCTCAACATTTTGTACATTTATTAATATAAAACGTATGCTTTCCTATCTTTTTGTGATTAAAGGGAATCTGTTGCCAAGAAACTTGATATCAAACTAGCCAAATTGCATTTAGGAGACATTATGCTGAGCACCATCATAACTTTTAGATGTGCCCTATATTGCACTTAGTGGTTTGACAGACTTTCCTGTGACACCTTTTGCTTAAGTGTTCACCACTGTATTTATGTAAATAGGCTTTGGCGTTGAAAATATGGCCACTGCGATGGATGAAGACCTTGAGGAGGAGCTAGATGAGAAAGATGATAAATCTGTTATGTGTCCACCTCGAATGCACAAGTGGAAGTTGGAACATTGTATGGTTTGTACAGTGTGTGGAGACTGTACTGGATATGGTGCCAGCTGTGTTAGCAGTGGACGGCCAGACCGTGTTCCAGGCGGGTATGTAATCAAAATGTCATGGTTTAAATAAATTGAAAACATTACATTGTTTCCCCATTAATTGTGGACTGTGAATTATTTTATTTAGAGTTTGTGGTTGTGGCTCTGGAGAGTCTGGCTGTGCAGTTTGTGGATGCTGCAAGGCATGTGCTAGAGAACTGGATGGTCATGACGCACGACAAAGAGGGATCCTAGATGCAGTGAAGGAGATGATTCCTTTGGATCTCCTCCTAGGTAAAGGTGTGAAATTTCAATTTTTTTTTTCCATTTCATAAGCTATACCTTGTCTATTTGTCTTAGATACTTGATAACATTTAAAGAGGTTTTCCGGGCAAAAAAAACTTTTTTTTTTTTTCTTAAAAAAGGTCTGTTAGTGCTATTAATGGGTTAATAAGTCCACCCAAATACCTTTTTAGCAGTGTTTTGAGTGATTTCTTGGGTTTCTCTGGGAGCACCTGGCATCTTTTGCATTTGTTTACATGGGTAGTTTCCTGCTCTCTTAGCCTACAACTACCATGATGCATTGATCTTCACTCAGATCCCCCTCTCACACCCCCTCCTTGTTTCCCTAGCTAGCCCTACCAACCTAAGTCAAACCCTGCACAGATCAGCTGCTGTTGCAGTGTGTGGGTGATATAGCAGTGGATGAGGGAGCGTGTGCAGGCTCTCCTATTCAGGTAATAGGAGCAGCAGTGCACTTCCCTGGAACCACTGCTATACAGTGGACTGGGCTGCTGTGCCACTCATTACTTGAATAGGAGAGCCTGCACATGCTCCCTGTCTACTGCTGTGTACTGTAACTTCTGGAGACTGCTAGAACAGCTGATTTGTGCGGGGTCCGGGTGTCGGACCCTCACAGGTCACTTACTGATGACCTATATGGATAGATCATCAGTATGAAAAATCTTTTTGGCTCTGGACAACCTCTTTAATGTCATATCATTAACTTTATCATGCTTAATAAGCTATGTTTCAGCTATTGTTTTAACTGCCAACCTTCCATTAACTGGAAAATGTTATTTAAGGAAACCTTGTCCACCTGTTTCCTTTAGATATAGGGGTATTCTGATTATTTCAAATTACCCACTATTCAGCTAATAGAGGGTAACTTGCTTGTCTGTGGGGGTCCAGTTTCTGGGACACTCATCGATCACGGGAATGGGCGTCCCATTCTCCTGTCTCAATTGAAGGGCAGGTCGAGCATGTGAGGTACCGTTCTCGATGGTGCTGCCAAAGATTACAGCACTTGACTAGCTCCAGCAGTTCCATAGAAATTTAATGGCGTGGTTGCACAACTTGCCACTATATTCATTTTGGGGTTCTCATGAGTAGAGAGAAACAGCAGGTAAATGAGTAGTTGCCCTTTGGGGAGATTGGCCAGCTTCCTTGATTGACATTGCTCTTCTCTGTGCCAACCAGTGGCTTGGTAGATGCTGACTGAGCATATGTACAATTTGATAGGTTTCAGGGTGCATTGGCAATACCTCTGTATATTGAGGATGCTTATGCTTGTGACAACAGGGTTGCAGTTCTTTACGCTAGAACTGCAAATTGCTTTGTGGAGAGCATAACGTACATGCTTTAGATAAAACAGTATGTCTATGGCTTATAGCATGTATGCTTTGAAGTCAGTCTCTTGAGCCCTTGCAACATTTCATTGTATATTGTTTTGATGGTCCAAAAAGAAAGCACTAACCTGGTAGTGGTTGTTGAGTGATGCAAGAATTCAGAAAGACTGCTTAAAAAGTGGTCAGCTAACCTTGGTCTTAATTCACTGAACACATTATCAAATGGTGCTACATATATGATTCTTCTATCTTCCATTATTTCAGCTGTGCCTGTGCCAGGTGTTAACATCGATGAGCACCTTCAATTACGACAAGAAGATAAAAGGCAGAGAGTTAACCGGAGGCACAGGATAGATGAAGGGAGAGGTAAACATATCTGTAAATTTGATAAAGTAATTAACATAAAGTCAATGTAAAAAGACTTGAATCAAAGATCATTTTGTTTTTCTTTAATTTACTCATGCAAGCAAGAAGATGACTATATTCTACCTTTTTTGCTTCATATGCACAGAATTTTTATTTTGCTTTACATGTTGTTTTATTTTATTCTTTTTTTAGGAAATAATAAACCAAATGGAAATTTAGGTATGTCGATTGTCCTGAAAACTGGTAATAGTTGCGAAGTATTTGCATTGAGCTCTTTGGGTAACTGTATGTAATACTGCAAACAATGGATTAACACTTTTTCAGCAAAATAATATCTATGTATATATTATACAAGTTTACAAGTTCAGTAGTATTTGGGAATTAATACCTATGTTGCAGAACCTTTAATAATCATGTTATTATAGAATATTACCCCTTACTCGTAGTAAGTACTCGTAAAACTGAATCACCAATATAGAAGCAGTGGGGTCATACCAAAGTGGAGTAGTTCTTGAAGAAAATGATGATCTTACTAATAACTGAGGGCATAGTGAAAATGGATTTCTTAAATAAGAAATGGTCATGTTGGATCATATCTAAAAATGGTGTCATGAAGAAGTTACAATGTAAGTGCTTATATTTTACATTCTATAGATATTCAATCTCTGGTAAATGTATCCAGCATAATAAATTCATACTTGAATTAACAGTTTTCTTAGGTAACCATATTGATACAGATTTATGAACTGCTTGTGATCAATATACAAGCTTGTGTAATCTCTTGTGATTTAGGAGTAAAATTAAGTGAAAGCATTGTGTATGCAGACCTGTCAGATGAAAAGTGCACTTTAGGCTGGCACATTTCTAAAGATGTTAGTAAGGGGTTTAAAAATGTATGTACAAATGATGTACTTAAGAGCTCCCTTATCACTTTTATGTGTGTTTTGGGTCTCCACTGAATGCCTCTCATGAAGCAGACCAGTGAATTTTCCCAAGGTTCTGTTCAGATTTCCTAATATGTATCCTTACTGAAGCCATATATTAAGCACAGGATGGGATCCCTGTTTAAGCTAGCCTTGCACAATAGACTTTCATCTGCTGGAATGGTAGATTGTAGCTGGTGTTTCAAATGGTCTACAATGGCAGACTCTTACCTGCCAATATTCTGGCTATGTTAAAATTTTCAACCGGTGTTTGGCATAATTGTCTGCTTCTGGCCAATCCTCATCCAGTTTGTGCGCAGACTCATAGCTTTACACACACACACACATATATATATATATATATATATATATATATATATATATATATATATATTTAATTTAAAAAAATTTTTGGTGAGATTGTTTTGTTTGTAAGGATGATCCCATCATTGATGGATTGACTGTCATGTCATGGTTATCTGCCATGTATGGCCAGCTTAAAGGGAACCTGTCACCTCGAAAATACTGTGTAATATGCAGGTAATCTGCATCATGTTATAGAGCAGTTTCTATAGTGACAGGTTCCCTTTTAAGCTTGATTGCAGCTTTAGAGAGACCTTTCGCCACTCCGCCAAGCCCAACTCTGCATCATTTAATAGGTACTGCTCCATTGATTTTGGCACAGGTTGAATATTTTCTCTAGCCTCCACCGTTCCTGAACAAAAAGTGCTGTTAGTTTTTAGGCTCTATACTGTCAGGTGGGCAGTGTCAGGCAGGCGCAGGCTCTGATACTGATGAGTCTTTATCTGATTTGCTCTCTGAATCATGCCCCTTTGCCTGCTCCTGCCTGACACTGCCTACCTGACAGTACAGAGCCTAGTAGCAAATCGGACATAAAAACTAATAGCATTGATTGCTCGGGAACTGTGGCAGCTAGAGAAAAAAAAACTGTGCTGAAATTGGTGGGGCTGCCCCTATTAACAGGTGCTAAGAACTGGAGGTGGTGAAAGGTCCTCTTTTAAGTTTTTTTTTCTTCTTTTTTTCAGTTGATGATGCCAAACGCACTACTTTTTAGACAACCAAATTTCCAACTGATTGTCAAAATTGCAATATCTTCCATGTTGGCCAGTGAAAGTCTAATGTGTATGGCCTTAGGCATATTACTCACAGCATGGATTTGATCTAAATTTTGCATCCAGACTGCATCCATGTTTGTTTTTATTTCATGCACTTCTGATTTTGACTTGATAAAGATGCAATATATGGACTAAATCCACACTGTCCACTCGCTTTACTCAAACCCAACCCAGGACACATTTTGAGAAAGAAAATGCTTATGCAGGGGGTTACTGGAATTGTCCTGAAAAGGACAACTTCTGCTGGAGGGACCTTATTCATGTCTTTTTATTGTGTATTTTTAATGGCAGCTGTGGCATTAACCATAGTGGACCTTTATTTTGGTGCATAAATACAGGCTCTTTCTGTAATTAATTTGCTCTAGGACTGGGTTTCTATAACTCGCTCCTTTCTCTCTTCCCTGCCTTGTCATATTTATTTGGTGTCCATCATTCATTTTGGTACTTTTTATAGTACAAGTTTTTGACTGAAAAATGTGTACACTGCCCGCATTTTATAATGATAATCTAGAAGTCCCTTTATTTTTGGTAGACTGGTTGTAAATATTGTTTGGCTTTTTTTGTGCCAGTTGCCATCATGTATTTCCCAATCATCTCAAATTGTGTTAAATTTATTTGGATTTTTTTTTTTTTTTTTTTTTTATAATCTTTTGTAACTTTTTTGTATTTTGTCTACATTCACATATTTTAAGTAATATTCTTGCATTTAAAGGTTGCATTTTGTGACTTAAAATTTTCATGTGCAGGCAGAGTTAAATATAGGTTTTTGCAAATATTTTATAATCTATTGATTACCTATTTGGGACATTTTAGGATGGGATACACTAAATTTAAATATATCAAAGAATCAACACTTATATAGTCCCAGAATTGTAACAGTTTATAGTACATTAATCCATGGAATTACAAATCAAGAATTCTGCTGTCATTGCTTATCCATTATTTTATTTTATTTTTTTTTATTTTGTTTTCATTTTTCCTTTTATTTTGTATCCATTGTGTGAGTTTTCCCATGCATGTGCAAAATGTCTCTCCTCAGGCCCCTTTGTATTTCCTGGTGCTAATTTTAAGAACCACCGAGAGCAGGCTCTAGCCAGACTAAGAGCTCTACCAGCACAACTAAAGCATAAACGGGACAAGAAAAAAAGGTATTTAGTTTTCCTTTCACACTAGAGAGGAAAGTGGCAAAAGCCCAGTCCTTTCTTGAGCTCACAAATTCGTTCTTGCACCTTGATCTTTCCACTGGGGTGAATGTCTCACCAATGGCTTCCTTGGATCTCCTCAATTAATATCTTGTAGCAGATATGATATGTGTCCCTCCTCATAAAGTAGTCTCTTTAGACTGTTGTTCTCGTTCATCTTGGGATGACAGCAAGACCTTAACGTAAGTAGTAGAGAGACTGATGCTGATGAAGCCCCCTCCATCTGCATCTGTTCCCATTGACTCTAATGTAAAAAATAACACGATGGAAGCTTTCTTCTGTCATGTTTGCTTACCTTCGTAATGGAAGAAAGTAATACATGCACGTTTTTTTTTTTCTTCATCTGTAATAAAAGTAAAACATGATGGAGGAAACTTCCATCATGTATGTGTTTTGTGTTTTTTTTTTTTTGTTTTTTTTTGTTTTTTTTATACATACATGAGGGTGAATCAGAGGGTGCTCCATCTGCGTAAGTCACTTAATGTCTGTTGCTCTGATCCTATGACTGATGAGAGCAATGGACATTATTAATGTTAGTGTGAACCTACCCTTATCTATGTTCTCCTTTCACCTTTGAGATTCCTGGCAGGTTTGATTAAAAAGCTGATTGGTTTGGTGTCTTTGTAGTGCAGTGTTGGGTACAGTTCAAATCAATAATCTGCTGATATTTTGGATCTCTGTAGAAAGTGCATGTTTTAGGTGTACTGTGGTTATTTAAAACTGGTGTATATCCTAACCCACATACCTGTGGTTACCAGAAATAAACCCAAAAAAACAATGGTTGGGATAAACTGAAAAGTTTGTGGTAACATAATGTGACTTGTCTTCTCTCCTGATATGTCTGGCTTAGTAAATACTTGTAGTACACATGAATAACTATTTGGAAGCATCATTTCATAGGTATCTGCAGCATACCATTGCTGTTTGACTCTGCCATAGCAGTATATTAAGGACACTAGGTAAACATAGTGGTAAAGTACTGGTCTTCTATATTGTATTGCACTTGGGCCAAGGAAAGGGACAGCAAAATTATATCAACGTACTATCTTACACTTTGTACAGGCATTGTCACTTGTAAATTTGAATAGAATTGTTAAATAAAGAATATAAAAATGAGTGAATGAATACTAATATTCCTAGTGCGACAAAAATCATACAATAGTATTTTTGTGTGAATATATCTGAACACATTAAAACATTAGTAATAATTCTTTTATAGTTCCCTTTAGTGATTTGTTTTTGTCATTCTCCATGTTATCTGCATACAGGCTCTCCCCTATTTCTCTAGGCAGCTATTTCTGCATATAATTGTGCACTATAAAAATGTTTTCTCAATAACGGGAAAACCTTTTCATAACACGATAAGCATATAACTTTGTGTCCGATTTATAATGGGCAAATGTAAAGTACTATCTGTTATGTTGCATGGTCAGGGAGCAGGATTTGTGGGAAAACATCAGGTGGGCAGGATTTTCTAGTGGTTTCTTGTACTAAAGAGAGAAACAAGTACCTGCTATTGCCATAGCAACAACATAAAGTCATTGTTCTCAAGCTTTCGTTCCTTGCTGATGATAGAGAAGGAAATCATTGCAACCGCACCCATTATCCAGGCACAAGGGAATAGGATGCAGTGTGTGCTTGCTGTCTAGAAGTAGTAGCACCGTCAGTTTCATGTGTACAAATATGCACAATAATATGTTTGTTATTGTGATTCAAAAATGTAGTCATTAAAAAAAAAATGTAACTGAAAATGTACAAAACGTTGCAAGCAAAATTCAGAGATGTTATGGGAGCGAAAGGTGCATTTTTATTATGTTTGAACCGATAACTGTTGGTTGTCTTTCTGCGTGTAAATTTACAACTTCAGATGAATGTATTAGCCACTCAGCTGTTTATGCCAGTGCTATAGACTTTGAATGGAGCATTAGGAAGTATACTTGAGTACTGATCCTTTCTCTATCCACAGCCAGAAGTAAATCCAAAAGGAATCAGAGGTGTAAAGAATTTTACTATCATCTGCTGGATTCACTTCTGGCATTTGTGCAGATAAACTAATACTGTCTAACTTTTAGACAGTGCAAATTTAAAAAAGACCATCATAAACTAACCCTGATTTATTGGAGTGTCTATTGTGGTTTGAAAATCTGCCATGTTTTTAGACTGTCTAATCTATCTTTACACCACTTATTAGTTTCTGAAAAAAAAGTGCTAAAAGTTTGCATATTAAAATCTTTCCCCTTCAAAAAGCCCCACCCACTTGTTGAACAAGGCATAAAACTGGGGCGTAAAACATGTATGTAGCGCTCTAGAGGCGATAGACCAAACCACTGACTCAGACTCTTCCATTTTTCCACAGTCCAATTGTGACTCTTTAGCAAAAGGCTGACCAGCGTGGTCCTCAATAGACCATGTCTGAGGGTTCCATGAAATCCGATTATCCATGAGTGTGCATTCTGTTGTGAAAATTAGTTTTTCACTTCTGACTTCAGGGCGCTGTTGTGTGAATGTAGCCTAATTTATTAAAAAACTAGTGATAGCCTTACTTTCATAGGAATTCAATGTTCAAATCTGCGTCGGAGTCCTGCTGCATGGAGGACTCTTCTCCCCACTGTTTCAGCATAAAAACAGCAAAAACCCAACTGACACTTGGCGGACTCCATTATAGTCTATGGGGTCCACAGGTGTCTGTGGGTAACCTCTGTTTTAGCGGATGGGCTCCCCCAGCAGACCCGAACGACACAATTGGAACCTCGCCTCGGTATGCATCTAATGATGCAGGATCAATAATTGTATAATATAATTAAAAATAATTTATTTTGAAGCTGGAGTCGGTAAAGTTTTTCGACTCCAGCCAATATTGGTCCCGACTCCACAGCCCTGCATTTGTGCAGGTGTGTGGTTTTTTTTATTTTTTTTTATTGCAAATTGCACTGGAATTCTGGCACATTTTTATTAGTTTAACTGCCCTATTGTGTGTGCAGTCAGTCTTTATGTACTCAGTAGCAGTCTTCAGAATTTCTAGTAAATCAATTAGTTACTGAGCATTCATGAAAATTTGAAATATCTGCAGGGTCTTGCTGGGCAATCTGTTCTCTGTAAGTCTTTTATATGTGGTGTCCTGTCAGTTTTTCTGCTGCTAATAGACCCATTATATCTGCATTTCTGTCTAAGGCAGGGGGCACACAATATAGAGCAGTCTGAATCTATTTATTATTGCTACTGGTTTCTCTCTTGTAACTTTATTTTTTTTTTTATTTTACAATTACTTTTGGTAAATGGTTGAGAAAAGCCTAACTGATCAAGATATATAGGAAGTCCAGGGACACTAGATTGAAAATACAGGTTATGCTGCAGCTAAAGAGATCCCTGACACAGTTTTCCTAACTGTGCTCCGATCTCTTTCTGCGTGCTGTCTAAGATCCCATCTGCAATAACGCAAGCAGTTGCGCTGGGGTTTCTGTCCTTTAGGTCCGCTTGGGGACCCGAAAAACAGAAACCTTATCCGCTCGGTTTCCGCCGATTTTATACTGCTAACAGGACTATTCTCTCTGCCTATGTTAAGCAGTATGGGGGATGGAGTCCCTAAATGCTAGTATGAACATAGCTTTTGAAGTAGACTCTTTCAGGTGTAAGAAGCTGCAGACTCCTGTGCAGTGTACAGGAAGGGTGCACAGAGCAGCAGATTTGTGTGCAAACTTATAAAGAATATGAATAGAAACTTGCCCCTCCTCCCTACTCTTCCTGTGCTCTATTTCGAGCCTGTTCATTCCTTATTTAGTAACAGAGAGTGTAAAACAAATTAGGAAGGATGGAGACACCTAGTGGAAGGAGCTTCAGAGAGGTTTTTCAGGCAGAAAACAGCAACATTTTTAAATAAAGTGCATTACATTTTGGTCCAGAATAACATACTTGAGGCTAAGCTGTCTGAAAATTGAATGACCATTTAGGGCAGTGCACGATTTATTCAGTTGCAGAGTCATAAAAACTCTCTAAAAGTTGAATAACTTTTTTATTTGAACAAAAAAAAATAAAAAATAGTGGGTACAAAATTTTCTTCATATTCTTAGCTCTAACACCAAATTTGTGATTGACTACATGCTAAAGTGTTAAAACTGATCATCCCATTTTAATTCAACACACATTATGGCCGAGACCATGGATTTCAGCTAAGCTGTGTTTTATGGAAAAGGGAGAACTGTAAATGATTTCTTTATCGTTTCCATTCATTTTGAAACTAATAAAAAAATCTCTGAAGCTATGCAAAATCTGCATAAAAAAATGCTTTTCTGCATTTTGTGGCCTCGCCCAAAGGTCTCATGCACTTGTCATAGTGTGCAGCTCAAGTGGGTTCAGATTTTTAACAGAAGACAATCGAGTGACCTCAGAGTGCTTTCCATCTTGCATTGGTTTGAATAGGCGTTTCCATTCCAATCAGTTTTCAAAGTTCTGGATAGGTCATGCTCCATAATCCTGGGAACGGAGCATTGGAACCCTTCTTCAGACTGCACTTTCTGTTGTGTGCATGAAACCTAAAGGGGTTTTCCCTGCTAAAGCTATTGATGACCTGTCCTTAGGATACAATGTTAATATTAGGATAGTGGGGTACTGACAGCTCTGTTCTGTGTAATGGTTAAGCCACATCACTATTGCTTAGCTCCTATTTATATTAATGGGAGTTGATCTGCTATTAGCAGTCAAGGCCACTACACAGAAATTGAAGTTCCTACTTTGGCTTAATTCTTAGCCTGGAAATCCACTATATTAAAAGGACTCCAGATCTCACCAGGAATCAAATCTGTCCCCATACATATCCTACTATTAAATATTGCTATAGATGCACCATTGCTTTGAAATAGCAGTTTATCGAATGTGCAAATGAGGCTCAGTTGCAGTGGGGGCTGCCATTGACTGTAATTTCCAGCAGTGCCTGCAGCCCCATAGTAGTAAATGGTGCTGCTGGCACTCTATTCACCAGGAGTAGGCATGGGGGAACTGGTGGTCGGCCCCCAGCAGTGTGACATTTATCCCCTATCCACTTTGGATATACTATTTATACTATTCTATTTATTCAGAGAGATTTTGCTTTTCTGCTTTTATTAGACTGTTTCACTGCTCCCCCTCACTCTGCTAAAATGACTCACTGTGAAAATCCCTGCTATATCCATCTCAAAGTAGACTGCAGGTCACGTGACTCAATTACGCATGTCTATAGAAGCCTATGGAAAAGGGAGGAGTGAGCAGACAGTAGAGGAGATAAGAGAATAAAGGTGCTGAATAGGCGCTTTCTATGACAACCAGAGTACTTTATGTATTTTCATCAGTACAGGTCAGTGCTGACTTTTTTTTTTTTTTTTTAAATGTTATGTATGGTACTGGGGCTGTTTCTCAGTCAGACTAAGTTAAAGAGCAGATTCTTCTCTACTTACTGGGTGCAGTCTATGGCAGCTAGTCTACACTTACCAGCTAAGAGAGAATTATAAGCTTCATATATAGCATGCAGAGGGGGAAACTGCATATAATGACCACAAATTGTATTACCTCTCATGTACACATAAATAAAAAAAAAAAAAAAAAAAAAAATATATATATATATATATATATATATCAACTTATCCTAAAAAGTCTGTGTTTCTGTGCTGTCTAAATCAATATATTCAGAATTTGAAGTGGAACTGGTACCGCAGTATGGAGAGGAGGCTGCTGCACCTCAAGTCCTAAGAGCGCAAAACCGTATTGTGGCATTCAGCTAAGCGCAGCTATGAAAGTATACAGTGAACTTAGAGGTGTAACTTGAAGATCATGGGTCCCAATGCAAAATCTGTATTGGTCCTCCACTTACCATGTACAATCTATAATACTGGTGTCTACTTTTGTTATGAAGCCTTCAGGTCCCAGGGCGCGGTAGCAGTTGCTACCTCTGCACCCCATATAGATATGCCCCTGAGTGTTGTGTGTGTTTTGTTTTGTTTTTTTTTTGTCTAGATTGGATTGGCTGTGTAAGGCAATAAAATGGTAATAATTAAGTGTCCTGTTCAAAACCACAATACAATTATTACTTTTGTCTATCTCTCGTTACATTTTCTTATTCACGCCTCTAAGATAGAAATTGTATTCTTGTGCAAGGTCCTTTCCCCCCCCCCCCCTCTCAGCTTTTAAAGAATGTGTTATTGCTTCAATGCTTTTGAAAGAAAAAAAAAAAGATGCAGCCTTTTAGCAAAGTCTTGATTAAAACTATAGCTAAAAATATGCTTAAGCATTGCATATTCTTTCCAAAAAAAAAAAAAAAAAAGTTTTTGCTACATGCATAAATGTATGCAACCACATTCAGATAAACCTAATGTACTGTGTGTGAACATACCCCAAGTAGTTGGACCCTGAAGTCATGTGTTACTGACATCTGCTCCTTCTTTTACTTGTCTGTACAGTAGGTTACCAAAAATAGGGGACCAAGGAATACATGACAGCAGGACCAAAATACTGAGACTTCCTTTTTAGACCCTAACCATGGAGCATAGGGACACACACAACTGTGATATACGTAATGAAGAAAGACTATTTGTAGAGTTGCTGTGTGGGTTTTTTTTTTTTTTTAAATGCTCTGGAGCAATACAAAGTTTGATTGTGATGTACATAAATCTTTTAATCCATTTAGTTTTTTTTTTTTTTTTTTGCTTTGAGCATCTTCTATGCTCAGTATTGGGAGTTTAGAGATGGACATTACCTGTTATCCTGCTTATATGAGATTACACTCCCATTTAAATGTGTAACTTTCATTTCCGGGTTACTTTGAACCCTAGTAGCTTGTGAGGCCCCTGTAATGTAAAAAATGAAGAAGAAAAAAATTTCTAAATATTCTGAAGTGTTTTTTCATGGTGGTTATTTGTACTTATTGCAGATGAAGGACGAGAACAAGGGGAGAAAGATGCCAGCAAAATCACTACTTACCCCCCTGGAACAGTTCGCTTTGATAGTGAACTTCGAGCTGTTCAAGTCAGCTGTGGGTTCCATCATTCAGGTACAAGTTCCATTAAATTGTACAGTGCTGCGGAATATGTTGGTGCTATATAAATAAAATTTATTATTATTATTATTATTATTCATCAAAGGGTGTATCTATTTGTTATTTTTGTATATCCAACAAAATGTAGCTTGTTTAGTCACTTTGTGTTGTGGTTCTCTTATCCTGCGAGAGGTGTCCCCATATGAAAAAATGGATAGCTTAAAGCATAACTAAACTTTCGGACAACTTTTGATTTTCTGGCAGTATTTGTGTCATTAGAAAATTTTGTAATATACTTTATTAACACATTTTGGATCCTTTCTGTGAAATCCTGCATTTTCCCTTGTTTTTGTATTGAAAGCTGTTTCTGCCTCTCACTGAATGTTCCTGTGTACGGGGCTGTGTAAGATGTAGAGTGATGTATGTAGCCTCCACTCTATAATTAGGCTTTGGGTCAAGAGGAAACCTATACAGAGTACAAAGCTAGCTATGCCGTTCAGGGAAAGCAGCAGCCCACAATTACAAATGTCCATGTGCCAAGACACAGCATCTTTTTAGCTGATCAGTGACGTTGATGATTGACTACTGCGATCTAATATTGATGAACTTTCCTAAGGATCGATTATCAATTTCTTCAGCACAGGAAATACATTTTTGGAGGGTTCACCAGAACGCAGCATATCATCTCAGCCCTTGCCTCTTTGGAACAAGGATGTAGCCGTTGTTCCAAAGAGGCAAGCAGCAATGCCCTCATTGTGCCAAAGAGCACATTTTATTCAGGTGACACTTATCTGCGGTGCTGGGTTAATATGCTGGTTTCTGGTGAGTCTCCCTTTAAAGGCTCTATATAGTATAATACATAGATGAGAATTGTAATTTTATAGAGTCTAGGAAGTCTTTGGTGAGCATAATGCATGAGCTGTTCACATCTCCCTTTTGCATGTATAGTTTGCTACAATGTACTAGTAAGTAAAGTTTAATCAACCTGAAATCCCAGACAATTGTAGAAAATCTTTGGCTTTGAGAAATAGTTATTAAAAGGGTTGTGTTACAGAAAATGTTACGTTATTAGATTACACAGAGCTTCAAAAGTTTTCAATTGGCCTTTCTGTAGCTAAAATTAATCCAATGTGCTATGGAAGCTCCTAACGGAAATTTCAACGCAAATGTAAAAATAGCCTAAAAATATTTAAAAAAGAAAAATGGCACAATCACACTTTCCCTATTAAATTGCTTTAATCAGCCAAAGAATAATAAACTATAAACTACATATTATTGGTATCGCTGCCTCAGTAACAATCTTGCCAGCCAAGAAACAAAGTTAGTGCTATGTTCCCGAAACTAATTCCAACAAAAACTTTAACTCATCCCGAAAACCAGTCCTCACATACAGTCATATGAAAAAGTTTGGGCACCCCTATTAATCTTAATCATTTTTAGTTCTAAATATTTGGGTGTTTGCAACAGCCATTTCAGTTTGATATATCTAATAACTGATGGACACAGTAATATTTCAGGATTGAAATGAGGTTTATTGTACTAACAGAAAATGTGCAATATGCATTAAACCAAAATTTGACCGGTGCAAAAGTATGGGCACCTCAACAGAAAAGTGACATATTTAGTAGATCCTCCTTTTGCAAAAATAACAGCCTCTAGTCGCTTCCTGTAGCTTTTAATCAGTTCCTGGATCCTGGATGAAGGTATTTTTGACCATTCCTCTTTACAAAACAATTCCAGTTCAGTTAAGTTTGATGGTCGCCGAGCATGGACAGCCCGCTTCAAATTATCCCACAGATGTTCAATGATATTCAGGTCTGGGGACTGGGATGGCCATTCCAGAACATTGTAATTGTTCCTCTGCATGAATGCCTGAGTAGATTTGGAGCTGTGTTTTGGATCATTGTCTTGCTGAAATATCCATCCCCGGCGTAACTTCAAATTCGTCACTGATTCTTGTACATTATTCTCAAGAATCTGCTGATACTGAGTTGAATCCATGCGACCCTCAACTTTAACAAGATTCTCGGTGCTGGCATTGGCCACACAGCCCCAAAGCATGATGGAACCTCCACCAAATTTTACAGTGGGTAGCAAGTGTTTTTCTTGGAATGCTGTGTTTTTTTGACGCCATGCATAACGCCTTTTTGTATGACCAAACAACTCAATCTTTGTTTCATCAGTCCACAGGACCTTCTTCCAAAATGAAGCTGGCTTGTCCAAATGTGCTTTTGCATACCTCAGGCGACTCTGTTTGTGGCGTGCTTTCAGAAACGGCTTCTTTCGCATCACTCTCCCATACAGCTTCTCCTTGTGCAAAGTGTGCTGTATTGTTGACCGATGCACAGTGACACCATCTGCAGCAAGATGATGCTGCAGCCCTTTGGAGGTGGTCTGTGGATTGTCCTTGACTGTTCTCACCATTCTTCTTCTCTGCCTTTCTGATATTTTTCTTGGCCTGCCACTTCTGGGCTTAACAAGAACTGTCCCTGTGGTCTTCCATTTCCTTACTATGTTCCTCACAGTGGAAACTGACAGGTTAAATCTCTGAGACAACTTTTTGTATCCTTCCCCTGAACAACTATGTTGAACAATCTTTGTTTTTAGATCATTTGAGAGTTGTTTTGAGGAGCCCATGATGCCACTCTTCAGAGGAGATTCAAATAGGAGAACAACTTGCAATTGGCCACCTTAAATACCTTTTCTCATGATTGGATACACCTGGCTATGAAGTTCAAAGCTCAGTGAGGTTACAAAACCAATTTTGTGCTTCAGTAAGTCAGTAAAAAGTAGTTAGGAGTATTCAAATCAATAAAATGATAAGGGTACCCAAATGTTTGCACCGGTCAAATTTTGGTTTAATGAATATTGCACATTTTCTGTTAGTACAATAAACCTCATTTCAATCCTGAAATATTACTGTGTCCATCAGTTATTAGATATATCAAATTGAAATGGCTGTTGCAAACACCCAAATATTTAGAACTAAAAATGATTAACATTAATAGGGGTGCCCAAATTTTTTCATATGACTGTAGCTTCATCAAGTGAAAATGAAATAAGATGTTGCTCTAGGAACATTAAAAGTCAGTCAAAAAATTGTATCTTTGAAAAATACACCCGATCCTGCAAAAACAAACCCCCCTATACAGCAGAAAATTAAAGTTCTTGCTCTTGGAATGTTATGAGGAATAAATGGGGGGGGTGGGGAATGATGGTTCTTTTACCGTAAAAAAATGGACGGTAAGGAGTTATTTATCCAAATTAAAGTCGAGAAACCCTCCATAACAAGCAATCATAGGTTCCTTTGTGTGTGTGTTGTTGTGTGTTTTTTTTTTTTTTGTGTTTTTTTTTTTAATAGAAGCTCTCTAGAAAAGAACACTCTGGTTGCTGTTGCATCTCAAATAGTGTATTTTATTTAATTTTTTTGTTTTACAAGTTTTAATAAATACCCCTAAAGTATATTAGATAGGTGCAAATCTTGTGCAGGTGCAGTGATTCTTCATTTTCATGTGTATTGTATTCCTTTTAGTACTGTTTCAATTCTTTCTGTGACTTTTAACAAGTGAAAGCTCTTAGAAAAGCCCAAACAAATTTTTGTATATACTTTGTGATACCACCCCCCTTCTTCTTCTTCTTCTTCTTCTTCTTCTTCTTCTTCTTCTTCTTCTTCTTCTTCTTCTTCTTCTTCTTCTTCTTCTTCTTCTTCTTCTTCTTCTTCTTCTTCTTCTTCTTCTTCTTCTTCTTCTTCTTCTTCTTCTTCTTCTTCTTCTTCTTCTTCTTCTTCTTCTTCTTCTTCTTCTTCTTCTTCTTCTTCTTCTTCTTCTTCTTCTTCTTCTTCTTCTTCTTCTTCTTCTTCTTCTTCTTCTTCTTCTTCTTCTTTTTTTTTTTTTTTTTTTTTTTTCTTTTTTTCTTTTTAGTGGTACTTATGGAGAACGGTGATGTATATACTTTTGGCTATGGTCAACATGGACAGCTGGGACATGGTGATGTTAGTTGCAGGTAGGTTAAAATGTTTTAATTCCGCAACTTGTATATAGTTTGATACTACATATAGTTGTGTAATGTTATGTTTTTAGCTACATTATAGCTGTTATGTTTTGCTGCAACCTGTGTAAAAGACACCTATTTGTTCAGGCTAGGAGATAGCACATTGTCATATAGAGTACCCTTACACTGCAAAACTTATAGGGAACCTATCATACTGAATATTCTGTGGAATCTGTAGTCAGGAGGAGCTAATACATAGATTGATATATAGTTTTGTGGGAAAAGATTTGGAATAATATATTTCTATATGCATGCATGTACAGAGTAGTGAGTAGGACCGTCCACTGTGACTAGAGCTACAGTCAGGCATGTGACCTGCCATTTCATTTAAAGTCTTCATACCTGTCAAAAATTTCTTTTAACTGGAATACATTGATAAATATGCTAAGAAATATTAGTATGACTTGTTAGAGCAGCAGTTTATGGATTTTTTTTTGATTTTTTTTTTGTCACCTGTTCACCCAGTGTGACCTTCTTTCTGTGTGTCTGTGCTGTCATTACCTACATCCATTAGAACGTCCATAGTATAACACTTAATTTTCTTTTTCCTTATTTAAATGTTTTTTAGAGTAAATGTTTAACGTTTATTGATTTAAGTGGTCCCATTTTTTTTAATGTAGTAGTGCAGAGAAGCTAACTGACGCCAACTGATGGCATTTCCCATCAGAGAAATACTGTTGAAATCAATATATCCATGTTTTTGCATTGTGATCACATAGTGGAAGAGCTAAAACGTAATGTGTACATTTCTCTTGTGTATGAGGTTTAGGGTTTCTCGCAGTGTAAGTAGAGACTGTTTGTTCATCCTGCCATGGTAGATATATTACACAAATCTCTTGTAATGTATGAAACAAACCTCCCCTTCAGTTTGTTCCCATTAAGTATGTAATATACACGAGATAGGTTTTGCGTTGTTAATGCACTTTTATGTAATCCAGACTTCTGTAAAAATATCCATGCATTGATACTGCAGTCTTTGAAATGGCCTTTGCTCTTGTAGGGGATGTCCAACATTGGTTCAAGCGCTGCCAGGACCCAGCACGCAAGTCACAGCAGGGAGCAATCACACTGCAGTCCTATTAATGGATGGGCAAGTGTTCACTTTTGGAAGTTTCTCAGTAAGTGTGTTTTATAATAAAACAAAAATCCCTAAATTCTCAGTTACAGCGCTATTGTAATGTGTGTGTGATTTTAAGATTATGAAATTATAAATTATGCGAAAATTTATGTTAAAAGGAACATGTAATTCCTCATTATTGAACACACAACACACTTCTGTATAGTATATTTGCTTTAGCCCATTTCAGTTCTTTTAGGCTAAAGTGGAATCCATTTTCTGCAGTTCCTGTTAATGCTGAGAATAGTGAGCAGCTCGAACATCTCTGAGGCTGTAGCCCATGTCTCAGCATATATTACTTGGACATTCTTAAACCAGATGCCGATTGGCCATTGACTATATAAGCCTAGGTGGTTGGCATCGAGATTGTGCAGAATCTGAGAGTTAGCTGTTTAATAACAGCTGGATATCCCGAAGAGAAAGAAACTATCCTGTATACACAGCACTCAATGGAAGAAATTTTTAAAGACTGGGTTTATCAAAGCCAACCTTCATAACACCATCGTCAGGGAGTTTTTCCTCATATGAAGAGGTGCACGCTGCCTCATAAATTAGGAGCACCCTCCAACAAGCTATGTACCTGCATCGAAATCTGCGCCAGCTCATAGTGTGGATTTCCCCCTGCGAGCCCTCGCCATGCCCCCTTTTTGGAAAAGTACTGTGGGCTACACAGAATAAAAAGTGACTTTTGTTTTTTTTTGTGCAAAAGCCTAATAAGTGTAAAAAGAAATTGCAACTTGTTATGCAGTGTACACCAGAAAACTAGCATTTAACGCATAATAAATCTGCCCAAATAAGCATGGAGATTTATGGCATATCGTGTGAATATGGTGTAATTCTCCAAAGTAGGAATATCCCTTTAATAGCAGTAGTATGCATTTTGATTTTAATTTATAAATTTATATATGTAATTATTAAAACTGCAATGTAATTATTAAAACTGCAATGTCATTTACTACTCTCAGAAAGGACAGCTTGGAAGGCCAATCCTAGACATGCCTTACTGGAATGCAAAACCTGCATCTATGCCCAACATTGGCGCCAAGTATGGCAGAAAAGCAACATGGGTTGGTGCGAGTGGAGACCAGACTTTCCTGCGGATTGATGAGGCACTTATAAATTCTCATGTTTTGGCCACATCAGAAATATTTGCAAGTCGACATATAATAGGTAAGCATGACATGCAACAGGTGAGCCGAACTGTGGGTTAAAGTAAATGGAGCAGGATTGTATGTATAGTTTGTATAGTGGTTTGTATGCCCCTGAGAAGGGATTTTACTCTTTTATACGATTACTTTATCAGGACTAGTTTCTGACATGCAAATGATCTGTATGCATGATACATATAATATTTTGGACATACACTTGTAGACTATGTAATTACAGGCTCAGTCTTGTAGACCTGTCTGATGTCTTTTACAGGTTCCTTCAGAATATTCTTTGCTTTTCCCAATACAGAGAAATAGTTTTAATGCCCATTTTGACTTTCCTGTAAGTGTGCCAGCCTTCTGACCCCTTACCAGTTTTACACAACACGATGCAAAATGTAATGGGCAGTAGTTTCACTACTTTTGGATTGTATCAGTAATAATCCATAACAGATGACTAGTAATTTGTACATATTACATATTAGGAACTGCATAAACTATGGAATTGTGTAATGCTACTCTACAGGTCTAGTGCCGGCTTCTATGACTGAACCTCCACCTTTCAAATGCCTCCTTATTAATAAAGTTGATGGAAGTTGCGCTACATTTAATGATTCTGAACAGGAAGATCTTCAAGGTTTTGGGGTGTGCTTGGACCCTGTCCATGATGTCATTTGGAGGTTTGTTAAACTATGAGAAAAAAAAAAAGCATGTGTTTCTATGTTTATAGTGAACTGCTTCTTCAAAACCAAAGATTATGATGTGTGCAGTAATTCTGTAGGTATGTGAAACAGACTTTCATACTAGCTCATGCCTAGATAAAAAATACTAGAATGTTTTCCCCATAGTAATGAATAGGATGAAACATACAGTGCTCCTTCCCATTTTCTTACCATATAGGAGCAGTTATTATACCTGTGGACATAACATAGTGTGAAGCATATCATACCTTGTTTGCACCAAAAATAGGGTTTCTCCTTCACTGAAATGTTATGAACATTATCACTCTTTTGCTGGACCATAACTACTAAAAAAAAAAAAAAAAAAAAAGTGTTCGTATTTGGGTTGCATCACATTTTTTATGCTGCAAAATGTTCAGTCATGGGATATAATGTTTCAGTACTAAGCTGCAAATCTAACTCACTTCAGAGGACTTGGCATGTGCACTGCCTGGCGCCTGCCATGTTCTATCTTCAGTGCTCCCCCGGACCACAGGTGGAAAGGAATAATACTCTGCTTTCCTTTCTGCACCATCCAGGACTGTGAAGTCAGAGTCAGGACCAGTTTTGAGTGGACTAAAAAAAAAAAGTTTCTGACTCTGACTTAAAATTATTTTTTCTTTATATTATATAATTATTGAAATTCCAAACACAGCAGTGATCCAGCACTTGGTTAAAAGTCCATCATTTTATTAGTAATCCATTAAAAACCACATGTAAAAGCAAACTAGCACAAACGTATAGAAGTCATGCAGTGCACCCCAGGGAGCACTCTTATACGCATTTCAGTCCAGAAGGTCTGAAACAAGTAAACCATTGCTCCCAAGGGGTGCTCTGCATGGATTCTATGTTTGTGCTAGTCCTCTTGTATAAATGAATTTTAATGGCTTATTAATAAAATTATGGACTGTGCCTTTAGAGACTGGATCAAGTGCATTCTTTCAGGTGAGCAGACCACAGCCTTGCTTCTACTTATTGGTATTGTCATTGGATACATAGTTTGTAGCATATTTTACTTTCATGGAAATTCAGTTTAATAAATTAGAGACTCTTTGCTGCATCTGTTTGACCTGACCATGGCTATCAAACCTTTCATGAAGGAGTCCACAGCACTGGATGCTTTCTTTTTTTTTTTTTTCTTAAATGGATTCTCTTCTGTTGGCATCCGTTTTTTGCGGATCTATTTAAAGATGTGATGTCATCACACTAATATAATGTAGAGTGTTTTTGTAAATACTTTATTCTACTATGATGCATTTATAGCCAACTATATCTACTACTGTGGGAAGGTTAATTTAGCCATTAATTGATATATAAGCAAAATCGCCAAAACCAGTCAGACTGCCTGAGAGCCTTGTATTTATTCTTGTAGACTTAATAATTGTTAGTTGTCAAATGTAATGATACAAGTGGAGTACTGTGCTCATTGATACATTTTGTTACAGATTTCAGACAAACACAAGAGAGTTGTGGTGCTACAATGCAGTCGTAGCAGACTCAAGACTCCCATCAGCTCCTGACATGCAATTGAGGTGTAGCATACTAAGCCCAGAGCTGGCCCTGCCCACTGGCCAAAAAGCAGTGACTACCCGATCACATGCAGCTTTGCATATATTAGGTAAGTTGATGTACCTTGTGTGAATAATTCTATCCACTTACATGTGTCTATACTTATTTTATATGTATTTTGTTTCAATTTGCTCTTTTTAATTTTTTTCACAGGATGCCTTGACACACTTGCGGCAATGCAAGACTTGAAGATGGGTGTCTCGAGCACTGAAGAGGAAACTCAGTCAGTGTTGAAAGTTTATTCAAAGGAAGATTACAGTGTTGTAAACAGATTTGAAAGTATGTATCTGGTCTCTGTTTTTTAATAGCTGGAAAAGCGTAAGTGTTTGGCATGCATTTCTAAATGAATATCTTGCTTGTCCTTGAAGGTCATGGTGGTGGCTGGGGGTACTCTGCACATTCAGTTGAAGCAATTCGGTTTTGTGCAGACACAGACATTCTCCTTGGAGGGCTTGGACTGTTTGGTGGGAGAGGTGAATATACTGCAAAAATAAAGGTAAATTGTCATTTGGCCTGTTTAACGTTCTCATGTAGTTTTCTTGAGACAATAGAAATTTTTCTCTCTTTTTAGCTGTTTGAATTGGGGTCTGACGGTGGAGACCACGAAACAGATGGGGATCTTCTGGCTGAGACTGATGTTCTTGCATATGACTGTGCTGCCAGGTGAGTTATCTGTTCATTACTAAAACTAACTGTATCTGTTGCAGTACAACAAAGTTTTTTTGGTAGGGTTTCAGCATTGTCCCATTAAGGGATTGTTCACACGACCGTCAGTAGTGTCCGTTGCTATTGTCAGTTACAAGATTTTAGCAACAGACACTAGCAGAGCGGTCACAAATCCGTTAAAAATTCAGTTGATTTCATTTGAATTTTATTTGGTGTCTGTTAGTGACCGTTAGTGTCAATTTACGCCATATCCGTATGCAGGACTTTTTGTGTCTGTTAAAAATAATGGACATGTAATGGACATCAAGCCTTATTTTTTAACATTAAAGTCTATGGGGATGGGACAGGTGTCTGTTATACTGTTCGTTATTACTGTTCGTGTTTTTTTTTTTTTTTTTTTTTTTTTTAAACGGACACTATCTGAACCGACATCCAAGGGTAGTGTGAACCCACCCTAAGAATAGCGCTGTAAACTTGGATTCTTGTTTTGCTGCTTTAAGATTTTGAAATTTCAAAACCTAAAAGACAGCAGCGATGGCAAAGATCATAATGGGTGATTATTCACAAAAGAAACTCCTTTCCTGGACTGATTTCCTTTTATTCTATATAACTTCATAGCTCAGTCATGTAAATTGATGGCTTTTAAAATTATTCAAGGAAATAAAGTTTTGGGAAACCCAGTTAAAAGGATTTTCTTGAAATATCTAGAGTATGCCATCACTTTGAGTGATGCGGATCCAACCTCTGATCCGGAAAATAAAGGCAACTAGTTGCAATGCCATACACAGCAGGTGGCTAGTGAAAAACAATGATAGGGGAATTCCTAAACATATACCATTACTTTGTATGAAAAGAAAACCTTTTAGTATTAGTTCATGTGTACGGTCAACATTTGGAAAGCTCAATTGCTCATTGAGCTCTACACATTCTTTATTTCCTTGCAAAAAAAATGTAGACCACTTTGTTTCTTAAAGTGAACCTCTTCCTATGATCCAATTATAAAATATTACTTGCCTGTGAGTGCCATACTGAGAATGAAGGTTTCTGTAGCCGCCTTCTTCAGGTGTATGATGATAGCTTTTAGTGTTTGCACAGACTGTTGTCACCTCTGCTGTCTATTGTCTATATGCTACCTCTACTTGATGATACATAAAACAAAATGTTTGACTGCACTTTTGTTAAGCTTTATGACTATGTAATATACTCAATCTACAACCAGCATGGGAGTGTATGCATTGCATTATAAAGCATGCACCTTTTTGTTTATGGGAAGTATCCTCTCTACCATGTTAACCGTTTATCTGCTTAGAATCAATTTCCATAGATGACTGGAGGTTACCCTCTCTTGTGACCAGCTGCATGTGTTTCATCAGCTTATAATGTCGAGATAATTGAGAATTTATGTCAGAGCTAATTGACAAATTACAGACTATTTGACGCTTGATTTTTGTCTTTCACCCCAGAGAGAAATATGCAATGATGTTTGATGAGCCTGTCCTTTTGCAAGCTGGCTGGTGGTATGTGGCGTGGGCACGTGTGTCTGGCCCTAGCAGTGACTGTGGCTCTCATGGACAAGCTTCGATTACAACAGATGATGGGTATTTCTTAGTTTAATTTTTGATACTGATTTTTGTATGTAGATTGCTGAAGTATAAAAAAAAAAAAAAAAAAAGTTAATCTGTTTTTTTTAACCAGTATAAGCTTGATCTGTTCTGTGGGGTTTATTTTACAGACTTAAAGGTAAACTGCTTGGTGACTAGAAGTCTTTTGCAGACTTCTCTTGTTCTGTCCCCTTATACAACTGTGGGGAGAAAAAAAGGTGCAGGGTGTGTGTGTGTGTGTGTGTGTGTGTGTGTGTGTGTGTGTGTTGTTTTTTTTTTTTTTTTGTTTTGTTTTTGTGCTCTGGTATCTGGGTCTGAACATACAAGTGACAATTTGTCTTGGGATTTCCCAGCTAATTATATGTAAAATATGTTTCAACTGGGTTCAGAATGGGGGGGTCATAACATAAAAAAATACTTGCCCTCCTGGTGGTAGTCCGGTTCAGGCAAAGTTCCTGTTGTCTCTCTTCTCTCACCCAATCACTTACTGCAGCAGATTCCCTTCTCAGCCAGTGATTTGCTGAGTGGGCATCTTCAGGCATTTCCTATGTGTGTTGGCACACCAGGAAGTAAAGACCAGCAGAAATTTTTTTTTTTTATATAAATATTAGGATCCCTTTATACAAACTGCTTTTTTTTCTTTGAATCCTTGAGGAATTAGAAAATTTGATTTGGTTTAAAATATGTATTTTTACGTCATTGGAAATCAGGGAAAAAAATTAAATTTAGAAAATGACATTTTTACCAAGGTTTTCTTTTAAAAGTCTTGGCTATTATGCATTAATAGCACATGTATTGTAGCTTTGCAGGAGGTGAGCATGGATAGTATTTCGTACAACTGAAATTTATTTGAATATACTACGAAGTTTTCTTGTCTCATTTCATTTTGTAACATAAACTCTCCTTCTTCATACAGCTTAAAAGTAGAGAACAGTCATTTCCCATGTGAAAGGGTATGGCTACCTTTACAACCATGATTTTAGAGTATACTACAAACCTTATGTAATCCAATCATATAAAACTGTTACTCCTTAACTATCTCCATCCCATTTACAGTGTCTCAAAAAATTAAATTGTCAAATACGCATTACTTGTAAGTTATTGAGAGGTCAGAGGAGAGCACCCATGACAGAATCTTCAGATCACACACACTGGCAGCCCCAGTATTTCTGTCAGCATGGGAAAGGAGTATGGCTAGGCTATTATGCCTAAATCAAAATTGTGATTGAGCAGTTTACCTCGATTACAATTAATGATTTTAATCCACGTCTCAGGGTGGATTATAATAAGGGCAAAATGGGTTGTATTCCAGGGCCCAACTGCAAGTAATTACCAATTTGCCCCCATTCTAATCTGACCTCGTGATCAACTGTATTGGCGGATTACTGTTTTAAGACATGGGAGTCTATTGGAGGAGAGTATGTGTTGGGCGAACCTTATTCAGTTGGGTGGTTTTATTCGAACTGAACATGTCCTAACCGAAACTGCCATTGTTAAACTCAGGGATCTCTTCAGAATATATTTAGCAAACTCGCCTCCCCTGTGCTCTGACGCAGGTTCTTGTTCTCTTCAGGCCTCTTCCAGCCTCCTGATTTACATCAAGGACCGCTGAGGCCTGTGATTGGGCCTCAGCGGTCACATGGCATTGTGAAATTTCCAAAACTACAGGTAGAATGTCGCGAACGCTGTAATAACCCAACTGAAATAATTGGCATGCACAAAGTCATGTCCGTTAACCGTATTGACTGTTGGTTTTGGTTATTTTTCGATTAATTTAGAGAGAAGGTTAGAGGCGTAACTTGAAGCTCCTGGGCTCTAATGCAGGATCTGTAATTGAGCCCCTACCTACCTTGTGCCATTTAGTATAGTGGTATATTTTATGTGGCAGAGAGATTTTTGGGGCTTCCTCAGGGCCTGCAGCACCTGTAACTACTCCCCTGGCTCAGGAGGTCAGCATTGAAGAGATTCCTCAGGTGTTGCAGAATAGGAAAGCTGTCAAGGAGTGAAGCTAGGCTGATCGCTGATGCATGATAAACCCTGGAGTAAGACATCTCCTTCATCATGTATTATTGGAAGGAGTATGCCTACATGGGAAAATTCAGGAGCAAGGAGGAAACTAAGCATGGATTTTTTTCCTATGAAATATTGCACATCGGTTATGTATGTAAAAGTCGTTTTTTTGTTTTTTTTTTTCCATGTTGGCAGCGTCCATAGCCATTAAATAACTTATAATTGAGCTTAAAGTAGTGGCTTTTAGGTTTTGCCCAGAATTATCTTCATATTTCATTGTATTTTATTATATTTCATGTTTTCCAGGGTTGTTTTCCAATTCAAGAGCTCCAAGAAGTCAAATAATGGCACAGATGTCAATGCAGGTCAAATACCCCAGCTGCTATATAGGTAAGAACCTCTTCTGAAAAAGATGACTTTATAAGTACTGTCTGGAGGAAACTGTCTTTTTTTCCAATTTTTTGAAATACTCTGTAGGTTATAAAGGCCTAGTTTGTACATAATGCTATTCCCTAGTCCCAATTCTCATTATTAAATTCCACCCTTTCAGAGTGACTGAAGCTCCCTGGGAAAGTATTTTTTGAAGATGCCTGCATGTTCATGTTTCCATCTTAGGAATGGTGGAGATACAAAGTGCAGGGATGGGAATGCTGTTTCTAATGTATCTAATAAAGTCCAAGTGTATAGGCAATAAGGTTTTATATATCTAATATGTCTTGTCTGCTGTTTATTTTCCAGGTTGCCCACAAGTGATGGAAGTGCTGCTAAAGGAAAACAGCAAGTCAGTGAACCAGTGCATATCCTGAAGAGATCATTTGCTCGATCCGTATCAGTGGTATGGTTTTGTGTTTTCCTCCACTGTATATTTATTCCTATTCTCTATTTTCTATGACAGTCTTGGATGGACCTGGTCTTTTTTTGTATTACCCAGGAGTGTTTTGAATCCCTGCTGAGTATTTTACATTGGAGTTGGACCACTTTGGTTCTTGGTGTAGAAGAGCTTAGAGGGTTAAAGGGCTTTCAGTACACGGCAACATTGCTGGATTTGGAGAGATTGCGATTTGTTGGGACTTGCTGTCTGCGACTGTTGAGAGTCTACACATGTGAGATATACCCTATATCAGGTATCACGATTTTATTAACTTTATTATTGACGTTATTTTTACTTCTGTTTCTTGGTCACACTTTTTTTTTTAATTTTTCAATTTTGTCATTTTGGATTTTTTGCCTGACTTGATACAGTTGATGTTCTAATATCCTCTAGTATCAGGTGATTGCCTTTGTACTATAACTAGGTTCACATCTGTGCCTGTCTCTCGTCGCACAGAGAGATGGACAGCTGTTTTAGCAGTTACACATGGACATCGGCAAACCCCAATGACTATAATGTGATCCATCAGGTTTCCACCGTTTCAAAACTGAAACCGGTGCAGAGAAAGGACGGAGACTGCGGCACAGATGTGAACTTAGCCTAAAAGATATGGTATATTTTTTTGATCAGTGTCTCAAATGATGATTTATTATCTGTATTTTTTTTAATACAATTTTCAGCTTGTTTTTAACAGTTCACTAAAATTTTACAACTTTTCAGTTTATTATGGCAGATTGAATCCGATGCCCAGTAAAATCCTTCAGGTATAAGTTAGCATGCAATATAATAAGGTATTGTGACTCCCTCTAACTGGAGTTCTTAATGTTATAAGCACAGGTATTTTTATTGGTATTCAGTGTGGGGGGGGGGGGAATTCTATAAATAACTGAGGTTAGAAGTTAGTTGAGGTTTTCAGTTCAGGCTTTTAATAACTTATTTTGAGGTCCTTTCTCTACCTCCACCAACTCCAGTTCTATACATCTGCTAATAGTCGATGCTCCACTGAATCCAGCAGATTTGGAATTTTTTTTTCGGTAGCTCCCACCATTCTCAGGCAATCACTGCTGTTAGTTTTGGTGTCTGATATGCAACTTCGGTGCTGTACAGCGAGGTAGATGGTTTCAGGCAGGAGCAGGAAAAGGGGGCATGATTTAGAGTGGCAATCACAGGTAAACAGTGTCAGAGTTCAGAATTGCACCCCATGCCTGACACCACCCACTTTACAGTGCTGAGCCTAAATAGCATATCGGTACGAAAACTTTCAGCACTTACTGCTTGGGAACTGTGAGGGCTAGAGAGAAAATCCCATCTGTGCCAGGAGTTGGACTTGGTGGAGGTGGTGAAAGGTTCACTTTAACATTCAGAATAATTATATTTTTTATTGCAAATAATAAAATTCCATTCAGATGCTGTGCTTTCCTTATTAACAAATACTCAACAAATCGTACAGTCTGAAGCTGCGTCGTCTTCTATGGACTCTCAACACATAAGAGTCTTAGGCATGTAATTGGCATTGATAATCTTCTGTATGGGCCCTTCCGATTTTGAAATAAAAAAAAAAGACTGAGCATGATAGATTTTAACAAGCCCAATTCATATTTCCCACAGGAAATAAAAAGGGGCATTTCCCTCTCCTCACTGAAACCTGCATGCTCATTTTGGATGGCTTTCCTCAGTTGCCAGATGTTTGGTACTCTATCCATTTATAAGAAACTGTTGTTAGATGTTTAAGCACTAGCATTCTCATAAAGCACTGTACAAGATGTTTAACAAGACAGAAGCAGATTGCTGAACTGATTTTCATTGGCCACTTTGCCATGTGCATTTATAAGGGATCTATAAATAAGGGTCCATATCTTCTGAAAGAAATGGCCACCCTAGGGAAAAATATGTTGAAGTTGAAAGTACCCTTGGTCTAGCTTTCTTTTGTTAAGTCATTAATAATTGTATCTTTGTATAATTCTATAATTGTGTATTTTTTTTTTTTAAGCCTCCACTAAACCAGTCATAGAAGAAACAACCAAACTAGCTGAGTGTATTGGAAAAACCAGAACTTTACTAAGGAAAATCCTTTCTGAAGGTGTGGATAACTGCATGATGAAACTGGATAATGATCCCCAAGGTTATCTGAGTCAACCATTAAGCCTTCTGGAAGCTGTTCTTCAGGAGTGTCATAACACCTTCACCGCTTGCTTCCATTCTTTCTACCCCACTCCTGCACTCCAATGGGCATGTCTCTGTGATTTACTGAACTGCTTGGATCAGGTACCAATATTCATTTTTAAGTAGTGGCATACTATGCTGACACATGTTGTATTGGCCATGTGAACATCTGGGAATTTATATATGATGTATTTGAGTGAATAGAGTTGTCTGATAAGGTCTCTATTACAACACTGGACCTCATGAAACGTGGTAGGGAACATGAATGTCACACTCTGTTAGATTACATCGTTGTTGATGAAAGCGAAATACATGTGTTTTACATTTTGTGTGTCCTTTAAAACCTCATTTATACATTTTTGCTTGTAGTTCTTTAAATAAAAGTATTAAAACTAGCTTGTTGCCCAAATATATAGTACACTATTGTCTTGTTACTTGTTTACAATGCTGCCTGGATCGTGCACTTGATAATAAGTTTGCTGTCTTTCTTATTTATATTTTTTTAGGATATACAGGAAGCAAATTTCAAGACTTCAAGCAGTCGGCTGCTGGCTGCAGTTATGTCAGCTCTCTGCCATACTTCTGTGAAGCTTACTTCAATTTTTCCCATTGCTTATGATGGTGAGGTTCTGCTGCGTTCCATGGTTAAGCAAGTCAGCACAGAAAATGATACTGCACTGGCACACCGCTTCCCTCTACTGGTATCCTGCATGGAAAAGCTAAGTCAGGTCTGGAAAGATATTTTACTTATGTAGATGTCACTAGATCCTTCATTTAATGAATGCACCCCATGTTTCTTCTCTTTATGTCTTAAATACCTTGGATTAAACTGGCTTGGGGGTGGGAATCACAAATACTTTTTCTGTTCTGTGCAATCATTTGTGATTAATATAATTGTATAACCTAGGTGTATGAATTACTTGACAAGTAAAATTTTATATGCTTTGTATTGTCTAGAGTGAAGAAAATGTCTCTGGAATGACTAGCTTTCGGGAAGTTCTGGAGAAGATGCTAGTAATTGTTGTTCTACCTGTAAGGAACAGTCTACGCAGGGAGCACGAGCTCTTCTCTTCACACCTTGTGTCCAACACATGTGGTCTTCTGGCTAGCATTGTCAGTGAATTGACAGCATCTGCCCTTGGATCTGAGGTACTTATAGTGCAGTCCGGTGCACCGTTTTATTTGTTTTAAATGAAACATATTTTTTTTAATAGATCACCCCTTACACATCAATAAGCTAATTCTATAAAGCAGTGCCGCAGACCACATTAAGCCAGCAGTGTACAAGCTATGGGCAGTATTAGTACTGCACTTGCCGCCCCTTCCGCTCCTTCCTGCTCCTGGTACACACAACAAAGGAAGAGCGTGGCTGGGGAGCAGTGAGGCAAGTATTGTACTAGTAATCACCTCTCAAACCTAGATGAACATATGGGCGCTTGCAAAGACAATTAATAGGTTATTTAATTCACAAGTCATAAAAAATATATATCAATAAATAAGGTAGGAGGAGGGAGGACAACATGTCAAGATTATATAATAGATGTATATTATAAAGTAATCACCTCTGTAGTGTGGCGGTGATGCAAGCCTGGCCACTGAGTGAGAGACAATTGGTGAGGGTTGTTTTACTTTATGGGGCCACTTGTGGGGGCCATTTTACTGTATATGGAATCTGGTGAGGCCTTTATTCTGTATTGGGCCAACATATGAAATGTGGCCCATCAGTTTTGAATTTTTTGTATATGTGATCCATTTACTTGGACACCTGCTACAAAGAGTATGGCAAAGTTTACTTGGTGCTCAAACAGCTGCTTACAGCATTAATGTTTTCTGAATGTTCAGATGTCTTCTTCCCTCGTCTAAAATATGAGAAGACTTATGTATGAAAAAGTAAAGTCGCACCTGACATTGCAGCGAGCAGGAGCTCCCTTGCACAAGGGGTAGGGCTACCTTTGTGGGTGACTACCTAAGGCTCGATTGTGAGCATATGCCCCCTTTCTTGTAAGAATCCTCCACTGAGGTATGAGCTAGTCCCCTGATGAATACTCTCTATTAATAGGGGAGTAAGAAATGCGTCGGGTTTGGGATCTTTGAATAGCCGTATCTTACCAGGGATAGTCACAGACTCAGATTGGGACTGTCCTTGTCAGGACAGGAGCGATGTACGGGATGAAAGGGATGTATCCCTTACCCCTTGAACCTGAGATGTTTGTGATGACGCATTATGGTTCCCAGCACCGTTTTGTCCCGCCCTGGTAAGACGGTTCTTTTTATATTTGAACACTGGTCGTGAGCACGAGGATACTTACTATTTGTGTTTATACATAATAACTATTTTAAGGAACATTAGTAAATGTTAAGTTTTACAGTATATATTATTTGATCCTGTGCTATTGTGGCTTAATTGTTTTATAATGGTTCAGTGGTTAAGCTATACTGGCTATATATCACATTGGCTTAAAGATGATATGAAAAAGTAAATGCAAAGGTCACTGTCTCTTTTAATTGCCATTGTGTTATCAAAAAGTAAACATAATGAGGTATATTGCTGGTTCTCCTTTATTAAGGTGACTTTTCAGGAATTTACTATTGGTGACCTATACTTAGTATGGGTCATTAATAGCAGATTTTTGGGTGTCTGAGTCCTGGAGCCCCCACCAGTCAACTGACTGGATCTGATATGTGCAGTGTCCTGCAGTCACTGCTTAGTACACAGTCCATCAGACAGAAGTATAGTACAGTACATTGTGTATTGACCAAGACTGGTTACTGCAGCTTAGTCTCATCAAAATGAATTGAACAAGCTGCAATGGCCTGTGAATAGGTCATCAGTAAAAAAAGAAAAAAAAAGCTGATGATGATGATCTTTTATACAAAGCATGTAATCTAAGAGGAAGACTAAACAGAAAAAAAAACTGAAATTGGTAGAAATTTTTTTACCTCTATTTTTTTTTTTTTTTTTTTTTTTTTTTATTATTTTCTTTTGTGTAGGTTGACGGATTAAACTCTCTACACTCTGTTAAGTCCACTCCTAATCGCTTCACCAAGACAAGCCAGGGTAGAAGCTGGAACACTGGAAATGGCTCACCAGATGCAATCTGCTTCTCGGTGGATAAACTTGGTGTGGTGGTTGTTGGCTTCTGTGTATATGGTGGAGGGGGAATCCATGAATATGAGCTAGAGGTTTTGGTGGATGATGTGAGTATTTTTCAGTAGCTCCACAGGTTAACCAAAAAAGTTCTGTCATTGATCAGGTTCACATCTGCGCCGGAGTCGTCTTTGGAGACTCTGCTGCAGAAACTGCCAAAAATCAGTGGAGAGAAAAGTCCTGCACAACGGACTTTTCTCTCCACCAATTTAAGTGGTGGACACCCTGCAGACCCCATTATAGTCAGGTGTCCACGTGTAACCGCTGTTTTAACGGTCTGATCCCCTGACTGACTCAAACAGAGAGCTTGGCGCAGGTGTGAACCTAGCCTCATTTGCAAAGGAAATTTTTAGAAACATAATCTCATATATTCTTCACCAGATCATTGCTGAGAATGGATGACTAATTGAAACATGTTTTGTAGATCACCCCTTTACACGTCTTTGAAAAAAATGCCCAATAAATAGGTTATTTATATGAGAGGCTTTTATGTATTAACATGTTTACGGCCACCTGAAGAATATTTGTGCATGGCTTGCAAAATCATGTCCTTACTAACCTTTTTGCACTCAAGCTTGCTTATTTACTTTATTTTTATTTTTTTTTTTAAAGACCATGTTAGTTTAAAGGTTTTAAAGGATTCCGATCACAAAATTTTTTTTTAAGTCCAATAGAGCAGAAGTAGCTGAGCAGATTTCTATGTAGATGTAGATATATAGATATAGATTTATATATTGATATATATATCTAATATAAAATTATAGTTTTGAGGGAAAATATTCAGTGTAACTTTTTAGACTGCAGTTTGTGTTTGTTCTGTGTTGATTTCAAGGGGGTGGTCCTATCAGTGATCGTAAAATAAATAAATTATAATGAATCTTTGCCACAAAACCATATATCTATCTGCTCTGTTATATAATGCCTGCAGATTAGACTGCATTTTCCATGTGACAGGTTCCCTTTAAGTATCTGTGTAGCCCCTTGTTATTAGGGCTGTGGAGTTGATAGGCCAAACGTCTGGCTCTGACCCCCTCTGTTTTGTCACACTCCGACTCAGATTCTCACCCCTTCATAAATGGCAGGCATTCATGGTCAGTCAGAAGCAGTAAAGCTAATGATAGAATTCCCTGGGAGGTAAATATACAGCAAGCCATGTATCTATTTCATTATAAAATCTTCTTTACTGTATCATAGAATTTAAAATCATTCTATTTTAAAGCCGGAGTCTGTAACCTTTTTAGAGCCCTGCTGACTATCAAACTATTACTATTCCCCTAACATCTGTGTCCCGTGCTCCCTCTTCCTGGCCTGCTCTTCAAAATGGAGTAACCGGAAAGATGCTGGTTTATCCACAGTCTGAAGTTCCAGTGTAGTTCCAGATGGACCAGGACGTTAAGACCAACAGGGAACAAGAGCGGCCCCCTTCTAAGACTTTGACTTCATTCAGGAAAACTCACTCATCAATTGTTTCTAATTTAAGTTTCTTTTTTCCCCTTAGAGTGACCACTCTGGTGATGCAGGACACTCTCATAGGTGGACCTCGCTGGAGCTAGTGAAAGGCACTTATACAACTGATGATTCACCTAGTGATATTGCTGAAATTAGACTGGATAAAGCCGTGCCCTTGAAGGTACTAAAATAGTCAGTTACACCTTAGTAGCAAAAATTACACTTTTTCAAAAGCCAATAAAAAATATTTGCTTCCATTCTACAGGAGAACATGAAATATGCAGTACGCCTAAGAAATTATGGGAGTCGAACAGCTAATGGGGATGGAGGAATGACCACAGTTCAGTGTCCAGATGGTGTAACATTCACTTTCAGCTCCTGCAGTTTGAGCAGTAATGGTACAAACCAAACCAGAGGGCAAATCCCACAAGTATTATACTACAGGTTTGTTGTTACCGCCTTATATATGCTGTAGTTGTACAAATATTACAGAAAACAAAAGTATAAGTAGACCATTTCTCAGTACTTATATTTGCTTGCTATTACTTTTTATCTCTGCATATACACATTAAAGGAGTGAGTATGATGGCGACCTTCAGTCTCAGCTGCTAAGTAAGGCCAATGAAGAAGACAAAAACTGCAGCCGGGCACTTTCTGTGGTAAATGCTGTAACGAGAGCGGCAAAGGACCTACTGCACAGAGCACTTGCTGTTGATGGTGAGATGTTCCCAACTGTTTACTGGACCTGATTGAGCTTAGCACCATGTAATTCTGGAGGTGCACCATGAACATCATCAGATCTTTTGTCCCTGATGCCTTTGCTACTCACTTTTTTTTTTTTTTTTTTTGAGGTTCGATTGCCTCTGCTGACATTTCTGATTTATGAAATACTTGTGTTCCCCATAAAATAACAATTTTAGTACATATTTTCATAAATCTGTTGTAAAATTTTCGTCTTTGACAACTGGGTGTCACAAGTTTGGTCTTTATCTGGCACTGTGCATTCACTTATGACAATATCACACTGTGTAGGGACACACCACTGAATATAGTCATTCCTTTAGTCAATTAATTCATAATAATCTTTTAGAAACGGTAACGTCAAAACATAGAGTTGAAGGAGAAAAAGGGCCAAAGTTGTCATTGGGAATGCAAGAGTTTACTGAAACGTCAGCAGTTGGTGACAGATTCTCTAACAGATGTACAGTAATGGATGCATCCACGTCTGAGTTCAGTGTAATATGAAACGGTAATGTGATGCTAGTGTACCATGAATCACTCATTTTTATCATTTTTGTCTTGGTATTTTTTAGCTGATGACATTCCAGAACTGCTTAGTTCCTCCAGTCTGTTTTCTATGCTGCTTCCTCTGCTGATTGCTTATATTGGACCAGTAGCAGCTGCAATTCCAAAAGTAAGATCAACTTTTGTGTGAGGTCACTTGGGAAGTAACAATCATATGCAGCGACCTAAAACCTAAAGGACGTGTGCATTTTTGTGCATGTATTTAGCTGTTTTGGAGTTGTCAGTGTTTGTTACGGTTGACACTATAGCATAACATTTTATTTAAAATTGTTGTTATAGGCCGCTGTGGAGGTTTTTGGCCTTGTGCAACAGCTGCTACCGTCGGTTGCAATTTTAAACCAGAAATATGCACCTCCGCTCTTCAACCCAAACCAGTCCACTGACAGTACAACCGGTAATCAGCCTGAACAGCTCTCTGCATGTACTACCTCCAATCACTATGCTGTGGTGGAAAGTGAACACCCCTACAAAGCTGCCAGTGTAATGCAATATAAGGTATGGTTTTCCATCAAGCTTTTTTCCATTTCAAGTAAAATGCACCTTTGACCACTATAGAAACCAATAAATAAATCATGCTATAAAAGAAATATCTTTTGGAAAAAAAAGTTTGGGTTTATTGCTTTGCAGCGGGCCCTATACTTTTGTAACCATGGAAAATAAGCCACAGACAGAGCCATCTAGCTGCTCAGCCAGGCTTGCATGTTTATGGAGTTGGAAGAAATTTATATGTACGGCCACCTTACTGACATAGATTATTACATTTATTTGGAGGGGTTCAGTGATTGATCTGACACATGTCAAAAAATTCTAAACATACAGTAAAGTGGAAAAATTATTTTAAGCAAGAATGCTTTAAAAAAATAGAAGTGCTATTTTATTTTTGTGAATGAACAAAAGAAATCTAAATCCGTCAGTTTTTGGTGTGACCTCCTATTGGAGGAAGAGACCTGGAAGTGATGATATGGCCTTGCCACAGAGAGACTTTATTTTATTATTGTGTCTGTCTTGGATTGCATGGAGAGAGAAGTATTTGAGCAAGCCTACATCCACTGATCATTTGTGGTTAGTTCTCCAAGATGTTCAAAACAACCTCCGTGCTGAGTTCCTTCAAACTCTGTGTACAAGTAGATCTAGAAGTGGTGACGCTGTTTTGAAGGTAAAGGATTTTGCATGTTGTTAATTGAAAGAAAAAAAAAATTCTATTAACACTTCTAATTTTCAAAACATTTTTACTTTGCTGCATTTTTCCTGGCGAATAGTGTTGCACAGTATGCTGCAATGTTGTAGAAGGTCACAGTAACTTGTGGGAACAGTCTCAATCAGTAAATATGGGTTTATATTTTTTCAGGTGTCTTTCCCAGAGTGTGTTAGATGGATATCGGTGGAGTTTGACCCACAGTGTGGCACGGCTCAGTCTGAAGATGTGTTGCGCCTTATGATCCCAGGGCGAAATGCTCAGATCTCAGGTTTTGGACCAAAGTTTCCTGTTCATGAAAGCCTTAATGCCTGGGTTGAACTTAAGAAATTCTCTGGCTCTTCTGGGTGGCCAACCGCTGTCTTAATCTTGCCAGGTAAATAAGTTTTGTTTTGTTTTGTTTTTTGTATTTTTTTTTGTTCCC
Organism: Leptodactylus fallax; assembly: GCA_947044405.1. Taxonomy (NCBI): domain Eukaryota; kingdom Metazoa; phylum Chordata; class Amphibia; order Anura; family Leptodactylidae; genus Leptodactylus; species Leptodactylus fallax. Next base: position 1,588,809 of record CAMRHE010000202.1, read on the forward strand.
CCCCCCCCCCCCATATTAAAGATGACACTCTAAAGAGCAGCTTTTTGTTATGGCTATGGCTAAATACTTCCTTACTGTCCCAATATTGCACTATTCCATTAGCAGTCTCCTGAGGGGGAAAATGTGCTGTGTGATAACTTGACAGCAACCTCTGCAGCATTAACTCTTGAAAAACAGTGGAAGGAATTAGAATTCAGGCATAAGCTATAGTAGATTTGTCGGGCCAAGATAACCCACCTCAGCCAGTCTTGGTCTCTGCCCCACTCCTACCACTTTCATAAAAAGTATAATAAGTCAAAGTTGCATGAAGGTACTCATGAGTATAAAATGCTTGGTGGCATTTCACAATATGCTTCATGTAATTTTTGCATTATTGTTTGAGACTTGTTTGTGTGTTTGCTGCTGATCTGGTTGCCTAGTAAATGGTCAGTCATTAGAAGAGGTCTGTGACTCATTCCATTGTCAGATACCCTGCTCTTTTGTCCCCTCAACTGGACCTTAGTGCTTTGGGCTGCTATTTGACTTGCAATTAGAGGAAAAGTGGCAAACAATACAGAAGATTTATAGGAGATGGTTGTGCAACTAACTAGAATTTCATTGTCATTTTATTTTACACTTTAACGCACAATATTGAGGCTTTATTCCCTTTCCAACACCAGCCTTACATGTACAGTGCTGCTGGGAACAATTTCACATAAAGTGCTATGGCCTTGCCATTCTTCAAAATCCCACACATCCATAGATTATAATTTTTTTATTTATTTATTTTTTTATATGCCCCTGTTATGCCACCACTTTATTATTCTCTAATTTACTGCACGTGTATAACACTTTACATATATGGCATTTCTGTATCCAGGAGAGGTAGTTTAAGAATTTGAGTGCATTTCTCAGATATCACAAGGTGGGCGCAACATATTTGACATCTGGAAAAATTGCAATGTTAACCATCTGCTGCTCTTGCTGTGCTCATTACACCCATGATGATTTTTGATAGGTGTAGTTTTCAAAATTGGGTCACTACTTGTGTGTGCTTTTTTTTTTATTTTTTTCAGCTCAGTGCCTCTATACTTGGTGGCCAGTACTGTGTAAATTACTAAAATGCACACAGTGCTCTTTCACTCTGTATTTCCAGGCAAAAAGTTAGGGTTATGCATAGGCAGTTTCTAAACTCACGAAACACAAAATCATAATTAGTGAGTTAAAATTTCACTGAGAGACAAGCTGGCCAGAACATATTTACTGCTAAAATTGCATATCTGGAAAAATTGTAATTTCTCGCTTATTTCACTGGGGGACACAGCACCATGGATATAGACCTGGTCACTAGGAGACAAACACTAGGGAAATTAAAGCTGTTGGCTCCTCCTCCAGGCTCTACCCTGCCACAGCCACTGTGTATGAATCCGTTTTGAACCTAGTGTCCATATGAGGCAGACATGACCTGAATCAGGTCTTCTGTCTTACATCATTTTTATTTTTACTTTTCTTTCAGGTGCAGGGGGTCTTCAGCGTGTACGCCACACTAGTCGTACCCTCCTGCGGGCGCAGCGCTCTGCAAAGAGCGCCTCGCCGGTCACCCAGTCCCCACTCGCCACTCCAGCGGCTGGATAAACCAGTGGCCCCACTCCCACGTGTGAGGTCCTACCAAGGGGGTGACCTTGTGGCGCCTGAAGACTCCTGTCAGGTGAGTATGAGGGGTTACCTCAGCCCCTCTCCTCCACCTCAGGCCCCACTCAGCGCCTCTCCCAGGGGGAAAATAGCATAGGTCCTGTTTAGGGGGCATCACAGGGACCCCCAGAGCTGGGCCTTAAATTTTAGCAAATAAGCCCCTTTTTTCTAGGTTTTTGGGCCTTCTTGTTGCTCCTACCGAGTGGCCCCCCCGGGGGGGGGGGGGGCTCCTAGTCCCCCCCCCCCCCCCTTCGTGTGGGGACCCCCTTTCCTGGCCCCCCGGTACCTATCCCAGGCCTTCCGGAGTTCGCGGCTGCTTCTCGCCGCTGACGGTGCCTCGCGGCTGGCCGCATTTCATACGCGAGTCCGAGGCCTGGCCAGGAACTAGGCTGCAACTAGGCCCGTCCCTTTCCCGGGTTTTTCTGGCATCCAGACTCTGCCTGGGGCCTTCCATTGACTAGGGGGCTGTCCTAGCAAGCCATCCAGCCTGCCCAGTAGCTACTAAGCCTGTATTACCAGGGGAAGAGCTTTTCTCTCCTTATCACTTTTTATTTGCTTCTTGCCTTTTTGGCTTGCTGGGACAGTGAGGATTCCTCTTACTCTGCTCACAGCTCCCTGGGAGACATTGCACCTGCGGAGCCCTCTCTGTGTCGCCCTCTCTGCAGCAGTTGGTGAGCAGCCATCTTTTACGATTTGGTAGGCTAACCCCCTGGATTACCCCTAATTTCCATGGGCCCCCCTCTGCTTTGTCTCTCTCCCTCCGGCCCCTCTGGTTCCGTCACGTTTTTATACGTGCGCCCGCTGTATCAAAAACAGTTGCCGTGTGGACAGCCTCAGCCCATGTGCTCTTGCTGCCTTCCGCCTCAGCCAGTCAGGAACCTCATGGCCCCTCTCTGGTTCATTCATCCCAGGATTGGGCGGCCTCCCTCACCTTGGCCATGGTGTCCTTACCAGACTTAGTCAGTGCTGGAAACTTGGAATGGCTGCTTTCCCAGATCACCGTTCAGTCGGCGGCTTCAAGGGATCTCCCTGGACACCCTGATAGTTTCCGTCGCAGCTCCAGGAGCCATCCCCTCAAAGGGACCAGGAAGTCTTCCTACAGTTCAAGGTCCGCCACCCCTTCCTCTAGGCACTCCCCAGATAGGGACTCACGGCTCCACTTGACAGGCGGATCCCTGCCTCCCTCTGCTCGGTCTACTTACCTGGGGACGCCTCTGACTCCGACTCGGAGCTTCAGCTAGGCTCATCTATATCTGCTGCTACGCGGGAGCTCATCCATGTGGTAGAGAGACCCTACAGATCTCTGAGGACCCGGACCCGTCCTCTCAAGTGGACATCTCCTTCTGCCACTGGGTGTTTGATCACATCTTGAGGGCACAGTGGCTTCTCCCTGGACCATCCTCTGTCTTCTACTAGGAAGTCGGACATCCCTTCCCTTGACCTGTGTGTCTCCAAGTAGAAGGTTAGCTCAGGCAGTTCTGCCAGGCTGTGCTGTGACACATGTCTCCAGCTCTCCCTGGCTAGCAATGATGAACATCCGAGGTAAAGGAAGCAGGTTGCTCCAGTGGTGCAGTCGGTTAGCACACGGTACTTACATATCAGTAACTAGTGAGTGCTAGCTGGCCTGTCTTGACATCTTGTCAGCGAGCTGCCCCATGTGTTCCTTCCTATCATTAAGGGCCTCCCGCGGTGGATCCCGTGATAGCTAGGCTCTCCAAGGCTTCTATTCTGCTTTCAGCGGCTCTGCCTACCACAGTGATCCCTCGTAGTGAGATCGGATCGCTTCTGTTGTATTGTTTGCAATGCAGAACTGAAACATTGCATTGTCCTAAATGCTGGCTGTTGTATTGCTGCAAGAAGGTGGCTTCCCTCGCCAGGGTGGCCTTTTTAGTGGCTGGCTTCTCCCTGCGGCCTTCCTTCGCTGCCTCTTGGGTCAGCAAGGCCTGCTTTTCCTGGGCCAAACAGCTTCAGTCAAACCTTCCTGATGCAGCTTCCCTCCAGGACCTCCAGCTGCTTGTCTCAGAGATCCTGAACGCTTCCAAATACCTGGAGATGCCTCCCAAATCTGCCAAGGCGGCCGCCAACGCAGTGGCTATCCGCCATACCGTTTGGATTCGTTGTGGAATACTGAGTCCGCCTCCAAGAAGGCTGTCTCCAGTCTCCAGCAGCAGGGAGTCAGCGTCCCCGTTCCTGCTTCAGAGCGTATCCTGGGTTACTATTCCTACCTGTTCAACATTCCCAAGAAGGACGGCGTCCTTCGTCCTATCATGGACCTAAAAGAGCTCAACAGGTTCGTCCATGTCTGCAAGTTCTGCTTAGTCTATGGTGGCATCCTTGGAGATGGGCGAATTCTTCGTCCATCTACATCATCGCGCTGTGCCGTCAGCGGTTTCTTCGTTCAGTGGTGGATCCTTGACCTTTCCAGTTGTCGCTCTCCCCTTCGGGCTGGCCTCTGCCCTCTGGGTTTTTTTCCTCAGTGATGGCATCTCATGGCCATCCTCCACGTCAGAGGCCATGTTGCCGTGTTTCCAGACTTGGACGACCTCCTGGTGAAGCCCCTCCAGGTCAGACTATCTGACCAGCTTGTGGCTCACCTTGGTCCTTCTTCGCCGGTTCTGCTGGCTCATCAATGAGGATGTCTCGTGCCCTCTAAGCACATGAAATCCGGCACATGATCCTCTACTTGCTCCAGGGCGTGATTCTCCTCCCGGAGGCCAAGATCCTGAGGTCTGATGTGTCCCACCTTTTGGAGGTACTCTTCTTGCTCTCTTCGTTTTGGCATGTGGGTCTTGCGCACGATAGCCTCGACCTTCTAGGCTGTATCTTTCTCCGGAAAGCCTCATCTGCCTGGTTCTCTTTCCGCCTTGGTTCGCTAAGAGATTCTTTAGTGTATCTCCTCCCCAGGAATTTCTCAAGGGAAGTCCTTCTCCCCCCTCTGTTGGTAGGTGATTCCCACTGATGCCAGTCTCCCCGGCTGGGGAGGGGTCCTCGATGGTTTGACTGTTCAGGGCATGTGGTCCAGGGCCGATTCCTCCCTCTGGTTCAACCTGCTGGAACCCAGGGCTATCTTATTTGCCCTGTCTTCTTGGACCTCTCTTCTCCAAGAACATCTGGTCACAGTCCAGACTGAACTCTCCTCCATGGTCGCCTACTTGAACCCTCAGCGGGGCACCAGGAGCTGTGCGGCCTTAGTAGGTGCCTCACAATCTCTTCCTTGGTGGAGCGCCACGTTCCAGCTCTTTCGGTGGTCAACATTTTTCTGGCGTGGACCACTGGGTGGCAGACTACTTGAGTCGAGAAAATATTGCTCCGGGCGAGGGTCGCTTTATCAGCAGATCTTCATTCAACTCTGCTCCCGCTGTGGCGTGTCAGACGTCGACCTTTTTCGCCTCCGCCGGAACCACAAACGCCCCAGCTGAATTGCCAGGTCTCTGGATCCTCGAGCCATCACTGCTGACACTCTTGTGAGTTTGGTCTTTTGCTTCCTCTTCTCCCTCTGGTCCTCCAGAATCTCAAGATCATGGGGGTTCAAGCTATCCTGGTGACACCAGATTGGCCCTGCCGGGCCTGGTACGTGGATCTCATGTTTCTGTTGGCGGATGCTCCTTGGCCTCTTCCTCTGCTGGTCGAGCTTCTGTCTCAAGGACCGCTGTTCCACCCCACCTTGACTCAGCTGCGTTCACGGCGTGGCTGTTGAATCCGAGTTTTTTTTCAGACTTTATCCTACCATATTCAAGGCCTGGAAATTCCAGATAGCTTAGATCTGCCATCAAACGTGGAAGGATTATGTCCACTGTTAGGAGAGTAACGTTTCTCATCGGATCTTCCCCAGCCTGGTCTGGATCAAGGTCTTAGTCTTTTTCCCTTTAAAGACTTTCCTACAGGAGTGCCACTCTGTGCTCCTTTGGAACCCTTGGATCCGGAGGATCTTAACCTCGTTCTTAAGGTGCTTCAGGTTCTCCCCTTCGAGCCTTTGATATTCCTTTTTTGTCTTCTGTCCTGGTAGATCGAGTTCCTGGTGGCCATTACCTCAATCCGCAGGGGTCCTGAATTGGCTGCCCTTTTTCCGGCAGCCTCCCTTTCTGGTCCTCCTCAAGGATAAGGTTTTCCTCCATCTGCCAGTGTCTTTTTTTTTTTTTTTTTTCTTAGGGTGGTTTTTTTCCTTCCACATCGAGGACTTTGTCTTGCCCTCTTTCTGCTCTGTCCCCAGGCATCCATGTGAGTGCTTGCTCTTCCCTGCCCGGTTGTTGCCCGGACAATTTGTGTCTTATATTGTCCCTCACGGATCCTTTTCTGTTGTTCGGACTCTTTGCTCGTTCTCCCTGAGTGCCCTTGCAAGGGCCTGCCTGCTTCCAGAGCTCCCATCTTCCGATGGCTTTGGTCTGAGATTAGGGAGAACTATCGGTTTAACGGTAGGGCTCTGCCTTTCCGTGTGACGGCTCTCTCCTCTAGAGCTGTTGGAGCTCCCTGGGCCTCCGGCATCAAGCTCCTGCTTCCCAGGTCTGTAAGTATCCCACTGGGCCTCCATCCTCTTTCTCTAAGTTTCACCAGATTCATTCTGTGGCCTCTAACGATGCCAGTTTGGGTTGTAAGTTTCTGGAAGCAGCTGAGCATTAAGGGTTTGCATGGCCGTGTTATTCCCACCCTCTGGGACTGCTTTAGGACATCCCATGGTGCTGTGTCCTGCAGTGAAATAAGTGAGAAAATGGGATTTTTGTACTCACCGTAAAATCCTTTTCTTGTTGTATTCACTGGGGGACACAGATCCCACCCTAGTTTTTCAGTGTTGTTCCTGCCTGAGCTGTGTTGGTTCCTTTTCGGGTTCAGGCATTGTTGGTTTTATGTTCCTTTGTGTTCCTCCTACTGCTACGGTACAAACTGATTCATTCACAGTGGCTATGGCAGGGTATAGCCTGGAGGCGGAGCCAACAGCTTTCATTTCCCTAGTGTCTGTCTTAGTGATAAGGTATATACCCATGGTGCTGTGTCCCCCAGTGAATACAACGAGAAAAGGATTTTACGGTGAGTACAAAAATCCCATTTTTCACTTTGCACCATTCAGTGCGCATTAATTACTAGAAAGCGCCTGTGCTCCAAATGTACACTGCTCCCATGGATACATTTTATGAGGAGTGTAGTTTCCAAAATTGGGTCCCTTTTGGGGGGTTTCCATTATGCGATATGGTGCTTGAAAACTATTCCAACAAAAACAAAATGGTCTCCTTTCCTTTCCAAGTCCTACAATGTGCCCATATAGCAGTATCTGGCCAATTATGGGGTATCGTCGTTTTTACTATAAATTGCATAACAAATTGTTGGGTGATTTCTCCTCTTCTACCTCCTTGAAAACTTTTGTGGTTAAAGTGAGGTTTTATTGGAAAAAATGTTCATGGCCAGTCGGCTCACATCAAGCACTACACCCATGGATAAATTCCTTGAGTGTCATTTCCAAAACAGAGTCAGTTTTGGGAGTCTGTGCCATGTGGGAAAAAGTAGCTGTGGCAAATGGTTAATAATTTAGCAGCATAAGTAGTTATTGTTACTTTTTTTTCCCCCGCTATGTTTTTTTGTATTTAGTCAGCCACCAATTGTGCAAGTTCTCCCACTTAAAAAGATGAGAGGCATGTAATTGACATCATAGGTAGACCTCAACTATGAGAGACAAAATGAGAAAACAAATCCAGAAAATCAGATTTGTCTGATTTTTTTTTTTTTAAAGAATTTATTTGCAAATTATGGTGGAAAAATGAGTATTTGGTCAATAACAAAAGTTCATATTTTTAGACTAGGAGAGTCACCCACTAATATCTGGACGCATTAAAATATTAACTTTATTAAATATTTATTAAAATACTAAACTAGGGGAAAACTACAACATAAATAATAAAAAGGACTAGGGTGGAAGGAGAACCTATGAAGAAACTATGAGAAACTATGAAGCCAACCCTAATATTAGGGGACCATATTGAAGCTTCATAATATCTCACTACTGATAGGTATGTATAGAGACAATGTACACCTATCTAGATAACCCTTTCCATCCCATATACACAGGAGCAACAATTGGACTGCTAAGGCATAAGGTTCTTTCAGCTTAAAAAAGCACTACCTAGCGTCCACAGTATTATAATACCCAACGCTTTTGAAATAACTTGTCAAAACGATTAGTGTCTACTATATATCCTCTATTAGGTGACTGACGTATGTTATATTATCCTACCAACACATTTTCTAACACAGTGACTAGTAATCACTATCGTCTCCTATTGACACAACCATATCACAGCAATTAGCTTAAACCGTGATATCCTACTGATACACCTTTTCTAACACACTGATACTTTTTTTCCCCATTGTATGTAAATCGTAAAATGAGTGTGTTAAGTCATAAATGCATATTTATTTATAGCCAACAGTATTGTCCATTGCCTACATGCAGTGCTGGCCAAAAGTATTGGCACCCCTGCAATTCTGTCAGATAATACTCAGTTTCTTCCAGAAAATGATTGCAATCACAAATGCTTTGGTAATAATATCTTCATTTAATTTGTCGTCAATGGAAAACCACAAAAAGAATTGTCAAAAAGCCAAATTGGATATAATTCCACACCAAACATAAAAAAGGGGGTGGACAAAAGTATTGGCACCCTTTGAAAAATCATGTGATGCTTCTCTAATTTGTGTAATTAACAGCACCTGTTACTTAACTGTGGCACATAACAGGTAGTGGCAATAACTAAATCACACTTGCAGCCAGTTGAAATGGATTAAAGTTGACTCAACCTCTGTCCTGTGTCCTTGTGTGTACCACATTGAGCATGGAGAAAAGAAAGAAGACCAAAGAACTGTCTGAGGACTTGAGAAGCAAAATTGTGAGGAAGCATGAGCAATCTCAAGGCTACAAGTACATTTCCAAAGACCTGAATGTTTCTGTGTCTACCGTGCGCAGTGTCATCAAGAAGTTTAGGTGTGGACGGAAAAGAAAAATTGAGAGATTTCAACGAAAGATTGTTCGGATGGTGGCTAAAGAACCTCGAATAACATCCAAACAAGTTCTAGCTGCCCTGCAGTCCGAAGGTACAACAGTGTCAACCCTTTACTATCCGTCGGCGTCTGAATGAAAAGGGACTCTATGGTAGGATACCCAGGAAGACCCCACTTCTGACCCAGAAACATAAAAAAGCCAGGCTGGAGTTTGCCAAAACTTAGCTGAGAAAGCCAAAAACTTTTTGGAAGAATGTTCTCTGGTCAGATGAGACAAAAGTAGAGCTTTTTGGGAAAAGGCATCAACATAGAGTTTACAGGAAAAAAAAAAGAGGCCTTCAAAGAAAAGAACACGGTCCCTACAGTCAAACATGGCGGAGGTTCCCTGATGTTTTGGGGTTGCTTTGCTGCCTCTGGCACTGGACTGCTTGACCGTGTGCATGGCATTATGAAGTCTGAAGACTACCAACAAATTTTGCAGCATAATGTAGGGCCCAGTGTGAGAAAGCTGGGTCTCCCTCAGAGGTCATGGGTCTTCCAGCAGGGCAATGACCCAAAACACACTTCAAAAAGCACTAGAAAATGGTTTGAGAGAAAGCACTGGAGACTTCTAAAGTGGCCAGCAATGAGTCCAGACCTGAATCCCATAGAACACCTGTGGAGAGATCTCAAAATGGCAGTTTGGAGAAGGCACCCTTCAAATCTCAGGGACCTGGAGAAATTTGCCAAAGAAGAATGGTCTAAAATTCCAGCAGAGCATTGTAAGAAACTCATTGATGGTTACCGGAAGCGGTTGTTTGCAGCTATTTTGTCTAAAGGTTGTGCTACCAAGTATCAGGCTGAGGGTGCCAATACTTTTGTCCAGCCCATTTTTGGAGTTTTGTGTAAAATGATCAATGATTTGACTTTTTTTTTCATTCTCTTTTGTGTTTTTTCATTGCAAGCAAAATAAATGAAGATATTATTACCAAAGCATTTGTGATTGCAATCATTTTCTGGAAGAAATTGAGTAGTATCTGACAGAATTGCAGGGGTGCCAATACTTTTGGCCAGCACTGTATATATGAGTAAAGGTGGATGAGTTTTCCAATTTAAAAAAAGAAAAAGGAAACGCTATGTAAATATTTCCTTAAAATACCTCATTTCATTAGAATTGCCAGTGTACATCTCAAGCTTAGAATCTACTTTATTAACAGTATTTTTAAATATATTTCCAGGAAATGAGGCTTTATTCTCTCTCGAAACTGCATCGGATTACGTGAAAGATGAAAAAGCCTGTTTTTATGGCTTCAAGTGTTTTGCTATTGGATATGAATTTAGTCCAGGAGCAGATGAGGTTAGTTTTTCATTTCTCCTACCATTGCCAATATAATTCACATAAGTGGTTTGTAAAGATTTAAATATTGTTTCAAAATTGTTAAAAATAGAAATATCATCCATAACCAAACTTTATATATTTATCAGAAACAAGTTTTACAATAGCAAAAGAAATGTATACATGTCAAGGCGTATACACAAATGAAAACTCTTGAATGGCCATATATATCAGTAGTAAACTCATCATGAACCCTTTGCATTGCTGACTAAACCGAATAGTAGTTTTCAGTGCTGTGGCTCTTGAGATTTTGTGTAAGTTTGGATACATACATAATTTGCAGTTGCCATATAATGTACCTCCAGGCATACTCTCTGACATCAGACACGAAGATAAATTTTATGTACAGATTTAATTCTGATAACTAGGGTCTGTGCCCAAACACCTAGTGATCGTGTCATCCTGGGGTGCTTAGGGCCTACCAGTGTAATTAATTCTGGGGGTTCACTCTGCACATTGGGTGACTCTGCTTCACCTAGTGCTTTGGTTTCCTTATTCTGAAGATTACTGTGGTCTTGGCAGTAAATACATGTAATAACTTGCACCCGTCTTCTTTTGCCTAAATGCAATATGTAATAGTTAGTAGTAATGCAAGTTTTACTGCATATTATAGAATATATTTCTGTTCATAATTCTATTAGTGTTTAAAATAATTTTTTTTTTTTTTTTTTTTTCTTTGAGGGGATTATTCAGCTCGAGAAAGAGTTGGCCAATCTGGGAGGCATATGTGCTGCAGCTTTAATGAAAAAAGATCTGGCTCTCCCCATTGGTAAGAGAAAGCACTCACCTGACAGTCTCCTTTTAAAGGGCCACTGTCTCATAATACAGCTGTTAGGTACTTATGACTAGTTTGAATAGCAGGAACATGGTGCCCATTGTACAGACTCTCCACCTTGCTGTTGCTGCTTGTGTTGTCCTTGTGAAAATGTGTTGATGATGATAAAGCCTTGCCTACACTTAAAGCTTATACAAACATGTGGACTGTTCTAAATTGCGCGAGACATCCTACACACCCCTACATTTATTGTGCCACCATCTCATGTCCCAAGAGTTTGTCTCTTTGCAATGAGACATCAGTTTAAAGAATTTATGATTTGGAATGGATCAACCATAAATTCATATTAAACTATTGTCTAAATTGCTCCCTTTCCTTGCACTCATTCTGTTAAAATCTGCAGCTGTACTGATGCTCAGCAGTTGGCTCTTGCAACATTGGAGTCCTGGGTTAACTTAGAGCCAAGGGCATAGAGTTTGCATAGGTTTCATGCCAAAAACATAATCACATGTTAAAGGAAACCTGTCAAAATGTTTTAGGCACTACACCACTATAACCAGTTAGTGTCCCAAACCTGTGGTTCTCTAGGCACATGCTTTGAAGTTTGAGGGTCAGTACACTCCTCCTGCATTCAGTGCGCAGCACATATATAGTGAGGTATACTAACCACAGTTTTATTAGGGAACTGCAAAGCCAGAAGCACCAGAGATAAATCCGATGAGCATAGGAGGTTCGTTTCTAGTAGACTTTATCTGAACATTTCCAGGGTGGACACACTTGGCAAAAGCAAGTTTAAGACCTGAATCTACTTGTGCATAAGAGGATACTGATGGTTTAGTGTCCCTAACCTGTCTATGCGCAGGTCATACTGCTCATGTAGTGTCCCAAAACCTCCTGGCAGGTTCCCTTTTACTTGGCTTCCTATAAAATTGGCAACTATTGTACATTTGGATGTTTGATATAGCGTATGAAGATTTCAAGCTCCTTAAGGATATGGAGTAATGTGATGACAATCTACAGTCATGGCCAAAAGTTTTGAGAATGATACAAATATTAATTTTTACAAAGTCTACTGCTTCAGTTTTTCTAATGGCAATTTGCATATACTCCAGAATGTTATAAAGAGTGATCAGCTTAACAGCAATTACTTGCAAAGTCAATATTTGCCTAGAAAATGAACTTTATCCCCCAAAACACATTTCAACATCATTGCAGCCCTGCCTTAAAAGGACCACCTAACATCGTTTCAGTGATTGCTCCATTAACACAGGTGTGGGTGTTGATGAGGACAGGGCTGGAGATCAATCTGTCATGATTAAGTAAGAATGACACCACTGGACACTTTAAAAGGAGGCTGGTGCTTGGCATCATTGTTTCTCTTCTGTTAACCATGGTTATCTCTAAAGAAACACGTGCAGTCATCATTGCACTGCACAAAAATGGCCTAACTGGGAAGAGTATTGCAGCTAGAAAGATTGCACCTCAGTCAACAATCTATCGCATCATCAAGAACTTCAAGGAGAGAGGTTCCATTGGTGCCAAAAAGGCTCCAGGGCGCCCAAGAAAGACCAGCAAGCGGCAGGACCGTCTCTTAAAAGTGTTTCAGCTGCGGGAATGGGCTACCAGCAGTGCAGAGCTTGCTGAGCAATGGCAGCAGGCAGGTGTGAGTGCATCTGCACGCACTGTGAGGCGGAGACTCTTGGAGCAAGGCCTGGTCTCAAGGAGGGCAGCAAAGAAGCCACTTCTCTCCAGAAAAAACATCAGGGACAGACTGATATTCTGCAAAAGGTACAGGGAGTGGACTGCTGAGGACTGGGGTAAAGTCATTTTCTCTGATGAATCCCCTTTTCGATTGTTTGGAACATCTGGAAAACAGCTTATTCGGAGAAGAAGAGGTGAGCGCTACCACCAGTCTTGTCTCATGCCAACTGTAAAGCATCCTGAAACCATTCATGTGTGGGGTTGCTTCTCAGCCAAGGGAATCGGCTCTCTCACAGTCTTGCCTAAAAACACAGCCATGAATAAAGAATGGTACCAGAATGTCCTCCAAGAGCAACTTCTCCCAACCGTCCAAGAGCAGTTTGGCGCTCAACAATGCCTTTTCCAGCATGATGGAGCACCTTGCCATAAAGCAAAGGTGATAACTAAATGGCTCAGGGAACAAAACATAGAGATTTTGGGTCCATGGCCTGGAAACTCCCCAGATCTTAATCCCATTGAGAACTTGTGGTCAATCAGCAAGAGACGGGTGGACAAACAAAAACCAACAAATTCAGACAAAATTAAAGCATTGATTCTGCAAGAATGGACTGCTATCAGTCAGGATTTGGTCCAGAAGTTGATTGAGAGCATGCCAGGGAGAATTGCAGAGGTTCTGAAGAAGAAGGGTCAACACTGCAAATATTGACTTGCTGCATTAACTCATTCTAACTGTCAATATAAGCTTCTGTTACTCATAATATGAATGCAATTATATTTCTGTATGTGATAATAACATCTGACAAACACACATAAAAACCAGAGGGCAGCAGATCATGTGAAAATATAATATTTGTGTCATTCTCAAAACTTTTGGCCATGACTGTACAGTATGTATAGCGGTGCAGAATATGTTGTTGCTAGATAAACAGTAAACCAATTGACAATAAAACGTTTGGCATTCTGACATCCGATGGACACAACCTAAAACGTTGCCTTTATTTGAACCAATTTCTCTTCACAATGTTAAGTTTTATAGTAAAGTGTGAACATTTATTTTATTTGATATAAACCATCATGGATCTGTTTAGACCTTGGCCTATTACCGTAGTAAGTAATGAGAGCAATTAAAGAGAAATTTCACATAGTGTTATGAATGCAATTTATTTGGAAACTAAAGTGACCTGCTCATGCACAAGGTTTTTTTCTACACTTTTTTCCACCATCACCAAACATTAGTGAGGACATAAGTAATCTTTGTTGCTTTATATAGTTGTTTGCTGCAGTTTTAACTATTTTCCTAGTCATCAGTTTGTCTGAATATGGGAATAGTTAAGTAAAGACACATTTCATAACCGTGAATAAATGTAACTTTATTTTTATGAAATAGGGAGTGAATTGGAAGAAGATCTGGAAATTGTTGAAGAGGCTGCTTTGCAGGTAAAATACTGTACTGATTGCTATAGGGTTAATATGGACATAAGGCATCAGAGTTATGTGCCAGTAATATTTACTTGAGCCACAAATACAAAATCTGTAATAAAAAAAAAAGTAAAATTTTTTGGGAGGGTTTTGCTATTTTACGCTAGGTTCACACTAGTCTTCGGGTTTCAAAAGACGGAAACCCTATCCGCTTAAAAAGTGGTTACACGCGGAAACCTGCGGAACCCATATATAATGGGGTCCGTCGGGTTTCCACCAAAAAAGGTCATACTAGCAGGACTTTTCTCTCCAACGATTTTAAGCGGAATGGGGGGCAGAGTCTCGTATTAAGACTCGAATGCTAGTGTGAACCTAACGTTAATGTGACTGTTAGGGGCTTAAAGAGTGTGCCATTGAAGATTATTTGTCTTGCAAAAACAAGTCCTTAAATGGCTTTGTTGAGAGGGAAAAAAAGTATATCTCTTGGAATTTGATGTTGAGAAAATGAAGATTTAAAAAAAAAAAAAAAAAAGTTTGAATATGCAGTCCATTTTGCAGGCACAATGATATAGGGCGGGAGGAGCCCTAGTAAAATATTTTCATTTAATCCCCTGCTTGTTTGGAATGTGTCCAGTGGGTGGACCTATTCACTGACTGACCGCATACAGACATAAACCAGTGTGTTTAACATGACGGATTCCCTTTAAGCACTTGACCTACTGTACACTATTGGCCTTTTAGCTTTATAGTGTTATTTTTCTATGTATAGGTGTGCAAAACACATTCTGGTATTTTGGGTAAGGGCCTTGCTCTGTCACATTCTCCAACCATTATGGAGGCCCTGGAGGGAAATCTTCCACTGCAGATACAAAGCAATGAGCAGTCCTTTCTAGAAGACTTTATTACGTGTGTGCCTGGATCTAGTGGTGGGCGTTTGGCAAGGTATGCCTTCATTCTACCTACTGTACTTTGTTTATGTATATCTCTCTATGTATCTTTAAACCTCATTTAAACTTTATACATTCAAAACGCAAAAACTACCACTATATAGTTTCTGAAATTAGACTCTTGGCACTTGTGAAAATGCCAACCAGCACTTTACATGTGTGCCTTCTTGCAACTTTACATCTAAGCATGGGTTTGCGTGGGTTTCCTCCCACACTCCAAAGACATACTGATAGGGAATGTAGATTGTGAGCCCTATATGGGACACTGACTGACAATGTCTGTAAAGTGCTGTGGAATATGATGGCGCTATACAAGTAAGATAAATAATAATAAAGCATAACAATTCGTAAAATAAAAATTCATGTCCTTGAAGACATTCAACTCCTCCTAAAGGTAATGGATCGAAATGCTGGAGTTCTTTACATGCCACTTATCTCTACATCAGTGTGCACACTACTGTAAGCATTGCTTTCCAAGTGAGAGGTAAGCTATTGGTTTTTCTCTGGGAAAAATAAAAGCTTACTTCCCACTTCAAGAATAGGCTGATTTACATATAAGCTGCCAGGGGCCAGATATTTTGAATGGGTGAACAGATAGAGAACAAAAAAACAGTCAAATGATTTATGTCATTTAGCATTGATCATGACGATGTATCTCATTTAGCATTTTGTACTTTGTGACAGGTCCTCTTTAAAGCACAATACAGTCATCATTTTTTATTTTAAGAAAATATAAACCTCAGTCTACATGTTATTTGTAATAAGCATATCAGATCTACAGACCTCATCACATACCTCCACTAAAAATTATAGTTCACTTCCTTAGGTGGCTTCAACCTGACTCGTATGCTGATCCACAGAAGACATCATTAATTCTTAATAAAGATGATATCCGATGTGGCTGGCCCACTACCATAACAGTCCAAACAAAGGATCAATATGGAGATGTTGTTCATGTACCAAGTATGAAGGTATGTTCAGTGTAAAACCTTTTTTGTTTGCCAATAACACTTACAATGAGAATATAATGTCCCAGTTTGTTAAAGTATTTTCTAGTGGTGACAAATGATATATGCTTTTAATGTTGAGTGTATTGGAATGTAACACATTGGTGAGCTGTTAATAAAAAATATTCAGTAATCTGGGTCCTGCGTTACCCTTTAACCCCTTGCCGTCGTCCACTATACTGTTTCAGTGGCTGTCAGAAGTTTGATCGTGGGCATTGCTGCTAGAGCCAAGTGGGTGCCATCTTAAGTGTCTTGTCTGATCACAGGCATTTAACCCTTCCAACACCTTATTCAATGTGACTGATGCATCAGATTACCGACAGTGCCCGCTATGACTTTACTGGTGAATGCCATAGCGGAAAAAAACATTTATTTTCACAAAAACTATATAAATTTGGCTGAGCCATAATTATAACAACTTCAGAATACAGGTATCATGTAATTTTGGCTGAATAGTGAACTCTAAAAACTAAGCCCACAAGAAAATAGCGCAAATGCAGTTTTTTTTTTCTATATCCCTCCCCCAATTCTGAATTTTCTCAGTATATCGTACAGAATATTAAATAGTTACACTATGAAGTACAGTCTGTCCCGCAAAAAATAAGCCCTTATACAGCTCTTTGAACAGAATAAAAAAAAGGTGGAGGGTGGCGACTAAAAAATGAAAATTAAAAAATGGCTGTGGCGCGAAGGGGTTAAAGTGTAATTAAACTTGTGAATGATTGTTTGTTTTTATGGTGACATTTGTTAATAGTTGTTATACTATACTTTTGTTAATGGCTTTATTCTGTAAAATCGTGCACTGAAAACAGCTTATGTCATGTCTTTATTCTTCTCTGCTGTGCACTGTTGCTGACTGAATTCTGGGGATGTGCAGACTGCTGTATAATGCAGAGAAGTTGATGCGTTGGATATCACTTCAAACCGAACTATTAGCTGTGAGCATGAGACCTTTCTATCTACCAAGGGCACTATCACATGATAGCTGCATATGTCCCCCCCTCTGCGAAAGCTGACGCTGCCTGCCAGGTCCTACAAGCCACGCTGAGCCAGTTACAGTCTCAGCACCCCCAGGCCCTCCTTCTTGTGTCTGGCGATTTCAACCACGCCTCTCCATCATCCACACTTCCCAGTTTCACACAGTATGTAACCTGCCACACAAGAGACAACAAAACACTGGACTTGTTCTTTGCCAACGTGAGGGAGGCATATAACTCATCAGCCCTACCGCCCCTGGGAAGATCGGATCACAACCTAGTACATCTCCGACCTGTGTACAAGCCACTTGTACGTAGAGAACCAGCTGTCACCCGCACAGTGAGGATATGGTCCGAGGAGAGTGATGAGGCTCTGAGGGATTGTTTTGACACAACCGCATGGGAAGTTTTGCAGGATTCGTATGGAGAAGATATAGAAGGACTCACACACTGCATAACGGACTACATTAATTTTTGTGTGGACAACACAGTACCCACAAAAGTGGTGAGGTGCTTCTCCAACAACAAACCATGGATTAACTCTGATATAAAAACACTACTTAAGGAGAAAAAGATGGCATTCAGGACAAGAGATAAGGAGGGGTTGAGGGAAGTACAAAAGGAGCTGAGGCATCTAATCAGGCAAGGAAAATCCAGTTATAAGGAAAAAATGGAAAAGCAAATGGAAAGAAAAGACATAAGGGGGGGTCTGGGAGGGGCTTAAGTCAATTTCGGGTCATAAACTGTCTGCCAGATTGAGGCAGATGTTAACTGGCTTAATGAACTAAACCTATTCTTCAACAGATTTGATCACACACCAGCTCCTCCCACCCCAGCATGTCCTTCAGCTCCCCTCACCACAATGACTTCACCCCATGTGGCTACTTCCCAACAGACCAGTAAATCCAGAAATCTGTCTTTATCTGACCACAGTCTGACCTTCACACGGGCCCAGGTGAGGAAGGAGATGAAAAAGATCAAGGCGAGGAAAGCCGCAGGGCCAGATGACATCAGTGCAAGGCTAATTAAGACTTGTGGGGACCAGCTGTGTGGTATAATTACATATATGTATAATATGAGCCTGAGGCAGGAAATAGTCCCTGAATTATGAAAATCTTCTTGTGTGGTACCAGTTCCAAAGAAACCTCACCCTATGGATCTCAACGACTACAGACCTGTAGCACTGACATCCCACTTGATGAAGATCTTAGAGAGATTGGTTCTCACACATCTTCGCCCTCTAGTGAGCCCCGCTATGGACCCTCTCCAGTTTGCTTATCGACCGGGCATTGGGGTAGATGATGCCATCATCCACCTTCTGCACAGGGCTCTGTCTCACCTGGAAAAACCAGGGAACACGGTGAGAATAATGTTCTTTGATTTCTCCAGTGCTTTTAACACCATACAGCCCAGGTTACTGAGAGACAAGCTGGGCCTTGCTGGAGTGGACCACCACCTCTCCAACTGGATCCTAGACTACCTCACAAATCGACCTCAATACGTGAGAGCCCAAGACTGTGTGTCAGGTACCGTGATCTGTAATATGGGGGCACCTCAGGGTACGGTTCTCGCCCCTTTCCTCTTCACACTGTACACTGCTGATTTTAGGTGCAACTCATCCATCTGCTACCTACAGAAGTATTCTGACGACTCTGCAATAGTAGACCTCATCACAGACGATGATGACAGGGAGTACAGAGAACTGAACCGTTTTTTTGTGGACTGGTGCCACCAGAACCACCTGAAGATTAACGCGGGGAAGACCAAGGAGATGGTGGTGGACTTCCGTAAAGGCAGATGCCCTCCAAAACCAGTGGACATCCTGGGGACGGGCATCGAGATTGTGAACACCTATAAGTACCTGGGTCTGCTCCTTAATAATAAGCTGGACTGGGCAGATCATATGGAGGCCCTGTACAGGAAGGGCCACAGCAGGCTCTACCTGCTTAGGAAGCTGAGAGCCTTTGGAATCCGGGGGGCACTTCTTAGGACTTTCTTCAACTCGGTAGTGGCATCAGCCATCTTCTTTGGAGTGGCCTGCTGGGGGAGCAGTATATCAACCAGGACAGAAATAAACTTGACAAGCTGATTAGAAGGGCCAGCTCTGTCCTGGGGAGCCCAC
This sequence comes from Leptodactylus fallax, assembly GCA_947044405.1. NCBI lineage: Eukaryota > Metazoa > Chordata > Amphibia > Anura > Leptodactylidae > Leptodactylus > Leptodactylus fallax. The sequence goes on from CAMRHE010000202.1 coordinate 1,607,787, forward strand.
TGGACCCAGTGCAGGTGGTGGGTGACAGAAGGATACTGTCCGTGGTGAGCTCCATGCAGAAGAAGAAGGCCCATCCCATGCATGAGACTGTGATTGAGCTGGGCAGTACTGTCAGTGACCGACTGCTCCACCCTAGGTGTGAGAAGGAGCGCTATCGGAAGTCTTTCCTCCCCACCGCGGTTAGGCTGTACAACCAACACCGACCTAAGCGGAGATCATTACATACAGAGAACTGAAATATCTCTCTGCCTCTTAAATCCCCCCCCCCCCCCTCCTCTGCTACGTCCTATCTGTCTGTCTGCTATTAATGTAATGCCTCTCCCCTTGGAACATTCTTGTACATGTTGTATTTGTATTTGTATCTGCTTATCTTATCTTATCTTTGCTGCTGTAACACACTGAATTTCCCCACTGTGGGACTATTATTATTATTATTATTATTATTTATTATTATTATTATTATTATTATTATTATTATTGTTGTTATTATTGCAGACATTCTAAAACATAAAACAGGGTTTCTAATGTCACATGAAAGATGAGATTCACATCTTTCATATGACTCCAAGATTGGACCACTTGAAGAAACAGCCAGGGTTGGCTGCAGCTGCTCCCAATCCAGACACTGTTTATACAGTATCTCTGGAAATAATACAGATAGAACTGTGATTTTGTTGTCATATATAGCTGAGAGTCTCGTTCATCTTTCGGATGACACCAGAAGCACTGTTCAATGTTTTATAACTGTTTGATGTGACAACCCCCCCCCCCCCCACTTCAGCTTCCCTGCATTGCACAAGACTCATCCACCTATACACCAGTGAGAAATTGTGTACAGATTCAGCTCACAATAGAGAAACAGGGAAAAGCAGAAAATTACAGGTTTTTATGAAAATGATCCAAAATTTGTATGTTACAAAGTTAACTTTATTACAAAATTAATGTCACAATGTTGCCAGAAAATCAAAAGTTGTTTGAAACTTTAGGTATGCTTTTATCATATTGAAGATAGAATAGATATAGGTGATTTTTAGGCCAATAAAATGCTATTAAAAAAAAGGTAGAAAATAACGCAATTGATTTTAAAAAGAAAAATTTATACCAGTGTGTATATATATTTTTAATGTACCCAACAGCTGTAGAATTTTGCAAAATGTCATTCAAAAGGAGACTTCATTTCTGTTTGTGTGTTCATTTTATCCTTTAGGTGGAAGTGAAAGCTGTCCCTGTATCACAAAAAAAGACTTCCCTGCAGCAAGAGCAAATAAAAAAGCTTCCCCGAATACCAGGCAGCCCGTCATCTTCTGCAACTACAGCTACTGATATGACTTTTGGTGGCCTTCCATCACCTAAACTTGATGCTTCTTATGAACCAATGATCGTGAAGGAAGCCCGTTACATTGCAATCACAATGATGAAGGTATGGATATAAAAATGCGCCATACTTTAATAGGCACTGACCTTTGAATAAATCCATAGTACAGGCATTTATAAGAAACATTGTATTATGTCTTATCAGTGTTATGGTAAGATTTCATTTTGATCCTAAATAGGGATTTCACCTAGTTGTCTGTGATGTCTAAGTACTTCAATACTTTGAGGGCTAAGGATATACCTGGCCAGGCCAAGAATAATATACATGATGTATGGCATGTGCTTGAAGTTTCTCCCTAGAGTGACTCCTACCTATAGTTTCCACCTTCCAATTCAAACAATTCACCATCACATCCAAACAGAATTACATACAGTGAATGGTGCACAAATACATCACCATAAAGAATGCCATGTGCAGACTGGGACATCTTGAATCCATTTGTCAGTCCTCAGGGTAACACAATAGCCACAAAGCAAAGGTGGGGGGGGGGTGTCAATGGCTAAATAGGTGGTTGGGAAAAAGGCTATACACAATTAGAGAGAGTGGAGAGAAGTTATACAATCAGACAATAGAGTCAATAAAGTAACATCAATGTTTGACCGTTCTCATAGTCTTCAAATTTCCATATCATTTGAGAGAAAACTTTCTCCTATGAAGCAGTTATCCTACTTCCCTTCACTCTACTATTCACTCTTCTATATCCATCTTGAGATGGATTGCATGTGACATGACTCAAATTACACATGTCTGTAAAAGTCTATGGAGAGGGGGGTATGAGCAAACCCAGAAGGAGGGAGAAAGAAAGGCATAGTCTGATGTTGGTGCTAAACAGAAGCTTTCCATCACAACCATCAGTACAAGCCAGTACTTCTAAATATGTGTCTTGCATGATGCTGGGGTTGTAACAGATGATTGAGCAGATTCCTCCTCTATTTACAGTTTGCAGTGTGACAGCTAATCTCCACCCAAACTACAGATAGAACCAGCACAGTGTAGATTGCAAAATCTGTTTTCCTAGAATGGCCAGAGATAGTGTAAGTCCTCATGTACACATTCAGCAGTTTATCTTGAAAAGTCAGATAAAATGACAGTTACGTTTTAAAAAGTAACTAAACTTTTGAACAACTTTTGTTTTTTTTGACAGTATTCGTGTCATTAGTAAATTTTGTAATATACTTTTAGTTATAGATTTTCACTCATTTCGATAAAATCCCGCACCTCTTTATTCTTCCCCTTGTTTCTGTAGTGAGAGCTTTTTCTGCCTCTCACTGAGTGATGTTGTGTACAGGATTACAGGGCTGTGTAAAATGTAGAGATAACGATAATAGGGGAGGGTCACTTCAAACAGTTTTATGTCTGACATTATAAGACCTACTACAAGGTTGCAGTGATGTCTATATTATTTCCAGAGATATCACTGATTGATTGAAAACAGTCGGGATTAGGATATTTAAATGCAGCAGCATAATATACATCATATCCTAACCCCAATTTGTGATTTCAACCAGTGATATCTCTGGAAATAATATAGACATCACTGCAGATTTGTACGTTTTATATTGTCCGAGATATAACTGTTTGAAATGACCCTCCCCTACCCTTATTTTCTCTACATTTTACACAGCCATGTTCTCCCACACACTATACACAGTAACAATCAGTGAGAGGCAGAAACAGCTCTCAAAACAGAAACAAGGGAAAGAGTGAAATAAATGCAGGATTTCCCAAAAAGGATCCAAAATTTGTTAATATATACTGCAAAACTTATTAATGACACAAATACTGCCAGAAAATCAAAAGTTGTCCGAAAGTTTAACGCTTTTTAAGGATTGTGCTCCCTCTGAGAGCAACATGGAGTGGATGACTTTTTTTTTTTTTTTTTATGACTTTCTTTTTAATTTTGTAATTGTATTTTTTTTATTCCTTTCGTGAGCTTACATTTAGTTGCAGTACTCATTATTTAACAGAAGATTTGCAGTACTTTTATTATTTTTGTCAGTCAAAATGCTGCTTAAAACCATGTAAAAAAAGATGTGAATGTTGTTATAATTCTACATTATGGTAGGGTTTTACCTCTGCCTTTAGAAGTCAAGACAAGACTGGAAAATCAAAAACTGTAAAAGAAAGATTTGCAACATTTCCCTGTTTTTGACCCGCTTCTGTGTTTTGTTTTGTTTTTGTTTTTTTTTGCTTACTATTACTGATGCAAAATATTGACTACAATATTTCCACGTGAACTGCATATATGCAACTTAATAGAAGAAAAAATTACACATTAAAGAATTGTTTTTTCTTTTCTTTTTCTCTTCCTTTATCTTTTATTTTAGTCTTATGAAAGTTACTCTTTTGAAGAACTTCGTTATGCCTCACCAATGCCCAAAAGGTAGGTATCTAAAAATATTTTTTGCATCTGAAAATGAGTAATGAACCAAATACAACATACATTGTCGCTTATATGTGCTGACAATTGGTGCTAATTTTTATAATGGCAAAACTAAAAAAAAAAAAAAAAAAAAAGACCCCATTATAGTCTAGTCAATTTATATTCCAGTACTACAATAAATGAATGAAATTAAATCTTTATAAAGGCACTTGTCTTCCGATTTAGCTTATTACCGTATTTTTCAGACTGTACGACGCACCGAACCATAAGACGCACCTAGGTTTTAGAGGAGGAAAATAGGGAAAAAAAAATTTGAAGCAAAAAATGTGGTAAAATATTGTAGTTGTAGTTTTGCAACAGCTGCAAGGCCACCTTGACAGGTGGCCCTGCTGCTCTATGGGGAAGCATAGGGCGTCTTTTTTTTTTTTTTTTTTTTGCGGGCCAGATGTACTTTTTAGTTATACCATTTTGGGATGTCTATTGCTTTTGATCACTTTCTATTCAAATCAGAGGCAAAACTGTGAAATAAACAGCAGTTCGACACTTTTGATATTTCTTCCCACTCTTTTGTCCACCCTACGGAAAAATATTTTTATACATTTGTAGACCGGGCGTTTTCGGACACAGAGATACCTAATGTGTATGTGTTTCACAGTAATTTTCTACTTTTATATGTACAACTGTATTGCAGTCTATGGGAGATTCACTACATTGCTATTGCAGGTGGTCATAGACCACGGTAGGTAGTAATGCCCGTGGTTAGAGTGGACTCTAATTGCGGGTATTAGCTCCCCCGTCTCCGCTGTACATTACAGCGGAGACTGGTAGCTGTGGCAACCACTCTGCAGCAGAGCGGCCTCCATTATCTTTACAGACCTGGTATCCGCTGTAATAGCACGGCGGATGCCGGGATGGGTTCGCACCACCAGGAACACCCTCTCCTGCAAGCGCAGGGCCTGCAGCATTGCCCCACTCCTGCAAGCGCAGGGCCTGCAGCATTGCCCCACTCCTGCAAGCGCAGGGCCTGCAGCATTGCCCCACTCCTGCAAGCGCAGGGCCTGCAGCATTGCCCCACTCCTGCAAGCGCAGGGCCTGCAGCATTGCCCCACTCCTGCAAGCGCAGGGCCTGCAGCATTGCCCCACTCCTGCAAGCGCAGGGCCTGCAGCATTGCCCCCACTCCTGCAGCTACAGGAAGTCCTGCTGCAGGAAGCCATCGGCGGCAGGAGTGGGGTGATGCATTCGGACTATAAGACACCCCCCCCCCCATTTTCCTCCCAAATTTGGGGGGGGGGGAAAATGCGTCTTATAGTCCTAAAAATACGTTAGTTTATATTCACTACAACTTCATAAAGCATATGCGTACATGCATTTTTATTGTAATCAGATACACATAAAGCTATGCTAGTTAATAAAAATAATTTTCATCATTTGAGTTTAGAACTTTACTGTTTTGGTATTTAATGCTTTTTATAACATATACCTTATTTTTAACAGGCCAAGTGAAAATATGTTAATAAGAGTCAACAATGATGGCACCTATTGTGCAAACTGGACTCCTGGTGCTGTCGGGCTTTATACTATACATGTCACAATAGATGGAATAGAGATTGGTAATGTAGTCTATTTTACATATCTAAGTCAATGGGAAAGGAACTCCAGCCAAAACTGAAGTTAGCATATGCTCCATTAAGGAATACTATGAGTCAGTCTCTCATCTGTTAATTTGCTTGCTGCTTTTTTCAGTCTGCGGATTAGTATGTGACTCATACAAGCACCACAAATTCCTATATGATGAAATTGCATGGTCTGTTTCACTCAACTTCAGGCAGTTAGGGACAGAAACTCCTATCACTGTTACTGCAGAGTTTTAAATGGAGTCTATCATTAGAAAAACACCTTTTTAATTAATGGCATGTTGGAATAGCCTTTAAAAAGGCTATTCTACTCCTACCTTCCATTTTTTTCTTCTCCCCGCCATTTCTGATTAAAATCAGTTTCTTCTGTTATGCTAATTACAATCACAGAGCAGTGGAAAGGGGCAATGGAAAGTTATGACGTGGGGGGTGCTCGGGGCACAGGGGGAACGCCCACGATGCTCCGTGATAGTAATTAGCATAACAGAAGAAACAGATTTTATCAGGAACGGCGGGGAGAAGAAAAGAATGGAAGGTAGGAGTAGAATGTGCCATTAGTTAAAAAGATGTTTTTCTAATGATAGACTCCCTTTAAACAAGCTTCTGTCATGCAGTTAGTGTGTACCTTAACTTTTTTGATAACTTTCTTAACTCAGTAGTGCACGTGGCAATAGTACACTTCATAATATATTTTATAAAGAAAAATTGTTTTTCTTCTGCTGATCCCCTTCCCTTGCACTGATCACGCTTTCTGAATTCATTAAACAGTTAAGTCCATTGAAGTCCACAGAGAGGATAGGAGGAAGATGATCAGACAGATAAGCTGACCCGGCTAAAGCTTCCAGTGAGGTTCTTCTCTCCGCACAGAGTTGGGTGAAATATTATCTAGCTCTGCGAGGAGGTAAAACTTTTACTTGGGGCTTTAGTTATGTTGTCTTAGCTTTCTTACTCTTTGGTCTAATAATCTTCTCTTCCTCCCTCCCCTCTCTATAGTAGGCTGAGTATGATTTCATCAGTGCATTCAGAAACCACAATCCATACAGGATGGAGGGAAATAACAGGAGACTGAAGCATTTTTCTTTAATAATAAAATATATTACAACGTTTACTGCAGTCAGCTTCACGATTGATTTATGAACATTATAAATGTTTAGGTATGGTTTGAAATGAAGAATATTATTCATTCTCTCAGATTGTAGACTGTAGAGTATGTAAGTTTATTTAGAGGAAGAGAGAGGATGGTAATTACACTGTCCTCCCAGCAGGCAGAGATTATACTGGCTGTAGGTGCTCATATGATGCTTTTATGAGGTATCTTTGGATAGATAAAATTGCACAGAGGAAGAGAAAACAGGGAAAAATACAAAAGTCAAGATAGTGTCTGATCAGAAGTAGACCAAAGGCTTTGTTTTCTTAAGTAACCTTAGCACTTGTACATCCACTTTCTAATAAAGTGACCACCGTGGTCCACAGGAGTGCATTGAATTGTATGATCTGCAGCTGTACTTCACTAGTTAATATTAAAAGCTTTGTGCTACAGAAAGTTGCCGTTAAAGCCTAGCTTTAATCTTAACACAATTTTCTTTTTTTTCGCTACCATTGTATACTACTATACATGCTTTGTGTTCTTTTATTTTATATAGATGCAGGTTTAGAAGTCAAAGTAAAGGATCCACCTAAAGGAATGATACCACCTGGGACACAGTTGGTAAAACCAAAAGCAGAGCCTCAGCCTAACAAGGTAAAATATTCCTTTACTCAAGCTTAGTTCTTTGTCTGCTTTGATCAACTTAGATATAAGTTGCTGTTTACTACCCTAGTCCATTCTCACATAACCTTTTTTCAGTGCCTCTGTCTTGTGTGTACAAGTGTGCAAAAGTGCTGCAATGCAAAGGTACACATATCTCTACAAACTGCTCCAACTTGCTCATATGGAGTTAATTTTTAAAGGTGAAGGATGAAAAACTTTGTAGATGGCTAGTACTGACATTATTGAATCAGTCAGGGAACAAAAGGTTATTTTTCAGTAAAACTTTGGATAGTATTTTTAATACTTATTTTTGACAATTGCTATTGTGACTGATACATTTAGCATAAATGTTTTCCTGTGCTTTTGAACAGACTATAGTAGTAAGTGTTGGTGTTAAATTAGTAGATAATTAAAGCTTAAACATTTTTGCAAATATAAATTTAAAAAAATGTGAAGAGTTGAAGATTTTTTTTTCTTACCATCTTAGTGGTGACAGTCTTTAGTTTTGATGGGTTGCCAATTGATTCAACATTGAATGCATGAACTTTCTGTGGTCTATTGTGGCGGAGTTACCTTCTCATGCATACACTGTTCCTGCCCGATTACCCTTCCACATTAAGGAAATCTTGGTGTTTCTGACTAATGCCAGACCATTGAAAGTTCTTGCATTCATGGTCATATCTATTGGCTACCGGTCAAAGCTTTGCAGGTATGTGTCCTGGTGCCATTAGTTTTACCACCTATGTTCCTCCACTGTTAGAAGGGTGGGCCTTACAGCCTGGGGTCATCACTGGGCTGTGAGGAATGCCCCCCCCCCCCCCAGACAGTACTCTTCCATAGCCTTGTACTACCAGGAGGTGTTCCTTACAGCCCTTCGATGATGCTAGGCTGTAAGGTCCACCCTTCTGACAGTGGAGGGCATATTGGTGCTGAAACTAATGGCGCCGATGCCTCTGGCCCTGGTGGAATACTGGAAAAGCTGACCATGCGCTGAATTCAGTGCACTGTCAGCTTTCTAGTGGTTTATAATTCCGACAATGTCAGAGACATGAAAATCATCTTTAAAACAAAATTTTAATTATTCACATTTGTAAAAATGTTTTAACTTTCTAAATGTTAACTAACCCCCATTAAAGGGTGTTTCTACAGAATAGGGAACAAATCAGTGTAATGAATCATGTCACTGGCTTATTTCTACTAAATTTCTGTTAACTTAACTTAAAAGGCATGAAATGTGTTCAAAGAAAACATATGTTGTCGAAATTTAAGAATGTTTAGGTTACAAAAAAGTGTGAGGATGAAGGGGAGTTCACAGCAAAGCTTGGCTTTGTAAGTCCATTGCTCAGGATGTTGTATGGACTTCTGTTTCAGAAAAGTGTTTGTGGTGCTGATGATCAACAATTCTGCTCTTTTAACTATTGCATTGTTCTGGGAAACTAGCAACAACCTGTAACTTTTTTGGTCTAATTGTATCACCTTAGTTTTGATGAGCTGTCATAATTTCACGCTTTGTTTTTGTTGTGCTTTTGCGCTTAGGTTTTTCTCTTCTTTCTGTCTACCTCTGCTTCATAGGTTCGCAAATTTGTCGCGAAGGACAGTGCAGGGCTCCGTATTCGTAGCCACCCTTCCCTTCAGAGTGAGCAGATAGGCATAGTGAAAGTCAATGGAACCATCGCTTTTGTTGATGAGGTAATTCCTTTGACCTTTTTGTTAAGGGTATTTCATTTATCATAGCAGACTATAATATATTATAGGCCATTTATGTTACAAACAACTTTTAAAGCTAACATCTTAACGTTTTTAATAGTTTCTTCAGTAATTCACAGCAACACTGCAGTAGGCAGTAGTTATTTCAGATATAGCATTACATGTACACTGATGTTTTCTGTTCTTGTAAGCTACAATACTCCCAACATATATAAATTTCGGCATAAGTTTTTGCCTTACTCTGTAATGTTAGACACTGGCAGTCCTGCTTGCTTCCATTCTCTCTTCTTCTTATAGTCCTTTGAGCATTGCCCTCCTGTTCCTCATCACTATTCACTCCCCTCACTACACTTCACGTGTGTCACTGGTGATGCATGTGTCTCAGATCCCCACACTTGTGCTTCACATCTGCCACTGGCTTTTAGAAGAAGCCTTGTAGGACTTGCTAACCAAAAAGTAGTTACAGGAGAGCATGGCTCGCTATTGTTGCTTGTTTCCCATCTAGATCCACAATGATGATGGTGTGTGGCTAAGGCTGAATGATGAGACAATAAAGAAGTATGTTCCTAACATGAATGGTTACAATGAAGCTTGGTGCCTGTCTTTTAATCAGCATCTTGGCAAGAGTCTCCTGGCTCCTGTTGATGTAAGTAAAAGGCACCCCTATCAAAGTGCTTTAGAAGCTTTTCTGTAAAACACTGATATGTCATTTCAAGTGATTTCATTCATTGTCAATTTTTGGTATCTAAAATATGGGTCAGAATTTATTAACCTTGCGCAGATATTCATTTGATTTAAATACAGGCATTTGTATAGATATGTACTGTCTGCTTCGGTATCAACAAGGAATGGTCACTTCATCACAGTATCACCATGCTCGTTTTAGTTTTATGCCTTTGTTGGTTGTGCTGTGTATTGTTTGTTTGTTTGTTTGTTTTTTTTTGTTTTTTTTTATATTTATAGCGATTTTTATGTACGTATATGAATATTCTACATGCACAGTGATGTATTTATGGCCGTAGAGTTTATTCACTAATAGACCACATAGCTATAAACTATCCTTTTGAACAGTAACCAGTTAACATATGCAGAAAAATCTGCAATTATTTCTAAGACCTTAAATGATTTTAAGTGTCTGATTTATTGTCACACTACTTTTAAGATTCTGTAACTGGTTTTTACAACTTTTCCCCTTCAGTTCGGCAAAACCCTCTTTCCAAAATCTACCATTTGCAGTGCTTTAGCTGGTGCAGAATACAGTCTAGACAGAAAAAGTCTGCTGTAAAATTACCTGTTATGAAACACAAAAACATAAACCTTTTTCATGTAAGGAGTAACAATGCAAGAAACACAATCTTACCCTTTATCAAAACAATTGGTTCCAGTTCTAGTTATCTAACCCCTGGCCCCCCTTCTCTTTCGTCAAAGCTCCAGTCATTTCTGGGAGAGCTGAGCCTAGCCATATTAGCCAACATCCTGCAATTTTTGATCCCTGATGTAGCCTATAATATCCACCAGTGCTTTTTTGTTGCTGCAATACCATACACCCAGTAGACTGAATCACCCACCTCCTGCACTTTAGTGGCAACTAATATTCATGTGGTTTGAGTTTATGCATTTTAACATACTTTTGATTGAAAATAGGAACACTGAATTACTTTTCCCTATGTTAGCACACCACATTGCCGTCTCAAATACATACAGGCTATTGCTGTCTATCATTATGTATGGTGCTCACCATTATCCATTGTTTTTGTCTATTAACATTTGTTGTGATATAGATAGTCTCTGCTGAAATGTTACTATTTACCAAATAAGCTGATCCCATCAAGATAAAACCAAAAATACTAATGCTAGTTCTACTTTTTATGATACTTCTTAAGGTAAGGTTTAGTATATATGTGGCCATGTAGATTACATAAATTCTAGTAGATGGTATTATGCCTGTTTGGATTTGCATTTACTGCCATGTCAGATGACTATTTTTAAGACTGATGATTAGACATACTGTAAGGTGAACATAAGTCACTGTTTTGAGCCTTGTGTTCTGCTATATATGAGGTCTTCTCCCAGCATTATAACATGAAGTCCGCAGTCAACATGACTAGTCAAATGTTGAAGAACGAGATTTGATGTCCACACTCTCATTTTGTATAGGACAAGCCAAAGTTGGTACTTGACAGTGTAGGCAAACACTTTAAATTTGTCTTTTTAGGTGATTTTTTTTTTTTTTTTTTTGTTAGATAAACCCGTACAATTTAATGGGTACATTTTTATATAACTCTTTTGACCCATTTTGGAATAGTCATATTTCTAGGCTTTCAGTGTGTTGGTTTACAGATGAGTCCTTGAAATACTTATTTTATGACAGTGGCCAAACTAGGTTGTGGTAGGGGCAGCTGTGTTTGATATTATGGGCTTTCTGCCATTACACGTGAAATTTTTATATCCTCTTGGCTGGCCTGTAGTATATATGTTTTACCTGTTTGACATAGAAGCAAGGGGGTTACAAGAAGCTGAAATGGCAATGAAAAAATGAGGTGGAGATTTAGCTTTCTGCCCTGGAGTTGAGTTGGATCCTTCTAGCAGTTACCAGGAAACTTTCCAGTTATGGCATAAGAAAATTGATATTGATGCAATTTTCTAAATTTGCCTGTTCAAGTATTTATGTAATGTAACTTCCCACTCAAAAGATATTGTCCATAAAGTCTTAATTCCTTAAGTGCAGCTTTTGGCTATCTGGCATTAATTGATGTGAATTTCAGAACCATTCAGCCAAAGCAGAGAACATCTAAGAAATGTGTATGACTTTGTCATCTGCATGAAGTGATCACTTGCTAAATGTTTCCCACCAGCAGAAAATAAAACCAGACCCTTTATTCCTAATCCTAAACATGTCCACACAGCAATACTCTACTCACAGCACATATTGACCTGCGCTACAGATGTTAAAGCTGAGAGAGAGCTGCTGCCAACCCGAAGCAATTACCCAGTGAATTATTTGCCAGAAAGGCACCTTTTTGGGAAAATCCACTACTGATTTACTACAATGGGAAATCGGCAGCAGATACATGTCATTTGGAACCATCCTTATAGTTTTGATCACAAAGTGTAGAATGGAGTTAGTTACAAGTGCCAGAGCGGATCATAAGGTTGTACCTTCATTTTCTGAAAACTTTTAATGGCTAAATAAATAAAATATTCTTACTAAGGATAGGGCTTCACTGTGACTTTTTGCAGCACTAAATTTTAATCTACTGGATATGCAATAAATATCTGATAGAGGTAAATGACATTCATGACATCTTCTCTATTTATTCTTTACCTGGATACAGAAATCAGTTGGTGGTGGGGGGTTACATCTGTCTATTACAGTGGGGAAAAAAGTATTTAGTCAGCCACCAATAGTGCAAGTTCTCCCACTTAAAAAGATGAGAGAGGCCTGTAATTGTCATCATAGGTAGACCTCAACTATGAGAGACAAAATGAGAAAACAAATCCAGAAAATCACATTTGTCTGATTTTTAAAGAATTTATTTGCAAATTATGGTGGAAAATAAATATTTGGTCAATAACAAAAGTTCATCTCTATTGTTTGTTATATAACTTTGTTATATATCCTTTGTTGGCAATGACAGAGGTCAAACGTTTTCTGTAAGTCTTCACAAGGTTGGCACACACTGTTGCTGGTATGTTGGCCCATTCCTCCATGCAGATCTCCTCTAGAGCAGCGATGTTTTGGGGCTGTCGCTGGGCAACATGGACTTTCAATTCCCTCCAAAAGTTTTCTATGGGGTTGAGATCTGGAGACTGGCTAGGCCACTCTAGGACCTTGAAATGCTTCTTACGAAGCCACTCCTTCATTGCCCTGGCAGTGTGCTTGGGATCACTGTCATGCTGAAAGACCCAGCCATTTTTCATCTTCAATGCCCTTGCTGATGGAAGGAGGTTTGCGCTCAAAATCTCATGATACATGGCCCCATTCATTCTTTCATGTACACGGATCAGTCGTCCTTGTCCCTTTGCAGAGAAACAGCCCCAAAGCATGATGTTGCCATCCCCATGCTTCACAGTAGGTATGGTGTTCTTTGGATGCAACTCAGCATTCACTCTCCTCCAAACACGACGAGTTGTGTTTCTACCAAACACTTCTACTTTGGTTTCATCTGACCATATGACATTCTCCCAATACTCTTCTGGAACATCCAAATGCTCTCTAGCAAACTTCAGAGGGGCCCGGATATGTACTGGCTTAAGTAGGGGGACACGTCTGGCAGGTCCCCCTGTGTGGTTCTGGGATTTTTGCTCACAGTTTTTGTGATCATTTTGACCCCACGGGGTGAGATCTTGTGTGGAGCTCCTGATCGAGGGAGATTATCAGTGGTCTTGTATGTCTTCCATTTTCTAATTATTGCTCCCACAGTTGATTTCTTCACACCAAGCTCCTTGCCTATTGCAGATTCAGTCTTCCCAGCCTGGTGCAGGTCTACAATTTTGTTTCTGGTGTCCTTCCACAGCTCTTTGATCTTCACTATAGTGGAGTTTGGAGTGTGACTGTTTGAGGTTGTGGACAGGTGTCTTTTATACTGATAACAATTTCAAACAGGTGCTATTACTACAGGTAATGAGTGGAGGACAGAGGAGCCTCTTAAAGAAGAAGTTACAGGTCTGTGAGAGCCAGAAATATTGCTTGTTTGTAGGTGACCAAATACTTATTTTCCTCCATAATTTGCAAATAAATTCTTAAAAAATCAGACAATGTGATTTTCTGGATTTGTTTTCTCATTTTGTCTCTCATAGTTGAGGTCTACCTATGTCAATTACAGGCCGGCCTCATCTTTTTAAGTGGGAGAACTTGCACTATTGGTGGCTGACTAAATACTTTTATTCCCCCCACTCTATGTATGGAATATCAGAGGTTTCCTCTGTGGACTTTGTTTCCATTATACCTATAGGGAAACTGCTGGTGTTTCCGTAGGTATAATTGACCTGCTGCGATCTCCAAAACTGCAGGGTATCTCCTGCACGCATTTTTGTGGATGTGCAATGCGTGGATGAGATTCACTTTGCAGGGGCTGTAAAACACCGTCTAAGGCCATGGCCCCACTTTGTGGAAAAGCTGCTTTTTTCTTTTGCAGATTTTGCTGCGTTTTTTTTGTTTCTTTTTTTTTTTTTTGAGAAAAACTGGGACTGGATGCAAAATATATAGGAAGTATTTATACTTCTCCCTCCTGCTCAGTCCACTCCGGGCTTTGGCTCAAAAAATGCAGCAAAATCCGCAACAAAAAAAATTGCTTTCCACAATGTGGAGCCTCTACCCCCAAATGGATTTTTCATACTGATAACAAATCCACAAAATAGGTCTTCGGTATTTAATCTGGGGGAATTCGACACCTGGACCTGACACAGATCAGCTGTTCTGGAAACCTCAGAGCAGTGGAAGAAACTCTGCTCCTATTCAAGTTATAGTTGTTGAAATGTAGTTCACTAGAACCATCGCTATTGAGTGGGATGGGATAGCAGCTTTGTTGCTATTAGTTGAATAAGAGCAGACAGCACATGCCTTCTGGCCACTTCATCAGCTTTGGGCTGCTAGAACAGCTGATCTGTGCCGGATGGGGGGTAATTGGAACCCCACTGATCAGATACTGGTGGCTTGTCCTGTGCATAGGTCATCAGTATGAAAAAATCCATGTGGGGTCAGAAAACCCCTTTTTAATTGGCAATCTAGTTTGCATAACCCCTTACTGTGTAAAATGTCTGGATAGTGGGTCTGGAGAGGGCCTTTCTTAGCAGTAGCTTTCGACTCAGGACTAAGACACCTTTTATGTAATGCAAAAGGCATAAAAGCTGCAAATGAGGCCAAAAGTCTCTACTTTACATGGACTCTGGCGTAGAGAAAGTAATGTAACTTCAGCCAGTGTGAAAGTTAATGGTAGCGATGTATGTGGTGGCGGATTTATGAAAGAATGCCAATACAGTCATAAATTTGTAACATATGGAAAAATGTGACTAGCTTTAATGTAGACGCTGGACAAAATGATGCAACTTTTGATAAATGCAGGCCTATATGATGTTCAGAGGCAGACCACGTCTCATGACCATTTCATTCTCGCACAGTTGCAATTTGTTAGTGTTCCATCATTGGTAAGGGCAAATAGCCTGAGGCATTGAGCAATAGAAAGATTTCCTAGTAAATGACACAAAATGCCCAGTGCCTAAACTGATCTGTTTTAGCCAACTCATGAGCTATATAAGCAGGATTTAGGCTCTGTTCACATCGGTGTTATTAGTGATGATGATTGTTCTCGATTGTGTGCCAGATCCTATTGGTCTATGGACCTGTAGGTTTCTAGTATATGTTTTTTGGGTTTTTATTTTTACCACGCAGAACAGTGCGCTGAACTCTCCCATTTTTACCCATAACCTTTTAAATGGATACATGAAATTTAGTTGTTTCTATTGATCTAAAAAAAAAGTTGCACCAGCAAACTTCTCCTATTTTTTTTATTTTTGCTTAAATGTGGAATATTTACCAAAAATTGCCTTGAAAGGGACATTAATTCTGTATAAAAGCTATGGTGATTTATCCTTAACCAGTTGTTGAAGGGAACACTTTAGGTTTTGTGCCAGGCCTGAGGCATCAGTGCATAACTCGGGGAATCGCCCCCTTTTTTGTCCTCTACTAGGCATTACACAGTGTATGGGTTTTGGCCATAGTGTTGCTTAGACTTATTTAGTATTTCATTACCTATTGTAAATCCGCGCTGATCTGTTCATTAAATGGCATGACACACTACATCCCTACCAAACGTTAATCTAACCTGTATTGCAATTGATACAACGCTTCAAGTCTGGACTAAACAAAATGCTATATACTCCAGAAAAATGCTGAGTCTTCTATTCTATGTTTTCCTTTTGCATTAATGGTGTTTTGTGTAATTGGCTGCTCCTTCTTTTTCGATTTTTCTCTGTCAATATTTTCTGTCTAAACTTCTGCTGCTCAGAATATCTTTTATGCTAGCCAAGGAACCAGGGATTTGGACTTTTTGTCTTGGACTTCCAAAACCTTTTTTCCTCAGGTGAGTTCTGTTTTCTCTCCCCAATCTTTTATATTCATTCATGCTAAGTCTTATTAATATTTGTCCTCACATTAGTTTTATTCTGCTGTCCTGTCCTATTGTAGTGCATGTAAACATCCACAGGGTGTACACAAACGTGCAAGGTTATATACTCATTGTCTAATATTCAGACAGTCTTAATCACATTGGCTGATGCTGAATGTTCTCTGACTTTGTAATTTTTAAGCCAATACCCCTTTTAAGCAATCCATACCTGCTTCCTACTAAGTCTCTCCCCCGTTGTTTTAATTCTGCTCTGTTTTTAAGATCTATGTGCTGTCATTTAAAGAAACCCCCCCCCCCCCTTTATTATATGTAGTTCACACGTACATTTTGTAACCATAATAGATGCTGCTCTACTTTTGTAACCTTTAGGGTATGTCGAATGTGAAATCTGCCAAATGGCTTGAAAATTTATAGCAGGGTACTGCGGGGTTGATGTCGATTTCACCCTGTGCATTGCACTTCCTATGTTGCCCCTGCTACCTCTTGTGTCACCCCCTCTACCTCATAGATTGTAAGCTCTTGTGAGCAGGGCCCTCAGTCCCATTGTGTGAATTGAATATTACTCTGTAATGTCTTTTTGTTTACAAATTTTAGGGTTCAAGTACAAAGTGTTGTAGAATATGTTGACGCGCTATAAATTAAATGTATTATTAATAATAATAAATATAATACCATTATTATTAATAATAATAATTCTACTTTTTTTTTATTTAAAGTGATTTCCTGTGGGTTTAAAGGAGTTGTGGGGAGAGAAAAGTAATGCATTTACTGCACAGGATAAGCATCCTTACTCATATAGATGAGGGTTCCCCGGTGGCCTGATTTTAGATTTGCAGAGCGCAGGAGGTTCTGGCAGTCTCTTCTCCCAGCCTCCTCTGCTGACAGCACAGTTTTGTCACTTGACTCCCACTCTACTCTATGTACAAGCAACAGAAATAAAACAGGGTTGGGGACTTAACTTAGACTCCAGGAACCTGGGCAGCATCTGACCTGGTATGTCAGGAGGTCAGATTGAGAGGAGTATCTCTTCATTTCTATTTTTTAATCACCTTTGAGCAGTATAAAGCCATTTTTGTCTTAAGGATAATAAATTTGGGGTAACCCTTTAAAACTGTTAGACTAAGGGAATTTATGTAAATTAACACTAGTTTGTGTAAACTTAATTTAGCCTGAGGCCCCACATTGCGGAAATGAAGCTTTTTTTTGTTGCAGATTTTGCTGTGTTTTTTGAGCCAAAGCCAGGAGTGGATTGAGCAGAAGGTATCCGTCTAAGTACTTCCTATATAGTTCCAATTCCTTTTGTAGCCATTCTTGGCTTTGGCTCAAAAAACCGCAGCAAAAAAACGCAAACAAAAAAAGATGCATTTCCGCAACGTGGAACCTTAGCCTTACAGATGAAATTGGCTAATTGTTTAATGCTTACCTCCAATTATAAAACAACTTTTTGTAAATGAATAGCTCAGACAGATATAAGAAACTTTGTAATATATCTCATTTTAAAAAAAAATGTGTTTTCTTCAGATTAAGCATTTTTTTTTTTACATAATGGCCTACTGAGAGGAGAGTGGGGAGGAAGAGAAGGCTGCTGGAAAAGACTCAAATAGCTGCAGCTTCTACGCTCTGCTACTGAGTGAGTGAAGATAAGGAAGAGAGCAGTGTAATAAGTGAAAAAGGAAAAAGATTAATAAGATATATTACAAAGTTTCTTCTATTCACCTGTCCTATTAATTTATGAAATCGTATTTTATATTGGAGGTATACTTTAATATTACTAGAATAGTTTTCCACATTTGCAATCTTTACATTCTGAACAACTTCATATTCTGTGCAGTTTCTGGTTGACAATCTCTTCACTTCTAACTCATTTTTGAAAGTCTGTAGTCTGCATCTTATCTGATTTAGCCGTGAACCTCAGAGTGTAATGTAATAAATATATATATATATATATATATATATATATATATATTTTTTTTTTATTCCTGTTTGTGTAAATTATGTATAATATATTTTATGTGTGTGTGTGTGTTATATATATATATATATATATATATATATATATATATATATATATATATGCCAAACATACCAAAATTCTTCTAGAGCTGGATCACTTTGTGTACATGGATCTTCTATTCATGTCAAAACAGAAGTCTTGTATCTACATAAGTAGTAGCATTGACTCTGTGATGTGGAGTGCCACATATACTTTATGCCATGAATAAGGACACATTTATTTCTGAAATGCATAGGCATCTTTCTTTTCTTTACCACTCACTAAAATTGTGGACTTTGTGCACGGAATAAAGTGATTTTTTTTCAGGACCGATTGTATATCCTTTTCATATTTAATAGCAGTTGTATTTTCTAGAGGATGATCACTTTTTTTTTGTTTATATTGCAATTTTTGTTTGAAAATTTTTATTTTGAGCTTTTTAAAAACATAAACTAGACAAAAAGTCTGAAAGGCGGTACAATAACTACAAGTTTAAAGGGGTTGTGCCGTTATAGATACTTATCCACAGGATAAGGGATCAATATCCGATGGCCGGAGATTACAGTCCCGGCAGCCCCATAGAAGGGAATGGAGCGCAAATCCTGTGGGTAGGGGATAAGTGTCCTTAACGGCACAACCCCTTTAACAAAAAGAAAAGCAGCATCTCCCGTAGCACTACAAAAGGGGAGGGAAGTGGAGTAAAACAAAAGCATATGATTTTCATTGCATTAGAGTTGGTTTCAATTCCAAATTAAGAAAGTTCTGACTGACTGGCTTAAACATGGTGGGGTAGGGAAAGCAGTTTCAGTAACTCAGGTGCTACTCGCAGTCACTGACCGCTGGTTTAGACTAATGATAAGGTGGACAGGGAGTACTGTATGGAGTATGGTGGGGTGGTTGTATGAGTGTCAGTTATATTTTCAGCCTTGTGCTTATAACAAATCTGCTGAATTTTTGTAGAATCGGCACTGAACAGTATGAGAGATCTCTCGCTTTGTTTTCTTTTCCAGGAGCAGCTGGGAAATGCAGAGGATATGTTGAAAGACTTCAGTGTGCGTTGTACCCAAGAAATGAGCATGCGAGAGCATGATGTCCCAGTACTCAGGGGTGGGCCAGGATTCTACAAGGTAGTGAAAACTGGGCCATCCGGTCATAACATCCGAAGCTGCCCAAACCTAAGAGGTATCCCAATTGGAATGTTAGTACTGGGAAACAAAGTCAAGGCTGTCGGCGAGGTATGGACTTGTGACTTATCTGATACTGCTTTTGTCATGCAAATGCCAAAGCAAAGTACCATTTAATTTCCTAGACTCTTTCCATTTTGTGCTAATATGTGCCAAGTTTGTGACTTTGATAGTTGGAGTATTCACTAACCCCAGTTCTTGAAAATAGAATTAATCAGAGTAATTTACTGGTATGGGTGCAAGTTTCACTTTGACTTGCTGTTAATGGAAGAAACATCCATTTCTTTTCTTGCGAGTGTTGCTTTTGAAATGTGTAATTTTCAGCGTTTGTGTTTTTGCTCCAGGGTGTAGTGTGTCATGCTATTTCTCTATACACATCTGAAAAAGTGAATGTTGTGGTGTAAATTAGGACTTGCAAAGCTTGCATTTTTGCTGGATTGTTTTTATGCTGGCTGTGATGCTACTGCCTTAAATCCTGATGTTCACAATTTTTCTATATTCCTTAATTGCTTTAAATCTGTTCCTTGCTAGGCTGACCATGTTATACAGCTATCAGTAATACCTTAGCATGCACGCATTGATTTTCTTCATATTAGGCTCTACAACTGCATGAACGCCATGAATCTTGTGGTTTGTGTCTCTGTACCAGGTGGTCAGTTCAGAAGGTACTTGGGTACAGCTGGACAAAAACAGCATGGTAGAATACTGCGAGAATGATGAAGGGGAAGCTTGGTCCTTGGCTAGAGATGCTGGGGGCAATCAATATCTCCGTCATGAGGATGGCAAGTTGAAAATGTTTATTTTATTAGTTATAATAATACCAGGATGACTGTTCAATCATATTCATTCATTGATATTATTGAAAAAAATGTAAATACTTTGCCTCATTTGATCCATTTGCTATTTTGTCACTTGCAGTGTCCAGCAGCCATGCTTTGTACAATGTAGTACCTAACATGAAGGGATTAATATTGCCAGGCTCAGAATAAGAACTTTAAAGTGTATGCAACAATGGGTTCATGAGGAATAACACTATTTCTAGCCATTATGTGAATATATCTTCTATTTATTTATTTATTTTTTTACCAGTTCTCACCTCTGCAGACTCCATCTAGGTGTCACAGGCCTGGTGGTAGTCACTAGTTGCTTACTCTTTCTCACATTCAGAAATATTAGCAGAATCATATAGCTTATTATAAAAATGTAGTAAAACATAAGCACAAAAAATTTCAATATGCAAATGACCTGTCTGTCCACAAGAGTCGTGTGTGAACTTCTGGGTAGGGGCTCCCGGCATACCCAGCAGCATACAATGGCAGAACTCTGAGATCCCACTAGTTGTTAAAAGAGATTGCGACTCACTAAGAGTGCTGTCTAGTGCAGTTATATAGTTATTGATGTATGTGCATATATGTGTTCCCTGATAACTGCTGTATAAATGTTCTGGATTTTAGTCAAAACAGCGAGATCTCATAGTTTTGATGTATGCGGAGAAGGGGGGTGGTAGGGGGGAGCAGCAATGGTCATGTCGGTTGCCCCGTGCAAGGAAATGGAAAAGCATCTTGTTCTTCTTTTAGCCACTTTGGTGGGCTAGGATTATAATAACTATAGTAACTTGACTAGACCTGACACAGTAAGCTGCTGTATGGTGGTTTTATAGTTCTATATGCGATTCAGCAGTGCATTAATGATACGTCTGGTTTTCATTATACAGAACAAGCTTTGGATCAGGGCTCTCAAACGCCACCTCCTAGCCCATTTTCCATTCAGATATTTCGCCGTAGTGCAAGTGGAAACATCGTGCCTGGATTTGATTATGGCCTGGGAAATAACAAAGGTATGTTTCTACCTATTAGCCACCAAATCCTCTTGCTTCACTTTACAGTGCTCTGAGTGAATGCGATTAAGTGGTAAGTAATGCAATTCAGTGATGAGGTTGTTTCATCTAGTCTTGTAGAAACCGCTAAATAGATGTGCAGAGCTGGAAGCTTTCGTGTATCCTAATGGCTGGTGAGAGTGTATCTGTTACCTGGTTGTGCACACAGTCAAAGGAGTACCTCCCTGGCTCCCTCTTCTCAGGAATCAGATCTTTCCTCAGACCATAGTTCATTGGAAATTAAAACCTTAGCTTATTGAAGTGTACCGCAATTATATAGAAAAAAACTTCTATAGAATAGAAATGTGCACAATAATCGTTTCTCCAGATAAATTGTATAGCAGATTCTGCTTGTAAATAGCAGCATGTTCCAGCCACGCCTTGTGCTGTGGGCTGCTCAGTATATAGTATCTTCTGAGACAGAGCAGGAAGATATATCTCCTAATGTGCAGCAGGGAGTGCCAGCATTATACAAAAATGCCACTTGGAAACTGATGACAAAACTTTCCTCAGATTTTTCTTTGGGTTAATTTTTTTTATTTTTTTTTGTTCAGATACATAAGCAGTAAATCTCCCTGAGATGGATAGAGAAAGGTTTCTCTCTCCAACAATTTTTTCAGTAGGCATGTCCAACTAAGTCCAGAGCATAAAAATGAGCATTTGTCAACAGAAACTTTCTACTGACTCTGCTAGTTGTCATACATTCTTAGCAGTCAGATCTGGGCAGAGATTTCCCAACATATACCTATTGACGTTTCACTGAATAAACATACATCTGAGTGTACAGGACTTTTGTTGTGGTGACACACTTGATCACTGCAGCCATTTATGGTTGACAAGAAGTAAGCCCTGCAGCACAGTAAACAAACACCAGCAGGGAGCTTCTGGCTACAATCCTTCCCCTTCCTTACTTGTTTATCACAGAAAACCCCTTTAGGGCTGTTGATTTATTTGTCCTACCTGAAGTGGTTTTGCAAAATCTTCCAATTTTTACACTGGCCTTTGGACCATCACCCTAACACTTCCTGGTTTGTAGAACTTATCAGAATAAAGGGAATGAAAAATTAGGCAAAGTATTAATGCAAAAAACATTAACGTTATTAAAACGGTTGTTTCTGGACATTAATTTATTGCATGTACATAACAATGATTGTTGTCTGCAATGATGTAGGGAAATGGTGCTCAAATCGAGTACACATGGCTGCTTGGAACTCTTGGCTGACTTCACTGCTGAAAAATGTACAAAACACACAAGAATTAAAAAAAATATATATGTATAAATTATCTTTAAATCTATTCTATTGATCAGGGCATCTAAGGGGTTAACAGCCCCTTGTGAATCTTCCTTGGTGTGCTTTGGTAGCCTGAGATTTACTATAACTGATTTCTACAAAAGCATGGTTGAATATCTTGGATTACCAAAGAACAATGTGTATAGAGTAGTATGGGAAGATGGTGGACATTTTACAGTGGGAATCTAAAGAGTTGCACCTTTAAGGGCACCAGAGAGAGAAATAAACATGAAAAGTAGGAGACCCGAGAGGAAAATAGAACTAAAGCAAAGGGATGTATAAACATGAAATGTAGAGATTTTCCTGCTGACCTACACAAAGCACGGTAGATTTTATAAAGTGCACTTAAAGGGGTTTCTTCTGCTTTCCTGTCTTCTCTCCCCTCCCCTTTTTTTTTCAGCTTAGGCCAGCAGCGTACTCCTGAGATGAACAGTGTGCTTTGAAAATTGCACAGTTCTCTCTGGATTTACATATAGAGATAACAGAGGACTGATCAAACGCTGTTCTAGCCCATATCAGGGCTCAACAACTGAAAGCAATATGCAGAGAAAGAAGAGAATCTAGGTGGGCTGGAACAGGAACTAACCTCGTCAGTCTAGTCACGAGCTAGATATCAGAGGTAGTCTGAAACCTAGGCAATGAGCTGTAAATGCTGAGGACACTGACAAACAGCAAAGTAGAAAAGACAGTGTATTAGGTAAAACACTACAGTTAGCTTAAGCTACAAATGTAAATATATTCCCGGAGAGAGGTTTCCATTGAAAATTATACAGATTTTTAAAGGAGTATTTCTAAGGCTACCACACCTGTAACAACTTGTCAATCATCCCTCCATTTGAAAGAGATGAAACCGCTTTTGTGGTAGACATTTGGGTGAATCGCCAGTGACAAGGGATGACTGAACTAGTTGCTGTTGGTTTCCCAGCAGCTCCGTCTCTTGAGTACCTGTGCACTCTGGTAGGATGGATAGAAAGAAAGACAGTTTGAGGAAAACGCAACAAAAATCTATTTACACTAGCGCCACAGTAAGGTATTTCAAGGAGTCAGACTCAGAGATACAATGTACTCCTGCCACACACGTAAAAGAAATACAAAACAACGCTAAGGCCCCACGCTGCGAATTGCTGCCAAAAGATGCTGCGGAAAACTGCAGATGCTGCACTTTCTGCTTCTATTATACCTATAAGGAAAACACCAGCGTGTTTGTAGGTATAATTGACATGCTGCGATTTACAAAAACGCAATGGCTTTTGAAATCGCAGCATTTCCGCTGCAGGTATTTTTCTGCAATGTGTGGATGGAACTAGCCAGAATCCTTTCCACTTTACAGGTACTGTAAAACACTGTGGTTAAATTGTGGTGTTTTCTCAATGTGGGTCCCCTGCCTTTAAGTCATAAAGAACTTGTGCTTCAACTCCTAAAAGCGCAAGGATTGGAGAACACAGAATGTTCCCCTGCACAAAGTATCTGCATCCATGTTGGAATAAATATATTTCCCACATCCATCAGGGGACTACTGTATTAAAGACTGGAAAATTAAGCTATGATGGAATATAAGGTTGTGTCTTCAAATGGTGGTTGAAGAAAAACCACTTGTGGATTTGCACTAAAGTCCTAGGAAAGTTAAGTCCAAAAGCTAGGCCATTGGACTTTTGAAGTAAAAACCTCTTGTGGATTTGCACTAACCACCATTTGAGAACACAACTTGTGAAAGAAATGGACTGATAAGTAAGTGGGACTTCTGTGCGCATCAGGTAGGACATTATACTGACCTCACCATTGCAGTTAGCGTTACTTATTTTTCCAGTGTTTGGTACATTAGTCCACTGGTGGACATGGGAAGTATATTTATTCCAACAGGAGTGCAGATATTTTGTACATTGTCTTCTCCAGGCTATGTGCATTTGAGTTGAAACGTGAGAATTCATAATTTTCACTTTGAGGAAAGTTCATTCCACCACTACTACCTATGGTTTGGTTAGCCTAGACTGCTTACCTGTTTAAGGTATGTTCACTTGGCCTATTTTCCTATGCGTGTTTTCTTCAGTAGGAATTCACATCATAGTTCATATGGCATGGGATTTTCTGAGGGCTGATTTTGAACACTTGTAGTAAATCCTGTTACAAAGAATGACAGTCGTTTGTCCCTTTTCACATAACATTGCGTATTTGTGCTTGTTCATGACTGACCAAAGATCAGCCCTGCTGGATATGTTTGGACAGTGGTCAGCCAAAAATATCAGTCTTTAGCATAATCGGACACTTTTGGCTGATCATTAGACAACTTGCACAGACGCACTTTTTTTTTTTTTTCTATTAACAACTAAACTGCTCCTGCTCCTGTACACTGTTCCACTACTTTCTATGGCTAACATGGTACAACATTATACTACTAAGGCCTCGTGATGGCACCCTGAAATCTAATGTGTATCGCCAGTTTAAGACTATAGGTCATATTAGGAGATGCTGGCCACAAGTGCTTATATGTATCTTTATGTACTGCGGCTCTCTGTTGCCTTATTGGGCTTTTGGTCCATAAACTTAGAACATGTTGCCGTTCGGGAAAACAAGAAACTTAAATTTGTGACCCTTAAAACAGTGTGTGGCTTCTTTATTAGAGACAACCATCTAGTAACCTGTTTGACCTCCTTTGGCCACAATAACTAAATATTAAATCTTTCCTCTTGTCAAAGAAATTACAAAGCGGAGGAAGCTGTATGTGTGAACTTGGATATGTAATTTTTCTTTTATTGATTTTTGCAATTGTGTACTTAAAGAAAATGCTCAGCTATTGATTTTGGCCCCCGGGCTTGTCGGGACATTGTGCTTCTGGGTGATTAGTAGAAATGACTACTTTTCTGACAACAATGGGCTTTCAGTCACAGCTTTAAAGTTCATTTTAGGATTTAAAGGGGTTGTCCCATTATGGACACTTATTCCCTGTTCTGTGGATAGGAGATAAGTGTCCGTTCACTGGGTCCGACAGTGACCAGGAGGACTGGGGACCAAAAGTCCCCCTAAGTCCTCCTTGTGAATGGAGCAGCAGTGTGCTTGCATGACCGAGGCTCCATTCACCTCTATGCGGCTGTGGGCGCATTACAGTCCCAACAGCCCCATAGCAGTGAATGGAGCGCCTGTCACACAAGTGCACTGGCGTCCCATTCACAAGGAGGCCTTAGGGGGATTTTTGGACCCAATGATCGGGTCCCTAGTGATTGGACCCTTATCCCCTGTCCTGTGGACAACCCCTTTTAAGTGTCATGAAAAAACATAGGTAAATTATAAAACAATAACCTGCTGGTTGTGACAATGGGTGAAGTTCTTTTATGGTTGTACTTTAGGGTACTAATCTATTTTATTGCATGTTATAAACCTTTGCATGCCATGCTGTGGTATTTTTCATTAATACCTGGCTTTAATTTAGCTTTTTTAATTTTATTTTTTTGTCTTTTGATCAGTGAGTTCAGAAGTTCTGAACTTATATGTATATATGTTTAATTCATTTAATAATGGGTTGTAGTTTTGACTGTTTTGCCCATTGCAGGTGATCAGCTGAGTGCCATACTGAATTCTATTCAGTCACGGCCTAGTTTGCCAGCTCCTTCCATCTTTGATCAAGCTGCAAAACCTCCCACTTCCCTAGTCCACAGCCCATTTGTGTTCGGACAATCCCCTTCCTTCCAGCAGCCTCAGCCTTCGCTTCAGAGTAAGTCTGTCCGTCTTACATGCTCATCCACCATTCTTTCTGAGGCAATGTCATTTTTTTTTCTTCAGAGGCCTCCATTTCTAAGCATGCATGGTTTGTCTGCTGAAACAAAACAATTTCTTGTGATGATAAACCTGTTTTTATAGTTGTCTTGATAATTGTTTTGTGGAAATTAAATGCGCTCTGCATTTAATTGGTAATGTTGAAAAAAATGGTGACGTTGTAGCCATATTCCATTCAATTCTAGTTGGTAGTGGGTAAGGAGGAAATCTAGTCTATGGAATGATTCATCTGACATGAGTCAAGCTAGCTCTTCAATATTAAGCCATAAAGTGTTCATGTAATTTTCATATATCATTATATATGTGTATGTTGTATGATTTCACCCAGCATGTTGCATATGTGTATGTACATATACATTTGCATATGGTATTTGGTTTTCTATTTGCGTTTCTCCGTGATTTTTATACCTTTTATAAGGCAGTATTCCATTCTATTAGTAATAATGAATAGTTTGTCGTATGGGTTGACTAACAATTGAGCATTTAGGATGGTTTCTGGTGACTTACATGGTTTACAATCTTTACTTGCTCCTTTATAAACTCTTGTATCCTACGGCAGAGATGGCTGGTTTCATTTTTCAATATTTTGAATACGAAAACGGACAATAAATTACAGGTTAATAAAGGGAGATGAAATAAGTTATTTTGCATATGTTGTGCAGGGTTATACATGTAAAATTGTCCTGTAGTGTAGACTGTGGTAAGACCATGCTTCTGTTACTTTGCAGACAGACTTTTGTAGTCGTGTTTTTTTTTGTTTTGTTTTTCACATCTCCCCTCCATCTTCATTCATGGAAATAAAACGCAGGAAGTTCCTCCCCTTCCATTTAACAGATGTATAAGACTATTCACGTGCAGCATTCATTGACTGCTTGTGTTCGACATATGCAACTGTGTTCTGTATAGTTGCATTCATCCTACATTGACTCCCATTGTGAAATAAAAAGAAGCTATATCCCACACTTTTTTTCTGATGGAGGCCTTTTATATTTGAAAACCTAGTCAATTACATTTTCAATACATTAAAGCATATCTCCATTTATAAAACAGCTTTTCATGAGTGAATAGTACAAGTGAAGATAAATGAAAAATGCTTCTGTCTCCGTTTGACCATTTTCCACTTTAAATGGGCACTGTCTATACAGGTGATTATAAAAATACTTTGTAATACATCCAATCAGAGCAAATGGCTCCTTTCTGCTCTTCACAGGCTGTTTCCCTGCTGTTTCTTTGCTAAAATGACTTTCACTTAATATATCTCTGATATAGAAGTATCCCTGATATGGACTGCAGGTGATACATTTATCTATATAAGTCTATGGAGGAGTTGGAAGTGCAGGAGATAGGAGAAGATGGGTTTTTAGTCTTATGCTGCAGGTAAATAAGAGGTTTCTGTCACCACCAAAATACTTTACCTATATCAGTACAAGTCAGTACTTCTCTGTATATCCTGCATAGTCCTATTTCTGAGGGAGTAAAAGTTATAGAACAGATTCTTCTACTTACTCTGTGCAGTGTATAGCAGCTTGTGTCCATCCACCAGCTCAGAGTGAAATACAAACTCCAGATATAGCATACAGAGGTGGAAACTGCTAAAAGTTTCAGAATATAAGTCATATAATGACCAAAAATGCACAAGTATCACCTGTAATGACAGATATGCTTTAAGGGTCCCTGCACACAGGCAGTTCCATTAAGGAAAAAATGGACCATATATCAGCTGTATTTTCCAGATTGCACTATGTCCAGATGCCCAGATTTGCATTTTCATAGTTCTCTATGATTCAATGAATCCCTGCCTCACTGTGTGCTGCGACTGCAGATAATCAAACGCAGCCTATTAAATGGAGAAAGAAGCATATGTGTATAGGTAGCTATATATAAAAAAAAAATATATATATATATATATATATATATATATATATATATATATATATTACAAAGTCTTCACTTATTTTATTTATGAACTGTTTTGTATTTGGAGGGATGATTTAGGGGGAAAAAAAAAAATTATACTGCCCACCTAAAAACGCTTCCCCCCTCCCCATCCAGAGTTTGTAGAAAGGCATGTCTATGGTTAGGTTACGCCGCTTTCTGTTGCGTAAGTGAAGCATGCACAGTGAACATAGCCGAAGTCTCATTGCCGAGAATAAATACATCCACTGTACTACTGCAGTGACTATCTAGTCTAGTCTTATGGCGTAAAGCATTATGAATTCTATTAATAGGCCATTTATCATTATTGGTCCTGTATGGCATAACTGCAATCTTATTATATAGATCTTTGTTATCAAAAGCATCACTGCATGTAGAAATGCCGAAAAACTAACCTCATTGCTTTTCTGCAGTATGCGGGACACAAGCTCTTCTACCAAACTAATATTACACATTTGAATATGTACACATATATATGCAATACACTAAAGTCTAGCTCATCTGCAAAGCCATGTTTATGTCATCTAATAATATACATATCTTGAGTATACTCCTGTGCATTTTTCTCTCAAATCCTCACTGCTCCTCAATAATCCATAGTTTTCTGAAGTAGTAGATCCATTTGCATGCAGGAATTTTTCGTCTGTCGGAAAAGTAAAAGACCTGACTTTTATTTTTAACATGAGTGAATGCAGTCAGAGGGGTTTCCGTCTGCATTCTACAATTAATGTCCGTTTGTTTCATCTTATAAACTATAAGGGCAACAGACAGTAGTGTAAACCTATCCTTAAAAGAACCTGTCCCCTCTCTTGACATCTCTGTTGTAGTAAATACTTTTATTCCATAGAAAGTAACTGTTCTGGAGCATAGTTTGTTTTAGAACTCTGCATTGCGCCTTCCTCTGTTATTCCCCCTAGAATAAACTGACTACTGGGTGTTTCCATTCCCCATGTTTAAAGGGTATATCCCCTACAGTATGAGACTGTCCTCACTGACTGGGTAGTTGTGCAGGGACTCACTCCCAAGTGCTAACACCCATGTGTATCTTTAGTCATACTTAGGAGGAATAAGAGAGGAACAGCGCTATAAGAAAAGATGCTCCAGAATTGTTTTATGGGGACAGGTTTGATATATATTCTAAAAGTTGTTCTAGCCAGTAGAATTTTTGTGACCTTTAAAGCAAGTTACATACTTTTAGACAGAAGCTACCTGACAACTTTGGTTGCATGAGTCATTTGAATTTGTCATCCATTTTGTTTGTTTTTGGGCAAAACGGATTATGTTAAGGAAAATCTGAGAAGGGAAAGTATTTGTGGTAGGATGTAATCATTGAGGCCCATAAGGGTGTATTCACACATGCAGCAGATTTGTTGCAGAAATATCTGCAACTAAAAATTTGGTTCCATACATCTGAATAGGATTGTTTTGATGGCAAGCATATGGAATTTCTGCAAACTAGTAGTAGACCAGTGTCAGAAATCTCTGCAGCAAGTTTGTTGGGCGAGTATGCCCTAATCCGTTTCAGCAGCTTGGGATGTCTCCAGCATTTGTCCAGTATTTTTCATGGTAGCACAACAAGTGCAGTTGCTTTTTATTGCTGAAATGATAAAAGGCAGTGTAAATGATTCTTCTTTGTAGATTGTGACAAATCACTGAATATAGAAATGAGCTGTAGAAGAATGGAAAGAAACTAAAATAAGAAACTTATGATAATTGCAGAACCGCTTGAGGTCACTTCTAAAAGATTCTTCGTAATGTTAGATTATTTGCCATTTGTGAATATCTCTGTGAAAGCTTTTCCACATTTTTCACAGGAATATCTTTTCAGTAATGAGTCTGAAATGCACAATAACCTGAAATGTATATCCTCGAGCATAATGTGGTGCTCGACTGAAGAATACATGAGTCGAAAGGAAGTTCTTATGGGATTCTGCATTTTATAGCATTACATAATATTTCTGTGATTTCACAGCTTTGCATGGCCTCACATCAGGAAGCTAAATATAGAAAACTATATTGTTTTCCTGTATTGTCATTCTTTACATGCTTTGTATAATGTCTTGTTTGCTTATATCTTTGCTGCTTCTGTACATCTGTTCCAATTGTAGACCTCTCACCATCCAGCGTTGCTTCTCGTGAAACTAGTAACAAAAGTAAAGCTGCTCCGTCATCTGCTTTCTCACCTCTTTCTGTCAAATCAAAGGGTGGGTATGCATGCTTCTCAACCCACTGTTTTACTGCCTTCATTCTACATAATGCAAAACTATAAATACCTTTCCTACCAGCTGCTGTGACTAGTGTATTTTTCCTCTTTATCCAAAGCATTTGTACTGTGAAGTGGTTATTAAATCCGAGAAATGTAACACACAGACAAGTTCCAGCATAATTGGTTAGAATGTTATCGTAGGCCTCCCATTTAAAGGGTCTAGCATACTGGACAAGAGTTACATCATTTCTTCTGTTCTGCAGTTGGGACTTATTTGCTTTTTAGGGACCTCACAGGTAAACACACCTTTCAGAAGATTGTATAGAGCAGGTGTCTACTTCCTGTAGTTCTCCAGCTGTAGTGAGACAAAACTTCCACAATGCCCTGAAATTCCGTGAGCGTCACGTTGGAAATGGTTTTTGTCACAGCTGTTGACCTACAGCTTACAGATCATTGAGATTAAACAATAAAAGATTACTTCCTCATAATAAATATGAGGGGTTTACTAAAACCAAAACTAAACTCTCAAACAACTTTTGATTTTCTGGCAGTATTTGTGACATTAATATATTTTGTAATATACTTTATTAACAGATTTTGGATCCTTTCTGTGAAATCCTGCATATCTTTATTCTCTCCCTTGTTTCTATATTGAGAGCTGTTGCTGCCTCTCACTGAATGTTACTGTGTATGGAGTACCAGAGTACGGGGCTGTGTAAGATGTAGAGGTTAGGGGAGGGTTGATTCAAACAGTTCTATCTCAGACATTATAAAACGTACAAACTTGCTTTTGGTGTCATATGAAAGAGGAGATTCTATCAGTGCTATCTTTAAGTTATTTCCAGAGATATCACTGTTTGATTTAACCCTCCCCTATCCTCACTTTCTATACATTTTACACAGCCCCATACTCCAAGCTCATACTCCATACACAGTTATCAGTGAGAGGCAGGAACAACTCTCAATACAGAAGTAATAAAAGTGAAGAAATGCAGGATTTGACATAAAGGAGACAAAATGTGGTGTTAAAGTATATTACAAAATTTATTAATGGTACAATACTACCAGAAAATCAAAAGTTGTCCGAAAGTTAGTTACACTTTAAGTGTGTGATCTACCCTTTAAGCACAACATTTATTTGCTATGTCAGAAGGATACTTGGTATATGAAAAAAATACTATTTAAAGGGGTTGTGTCATCAATACAGATTGCATTTTAGAGTAACATGGTAAAGTATTGTTAAAAAAAAAAGTGTGTGTGTGTGTATATATATGTATATATATATATATATATATATATATATATAATGAGAGATCACAATTATCTATTATATATTATATATTTTCCTTTCAGGGTTCACCATGTGGGATAAATACGTAGTTTAGGCATTTCTGTACCTAATTATTTTTTGTTTGTTTGTGATCTAGGAAAAGGGAGGTGATTTTGGATTCTTTAAAACATTTTTTTGAATTTATATTTAGCCCTTCTAGTGGGTTTGAACCCAAAGTGGTCCGATCCTCCATACTCAAACTGCAATACTCTATTGCAGATTATCCTATGTTTACGACACTTATGTTATATCCTACTTCTGACAGTGTAATGAAAATCCTGGGAGCCACCAATAGTCTCATGCCAAAGGATCACTGCCTCCCTTTGGCATTCTGGAGAGCAGAGATCCTTCCAGCATGCACCCCACTGGCTTAGGTGCCGTGATCGCATTTGACTAACGTGTATGGAAAGGGCCCGGCTCCTCGGTTCTCTCCGTATCCACCACTCGACTTCATGGCACACTATTACTACTTGTATTGGAAAGGGATTAATAGCAGTATAAAGTTACTCCAAATGCATATTGCGGTTACTTATTGCCATTTGTATTGTTGGCACAGCCCATGTAAAAATATAGTGGGATATGGGCTCTACTTATATCAAGAGTGTCCATATACGATGAAATTCTGGTTTTGTTTAATATACAGTTTAGGTTGGACGTATGTATGTATGTACTGTATGTGTGTATAATTTTATGCATGCACACACACTCTTAAACTATTTGCTGCAATTGTCAGTTGTTGCTGTCAATAGTATATCAGTTGCAGCAAATATTTGTTATATTTGTGGGTTCCAGCCACCAGAATGTTGTTTAAATACACCCAATAGAAAATGTGTAGTAATATAGAAGCGCTGTATATATCATCAGATCTAAATAGTACTACTACCTTTTACATCGCTGTCCAATTTTGTTGGAGATTTTTTTGACATTTCTAAACTGGACCAGTGATGTGATATGAAGATTAATGGAAAATAGCTGCAAATATATATATATATATACACAGTACAGACCAAAAGTTTGGATACACCTTCTCATTCCAAGAGTTTTCTGTATTTTAATGATTATAAAAATTGTAGATTCACACTGAAGGCATCAAAACTATGAATTAACACATGTGGAATTATATACTTAACAAAAAAGTGTGAAACAACTGAAAATATGTCTTCTATTCTAGGTTCTTCAAAGTAGCCACCTTTTGCTTTGATTACTGCTTTGCACACTCTTGGCATTCTCTTGATGAGATTCAAGAGGTAGTCACCTGAAATGGTCTTCCAACAGTCTTGAAGGAGTTCCCAGAGATGCTTAGCACTTGTTGGCCCTTTTGCCTTCACTCTGTGGTCCAGCTCACCCCAAACCATCTCGATTGGGTTCAGGTCTGGTGACTGTGGAGGCCAGGTCATCTGGCGTAGCACCCCATCACTCTCCTTCTTGGTCAAATAGCCCTTACACAGTCTGGAGGTGTGTTTGGGGTCATTGTCCTGTTGAAAAATAAATAATGGTCCAACTAAACGCAAACCGGATGGAATAGCATGCCGCTGCAAGATGCTGTGGTAACCATGCTGGTTCAGTATTCCTTTAATTTTGAATAAATCCCCAACAGTGTCACCAGCAAAGCATCCCCACACCATCACACCTCCTCCTCCATGCTTCACGGTGGGAGCCAGGCATGTAGAGTCCATTCGTTCACCTTTTCTGCGTCGCACAAAGACACGGTGGTTGGAACCCAAGATCTCAAATTTGGACTCATCAGACCAAAGCACAGATTTCCACAGGTCTAATGTCCATTCCTTGTGTTCTTTAGCCCAAACAAGTCTCTTCTGCTTTTTGCCTGTCCTTAGCAGTGGTTTCCTAGCAGCTATTTTACCATGAAGACCTGTTGACACAGTCTCCTCTTAACAGTTGTTGTAGAGATGTGTCTGCTGCTAGAACTCTGTGTGGCATTGACCTGGTCTCTAATCTGAGCTGCTGTTAACCTGCGATTTCTGACGCTGGTGACTCAGATGAACTTATCCTCCGCAGCAGAGGTGACTCTTGGTCTTCCTTTTCCTGGGGCGGTCCTCATGTGAGCCAGTTTCTTTGTAGCGCTTGATGGTTTTGGCCACTCCACTTGGTGATACTTTCAAAGTTTTCCCAATTTTTCGGACTGACTGACCTTCATTTCTTAAAGTAATGATGGCCACTCGTTTTTCTTTACTTAGCTGCTTTTTTCTTGCCATAATACAAATTCTAATACTCCATTCAGTAGGACTATCAGCTGTGTATCCAGCTGACTTCTGAACAACACAACTGATGGTCCCAACCCCATTTATAAGGCAAGAAATCCCACATATTAAACCTGACAGGGCACACCTGTGAAGTGAAAACCATTTCAGGTGACTACCTCTTGAAGCTCATCCAAGAGTGTGCAAAGCAGTAATCAAAGCAAAAGGTGGCTACATTGAAGAACCTAGAATATAAGACATTTTCAGTTGTTTCACACTTTTTTGTTAAGTATATAATTTCACATGTGTTAATTCATAGTTTTGATGCCTTCAGTGTGAATCTACAATTTTTATAGTCATGAAAATACAGAAAACTCTTGGAATGAGAAGGTGTGTCCAAACTTTTGGTCTGTACTGTGTATGTATGTATGTATATGTGTGTGTATGTATGTATATATATATATATATATATATATATATATATATATATATATGTATGTATGTATTTTTTTTTTTTTTTTTTTTTCCCCCAGTCAGGGTCTAGCTGTCCTTATTTTACATCATAAAGTACAACTCTTGTTATAAATTATTGTTATTGTAAATGGTTCATATCACATGAAAAGGATTCTGAATATGGTTCTATCGTTGTCAGTCAAGTAGATGATTATTAATCTTGATTTTCTTTAAACTATTTTGTTTCCAGTCACCTGACGTGAATGGTCATAGGGCTGCCTTATGCCATTTTTCTGCATGGTCTTTAAATAGGGTAAAGCTGCACAAAACTGATTCCAGGGTTTCCAGTTTTCCAGACAAATAGTTTTCTAAACCTTTTTCTAAAACTACTTTTCTTTACCAAAAGAATTGCTTTAGAAATATTTCATTTTCTCTCTTTTTAAGTATATCATAATCATATGGCAGTAAAAATGAGGTGTGCTAACTTATGTAACTAAATGTCAGTCAAATTGCATTATTTAGAGAGTTGACTATTAGGGTAAGAACACACAGTCTGGTGCCACACATAGTACAAACATGTCCATCAACTGTGGCCAATGACCACACAAGTTTTGAGGGTAGTTACTCGCAAAATTTTACATTAACTCATTTACACAATTTATATGACTAGTTCATTCTCAATACTTTTGTGTGAAATAAAACCTAGTTTTTAATATACTTAGTGCCATTTCACTTTTTTCTACTATTATGTAGGGGGAGGTTTGGTGGAATATACTTTTACCTGTTTTACTTCCTTCAAGTAGGAAACAAGCTCTAAAGTTCTCCCTAACAATTCTTTAAGCTAGAGTTTGTACTCCTACTCCCGTACTCACTGTGTATTTCCAGTATGTATGGATGTAGCAGTTGCCAAACTGGGGGAAGGTCACTTCAAATAGCTGTATCTCTGGTTTTATACCACATAGAACAGTGGTATAAACTGTTGCTTGTAAGCTCTGATTTGTATATAAACCTTCAATTTTTGATTTGTTTTTAAATAGTCATATTTCAATTTTTTTAATGGGAATTGTGATCTTGGTAGAATACAAAGCTGTCCTAGGTATATAAAACTGGAGATTTTGCTATTTGAAGTTGCCCCCCCCTCCCCATTGTCAACTGCTAAATTTTGAACATAGTGGCAATACAAATGTCTATGGAATTTCCCTGGCAACTGCTTAGTTAGAGGGTTGCTAGGGAGAATTTTCGAGATTGTTTCTATTAAAACAAAATAAAATAGGTTAACCAGCCCACATAAATTATCGGGTCACATAGGTGATCCTTGTACCTGCAGCACATTTATTTAAGTGCTGTCATAAAACTGAACAATGCCATCCTGTTCTGCCCTGCATCTCTCACCACTGGCTGCTGCTAGCAACTTTAGTACTGAGAGAAGACATCTGAACCGCATGCTTCTTGTAACTTTGTCTATCCTCCCTCTGTCAGATCATTCTCAGGACAGAGAGGGAGAGAGAACCATAGTGAGGAGCTTTTGTAGCCTGTGTGTCAGATAAAGAGATAAGTGATTAAAAAAAAGTGTACAAAAAATTATGCCATCTGTGGAGGATCTCACCTTGCCAAGCTGCTTGGCACACCTGCGACCAACCTTCTTTACCTCCCACTCACTCACTGTGAGCGGACTGGGTCATAGGATAATACGAGACGAGCTTTTTAAATTTTATATATTTATTAACCCAAGTGGGTCGGTACTAAGCATTAACATATACAGGGATATATATCAATTACCAAGCAAAATACGGATAAAAGTAAAATACATCACATCAAATAAAAAGGGAAATAACAGAAAAATACCAGCACAGGTTTGTTGTCAGTTTCTCTGAGCCCATGTGGTAGGCCTCAAGGTCCTTTCTTCAGCAAGTTGCAAAAGCATGTCTCTCCTACATGCTAGCCAGACTCAGAAGACAGGCTTCAGGCCTCAATGCTAACATAGGCCCATGCTCAGTCCACAGCAGGACAAGCTCTCACATCTTCTCCAAGATAAGACCTCTTTGCTGAGTGACAAAGAATCTAGGTCTCCTTTCAGCATATGGCTAGTGCCCCACCCAAACCTCCTCCCCAGGCAGCCCCCTTCTCCCTCCTTTGCAGGACCCTTGAAGAGATGGGTGCCTTCCTAGGTGCTGGGAGAGATGTGTGTCTGTGGGTGAACTTAAGGTCACCAGCCCTCCCTTCCCCATGGCATCTGCTGTGGAGGGGGTAATAAAGCTGGCTGGCTAGAGTGACCATCACCCATGGTATGCACATAACACCACTGGTGCGAAGTGACCAACAATGTAAACACAACTTAAATATTGCATTCCTAAAAGTAGGTAGGAGTGATATGAGCAAGTAAAAATACATTTCCAAGAAAGATATATAACTGAGGGTCGGTTCATCACACCAACATAATATAGACATATGTTAAACATTATTCATTACCTATTCTGTAAATGTAAATTTTCTAATTATTTTTTCTGGTAATTTTTGGAACTTTATAAAAATGAATTCTAAACATACTGCCCAAACCTTGGCACTAACATAAAGTGGAATGTGTCATGAAAAAAAACTATCTTAGAAGCATATTGATAAGTAAAAGCATTCCAATGTTATGCCACATAAAATGACACATCTGATTTGGAAAAATCGGGCTGCATCCTTAAGGGGTTAATAACTTATATTAAAAAAAAAAAAAGTTCACCAAACACCCTTCAGGCACAATTGTAAAAAAAAAAAAAAAAAAATTATAACCGCACTCTGTTTTGTTGCTAAAAGTGGTTGTTATGGTCTTTTCTGTGAATAATAAATGCGACTTTGGTTTTAGCAGTTTACTTCAATAAAAAAAATTAAGCCCCTAGGCCAGACTTCTTAGGACTGCATTTTGAATGAACAAGCTACATACATAGATCTAATAATTTTAAAGAGGACCTTTCACGTCCTCATGTATATGCTGTTTTACATAAGCATTGTCGGCTTTCTAGCGGTATGTAAAACAGCATATACTTAAGGACGTGAAAGGTCCTTTTTAAATAAAGCTCACATACTGTGCAGCACTTTACAGATCAGAGTGATCGTGTACAGACAACAGGATACATTAGAGTAACAAACTATCAACCAGTATACAAATACATATACAGCTCACATGAGACTTGTCCCACAGCACCACACCTAGAGATCTGTGTATTCAGCTAGTTCCTACAGTATGCTAGATGGATGAATATATGCTTGTCCCCATGATCTCTGTAGAACTGTAACAGTGAAACTTTAAAAATATAAACCTTCATCTTAACTATAGAAACCTGTGCAATAAATGTTTGTGGTTCATCTTGATATTTTTTTAATTATGTAAAATGTATGCAAAATGAATCAATATCATGGGGATAACGTATCATCTAAAAGTAATGATCTGTTTGTTTAATTATATTATATAGATGAAAGGGGGCAGTTTAATGCTGCTGCCAAGCCATCTGCTACTGTGAACAAATCAGACTTGCCGTCAAAACACAGAGTTGAAAGCAAATCCTCCAAACCAGATGGACGAGTAAGTCGTTCAAATACTGATCAGAAGAAACCTCGAAATAATGAAGGACTCACTGCAAGTGAATCTCTTCTGTTGAAGTCTGATGCTGCAAAACTGAGATCAGACTCTCACAGCCGATCTTTGTCACCAAACCATAACACTCTCCAGATTCTGAAAAACTCTGATGGGAAATCACCTAGTCTCAGATCAGAATCTCCTGGACCTGGCTCACGTTCCACATCACCAAAGCCAAAGACTGTGCCT
This sequence comes from Leptodactylus fallax, assembly GCA_947044405.1. Lineage (NCBI taxonomy): Eukaryota > Metazoa > Chordata > Amphibia > Anura > Leptodactylidae > Leptodactylus > Leptodactylus fallax. The sequence goes on from CAMRHE010000202.1 coordinate 1,645,810, forward strand.
ACTGGAAAGCCTAATGTGTCTAGTGCAGGTGCAACACGTTCAGCATCTCCACAGGAGAAAAACCTACCTCAAAAAGCTGCAGGTCCTGCAAAGACCAAACTTGAACCACCGCGTGAAAGATCCAAGTCTGATTCTTACACTCTGGATCCTGACACACTGCGGAAAAAGAAAGTACCTTTCACAGAACCTTTAAGGGGGCGATCCACTTCACCCAAACCAAAAATGACACAAAAAGATGGTAAATCGGCAGGGGGAAGTGAAAACAGAGCTCCTTCTCCTCATGTTGTTCAAGAAAATCTGCATAGTGAAGTCGTTGAAGTATGTTCTTCTAGTACTTTAAAGACCAACAGCATTATAGACAGTACGTGTGAAGACAATACAGAGCTAAAAAGTGTTGATGATGGTGCATCCAAAGTCCATTTCAGTATTGGAAAAGCACCCCTAAAAGAAGAGCAAGATACAAGAGCATCTCCCAAAGTAAGCCGCAAAAGTGCTAGTAGGCATGTTCGACCCAAAAAGGAGAAAGCAAACTTTTTGTTTAAAGAAGCGTCCAGATCTGCTGAACCTGCAAAGGAAGCGATGTCCCCATCTGTGGCTGAATGTTCAAGAGCTGTTTTTGCAGCTTTTCTCTGGCATGAAGGCATAGTTCATGATGCCATGGCTTGTTCTTCTTTTCTGAAATTTAATCCAGACCTGTCCAAAGAGCACGCACCTATAAGAAGCAGTCTTAACAGCCAGCAACCTACGGAGGAAAAAGAAGTCAAGTTAAAGAATAGGCATTCCATAGAAATATCATCTGCACTTAACATGTTTCATATTTCTCCCCATGGGCCTGATATATCAAAAATGGTCAGTATTAATAAGAACAAAGTCTTGTCAATGCTTACAGAACGGACTCTACATGAGAAGTGTGAAGATGGCAAGCATGAAGCTTCACAGTTTGAAGTATCAAACCACCATTCTACTAAATCCAGGCCTCCGCTTCCACTAACACTTCAGCATCTTGTAGCCTTTTGGGAGGATATTTCATTGGCCACCATAAAAGCCGCATCCCAGAATATGATCTTCCCAAGCCCTGGGTCATGTGCTGTTTTAAAGAAAAAAGAAGGCGAAAAGGACAGCAAGAAAGCCAAGAAGGAGAAAAAGAAGAAAGACAAGGCCGAATCTAGGCCACGTGGTAATTTGTTTGGAGAAATGGCCCAATTGTCAGTTGGAGGGCCTGAGAAAGACACCATTTGTGAGCTGTGTGGAGAATCTCACCCATATCCAGTAACATATCACATGCGCCAAGCACATCCAGGTAGGTTTGCTAGTTTTAGTATCTTGCAGTCCCTAGTGTATATTTATAGATATTACAATTTTACGGAAGATCCAAAAACACTTTGTGCAAGTTATTCTTAAAATCTATGACCGTCCCTGACTGTCGTACACTTCAATTCTGACACTCGGGATATTGAGACTGGAGCTTCTTAATTCTGGCACATATACTGCCAGTGCACACAATATTAAGACCGGTGCATCATGCACTGGTCTTAATAAACTCCCTGCAATTTTTAGACGCTTCCAACAACTGATAAAATGCTAGATTTTTAGATTAAAGAATTAGCCAGTGCTTTAGTATGGAAGTGTTAGCTTCAAAAATTAAGCATTGCTTTCTGAATATCGGTTTGCTAAATATGAAATCTGGTTTAAACACTTATTCTACCTGTGTCTGTGTAACTATATGGCCCATATGATCATATTTTTATAAAAAAAAAAAAAAAAGTTCATAGGGATTTTTTTTCTTCTTAAGGCTGTGGACGATATGCTGGTGGTCAAGGATATAACAGCATTGGGCACTTTTGTGGAGGCTGGGCAGGGAACTGTGGCGATGGAGGAGTTGGTGGAAGTACTTGGTACTTAGTCTGTGATCGCTGCAGAGAGAAGTATCTTCGAGAAAAGCAGGCAGCGGTAAGGGAGAAGGTAATAGGTTTTTTTTGCATGCCTTTAAGTAAATGCATCAGTAGTAATTTGATTTTTACCAAATGAATAAATTAACACCAATAGTAATATATTATTTGTAGTAATTCTGATTTTTATTATTCTTAGGTGAAACAATCCAGAAGGAAGCCAGTGCAAGTGAAAACACCTCGTGCTTTACCCACCATGGAGGCCCATCAAGTGATAAAATCCAATGCGCTCTTTCTGCTATCGTTGAGTAGTGCCGCAGAGCCAAGTATTCTGTGCTATCATCCTCCAAAGCCTTTACTCTCCCAGCTCCCAAGTGTAAAGGAGGGGATTTCTGAAGACCTGCCTCCCAAAATGCAGTGCCTCTACTTGCAAACACTAGCGAGGTAAGCAACTTTACAGATAACCCTAGACTATACTGCATTAATGATCTTACAGTCTCACTGTGTGACTTCCATAGTACTGTGCTGAAACCTAGTATTGAAGTCAGGAACTCCTTTGATGTAATGTGCAGTATCTACATGATGTTTAATGGAATACTTTGAGAGATTATAAAGGCACTAGATCTTCCAAGCACTGCACCTTTTGTATTTTTTTGTTTTAAATAATGTATATACTTGAAGTGAACCTGTTAGGTGACTTCTGCTCTTTCTGAGAGCAGGATATGATAGAGGGAGAGTAGTTTAGCTTTGTGATATATTAAGTAACTTTACCAAGATGGTGAGAGTCCTGCCTATCCCGCCCACACAGTGACAACTTTTCCTGCATCAGTGGGTACACACACAAGGCTGTCTGATTGTGAGTGGGGGGGGGAAGCACGACTCGCAGACTCTTCTATGAGTAAAGACAAGAACCAAGTCTAGATAGCCTGGAAAAGTCAAAATGACTGAAACTGAGATCTCATTAAAGTGCAGTAAAACTGTCAATGTGCAGTGTTCATTGCTTGGTGTCATCTGTTACATCTATAATAACCTAAGTGCTATGAGCAACAAAGACGATTTTTATAAATCTAACCCTTTTTCTGAATTTCTTTATATGTGGCTTGTTTGTTAGGTAAATTTCTAAATATTTGAAGAAACTAAAAAAGCACCAAAATTAATCAGCAGTAGTGTTATTTGCCTGATAGATATTTAAATGACATATGTAATAAAAAGAAATGTTTTTCTGCTTATGTCATGCAGACATCACCATGAGAACTTTGGCGGCTATCAAGATGACAATCTCTTCCAGGATGAAATGAGATATCTTCGATCTACTTCAGTACCTGCACCCTACATATCAGTAACACCTGATGCATGCCCAAATGTTTTTGAGGAACCTGAGAACAACATGAAATCTATGCCTCCTAGGTATGCAGAACCCACAGAATCACATTTCTTTTTGACAAGGATGCTTTAAAGAAAAATTTCAGTTCTGTCATATCAGTAGAAGGCATGTGTGAAGTTCTTCGCACTGAGCACTTATTGATGGTGTGTAGAATATGGTGAATCCCTTCCTACTCGTACAGTTGTTCAGCTTTCAGCTAAGAGATCTGTTTTTTTTTTTTTTTTCTCCTTTTGCAGCCTTGAAACAAGTCCTATTACTGACACGGACTCTGCTAAACGTACAGTCTTCCAAAGATCCTACTCGGTTGTGGCCTCAGAGTATGATAAACAGCACTCTGTCCTGCAGCCGCGGGTGAAGGCTATTCCCAGGCGCAGAGTTAACAGTGGCGACGCTGGTAAAATCAAATTTCTACAAAATCTTATTGCATGGCATTATTTTTAAATGGGTTGTCCAAGGGGTATTAAAAAAATTTAAAAAAAAATAAAGCCTTTGAGCACTTGAGAGCAGGCCCAGATAGATAGATAATTTTTTTTAATTTTTTTTTTTTTAAAAAACCATTCTAGTTGTTTTATTAAATTATCCCCTTGGACAACTCCTTTAGCAGAAACAGAATTAGAGTCTGTTCACACTACTTCCTCCTTTTATGGGAGCCATGAAAGCTGTGGTTGGTTAATTTATTTAATTGACTCCTGAATTCTTTGGCTAGTTGGATTTTCTGTTTTGCTAATATAAAGATGGACATTTGGACTCTACATCATGGACCCTCTGATTGTTTTTACTTTGTCGTAGAAGTTGGTTCCTCTTTGCTGAGACATCCATCACCAGAGCTATCCCGCTTGATCTCTGCTCACAGTTCACTCTCAAAAGGAGAGAGAAATTTCCAATGGCCAGTCTTGGCATTTGTTATCCAGCACCATGATCTGGAAGGTCTTGAAATTGCCATGAAACAGGCGCTGAGAAAATCTGCCTGTCGGGTTTTTGCAATGGAGGTAAGTGAGCAGTAGCAGCACCAACTGTAAATTTACATTTGTTTCCATGTAGTAAAGACTTGAATATAATTTTTGACTTGTGGTGTTATACTGGTGAATATTTACCGTCCGTGTAGTAAAATAAACTTGTGTAACTTTCTTAGGCTTTCAATTGGCTGCTCTGCAATGTAATTCAGACTACATCTCTTCATGACCTATTATGGCACTTTGTGGCGTCTCTCACACCTGCTCCTATGGAGCCAGAGGAAGAAGAGGATGAGGAGAATAAGGCAAATAAAGAAAATGCAGAACAGGTGTGTACTGATATTGTCACCTTCCCCATCACTTTCTCGTTTTCTTTTTTTGTAGCGCACATCAGACTCTTACCATGTTTCAGTAATTGCCTAACATAATTAGAATTGCTGGCATAACTAGTGAGCTATTCTCTATAACAAGCCAGCAGAGCTATGAGGAAGTTTGCAATAGGAGTAAGGACCTAACATTTTCTTCTGAATATCTATTTTAAGGAAAAAGATACACGAGTGTGTGAACACCCACTTTCAGACATAGTGATTGCTGGAGAAGCGGCACACCCATTGCCTGACACTTTCCATCGTCTTCTTCAGACCATTTCTGATTTAATGATGTCTCTTCCTGGAGGAAGCGCTTTACAGCAGATGGCACTAAGGTGAATATATGAATTACATACTATTGTTGATGGTCACAACCTGATGCTGGCTGTAACCTGCCTTTGTAGTTAGTAACCAGGCTCAGAATCGATTAAAGAGTCACAGTCTTTCAAAAAATTTTTTTGTAAGTGAACAGATTAGGTGAACATAAGAAACTTTGTAGTATATCTTATCAGAAGTAAGTGCTCCTGTCTCCTGTTATTAGCTGCTCTCCTACCTGCTAAACTGCTCATTTCACTGTGAGTGAGTCTTCACTGAAGGCAGCAGTTCACAGAACTCTTTGTGGTGGATCGGGAAGAAGAGAGAGCAGATCACAACTCTGTCCATATAAGATCTGAGTGTTATAAAAGAAAGAAATCTTATGGTTTCCTATAGCAGCTTGTTTCTCTCTACTTTTTTCTCCCTGTAAAAACTGACAAAACTCAGTCTGTTTTGTCCAGTGTCTATTATATAGTCGTGTGTTTGTTTGTTTGTTTTTTTGTTATGCTTTCTGAACATGCACAGAGATAATAGATGATACCATCCATTATATGTCCCTTAGCCATAGACCGTAATGTTAGAAATAAATAAATAACAGACGCGTAACATCCGCCACATGTCTGTTATTTTCTGTGGAGCCAAGAGTCCTGCACCCTTCATTATCTCTGCCAAAATAATGGACCTGTGATGAATTTGATGAAACCGGACACTAACTGATAATGGGATTTTTGATGGACAGTGTCCATTAATATTTTCTAACGGATACTAACAGTAGTATGAACACCCTCTAAAACAGATAATCAACGTTAAGGCATAAAAACTGAACAATTTCTTTTTATTTCAGGTGCTGGAGCCTTAAGTTTAAGCAGTCTGATCACCAGTTTCTTCACCAGAGCAATGTATTTCACCACATCAACAATATCCTTTCCAAGTCTGATGATGGCGATAGTGAGGAGAGTTTCAACATTAGTGTGCAGTCTGGCTTTGAAGCAATGAACCAGGTTACTATTACATGTTGTTGTGCGGTTTGATTTTGTATGTGCTATGTATGTCACACATATCTGTTGAGTACTGTTGGCTGTACATGCAGCAACGTTTTAGTGCAACTTGTCTTTCTTTGTTTTTCTTCCAGGAGCTTTGTGTGGTTATTGCTCTTAAAGACATGACAAGCATAGTAGACATTAAGACTTCTAGCAGACCTGCCATGATTGGAAGCTTAACAGACGGGTCTACTGAAACTTTTTGGGAGTCTGGAGATGAAGATAAAAATAAAACAAAGAGCATCACAATAAATTGTGTCAAAGGCATAAATGCACGCTATGTATCAGTCCATGTAGACAACTCTCGTGACTTAGGGGTATCTATCAGTTTACTATATTTTTATATATATTTTTATATATATATATTTTTATTAAAATTTATCACCCTCAAAAATATTAAGTATAAAAAATATTAAATGTTTTTGTATCATATAGAGTTGAAATTTGCTACCTGGGAGCTGTGGCCAAATTATTTTATGATTTTGGGATTATTCTAATTCTGTCTCATGTGACTGTCTAGGACTGCTCAGATCATTAAAACATGAACATCTAAATAATCTATAGAATGAAATATCTAGCAACAGCATCAAGTTGACTGTTTCCAGGTGTGAAGAAATATTATTGCATTGACACTTCAACAGTGCTTTGGTGAAAAAAAAAATATTCTGAATGAATCTGCAAAGCATTGCCCAGAGGACTTCTCTTCAATGTAAAATTAAGGGAATATTTCAGGAAAGAAAATCCAGATGCCGGTTTGCCTAGTGTAGGCCCTGTGAGGGCAATGATTGGAAGAACACCAAAGATAAAAGCCATGTTTCCCCTTTTCAGACTCTTTCACAGTGTATAATTCTTTCTTGGAGTATTCTTTTAGGGCCCATTCACATGGCAGAATTTGGTGCTGATTTTGAGGTGGATTCTGTATCAAAATCAGCACCAAATTCCACCCTGATTCTGCCTTGCATGATATTCCTAAAAACCGTGGTAGAAAGCTGGAAGGGCAGAAATGGAAGAGAAATTCGAGACAGAAGTCCACCTCAAATTCCTTTTTCATTTCTGCTGTGTGAACATACTCTTAGGCTGAGGCCCCACGTTGCGGTAACGCAGCTTTTTTTTTGTTGCAGATTTTGCTGCGGTTTTTTGAACCAAAGCCAAGAATGGAATGGGAAAATATCTAGGAAAGCTCTTATACTTCTACCTTCTGCTCAATCCACTCCTGGCTTTGGCTCAAAAAAAAAACACAGCAAAATCTGCAACAAAAAAAGCTGCGTTTCGGCAACGTGAGCACTCAACTTTAAAGTGGAAAAAAGGGTTTTGAAATTAAATATCTGTACTTTTTCAAAGAGGGTTGATAGCGTAGATATCTATATTAAGAGCCACTTGGTGCATTTAAATGGTGGAACACACACAGATATTCCTGATTCTAGCTAACAGTGGTTGAAATTCCAGACCTTCCTTCTGTGCCCCTGTCAACCCTTGCATTTCATATCATTCCAACTTCTGTAGTTTGGGGAAGTTTCATTGAAAATTCCTGGATTGTTTAGCATCAGTACTGTTATACATACAGGAAGTCTTAGCTATAGAATATATACAATAAGTATGTGACCGAAAGAACAACCCTCGTAAGGAACAATGCAGCCAATGATTCATGGAAGTGTCAATGTTCAGTATTTTTAGTTATCATTGATAATATTGTTATATGAACTGTGAATGTCTACAGCCCATGTTAATGTCGCCATTATTTTTGCATCATTTTTTTCAGAATAAGGTTACGTCAATGACATTTTTGTGTGGCAAGACCATGGAAGACCTGTGTAGGATTAAACAGGTAAATGTGTAAAGGTGAACAAAGGCCAGGGCAAGTGATTGATGAAGGTGGAATGTAGTAACATTGCCATTTCTTTATAATACAAGGCTGACTTGGACTCCAGACACATTGGATGGGTGACAAGTGAGCTGCCAGGAGGGGATAATCATATTCTGAAGATTGAGATGAAAGGCCCTGAGAACACACTGAGAGTGCGGCAAGTTAAAGTGCTTGGCTGGAAAGATGGGGAATCTATCAAAATAGCTGGACAAATCTCTGCCAGTGTGGCTCAGCAGAGGAACTGTGAATCTGAGACACTACGTGTGTTTAGACTGATAACATCACAGGTTTGTGTTCTGACAAACACATTGCTATTACTACATTGAATTGTGAAATCTTAGCTCTGTCATGTGAAGTGATCTCTTTACACAAGAGAAGTGGTGTTCTCCCAGCCCCCCAGGGCAGTGATATGTATATATACAGCAGCCTGTAAGTCAGTGCATGCAGAGAGGCGCGGTGCACTCCCCTCGTGGGTTCATAAAACGTGTTCCCTCTACACCCTGAAAGCTGCTGAGCAGAGAGGTTTTCTGATTGCCCAGCTACTTAACCAAAGTCAGGGGAGAGACACGGGACAATCTTTGGCTGCTACTTGTTACTAGCCGTCTGGTAACCTGTAAAACTGTGTGAACAGTAGCTAGCAGCAGCCAGTAATAAATAAATCCTTAGGTCTGATCACCAGAGGACCAGCATGAAGCTGGAGCCGCCGATACATGTGGCCGCACACTAATGCATATCTCATCCACATGCTGCAAGTATGTGCAGCACAATAACCTGCACTATGGGTTTTAAACCCATATTTCATGTTTTACCCACAGCGATGAGTAAATATAAGATAAGACTGAAAAACAAGTTAATATGGCGGCACAAAGCATAAAACATAAAATCTCTATATATTTAAAATCACCAAACTTGTGCTGGTGCAGTTTTTTCTATTTTACAGTTGACGCATTAAATAAATGTCTCACCTATAACATTAAAAGCCTAGAACAAAAACCATGTGCATATTTTTCAACAAAATTTTATCTGCACCCACCCATCCTGATTCTGATTGCACCCTTAGGGTACGTTCACATATAGGAATTTGCTGTGAATCCCGGTCAGATTCCACCTGGAATCTGCCTCCCATTGTTTTCTTAGCAGGACGCAGAAAAAAAAATAAACGTCCTGCTCGATCTTGCCGCCGTTTCCGTGCCTTCATCGGCATTCCGTGGCAGCTATACTGTGGCCGAATACGGCGGCTGAAAATGAAGTGGAATTCTCTTAATTTTCTGCCATGTGAACGTACTCTCTGAATATTTTCTCACATAGAAATTTGACACTGAATTTTTCCACTTGACTGCACGTGGGATTTGCAATTTCTGCATCTGCTAGGCAGTATTTTTCCACCTCCCATTCACTTTAATGGGAGTTATCAGGCGGAATCCACCTGGAGAATCGAATGACGCTTATTGTCTCTGCTAGCTGAAAAAAAATCAATGGAGGCTGTTATCAGGTTGAATTTGGAGTTAATTTTGAGGGGAATCCACCTCAAATTCAGCGCCAAATCCTGTCGTGTGAACATACTCTTAATCTGAGGTACATTGAGTTACTAAATTTATAACCTTAGGTACTGTACCATATATCATGACCCTCACATTAACTACAATTTCTCACATAAGGGTTATTATTGATGATTATATGATGATGAAAGGGGTTTATAAATTACATACCGGTTTAATACAGGCATTTAGTGCTTAATATGTGACCAACATGATGGGGTAACTTATTATTCTTGTGAGGTACAAAATGGTGGTGTTTACTGTTGTTGTAACTACATGGTGAGGTCATTTATTGTTGGGATACATCCAGGCTGTCAGATTCAATACAATGAAAATTATTTTAAAGCAGTTTTTAATGCATTTGGTGACGTTTACAGGTGAAATATGCTATATAGATGTTTGGAACACAGTCTTAAAGCTGTTTTAACAGTACACGGGCGACAGAATGCATCTTTAAGGCACATGGGATTACTAAATTTATAATCCCATGTGCCTGACATTTTAACCTCAAAATGTCTCGTATAAGGCTGCATTGTAATGTCCTGGTAGGGTTTCATATGTGTTCCGCAGCTGTGACATTACAACACTGCCTAAGAGTTACTAATGTGAGAATGACAGTTTTATCCTCCACAGTATTGTCCCTTTTTATATGAGCCATTTTTAGTTAATGTGAAGGACATGATTATTATTTAGTTATCATGCTTAGGGTGGGTTCACACTTGCGGCGGCACTCCGTCCGCTGCGAATCCAACCTAAATGTCGGAAAACTGGATAGGGGAAGGTTAGCGACGCTTTGTTTGAAAATCCATTCACTTGAATGGGTTTTTAAAGCAATTCGCAGGTGTGCGCTTACACCCTCTGCGACGTGAAGCTGTTTTTTTTTTCCTCCGAAACAAAGTCCTGCATTTCCAACTTTGTTTCCAGCGAAAAAAAACGGTTTGCGGTTCAGAGGGTGTAAGCGCACACCCACGCATTGCTTTAAAAACCCATTCAAGTGAATAGGTTTTTAAAGAAAGCGTCGCAAACCCTTTCCCTATCCTGTTTTCCGACATTTAGGTTGGATTTGCGGCGGACAGTGTGCCGCCGCAAGTGTGAACCCACCCTTACTTGTATAGCGCCATCATATTCCGCAGCACTTTACAGACATTGACAGTCACTGTCCCATATAGAGCTCACAATCTACATTCCCTATCAGTATGTCTTTAGAGTGTGGGAGGAAACTGGAGTACCTGGAGGAAACCCATTAAAACACTGGGAGTACATACAAACTCCTTGCAGATGTTGTCCTTGGCAGGATTCAAACCGATCAGGTTATATACGATTAATGGGCAACATGGTAGGTCAGTGGTTAGCATTGTTGTTGCAGTGCTCGAGTCAAATCCAAAGAGTTTTTGTATGAGAGGGGGGCAATGACTATATTTAACAAAAGCACCAAACTTAACTCTTAGACACTCCCTTGACAAACTGACATGTGCCTGCAGGGGTGCCAGATGAAGATAAGGCAGAAGAGATTGAGAAAGGATGAGAGAGTCCATAGAGACACAGCAGTAAAAGAATGCTTTATAGTTGTAGGTGTTCTTGACTTGTGGTATGTTCTTATCCGACTAATCCTCTTCTCTTTTATGGTCAGTGGCAGAGAAATGTCCCTTCAAAGGTGGCTAGGTAGATTTGGAACAGAGTTGGGTCGTTTCTTCCCCTCCCATAAGTACAGATGGCTGTGATTTGACGTGAGCAAGTAGACCTGTGTATGGTGTGTGGCTGCACACCTTATAGGGTACACTGCTCATAAACCGTATCCAGTGCAGCTGTAATGCGCTGCTTTTATAAAAGGCATTATATTAAACTGACAAATCTGCTTTAAAGTGTGCACATGTTGCTCAATGATCAAACCTGTCAAGACTTGAAGGTTGTGAGTATAAAGACGTTGTGTCCTATGGACCCACCTTTTATCAGTAAGAATCCTGTCTGTGTATATCCCCACAGGTATTTGGCAAGCTGATTTCTGGAGATGCTGAACCTACGCCTGAGCAAGAGGAGAAAGCTCTCTTGTCCTCACCTGAAGGGGAAGAAAAGGTACGAAGGCTGCTAATTCTTTGATGTGAAGACATTCCCACTTATGTATTCCAATTTTTTTATGATTAAGAGACAAAGGAAAGAAAAGCCCGCTTTCCTGAAATAAATACATCCGTTGTTGGGCTATGTTATCATAAAGCTAGTAGTAGACACTGGAATTTCTGCACATCACCCCATTGCTTTGCAACAGAAGTTGTTCCTATGGATAATGACTTTTGCATGATTCCTATAATTTTTCAATATTCTCATTCACAAAGTTCTTTTTTTTTCCACTCCTAAGAAAAGGTCACAACTCAAAAGTTATTTTAACACCTGCTGCTTTCAGTCAATGTGTAACCCCAACCAGTAGCAGAAACGGAGCGAATAATGCTTTTCTTTTAGCCAGCAAATGAGTCCCATGGCTATAACATCTGGATTAGCTGAATTTCTTGTGCTCGGTGTCGGCCAACTGGGTTTGACTGAGCATTGCAGTCATTCCAAATGCCAGACATACAATATATTTGTCTTGCAGCTTGTCCACTACAGTATCTTCATGGTTTTTCATTTCTAGGAGTCTCTGCATGTATTGACCGTAGACACATAATGTAAGAACGTCTTACTTTGACACCAAGCATCTTGTCTAAATGTTTAGAACTGCCCTAGTGTCTTCTTCATATTTCTTGAAAGCTGAAACAGTATTGCAGATCTAGCAAACTGTAATACTGACCCCAGGGGCTACTACTTATTCCCCAAGTCTAAATGTTTTTGTAACTTTTCTCCGATATCCTGTCACATGTAAGGCTCATTCACAAAAACAATTCAAACTAGCATCTTACAGTGACACAATGTTCTTAACATAGAACCAGCAGTGTTCATCTCTTATAAACAATAGGTCGCTTTTGTTGAAAGGACTATGGCCATAAGTATCAGTAACGTCATATGATAAGAGGGCCCAGTATAGTTGTTCCTTTTGGAGTAATAACACAGGTTCATGTTTTTATGCAGTTTTTAAAGCCAAACCAAGAATGGATTGAAGAGAGTTGCACAGTCTTTATATGGTCTCACCTTTTATGTTCTACACCTGGTTTTGGCTTAAAAAAAACTGCATCAGAAAACCTTACCATTAAGGGGTTTTCCATGATAATCCAAAATGGGAGGGAATAGCGTAAAGCAAAAAAACGAACCATTAATCACCTTACAAATCTTAAACCCCAAACACCAGTGGTCCCTGTTAACCATGTGACCACTGCAGCCAGTCGCTGCCCTCAGTGGTGATCTTGGCATGTATGGCACAAGAGTACTTGGGCAAGTGATTGGCATCACTATTCACATGGGTAGATGGTACACCACCACTGCAGGAAAATCGGTGAAGCACAAAGAGGACTGCTGGAGCAGTGGGAGTTTTATTAGATAAGTAATGATTCCTTTTTTATTTTATATCTTTTTCTTCCATTTAAGTTAATTTTGCTGTTCCCAAAAAACTATTTAATTACTGTATTCTACATCATGATATAACCGGGTTTATCTTGTTAGCCGCTCCAAGCTTTGTATATTAATGGTGTTTTAGAACAGTTTGCATATGTATTTTATTGCACAGTTTGCATGATATATTTTAGCCAGAAAGCTGATGAGTAGCATGCTAATTTTAGAGGGAAATACAGGGGGGTAAGATAATTCCTCAAGACAGTGTACAATCGGTGTATGCCACGCCAGAGAATTATCTTGACTTATGACAAGGTGCAGGTCTTGTCATAAATCGGGTACATCCTCTGACGGGCCAAGCACCTACACCGAAATCTACACCAGCTTATTGCTTCACTTACACTGAAAAGTGTCACGTGTTTTTTTTTTTTTTTTTTTTTTTTTTTTTATAATACTTATTAGGCAACATCAGATGCCGACCTTAAGGAACACATGGTCGGAATTATCTTCAGCAGAAGTAAACTCACCAACCTACAAAAGCAGGTATTTGTGCAAGCTTTGTATTCAAACATAGAATTGATGTGTTTTTTGTTTTGTTTTTTCTTGGAAGAAAAAATAACAATTTACTTCAATTTGTTCTGTTTCTAGGTGTGTGCCCACATAGTACAAGCTATCAGAATGGAGGCAACACGTGTGCGTGAAGAGTGGGAGCATGCCATCTCCAGCAAAGAAAATGCAAACTCCCAACCAAACGATGAAGATGCCTCCTCTGATGCCTACTGTTTTGAGCTTCTTTCTATGGTGCTTGCACTAAGTGGATCTAACGTTGGCAGGCAGTATTTGGCTCAGCAGCTGACGTTACTGCAGGATCTTTTCCATCTTTTGCACACAGCTTCCCCTAGAGTTCAGCGACAAGTGAGTATTTTTTTATTCTATCCAAGCTATGATGACATCCTCTATGTGGTGTTGTACAGTGAATGATATTCTAGGCAAGGATCCATGCTTTGTGTTTCATCCATATAAATGTTCTCATCACCTTTCTTTTACCTTCTCATTAATTGCTTCTAGAATGAAGCAAAGCACTGCGTGCTGTTTTCCTATAAAGAGATTTTTTTTTTTTTCTAAATATCAACAGCAGCAGTAGATCCTATCTCTCCTGGATACAGCACATTTCATGAATCCTAGATCCAAAAAGCAATAAATATGATTTCATGATATGCCACACATGATCCCGCAATGAAACCCTTAGCTTCTAACTTGGCCACTTATAATATCTGCTTAAGTATTTTGCACCTTTCTTATTTACAGGTAACATCACTGCTTCGTCGTGTCTTACCTGAAGTGACTCCATCTCGACTTGCTAGTATCATAGGAGTAAAGTCTCTCCCACCTGCTGACATCAGTGATATTATCCACTCAACTGAGAAAGGAGACTGGAACAAGCTTGGCATCTTGGATATGTTCTTAGGTTGCATTGCTAAGGCACTTACAGTTCAGCTGAAGGCTAAAGGGACACCCATCACTGGCACAGCAGGAATGAGTGCTGGTAAAGGGGTCACCACTGTCACTTTACCAATGATTTTTAACTCCAGGTACAGTCTGAATGAATCCTTTATGCCCCCTTCCAAACGGCCTTCTCTTTAATGATTTGGCTAGCATGAAAGACCACACACAATGAAAACATTGCTGAATGTCCAGCACTTTCCTCTGTAAAATTGCTATGGCAGAAAACACCTAAAATTGTGTGGTTTTTGCCTGTGATTCACCTGTAGAATTCTGTGCAGTCCCCTGTGTCATCATTGCTGGGTTGTGAGGAAAGCCCCCCCCCCCCCGCCCAGTGATGACACTAAGCTGTAAGACCCACCCTTCTGACAGTGGGGAGATATTTATGCCGAACTTAAGGGCACTGATATCTCCAGCGCAGGGACACATACCAGGAAAGCCGAAAATGCGCTGAATTCAGTGCACTCTTGACTTTTTAGTGGTATATAATACCGCACATTGATGAGGACATGAAAGGTCCCCTTTAAAATGAAGGTTCACATTGGAGACACTTTAAATGATGCATTAGTGAATTGCTTTAATGACCTTGGGTCATGTGCTCCAATAATAAGAGGTATTTTCAAATATGATTATTTCTGTCTTTATGGAGAAAAAAAAATCTTACATGGATGAAAATCGGTGCTTTTACAACATGACCTCTCATATACAATGAAAGTGTTTTTTTTTTTTTTTTTTTATGGTTTATTTTCTGCAGTTACCTAAGAAGAGGTGAAAGTCACTGGTGGATGAAGGGCTCAACTCCAACTCAGATATCAGAAATTATCATTAAACTAATCAAAGACATGGCAGCTGTAAGTTTTACATAGTTTGGTGCATAATCATGTGTTGCAGATATGTACAAAAAGTTAAACAGCATCTTATCAGAAAGTAAAATATAGTTTTATCATTTATACAGACATATGATGATATCCACAATTGACCAGACCACAGCACATGCTTGCAGCCAAAATGCCACCCACATGCTGCTTCCCAATGGTCACATGATGTTGAGGGTAAAATAGTATTACCCACAACATCATTCAGCCATTGTGTTTTTTTGCATTTGGTGGAAGCTAAATGTACTGTGACCAGGATACTGAATTTGGTTCATTAGCTGAAAAAAAAACACTTGTTCACATACTCGTGCAGATAGGCTTATTCATAGGGTATATACACACAGATTTGCAAAACTTAAAAGTCAAGGCAATAATAGCCACAAACAAATTTGTTTGAACAAGGCTTTGTGCAGTAGTTATAAAGGGGTTATACATCCACAGCAGTGCTAAATACTCACTGTTCCCCTGTGCAGCCTTTTCTTGGCTTTATTTTACTTGCTGCTCCTTGTGTCACTGTTATTTACATGCAATGAATCTGTGGATAAATTACATTTCCCATAATTCATCTGCCTGCTCTTACTTTGTGTACCCCTCCCTTCTTCACTCTCCCCTGCTATGAAATCGCAGGTAATAAATCACTCCCACATCCGAGGTCACATGCTGCTGTGACATTTCATTTGCTGGCTGCACTGCTCACATGGAGGGATAGTAAGCTTGCAAACAAAACATCACAGCTGAGGTCAATAAATCATATATATATATATATATATATATATATATATATATATATTAGGAAGTGTTTGGTATCGATGAATCCTGTTATCTGTCCATTTTAAAAATAAATAATTAAATGAAAATGGATAATCCCTTTAATGGCTTAAGTTGTGTTTTACTTGATTTGTCCTCTTTAACATTATTACAGGGGCATCTTTCTGAGGCCTGGTCCCGTGTCACAAAAAATGCAATTGCAGAGACAATCATTGCACTGACAAAGATGGAGGAGGAGTATCGCTCCCCAGTGAGATGTATTGCAACCACCAGGGTAAGTTTTGTGACATTATATTTATATCCTAATACTCTGAGACCTTTTATTAGATCAGGACATTCAACATGATTGAGGCTCACACATGATGGATATGACGCTCAACATCCAATGCATATGATTTGCTTGGGGAGGAAAATGACAACATTGCAGAAAGACTTTGTACATTGTTACTTCCCATGAATTTCACATGGAAAAGCAGGCAGATTAGCATGACGTAGAGTTCAATGGAGCTAATCCTCGTGAGGATCTACATACTTCAAACTGTATATCTTTGACATATCCAACTGTAAGCCTCAGATTTCCACTGTGAATCTTGCAGTAAAGTTTGCTTATTGCAATTCTGGCTTGTAAACTTTCATTTAGTATGTACATCTGGACTTTATTGTCCATGTAGGGGTTGTGTGAAGCTAAACGAAAAAAACCTTAAACAAATAAATTGTGTTTTATAGAGAATCTACCGCGCCTCTATTCGGAAACCTCTGCCGACTTTCTGTGAAAAGCAGTGTGGGAAAAACCGTGATGCCTTTCTGCTGCGTTTTTTTCCCGCATCGCTTTTTTGTTCCGGCCTGCTATGCGGGGCCTTAGCCTTCAACTCAGAATACAAATTGTAACACATATAGGAGTAATTTATCTATAATAGCTGTGTTCATTGCTCTTGCTGACGAAACGAACATTACGCTATATCATTTTAGCTATGGCTGGCTGTAGCATCATTGTGTGTGCTTGATCAAGATCACGTGGACCGGTTATCGTCTGGAAGGTGGATGGGGAAAGATGGACAACAAAAACAAATGGTAACCGAACTAGTACTTTCTGTATCATTTCAGAGGTGATAACCCTTTACCAAAACTGCAGACAGGTAGTTTCTGATATTTATAGAGACTACTGGTCTGAATACAGACTTATTCTAGAGAACAATTTTGTCAACGTTATTTTAAGGAACAGGATCAGAGGTTTTTTTCTAAATTTGAATTTTTTAAAGATATTCATTTTATCATGAACCTTATTTGCGGTGCTAGATTAGGTTTCCTTTTCTGAAGATGCTGCTGATGGAATGATTGTGAAGTGCACCATAAAGACACTCCAAACCTAAAGATAGCCATTCACATTAGGCATTTGTTGTCAGATTGTGACAGAATACAATAATACAATATCCATACATCAATATATGAAACATATTGGGCCTAATTTATCAAAAGTCTCTAACTGTAAGATTTATCCATTTACATTTTTCTTAAAGCAGTTTAGGAAATGAAAGTCCTTATTGGTCTGACAGTCTTACTATTAAACACACTTTTTCATCCATTATAAACATGAATAGTGAATTAAGTTAATTGTTACTGGAAATATTTGTGAGATGATTTTAACGATTACTAGAATCTTTCTTTTATAGACTCTTTAATATTACAGATGATATGTAACCATATGTGTAATGTGTTTGTTTTCAGCCAATGTGTGATAATCATGATGATGGTGAAACGGCAGCCATCATTTTATGCAATGCTTGTGGGAATCTGTGCACGGATTGTGACCGTTTTCTCCACCTCCATCGACGAACAAAATCCCATCAAAGACAGGTAAAATGGATTACAACCATGTCATATTATGCCAATCTAGCCTCAAACTATTCACCAAATAGTGTTATAGCAGTTACCATACCCCTTTCTGGACAGATAAGAGAGTGATCTACAACAACCTGTACATTTTTCTGCAGGTGTTTAAAGAGGAAGAAGAAGCAATCAAGGTTGATCTACACGAAGGCTGTGGAAGAACCAAGTTATTCTGGTTGATGGCACTAGCAGACTCTAAAACTATGAAAGCAATGGTTGAGTTCAGAGAGCAAACAGGTAAGAATATCACTAAAATGAATACGACTTCATTAAAGGGATGTCTTTTTTTTTTTTTAAAATTTACTTTTATTATAATTAGTGTAGTAGTTTGTGTGTGTGTGTGTGTGTGTGTGTGTGTGTGTGTGTTTTTGTTTTGTTTTTTTTTTTAAATAAAAAAAAAAGGGTTTTCAGTCCCAAATTAATTTATCATACTGATGACCTATTCTATAGATAGGTCATCAGTATGTGATCTTTGGGAGGGTCTGCCAACCGGGTGCTGTAAGCTGCCTAGTGGATTGTGAGCACATGCAGTGCCGCTCCTGTACAAGTAATAGAAGTCTTGTACTGTGAAGGCTGGCTCCTCTGACAGTGCAGTGATATTGGTAGCAGACATAAAACTAGCAAATATACTGTAAGGGCTCTCTCTCGTCATAGGTTGAACACAAGTACTGTTTCAGAACAGTTTCTTGTACAGTTTGGACACATCCTTGTTTTGCCATAGGAACTACAACATGCTATAGAATATGCTGTTTTTATTTTTTAGGAAAGCCTGCTAGTAGCAGCTCTGAAACATGCCGCTTTTGTGGCTCCAGAAATGGGACAGAGTTATCAGCTGTGGGCAGTGTATGTTCTGATGCAGATTGTCAGGTTGGTGAAAATACCCCATCAACGGCTTTTTTAGAAAGTGATGATGTTTAGTGCCGTGGGAGTCATACAATGTCATGTAAACATATAACAACATTTTCTCTTTGCAGGAATATGCAAAGACAGCTTGTAGCAAGACTCACCCTTGTGGGCATCCTTGTGGGGGGGTGAAGAACGAAGACCATTGCTTACCCTGTCTGCATGGTTGTGATAAAAATGCAACAAATCTGAAACAGGATGCAGATGACATGTGCATGATCTGCTTTACTGAAGCACTTTCAGCAGCTCCTGCGATTCAGGTTGTGTTATTATGTTTTATAATACTGTAAATATAAAAATATCTTGTGGCTTTTCTTGAGATGGGCATAGGGCTTTGTGCAGACTGCACTTTGAACCCTTAGTTTGGCATATAAGCTAGGACAAGTTCCCAGCATACACATACTGTCAAAAATCATATTTCATCAGCAACTGTCACTCTTGTGTGGAGGCACACAGGACTCCACAAGTGGTGCTCAACCTAATAGAGAAAATGGGAAAAAAATTGTAGTGGCAGTCCACTGATTGATAGTCCTTTATAAATGTATTCCACATGTTATAAACAAACAGTGGGCAGAGGAGCGTGGCGCCACGTGAAACGGCTATTTTGTGCACACTCGGTGCTTATTCTTTGCCAAGTAACATATTCTAGTCTCAGTCCTTCAAACAAAAACATTTTAGATAGTAAACCTATTCCTAGTACATATAAGTAACACTTATATGTGTTTTTGTTCTTATTTTATTTAATTTTTCCTACTTACATTGTTGTTAAATTACTATTTGAGCATTGCAGGAGAGACTTCCAGCATTTGTATGGTTGCCTCTGATACAGAATCAAGCATTCTTCCCACTGCCCATAGCAGTGAATGGAGCGCTGGCCGCCCAGGCTTCGGGGGAATATCGAGTCCTTGTTCTCCCGATAACTTGGGTCTCACTGGTTAGATCCCCAGTGATAGGATTCTGTGGATAGGGGATAAGTGCCAGTAATGGCACAACCTCTGTAATCTGTAAGCAGGTGCACATGATCCTGTGTCACTGGTAGTAATGAGCATAAATAAATATGATTGCTGTGAGTATGATGATTTGGCATAACTTGGTGTGGGACAGAGCCATATTACAAACCTTAAAGAGGACCTTTCATGTCCTCATGTATATGCGGTTTTACATACTGCTAGAAAGCCGACAGTGCACTGAATTCAGCGCACTGTCGGCTTTCCCGTTATGTGCCCCAGGGCTGGAGCTGTCGGTGGTCTTAGTTTCACCGTCCACCATCAGAAGGGCATTCCTGACAGTCTAGCTGGGCTATGAGGAACGCGCCTCCCCGACTGTACTCGTCCATAGACTTGTACTGGGGGGGCGTTCCTCACAGCTCAGCATCATCGCTGGGCTGTAAGGAATGTCCCCTCTGACAGTACAGGGCTATAGGACTAGTACAGTCAGGGAGGGCGTTCCTTAGCGAACAGTGATGACTCTGAGCTGTGAGGAACGCCCCCCCAGTACAGGGCTATGGACGAATACTGTCAGGTAGACCGTTACTCACAGCCCAGCTAGACTGTCAGGAACGCCCTTCTGACAGTGGGCTGAGATCGGTAACAGCACCGATATCTCCAGCCCCGGGGCACATAACGAGAAAGCCGACAGTGCGCTGAATTCAGCTTTCTAGCGGTATATAAAACCGCATGTGCCTGAGGACCTGAAAGGTCCTCTTTAACTGTGTATTTACTAGAATGAACATCTATTCTACTAATGGAAAGTAGATTATGGATGGCAGTAGCAGTGCCATGAATGACCATTCATTACTTATCATGTTACTATGGTGCCTGCTTCAGTAGTAAACATTTATAAAAGCTAGTGCAAAGGAGATGCAAGGAAGATCACCTTATATCTACTGCTCAAAGTCAGATAATATGGTAATGTTGTATGTGATATTTAACTGCAAAGGTGTGTTTGTTTATAGCTGGACTGCAGCCACGTGTTCCACTTACAATGTTGTCGACGTGTCCTAGAAAACAGATGGCTGGGGCCACGGATAACCTTTGGTTTTATGTCCTGTCCTATCTGTAAGGTAATTTATTTACTGTACTGTTTCACTTGTGACTACATGTACCCATAGTCCATATATGAGTAGACAGCTTCATTTACTGCAGAGTTTTAGTCTTATTGCATCACTTATCAGCTTTACTTTATGTACTGATCTGTCTGAGAATAAAATGGAAAGTAATTACTTACTCTTTGTCTTTTGTAGAACAAAATAAATCATTCAGTATTAAAAGATGTTCTAGACCCAATCAGAGACCTCTATGAAGATGTGAGAAGAAAGGCTTTGATGAGGCTGGAATATGAAGGACTACACAAAAGTGATGCTATCACTACACCAGGAGTACGATTTTACAATGACCCCGCCAGTTATGCCATGAACCGATATGCTTATTATGTCTGCTACAAATGCAAAAAGGTGATTCTCAATACATACACATTCTCTATTCTCTTCCTTCCCCATGGTCAGTGAAGGCTTGAGTGCACTAGCTCTTAAAGGGGTTGTCTAGGCAAAAATGGTCAACCCTTTTAAAGTTTAAAAAAGCTAGAGGCAGTGAAAAAAGAAAAAAATGTATACTCACCTGTCCTCTTGCTCCGGTGTCCACCCGTGTCATCTGCTCCCGGGGGTTGCACTGAAGCCGCTGATTGGCCTTAGCGGTCACGTGACCAATGAGGCCAGTCAGCGAATGGCCTGAATGTCACTACCTGTGACATCACGGGTCCTCTTCCTGAGGCCATTCAGCAGCTTCAGCACAACGGCAGAAGAGACGCGGGAGAGCATACGAACCGGGAGGAGAGGGACGACAACAGAGCAACTGGGACAAGTGAGTGTTGTTTTTTTGTGTTTTTTTCACTGCCCCCAACGTAGTTAAACTTCAAAGTGTTAATCAGAAGAAATAGGATGATAAGCAAGTGAAGGGTTTGAGAGACTTGTTTTAATGGTGCGCTAACCAAGCTATCCTGTAGAGAGCCAGTAAAAAGTTTACATTTTATGATTTGAGAATGAAAAGGTTCCTACCACTTCCTTTGCAATAACTTGTTGATCATTTACAGGTAGTAAATAGTCCAACCATTTTATTTTCTACTGCCCCTATTCCAATAAATAAAAGTAATAAGGTTGACAAAAGACGCAGTTTCATCAACTTCAACCTACAACCCTACAGCATTGATCCAGAGGAAGGCAAAATTTCCCTGTGAAGCGGACACCATATTGGGGGGGAAAATTCCTTCCTATAACACAAATTTGGAAGTGCAGAATAAATCCCTGGATCAGTCTTTCATCTCAGAATTGTATTTCCTGTAATTTATAGTTCCTTTTGTCCCTCAATTTCATTTGTTGTTAGATAACCATCCAGTCCTTTTTTCGGTTCGTTCCATGGCTTGACTATTCTGAATGTAATGAACCCCTATTCTAGGTATCAACTAAAATAAAATGTAATAAAACTATATTTTGGTAAAGAAATAAGAAATTTTGTTTTTGTCCTGAACATTTATGTATTAGTGATTTTGGAGTAAAATGTATTTCTGGCTAAATAAGTTACCTACAAAGATTGTTCAGCAGTTTTGCATAAACAAAATAAATATATAATGTCACCTTTTTTAAGGCCTACTTTGGTGGGGAAGCACGCTGTGATGCTGAGGCTGGCCAAGGAGATGACTATGATCCAAGAGAGCTGATATGTGGAGCATGCTCTGATGTGTCCAGGGCTCAGGTATGATGTAATCTCTGGGGAGCAAACATTCCTGCCTTGTGTCTAAAATCCAAACCACTGTAATATGGCAGTAATGTATTCAAGTCAAGAGATGTAGCGCATGGCATAGGCGTCACATTCAGATGGGCGCAAGCTTCTGAGGTTAGATTAGTTCTCTGTATATTACCAGGTACACAAAGGAGCAGAACTCCAGTATAAAGTAAATCCAAGGAAAAATTGTATTCACTCAGTGTATATCACAAGTATGTTATTTTTGTTACACAGTCCTGACACAATGGGGTGTCTGTTCTATCAGCTGCCCCTTATTTCAGATCTTATAACTATGTAGATGCACAAGAAGAAATATATTTGACTCAGTTTGCTGTTCTGTTTCCTTTATGACAGATGTGTCCGAAACACGGTACAGATTTTCTAGAATACAAGTGTCGATACTGCTGCTCGGTGGCTGTATTTTTCTGTTTTGGAACAACACATTTTTGTAATGCTTGCCATGATGACTTCCAGAGAATGACCAGCATACTTAAAGAAGAACTTCCACATTGTCCTGCAGGTTGGTGGGATAGCAGATATATTAGTGTTATCAGATTTTGTGTGGGTCTCTTTCTATAGTGTTAGTTTTCCTTATAGAGGGTTTGAGAGACAAAAAAGGGAAATAAAATGTTCCCTTCCCTATTCCATGCCAATTCTACCTTGACTTGAAGATCTGAGCGATCAGAGACAGATCGCTTAGCTAAGCACATGCTGACCATTCCATTGAAAGTACTGGCTGCTAGACTGAGTTCCAAGCAGCCAAGCTGTTAGACATAACTATAGTGCTCAGTTGAAAGTTGGACTGACATATTACTGAGAACAGGGGAAATTGAAGCTTGGTAGTTGAAAAAACATAATGTGCACAGTCACTTTGCAAGTAGCATTTTTCACAGCTAGCACACTGACCCATTCATTTCTATGGCCCCATACACACAGCCATGTATTTTATCGGCTCCGTGTATTTTGCCAGGAGCAAAACTCAGCAAATATCCTTTTCCTGTCCATTTTGAGGCCTGTGCTCACTGGCCTCAGTGAATGGGGACAAGGAGGCACGAGCAGCACACTGATGTTATCCATTTGACATGCGTACCACTTAAAGGGAATCTGTCAGGTCAATCTGGGACACTAAACCACCCACAGGTCCTTATAGAGCTGGGGTTTAGTGTCCCAGATCGCCCTGTTGTAATGCAATCTGCAGGTGCATTAAAAATAAAAAACCTTTATACTTGCCTAGAGAAGGGTCCGATCAACACTGTTTGAGGAGATTGGTCCGGCTTATTCATGAGGCACACCTCCCGGCGCCTGCGCTGTTCTTCGGTGAAGCCAAAGATGGATACCCCGGCTACACTGCGTAATTGAGGGGCATGAGGTGTACTCCTCTGGCTTCATTAAAGAACTGCGCAGGTGCGGGGAGTACAGCGGCAGGGTGAGTATAAAGCTTTTTTATTTTTAATGCGGCCATGGATTGTGTTATAACTGGGTGATTTGGGACACTAAACCCCAGGTCCATATGGACGTGTGGATGGTTTAGTGTTTGACCTGACAGATTCCCTTTAATCGCACTCCAGTGACACCAACATGGTTGTGTGCATGTTGCCTTAGGCCATCTTCACAATTGTGTATCATTGTGTCTTCACAAATCAAATTAAGTAAATAGTTTTTTTTTAAAGGTCTTATTAGGATCAGTTCCTTTTCCTGCATGTTCTTTATCAAATAAAGATGACACTTTGTCCTTTCCAGTAGTCTTTCTGAAGCCTCACCATTGCTGCACATAGCTAGATGACTACATTATAATTATTACTTACTATGCAATTGTATGTGAAACCTCTACAATAATTTTTCTTTTTTTTTCTGTATAGGTCCAAAAGGCAAACAACTTGAAGGGACTGAGTGCCCTCTTCATGTGGTCCACCCACCCACCGGAGAAGAGTTTGCCTTGGGATGTGGAGTGTGCAGAAATGCCCACACTTTTTAAATGAGCCCATATAACTTTTCCAGTTTATAATTTTTTTTTTTTATCCTTTCTTTGTGAATTTTGAGATGGACTGCAGCAGTCCGTCACGCCAGGCAGGTTCTGGACGGCAGCATCCGGTCAGGATGGGACCACTTAAGAGTCTACGAACAAGGTTCAACAGGAAGGAGGCACCAGATACAGCTGTGTATTCACAATTCATACTATTCATACCAAACTCAATGTTCTGTTTTTCTTAAACTGATAGCTACTTGTGAGGTGCTTGCATGTGGTCATAGCATAAAGCGCCACAGACAATGCACCAGATGTGTATAAATGCTTGGATACACAGCATATAAAAGGCTCTCCGTATCAAGGATATATAAATATATGTATACAGTATATGTATGATCAGAAGAAAAGTTAAAGTAATGAGCACTGACTTTCCAATAGCCCTGTACACGTATACCTGCATCTCGTGGAAAAAAGAGGAGTATATATGTTTATCTTTTAGACTGTTAATATAACTCTCTGGTTGCTGGAGAGCTCTGCAATGTGCTCAGCAGAGAAAAGAGAGACATTGCATCTGATGGGCACATAACAAGGTATAAAAGTTGTAACAAATGCTGTACATAGTACATAAAGATATCAATGTTTGTCCTGTATAAGATTTACTACATTACAAAGGCAGTTTCATTTAACTTTCTGGGTTATGTTTGAGCCTGAAATTTTAATGAAGTGCAATACTGAGTGTGCCTCATATCTTTGCAGATGTAAACTTTATGGAATGTACATGTCAATAAAGCCACTGTACATTTTTATACAGTGACAGTCTGGTGAATGTTTAGGATCTTATTTAAGAGGAATGGCTTTTAAAAAGAAAAATAAAGACTTAAATCATATTCATGAAGACTTAATGTTTTTTAATGATTTAATACATTTTGATTTGTTTTTGATTTAGGCTAAGGCCCCATGATGCAGAAACGCAGCTTTTTTTTTGTTGCAGATTTTGTTGGTTTTTTTAAGCCAAAGTGAGGAAATGGATTGAGAAGAAGAGAGAAGTATAAGAGCTTCCTATATGTTGCCCATTCCTTTTGTAGCCTTTCCGGGCTTTGACTCAAAAAACTGCAACAAAATCTCCAACAAAAAAAAGCTGCGTTTCTGCAATGCGGGGCCTCAGCCTTAAAGTGGTTATTTGGGGACTTTTGAAAACTCTTCCTTAGGCATCCTTTATTGGCAGATCCTCAGGATTCTGGGCTGGTTCATGTGATCAAAACCAGCATCTGAGTTGCTCCACCTTCTTTCTCCTCTCCTATATTCCCAGGCATTGCTTGTATTGGGCTAGGATCACATGGAGACCTTGGCTGCAACTCCTGGCTAACAACCAAAGATCGCCGAATCACTCTTGGGTTTTTGTCTCATGTTAGTGAATGAAGTCGCGTTGCAAACCCGAGAGTGCTGCGACCTCTACAAGAAAGTTGAGCAGTGTTTGACTTTTTTGCAAGTAGGAGTCGCAGTTATGGCACCTTCAGGGTCGCAATGCAACTCCAATCACTAACATGAGTGAGAGAGTTGCAAAGTGACCCAGTGATCTGGCAAGTTGGCAGTGTGGCTATAGCATTAAATTGATGATGTCTGTCAACCCCCTCACTACAGGTAATACCAGAAAACATGGAAGAGGATGAGGCAGATTAACTTAGGTGCTGGTTCTTGGCTCTAATCAGGACCATGTCAGTTGGAACCAGCCCAGAATCCTGAGGTTCTTAAGAAAAATGACAGTGGAGGAAGTAAGTCTTCAAAAGTCCATGCATAAATGATGTTCATGTTACGGTTACCATTATTTAACATTTCTGTAAAGCCATTTGACGAAATAACTACTTTCTCGTCTATTTCACTGGGGGACACAGCACCATGGGTATAGACCTGGCCACTAGGAGACAAGACACTAGGAAAAAGCAAAAGCTGTTGGCTCCACCTCCAGGCTATACCCTGCCACAGCACTGTGCATGAATCAGTTTGAAACCTAGTGTCATAGGAGGCAGACACGACCTGACTCAGGTCTTCTGTCTTGCATCGTTTTTATTTTTACCTTTCTTTCAGGTGCAGGGGGTAGTCAGCGTGTACGCCACACTAGTCATACCCTCCTGCGGGCGCAGCGCTCTGCAAAAGAGCAGCCTCGCCGGTCACCCTGTCCCCACTCACCATTCGCCGCACCCCGAAAGCGGCCGGAGTACCGGTGACCCCACTCCCACATGCGAGGTCCTACTGAGGGGGTGACCCTGCGGCGCCTGAAGACGCCAGACTGGTGAGTATGAGAAGAATAGAAGGCAGGTGAGTATGAAAGTTACCTCAGCCCCTCTCCATCTCCCCTTCAGGCCCTCTCCACCTCCCCTCAGCCCCTTAGTGCCATTTCCCAGGGGGACAATAGCATAGGTCCTGTTTAGGGGGGGCATCACAGGGTTCCCCTGAACTGGGTTAAATCTTAGTAAATAAGCACCTTTTTTCTGGGGCGTTTTTGGGTTTTCTGGTCGCCCCTACCGAGCGGCCCCCGTCGGGGGGGGGGGGCACCCGGTCCCCCCCCCCCCCCCGCTCGTGTGGGGACCCCCTTTCCTGGCCCCCCGGTACCTTTTCCCAGGCCTCCGCGGAACCTCCGGAGTTCGCGGTCGCGCCGCCGACGGTGCCTCGCGGTCGGCCGCGTTCTACGCGAGTCCGAGGCTTGGCCGGGAACTAGGCCGCAACGGGCCCGTCCCTTTCCCGGGCTTTTCTGGTACCCAGACTCCGCCTAGGGCCTTCCATTGGCCAGGGGGCTGTCCTGGCAAGCCATTCAGCCTACCCAGTAGCTACTGAGCCTGTATTTACCAGGGGAAGAGCTTTGCTCTCCTCATATTCTCTATTTATTTATTTATTGGCTTATTTATTTATTTTTTGGCTTGCTGGGACAGCAGGGATTCTTACTCTCCTCCCAGTTCCCTGGGAGACATTGCACCTGCGGAACCCTTGCTGCAGCAGTTTGTGAACGTCCATCTTTTGCAGTCTGGTAGGCTAACCCCCTGGGTTACCCCTAATTTCCTTGGGCTCCCTCTCTCACCCTCCGGCCCCTCTGGTTGCGTCACGTTTTTATACGTGCACCCGCTGTATCAAAAACAGTTGCCGTGCGGACAGCCCGAGCCCATGTGCTCTCTTTGCCTTCCGCCTCAGCCAGTCAGGAACCTCCTGGCCCCTCTCCGGTTCTTCCATCCCCCGGATTGGGCGGCCTCCCTAACCTTGGCCATGGTGTCCTTACCAGACTTAACTAGTCAGTGCTGGAAACTTGGAATGGCTGCTTTCCCAGATCGCCGCTCAGTCGGCTGCTTCTTGGGATCTCCCTGGACACCCTCATAGTTCCCTTCGCAGCTCCAGGAGCCTCAAAAGGACCAGGAAGTCTTCCTACAGTTCACGGTCCGCCACCCCTTCCTCTGGGTACTCCCCAGATAGGAACTCAGCTCACGGCTCCACTCCGACAGGCGGATACTTTCCTCCCTCTGCTCGGTTTACTTAACTGGGGACGCCTCTGACTCCGACTCGGAGCTTCAACTAGGCTCATCTATATCTGCTGCTACGCGGGAGTCATCTATGCGATAGAGACCCTACAGATCTCCGAGGACCCGGACTCATCCTCTCAAGTGGACGTCTCTTTCTGCCACTGGATGTTTGATATCATCTTGAGGGCACAGTGACTTCTCCCTGGACCATCCTCTGTCTTCGACTAGGAAATCGGACATCCCTTCCCTTGACCTGTGTGTCTCTAAGTGGAAGGTGAGCTCGGGCAGTTCTGCCAGGCTATGCTGTGACACACGTCTCTAGCTCTCCCTGGCTGGCAATGATGAACATCCGAGGTAAGGGAAGCAGGTTGCTCCAGTGGTGCAATCGGTTAGCGCACGGTACTTATATATCAGTAACTAGTGAGCGCAAGCTGGCCTGTCTTGACATTTTGTCAGCGAGCCGCCCCATGTGTCCCTTCCTATCACTAAGAGCCTCCCACGGTGGATCCCATGATAGCTAGGCTCTCCAAGGCTTCTAGTCTGCCTTCAGCGGACTTTGCCTACCTCAGTGATCCCTCGGAGTGAGATCGGATCGCATCTGTTGTATTGTTTGCAATGCAGAACTGATACATTGCATTGCCCTAAATGCTGGCTATTGTATTGCTGCAAGAAGGTGGCTTCCCTCACCAGGGTGGCCTTCGTAGTGGCTGGTTTCTCCCTGCGGCTCTCCTTCGCTGCCTCTTGGGTCATCAAGGCCTTTTCCTGGGCCAAACCGCTTCAGTCAAACCTCCCTGATGCAGTTTCCCTCCAGCCGCTCGTCTCTGAGATCCTGAATGCTTCCCAATAACTAGAGATGCCTCCCAAATCTGCCAAGGCGGCCGCCAATGCAGTGATTATCTGCCATACCGTTGGGATCCGTTGTGGAATACTGGGTCCACCTCCAAGAAGGCGAACGCAGCCCTTCTCCCTTTCCAGGTCGTCCTGGGCCAAATTTTTTGTTAAGGGCGTCGAGAAGCTTATCCCTGAGGCCACGGGGGAATAGATTCTTCCTCCCTCAGAGGCGTCCTATGTGTCAGCCGTTCTCCTGCTCCAGAAGGCTTCTTTCAAGTCCAGGCCTCCCTGGCGGTTCTGCACCAGGTCGTCCAGGTCTTCCTCTTCCTAGCCTCCTCGGCATGAAGTTTTTTCCCCTCTCTGGGCATCTCAAATGGCGGGACATCTGGAGCCTGGGCCTGAGAGGCAGTGTCGTCCGGCTACTCCAGTTTTCGCTGGAGTCTCTTTGCCTTCGCTATGTCGGACAATCCAGGCTGTCTCCAATCTCCAGCGGCAGGGAGTCCGCGTCCCTGTTCCCGTTTCAGAGTGTATCCGGGGTTACTATTCCTACCTGTTCTCCATTCGCCTAGAAGGGCGGCTTCCTCTGTCCCATCATGGACCTGAAAGGGCTCCACAGGTTCTTCCATGTCTGCAGGCTCCGTTGTAGTCTATGCAGTCTGTGGTGGCATTCCTGGAGATGGGCAAATTCTTCGTCCATCTACATCATCGCGCTGTGCCGTCAGCGGTTTCTTCGTTTTGCTGTGGATCCTTGACCTTTCCAGTTGTCTCTCTCCCCTTCAGGCTGGCCTCTGCCACCAGGGGGGTTTTTTCCCTCAGTGATGGCGTCTCTCATGGCCATCCTCTGCGTCAGAGGTGCTGCCGTGTTTCCAGACTTTGACGACCTCCTGGTGAAGCCCCTCCAGGTCAGACAATCTGACCAGCTTGTGGTTCACCTTGGTTGTTCGTTCGCCGGTTCTGCTGGCTCATCAATGAGGATGTTTCGTGTCCTCTAAGCACATGGAATTCGGGACATGATCCTCTGCTCGCTCCAGGGTGTGATTCTCCCTCCGGAGGCCAAGATCCTGAGTGTCCCACCTTCGGAGGTTCTCTCCTTGCTGTCTTTGAATCGGCATGTGGGTCCTGCGCACGATCGCCTCAACCTTCTAGGCTGTACCTTTCATTCACTCTGTCGTTCTCTCCTCTTGAAGATTACGGCCTGCTGGGACAAATCTCTGGACAGCCTCATCTGCTTGGTTCTCTTTCCACCTTGGTTCACTGAGAGGTTCTTTAGTGTATATTCCTACCCAGGAATTTCTCAAGGGAAGTCCTTCTTCCCCTCTGTTAGTAAGTGATTCCCACTGCCACCAATTTCCCCGGCTGGGGAGTGGTCCTCGATGCTTTGATTGTTCAGGGCCTGTGGTCCAGGGCCGATTCCTCCCTCTGGTTCAACCTGCTGGATCCCAGGGCTATCTTATTTGCCCTTACTCCTTGGACCTCTCTTCTCCAAGGACATCTGTCACAGTCCAGACTGACCTCTCCTCCATGGTCGCCTACTTGAACCCTCAGCGGGGCACCAGGAGCCGTGCGGCCTTACTAGAAGCCTCACAATTTCTTCCTTGGGTGGAGCGCCTTGTTCCAGCTCTTTCGGTGGTCTACCTTTTTTCTGCGTGGACCACTGGGTGGCAGGCTACTTGAGTCGAGAAAATATTGCTCCGGGCGAGGGTCACTTTATCTGCAGATCTTCCATCCACTGTGCTCCCGCTGTGGTGTGACAAACGTCAACCTTTTTAGCCTCCGCCGGAACCACAAGGTCCCCGGCTAAATTGCCAGGCCTCTGGATCCTCGAGCCATCACCGCTGGCGCTCTTGTAAGTTCGGTTTTTCACTTCCTCTTCTCCCTTGGGTCCTCCAGAATCTCAAGACCAAGGGGGTTCAAGCTATCCTGGTGGCACCAGATTGGCCCTGCCAGGTCTGGTATGTGGATCTCATTTTCCTGTTGGCGGATGCTCCTGGCCCCTTCCTCTGCTGGTCGACCTTCTGTCTCAAGGACTGCTGTTCCACCCCACCTTGACTCAGCTGCGTTTATTCTAACATACTCAAGGCCCGGAAGTTCCAGATAGCTTAGATCTGCCATCAAACGTGGAAGGCTTACGTCCACCGTTGGAAGAGTAACAATTCTCATCGGATCTTCTCCAGTCTGGTCTGGATCAAGGTCTTAGTCTTCTTTCTTTTTAAAAGACTTTCCTACAGGAGTGCCACTCTGTGCTCCGTTGGAACCCTTGGATCCGTGGGATCTTAACCTCATCTTTAAGGTGCTTCAGGTTCTCCCCTTCGAGCCTATGATATCCCTTTTTTTGCCTTCTGTCCTGGTAGAATGAGTTTCTGGTGGCCATTACCTCCATCCGCAGGGGTCCCTAATTGGCTGCCCCTTTTTTTCGGCAGCCTCCCTTTCTGGTCCTCCACAAGGATAAGGTTTTCCTCTGTCTGCCACAGTCTTTTTTTCTTAGGGTGTTTTTCCTGCTTCCACTTCGAGGACTTGGTCTTGCCCTCTTTCTGCTCGGTCCCCAGGCGTCCATGTGAGTGCTTGCTCTTCCCTGCCCGGTTGTTGCCAGGGCAATTTGAGTGTATAATGTTCCTCACGGATCCTTTCTCTTGTTCGGACGCTTTGCTCATTCTCCCTGAGTACCCTTGCCAGGGCCTGCCTGCTTCCAGAGCTCCCATCTTCCGATGGCTTTGGTCTGAGATTAGGGAGACCTATCGGTTTAAGAGTAAGGCTCTGCCTTCCCGTGTGACGGCTCTCTCCTCTAGAGCTGTTGGAGTTCCCGGGGCCTCTGGCATCAGGCTTTTGCTTCCCAGGTCTGTAAGTATCCCACTGGGCCTCCATCCTCTTTCTCTAAGTTTCTCCAGATCCATTCTGTGGCCTTTGCTGATGCCAATTTGGGTTGTAAGTTTCTGGAAGCGGTTGAGTATTACGGGTTTGCATGGCCGTGTTATTCCCACCCTCTGGGACTGCTTTAGGACATCCCATGGTGCTGTGTCCCCCAGTGAAGTAGACGAGAAAGTGGGATTTTTGTGTACTCACCGTAAAATCCTTTTCTCGTTGTATTCACTGGGGGACACAGATCCCTCCCTTGTTTGTTTTTTTTCAGTGTTCCTGCCCGAACTGTGTTGGTTCCTTTTTGGGTTCGGGCATTGTTGGTGGTTGTTGGTTCCATGTTCCTTTGTGTCTCTCTCTCCTACTGCTACGGTACAAACTGATTCATGCACAGTGCTGTGGCAGGGTATAGCCTGGAGGTGGAGCCAACAGCTTTTGCTTTTTCCTAGTGTCTTGTCTCCTAGTGACCAGGTCTATACCCATGGTGCTGTGTTCCCCAGTGAATACAACGAGAAAAGGATTTTACGGTGAGTACACAAAAATCCCACTTTTACAAAGACAAGTTACTCTCTCTAGAACATTTGTCAGGTCTTGTCTGCTACAGCTGTTACCATAAGGGTACATTCACATGGTGGAATTTGTAGAAGCTGAAAACTGAAAAATTCTGCTTCCTGAATTCAGAAGCAGAATTTTTCCATATGCAAATTCCATGTCCAGGCAGTATTTTTATTTATTTATTTTTTAACCTGCTAGCATCTGCCTCACTTTTTGAAATGAATAACAGAATTTGGGACTGATTTTGAGGCAGAATCCGCCAAAAATTCCTCTTCAAGTTCCTCACTGTGAACAGAACATACCGCAATAGTGGAAACGTTACAGTATACATGAATGTTGGACTTACCCAAATTGGAAGTACAATAAAATATCTCTCCTGAAAATACTCCATGGCCAAAAACAAGTATATTTAAATCAGCAGTCAAAATTTCAAAATACAATTGAATAAAGGAGGTAAATTTAAAACTTGTTTTCTATAAGTATTTCCAGGTTTTTTGTTTTTTTTTAAAGCAAAAACAGAAATGGAGGCTTTTCTTTAGGATGGTTTCTTGCGCACACACAGGTTATATTCTTTTTGGTTTTTTTTTTTTTTTAACTTTAGAAAAACACATCAGTTTTGGAACAAGAAACCTGTCAATTCAACACTTGTACATTTCTTTTTTTTTGGATCCACTCCAGTATTGAAGAATTGTTATTTGAAGCTTGCAGATGGATGGATGTGGTGATGTTTCTTAAAATAAGGAAGTCGTGTGTTTTTTTTTGTTTTTTTTTTGTTTTTTTTTAAATTGTACAGTCCCTTCTACCATAACTGCCCCAGATAGCTGTTACTATTTCTGTAAGGTTTACAGGTGGCAATTTTGATTTGGTGCATGCTAGAGCACTATTTGCCAAAATGCAACTACACAGAGCAAATTTCATTTAGGCTAAGGCACAACATAGCAAATTGCAGTTAGAAAACACTTCAAAAACGTGCTGTGATTTTTTTTTTTTCTCCCCACAGCATTTTTAATTGTGTTTTTTGTTGTATTTTTCTTCCCCTGTTCAATATATAAGAAAACCGCTCGTGATTCCTCAACTAAAATTAACATGCTTTGAGTTTAAAAAAAAAAAAAACCCAGCTTTTCTGAAGCTCTTTTAATCCACAATGTATTGATAAGGGTATACTACGTTTTTGTGCCCTTCAAAAAAGCAGACAGCAGTGGATCTGTTTTTTTCTTTCTTTTTTTTTTTTGTGTTTTTTTTAAAGATGTCTATGGAAACGGGTGGCCATCCATTTGTCCGTTTTTACGCCCATTTTTTTAATCCGTGTTTTTGTTTTTTGTTTTTTTATTTTTTTTTCCATCCATTAAATTGATGTAAAAAAACATGATCTGAATGGGACCCTAAGAGTAATAAAATGTCATTCACTCTGCTGGAACTTTTTTTTTTTTTTTTTTTTTCCTGGAAGTGTTTTTCCCACTGCGTTTCCACAGTAACCACTAACGTTGCGCTTCTGCAACGTGGGGCCTGAGTCTTATACGCTTTTTTTTCTCCAGCCTTTAGATGTTCAGTGTCTTAAAATAGGTCCCCAATATCAGACAATATCCAACACCCCAATGATCAGCTGATGAACTGCAGGCCCTGGCACTACACTGTACAGATGAGGATGAGAATAAGACAGCCATAGCAGGATACTGCATTGTAGCTCTCGTTCACAGCTGCTGATGTCAGCTGATCGGTGGGGTCTGACACCCAGCTGGATAAGTCACCAATATTTAAAGGCTGCAAAACCCCTTAAGGACCAGGTGTATTTGAGCTTTAATGATCTGAGGTTTTTTTTTTTTTTTCTTTCCCGCCTTCCTAGAGCCGTGATGTTTTATTTTCCGTTGATTTAAAGCTTATTGAGGGCTTGTTTTTTGTGGGATGAGTTTTATTTTTCAGCAGCACCACTGTTGGGTATGTATAAGTTATTGATAAATGTTAACGCTGTATAGAGAAGAATAAAAAAAAAAACCTGCAAATTTTTTTTTAAGACTTCTTCGGGTTTAATAGTGTACTGTAGTAGTTTAATAGATCAGGTTGTTTGGTGATGTCCTATATGTGTATAGTGTGTTTGTTTTGTGTTCCAAAAAAAAAAAAAAAAAATCTCCCTAGGGCAGTTTACCACTAGGGTATTTGATCACTAATATAATGTGTATTAAATCATTGTGATGTGCTGTTAAGCAACTTATTAGGCTATGTCAATCTATTGGTTTTCCAGAAAATCTTTCTATGGCTAAGGCCCCATGTAGCAAGCCGCAGGCAAAAAGCACTGTGGAAAAGACCGCGTCGATAACGCATCGCATTTTTAGCAATGGATATAATTGACATGCTGCAATTCACAATGCAACACATTTAGAAATCACAGCACTTCAACTGCAGATTTTTTTTTCTGCAATGTGTGGATAGGATTAGCCAGATTCCTATCCACTTTGCAGATACTGTAAAATTTGCTATTTCCAATGCTGCCAAAACACTGCATTTTCATAACGTGGGGCCCCTTGGCCTTAAGCTATGTACACATCTGCGTTGGAGTCTCCACCTGAAAATCCGCGGAGAAAAAGTCCTGCACGGAAGACTTTTTCTTCCACCGGTTTGTTTTACAACTACTGATACCCAACAGACCTGTTATAGTCAATGGGGTTCATCAGCCTCAGTTACCGTGTTATTGGTGCTAGTGTGAACCTTGTGTTACATCACTGTATAAAATAGGAAAAACAAAAATAGGCAAGAAAAGAAATCATAAACACTTCTTGATTGTTATAAGAGAGATTAAGTGCCGGTTCGCTCTGTGAAGAGATACTGGTATCTTTTGCCTCCCTCCACATGTAACATTTCTATTCTTAATCTTGATTTAAAGCTAAAAATAATGAGTGATCTTTGTTACACCTATGCCTGTAATGATGATGATAGGGAGGGGGAGCATCCTCTACACCTAGAGGAACAAATGTTTCACTGTTTTCATAGGGGATTCTTTACTGTGGCAGTGAGGCTGTGGAACTTTGACACAAGTGTACCTAAAGTTTTAAATAACTTTATTTTCTGCTAGTGTGTTGACTTTTAAAAATATTGTAATATACTTTAAAGAGGACCTTTCACCACTTCCACCAATTCAAGTTCATAACCTCTGTTAAAAGCTGCTGCTCCACTGATTCCAGTGCAGTTGGAATTTTCTCTCTAGCCTCCACCTTTCCAGAACAACAATTTTTGTTAGTTTTGGTGCCTGATGTACTATTTTTAGCTTTGTAATGTCAGAAGGGCAGTGTCAGGCAGGAGTGTGATTCAGAACTCCAGAGTCAGCCAGTGTCAGAGCTCAGAATCACACCACTTGCCTGCTCCTGCCTGACACTGCCCTCCTGACAGTACACAGCCTAAATAGCATATCAGGCACCAAAACTAACAGCATTGATTGCTTGCGAACAGTAGGGGCTAGAGGGAATACATTCCAACTTTGCCAGAATCAGTGGAGCATTAAAAGATGCTAATAACTGGAGTTTGGTGGAGAGGGTTGAAAGGTCCTCTTTAAGAGATTTTGACGACTTTCTGTAAAATCCTGTGCTGAAATTCACTTGTTCCTTTTGTATTCTTTGTCCTGTATCGTTCACTGCCTTATCACTGGAATGTGGATGTCTGGGGGTGGGGTCATTTCACAGTTTTATAAAGCATAGAACAGTACTTCTGGTGTTATGAAAGATGAGATTATGCTGTTCCGAATTGCTGTTTTACCTGTATTATTTACAATGATATTGATTAAAAACAGTCAGGTTTGGGTGCAGCTGCATATAAATAAGCCGATATTTCCAGTGTTTATGGCAGCCCGGGGACTGATCCGTGACCCCAAGTCTACCTTCAGTCTGCTAGAATTAATGATTTTTTTTTTTTTTTTTTTTTATGGTATCTCACCTCACAAAATGTGAAATAAGTGATCAAAAAATCATATATGCCTGAAAATGATACCAATAAAAGGTATAGCGTATCCCCCAAAAAATAAGCCATCAGTTCTGTTAACAGAAAAAAAAAAATGTATACGTCTCGGAATATGGCTATGCAAAAACAGATTCTTATAATGCAAAATTTAGTAAAGAATAAGAAAAATATATACATTAGATATCACCATAATTTTACCTACCCATAGAATACCTGTTAACGATTACTTATGCTGTAAGGTTAATAGCAAAAAACTTTAAGTTGTAAAAATCAATGAAAGAATATATTTTACACCACCCAGAGTTTAAACCAAACTTTAGTCAGTAGGTTATATACTAGCCAAAATTGTGTCATTGAAAAATGCACCTCGTACCACAAAAAAAACAAGCTCTACATCAATGAAAAAAAATGTGTGACAAAAGTGTGTGCAGCAGGAAGGGGAATGTATAAGCTGTGCAGGTTTAGATTTTACAAGGGAAACGACACCATAATTGACGCGTCTCCTCCATCCTAGGAGCTAGTGGGAAAACAGTGTGGGCTTAATTCAACTGCCACCATTCACTGTGCATTCACATCTAGAAAACCATTCCTCACCATGCTCCTTGATCAATTCCTTGAGCAGTTTAGTTTCCAAATTGGGGTCTCCAATCTACTGGCACCTCAAGAGTTCTGCAAACACAATATGGCATCCAAAAACAAAACCATGTTGTACCCAGGTTAACCTACTTAACAGTTTTTGGAGTGTGTTTGTTGATGACACAAGCTTGGCACAACATATTGGGCACTGAAATGGCACATTTCTGGGAAAAATGCATTTTTTACTTTTTAATCAGCTGTGCATTCATTTATGGAAAATAAATTACTGCAACTTTTGAGGGATAAAAATGCTCCCTACACCCCTTGATACATTTCTTCAAATGTGTAATTTATAAAAGAGATTCACTTTTTGTGGAGTTCTACTTTACTAGCAATCCTTGGGATCTTCAAAAATGAAATGACACCCCAAAACCAGTCCCTCTAAATCTGCACAAAAATGCAACACTCCTTCCATTCTGAGACATGCTGTGTTCTCAAACAGCAGTTTACGCTCACATTTATGACGTTGTTGCACCTGGCATAACCAGTTTAAAAGTTTTAAGAGTGCGTTCTGTGGCTGACACAAACTAGACATAACATATTGCACACTGAAATGGTGTATTTATTTTAAAAATTTAAATTTTCACTGTCGCATTTGCTGCACATTTAAAGAGGATCTGTCACTGGGTTCTTGCTGCTCCACTGATGTTAGTGTTTTTTTTTGTTTTTTTTTTCTCTAGCCCCCTCTGTTGTGTACATATCGCCCCCAATAGTTTGCAGGTGCTGTAGGTAAATTAGTAGCTAGTACCCAATTGGGTGGCAACCAGGCTTTCTTCTCCTGTGGTGTGGTTTGAATACACGCTCTGACGCTGCCCAATCAATGCACAGCAGCGTCAGAGCCGCGAGATCAAGCTTGTTTATGCCAGAGCTTATTGGACCTGTGAGGAGATGCAGACCCAACACAGAGGGGACTGAAATGGCCAGAGTGCTAGATACATATCTGGGTGGATGATATCCTGTTGCCGGTATGTAGTCTCCAGCGTGGCATCGCCTCACAGTTCCCAAAGGCTGTGGCATAAATGATTATGAACTCGCAGCTCTGACACCGCTGTGTTTTGATTGGGCAGCGTCAGAGCATCAGTTCAAACCATACCCCAAGAGAAAACCAGGTTGCCACCCAGTTCACGAAACATGTTTTACTGGCTTATATAGGAGTAATATTGTGTAGCGCACATTTGGTGCAAGGACTTTTTTTTTTTTTTTTTTTGTGCCAAAGGACAACCCCCATAACCTCCCAATCTGTGCCTCATTCATCACATTGTTTGGATTGGGGTTAGATTATCTCAGCCCAGCAGATGCAGGTTCACACCTGCATTCAGGTTTCCGTTCGTGGGGTCTACTTGGGGACCCCATGAACGGAAACCTAATCCGCTTAAAAAAGCGGTTACCCACGAGCCCCGTATAGGCTATAATGGGGTCTGCCAGGGTTCGCCCCAAAAAAGGTGGAAAAATGCAGAGTGAAAAGTCCTGCTTGAAGGACCCTACTCTCCGCATTTTTAAGTGGATTCGGGGACGGAAATCCCGAACGTAGAGAAGGCGCAGGTGTAAACCCAGCCTTAGTTTTTGTTTTATATTGTGTAAATAAAGAGTTTATTAAAACAAAAAAAAAAAATCCATTCTGGCGCAGGGATGTCCAAATTCCTTATAAAGGGGTCAGAGCCTCTTCATAAATCTCGTTTCCTGCACATATAGGGCACTTTATCAAGACTGGCGTACAATATGCAAGTCGTAATAAATCTGCCCCAATGTTTCATGAAAATATAATCTCAGTCACTTGGGTAAGATAAAGCGTTCCAGAGTT
This sequence comes from Leptodactylus fallax, assembly GCA_947044405.1. Lineage (NCBI taxonomy): Eukaryota > Metazoa > Chordata > Amphibia > Anura > Leptodactylidae > Leptodactylus > Leptodactylus fallax. The sequence goes on from CAMRHE010000202.1 coordinate 1,684,440, forward strand.
ATTACCATGTAAAGTGACACATGTCGGATGTGAAAAATGGGGCTGTCAGAAAGTCCAAAACTGGCTGGGGTAGGAAGGGGTTAATATCACTGTTTATTTTTTCATGTGAAAATTTTAATTCCAGGTTCCAAGCAACTCTAGAAATAAAACTAAGCAGGCAACATGTGCCTGACTTTGGTAATGCAGGTGTGGTTCTGCTACAATGTCAAAAGTTTAACTACTATAAAGCACCGGACTGCCCAGTGCCAAAACTTGTCAAGGAGATAACACGTAAAACATCCTCAACACCTGCAAATTAAAGTAACCTGTAGCAGGTAAGTGAAATACTGTGCAACATTCTGTGAATTTATCCTAAACATTCAGCAGCTGAAAGGTTAAATACCAGGAATTAAATGAGTGGGACTCAAAGGCTACGCCCTCTACGCACCTTTGATGATGAGGCTTCATGCTCCTGAAACTAAACCAGAAACACCCTTACCTTTCCCAAGTCCTTAAATGGTTTTAATATGTACAGTAGCTGTTTTCTTAAGGTACATTTATGTCCTTTGACAATCTGTGCAATTCTCTGAGGAAATAATTATGCACAACAATTTTACATGGTCACAATTAGGGATATTCGGTTCTGCTGAAAAAAAAATTTTGCATTCACAGTAGCTTAAGAGCCCAAAATCTGATGTGTGTAAAAGTGGTTAATTGCATTAATACATATCACATTACAATGGATCTCAGCTGTATACTACTGAGCAGTGAACCAGAGGATTTCAATTTACTGGCTGATACAGGTGAAATCCTTAGTAACTTGTGCTAGGCATTACTGCAATGAAAAAGTGCATACAGATCTTCTATAACAAGAAAAAAACTCAGTGTAAAGATCCATCGTTTATAATTTCACAAACAAAAATCACTAAACTGTATGCTTCATATTGAAGCGTGAAAAAAAAGATTAACAAAAGAAAACTACGGGTTCACATATGTTGGCCGTTGTTTACTGCTGGAAGAGTGAAGAAATCAGGCGATACCTTTTAGAGGCTGAGTATATTTGATGGTAAGCTTTCGAGAGTACTAGCTCCCTTCATCAGATATGGTGTTATACAAGAAACTGAACAGTCACAGATTTTTTTATACCTTAAAGACATGGACCTGCAAAGGATCTTAGAATCCTTTATAAAAAACAAAATGCAATCTAAGTAGAGAAGTTATTTACAACAGGTCAAAAAATAAACAATCCGGAAAGTTGTGGTGCGTGATTGTGAATTTTCAGTTTCTTGTATAACACCATGTCTGATGAAGAGAGCTAGTACTCCCAAAAGCTTACTATCAAATATACTCAGCCTCTAAAAGGTATCGCCTGATTTCTTCACTCTTCCACTACTTTCAATGGCTAACACAGTACAACATTATACTACTATAGTTTACTGCTGGCATGGTCGTGGTGAAATAAACTGTTGGCTTGTTGCAAAGTCTGGCACTGGGCTCTATTTGAGTCTAGGGAACGCCATTGGAGGGGGATGTTAAGTTACCCCAGGTGCAATCCATTTAGTTTGACATCTGATGTTTTCATCCAGGGTGGCTCTCTCTACAATGAGACAAGGTGGTTTTTACCTTCTGGGTGCCCTATATATGTGAAATGCTCTGAGAAATCAAGACGGTATTGAGCTATGTTACAGTGCTGTAATGAACCCAATGTTAGAGGGTATATCTTCTAACAGACCCCTGAACACACTGCAAAAAGCATTCAGGAATTAGCAACTACAAGACAATGAAGCATATATCCACAATTTTTCTGTCCTCATGTAAATAAATGGGCTTATGGCATGGTTCCGATTTGTATACGCTTCTTTGAAGATGCTGCACACTCATGCTCTGCATTCAGGCAGTTGCTAGGGTACCCCGCTTGCATAGAAGTTGAAATCTTCCTTCTGGAGTATTACTTGGAGGATTCATTATATCAAAGCTCAACCGTGTAAGAAATAGCAATGTGTTTCCCTGAATAAGATTCCATTTTCCTAGTTTATAGCTGAGGCCACATGATGCAGAAGAAATGCATTTTTTGTTGTGTTTTTTTTTTTGATCCAAAGGAAATGTGAAATGGAAAAGAAAGTCCTTATACTTCTTCCCTTTGCTAAATCCACTCCTGGCTTTAGAAAAATGCAGCAAAATCTGCATCAAGAAACAGAGCTTTACCACAGCATGTGACCTCAGCATCAAGGAGTTTTTCATTTTGGGCAAAGGTAGCAAAATAAGCATTACCTACATCTTCAATCCTCTGCTGCCTCTTAGCTGCTTCCTGACCATATTTGTTTAACCCCTACGCGCACCAGGAAGTACATGTACGTCCTGGTGCACATGACTAAATATGGCGACCGCTGAGTAGTGTCTGTTGCTATTGTCTGTTACAAGATTTTAGCAACGGACACTAGCTGAACCATCACAAATACATTAAAATCCCATTGAAATCAATAGTGCCTATTTACACCAAATCCATCAAATCCTGCATGCAGGACTTTTGTCTCCCTGAAAAATAATGGTTCCATGACGGATGTCAAGCTTCCGTTACTTTCTAACGTTAAAGTCTATGGGTAATGGACGGGTGTCCGTTACACTGTCCGTTTTATTTTTTGTTTTGTTTTCTGTGCATGCTCAGAATAAAGAGAAAAAAAAAATAGTATAAAAACGGACACTGATGCTAAATAAATAAAGCAGAGCGGGACGCACTAGTTGCTGGGTCTGTGCTGTTTCACACAGCAGGGACCCGGCACCATTAGCCGTTCTCAGAGAGGACTCTGATGGACGGGCATTTAACCACTCTGATGCCTTGTTCAAATGCGGCCACAGCATCTAAGCGGTTACTTTCACTTTCCATATGAGAATCTGTAACCTATACTTTTTACTCACCTGTCAACGCTTTTGTGCAGGCCAGCTCAGTGTTTCACTTACGTCACAATGCTGACAATGCTACTTCAACGTCAGCTACAACGCATCCTGGAGGCGGCAGCGGAGCCAGCCTACACAGGAGCGTGGACAGGTGAGTAAAAAGTATTGGCAGCTACTTATTGCAATAATACAATAAAAAGAGGCCATATACTGTGTGGGGGCCAAGAAAAGGGGTCATATACTGTGTGGGGGTGAGGAAAAGGGGTCATATACTGTGGGGGGCCAAGAAAAGTGGGTCATATATTGTGAGAAGGGCAAAAAAAGGGTACCATATACTGTGGGTGGACAAAAAAGTAGGTCATATACTGTGGGGGGCCAAAAAGGGGGGTCATATACTGTGGGAGGGGCAAAAAAGGGGGGCCATATAGTGTAGGGGGCCTAAGAATGGTGGCTATATACCATGAGGGGGCCAAAAAAATGGGGTAGAGTACAGTGGGGAGGGGGCACCTTTCTATAGTTTGCCTCAGACAGCAGAGAGGTTAGGTTCACCCTTGGTGTACAGGATGCCACAACTGTGAACAAACACTGGCAGGGAGCAGTGAAGGTGGTACTGTGTTGGCAGGGCATTGAAGAGTAACGTAATGTTTATTTACAACATCCTCTGTGCCCCAGTTTTGCCTTCAACAACCCCTCTAATATTAGGTTTTCTCAGGTAGGTGGACTAGCTGTTTTATTAAAAAGAATAAATTGTTGCACTTCCTTTATTTATGAACAACAAACCGCCCACGAGTCTGGATGTTGACAGTTTTTGTTTTCAGTTGTGCTGTCTCTTGAGGAAAGAGTCAGATTAGATTCACTCCTTGGATAAAAGGTGACTAATAATTTTACGAGTGAATGTTGTTATACAGAACAAAGCTGTCATGTGACAGTAAACACTGTGTTGTGCACTGTTTGCGAGGAGCACACACCTGATTTATAAAAGAGCGCGTGTCATGCCTTGAATTCTAGAACACTGTGTCTCAATATTGTACAATAAAGGTCTATATCTGGATATTAACCAAGTAGATTTTAGTTTAGCTGTCTAGCATACCCTGTTTGCACTCAAATGAAGTTAGTTCAAGTGCAGACTCTCAGATTAAGGCTTCAAGTACATGGTACAGTCGTAGGAATTTACAAAAGGTCTGTATGATTTTCTTGAGAATAGCAATATTACAGTTTACAGTTGGGTCCTTGAATCATGGATTTATTCTGATTTCCAGATTAAGGACTCATGCACATGACCGAATGTGAATGATGTTGACGGAAGAGGAGGTTTGGAACTGCATTCACTGAGTCATTTGAGTGCGCCACTCATCTAGTCTTTTTTACATTACATTTTACAATGAGACACAAAATGCACAAAAAAATGTAAAAGCAGATTTGGCCATGGATAATGTTTTGCTAAACTTTTTGGCGTATAATTGCATTTTACAATGGACTGTATTATGTATTTGTTTTATTAATAAGATGCAAACCAATATATCACCGCGCACGACAGCATACTACATATAAGAATAGTGCAATGGGCGGATAATCTGAATACCACTCACCTTACTTGAATGTGCAAAACACTGGCCAAGGGCCATAGGTAATATATTGGATAGTGGACCTTTGGTCATTGACCGGTGTTTGTGTCCTGCAAGCCAAAATATTCATGAGGATACAAGTCAGCCCTTTTTTTGGCCATACTTTTCGCAGGTGCACTTTTTTTTTTTTTTAGACTAGTTTTACTGTGGTGCTTATTTATGATGTCAGCGCACCTCCTCAGTAAATGTTGTGCATATGTTTGCATTAGATGTGCCTTTTCTGGCCATGTGCACTTTGCGCCTTTCTTTTGTGCAAAAAGGCGCAAGCGATGAAAAATTGTGCAATTGCCCCTTCCTAATGCATTCTAACCTGATGGGCTCTTTTACATTGCCCATGGACTGGGGTGCATTTGCGCCTTTTCTAAAAAAAAAAAAAAAAAAAAAAAGTGCAAGTCATAAATACAGCGTGAAAAGGATCTCCATTTAGGCCACAACCCGTTTTCTCACCAAAAAGCAAAAGTGACGAGAGCAGTATTACAGCGTGAAAAAAAGCGCAAATGCTTCATAAAAGACCTCAAAAAAGCACAAGTAACTTGATAAATGTGCCCCAATGACTTATAAAATCTTTACATTTTCTGTCTGCACATGCATCTTGCCTAAAAACTTTGGCATATGAGCTTCACAAAGCAACATTGTGGGCGAGTTCTTGATGCGTTGCTTGAAATTATCTTTAACCCCTTAAAGACGCAGCCCAAAAGTGCATTAATGACCAGGCCTCATTTTTCAAATCTGACATGTCACTTTATGTGGTAATAACTTTGAGATTCTAAGTTATCTAAGTGATTCTGAGACTTTTTCGTGACCCGATTGTACTTCTTGTTAGTGATAAATTTTGGTCTTTCATTATGAAAAAATAAGAAATTTGGTGAAAACTTGGAAAAAAATGTAATTTTCAAACTTTGAAAGTCATACTACACAAATTACTTGATAGATAAATATAATTTACCATGTCTCTGCTTTATGTTGCAATCAAACTTTAATCACCCTTTCATGTTTTTCAGATATTATAAGGCTTACATTCAAGCAATAATTTTCCAAATTTTAGAGAATATTTCCAAAACCAAATTAAAACAAAATGGAGGTCAAATTTACACTTTTCAATTTCTGCTAATATATTTATTTAGCCCTAGAATTTACACATTCACATGGGGTTAAAGGAGAAAATGCATTCCACAATCTGTTATGCAATTTCTCCCAAGCATGAAATTATCCCACATGAGGATGTAAACTGATGTATGGACACACAGTAGGAGTAGGATAAACAACGGAAGGCGCGCTATTGGGATTTTGGAGGACAGATTTTGCTAGAATTTGTTTCAGGCACCATGTTGCATTTGCAGAGCCCTTGAAGTGCTAGAACAGTGGAACCCCCCTTTCCCCCAAATGACCCCATTTTGGAAACTAGACCCTTCAAGGAATTTATCAAGGGGCATAGTGAGCACTTTGACCCTACAGGTGTTAAACAGATTTTTTTTTTTTACCATTGAGACGTGAAAATGAAAAATTACTTTTTTTTCTTTTTTTTTACAATGTCACTTTAGCCTCAAATTTTTCATCTTCACAAGGAGTTAAAGGAGAATTTTCACCCCACATTTTGTTACACAATTTGTCCTGAACACGGCAATACCCAATATGTGCTGGTACACTGATGTACGGGCACATGGCAGTGCTCGGAACGGAAAGAGAGCTAATTGGGTTTTGGAGGCCAGATTTTGCTGGAATAGTTTTCAGGCATCCATGTCCCATTTGCAGAGCCCCCAAGGTGCCAAAACAGTGGAAACCCCCCAAAATGTGACCCAATCTTGGAAACTAGACCCCTCAAGGAATTGGGACTGAGAAGGGACAGAACAATATTTGGAAGGCAGATTTTGCTGTAATAATTACAGGTACACTATCGCATGTGCTGAGCTCCTGAAGTGTCAGAACAGTGGAAACCACCAACAAATGACCTGAGATTGGAAATTATACCCCTTAAAAATGTATCAAAGGGTATAGCAAACATTTGGACCCCTCTGGAATGACATTAATTTATTTCCCAGAAATTACTGCATAACAGAGGATGAAAGGTAAATCTGTGCAGAGTATATGACGGTATAAGGAGGTGATATACCATGGAAAATAAATTTAAAAAATAATAATCCATGGATGTGTGGTTTATTTTGAAGCAATCCTTCATGCACAGTCCAGGTTTTTCGGGGCAGGTATCACACTGATAAGTGGTGTCTTTCCTTGTTCCCCTTTCGAAACAAACACTGCACTTTTTTTTTTTTTTTTTTTAGCTCTTCCCTTTCTTTGTAGTTTGTGGGACTTCACTAGGAAAATGTTGTCCTGGTACAATACGGGCACTTTCGGTTTAAGAAATATTGGGGCCGGGCCCTTCCTCATCCCCAAATATCAGGGACTTGATAACTGCCTCCTGAAACTCAAGGAAAGTTCCTGTCCTGCCTGCACATCGTGAAAGCACGTAAGCGTTATACAGTGCCATCTGCACAATGTGCACGACCAGCTTTTTGTACAACACTCTTGTTTTCCGCATGGCACTGTATGGCTTCAGGACTTGGTCAGATAGATCAACCCCTCCCATGTACCATGTTATAAGCCAGGATGCAGTCTGGCTTGGGGGTAAGGGTACTGGTACCATGTAGAGGGACAGGGGTGCTGTCATTACCATGAATTGTGGCCTGTACAAGGGCATCCCTCTTGTCCTTATACTTGACCAACAGCATATTCTCATTGCAGACGACCCTAATCTCACCCCTTCTGAAGCGCTGTGCACTATGTTCTAGGGAGGCCTCTCTGATTTCTGCGCACTGTCCCACAAGCTGCAGTTCCTCTGGAACTGAGGCACCTAAAGAATGGGATTCTGGTGTAGAAGTTATCCACAAATAACCAGGTGATAACCCTGGTCCAGTAGTGGGTGCAGCAAATCCCACACTATTTTGCCACTATCTCATATGATTGGGGGGCATTCTGGGGGTTTAATTCTTGTCACTTCCTTCATAAAACCTAAACTGCTCTCACACAGTTTATACATTTTAATGCCGTACCGTGCCCTCTTACTGGGCAGGTATTTTCTGTGGGTGGGTTCCACATTGGTTCTGTAGTTTTGGAAGCTACCTCAGCAATAGTTCTGGGGCGCCTCCTTTGGGGTCACTCATCACTGGATGATGAGGAGGAAGAAGACAAATAAAGGAATGGGGCATCTTCCTCTCCTCCCTTGCTGGCTGTATTAGTTTCAGAGGCCAGTAAGGCATACGTCTCTTCTGCTGAATACCTTCTTTGGGAAGCTTGGGAGCTTCGTGACATTTTTGTGTTTGCTGTTTTTTTACACGTGTGTATAAACTTTATTTATTGAAACTTGAAAGTGTGGGGTGTATATATATAATTAGAGCAACTGATCCTAACTACTATTAGAAAAAAAAAAACCTGCGCCAAAAAAAAATTAAGCACAGATGTGATCAGTAACGTATGTGTGTCACTGACCAATGCTCAGTGGGGTCAGGACCTGCACAAAAAGATGGCTTGAGCAGTAAAGAAAAAAAAAAAAAAAAAAAAAAGTTTGTACTGATTCTAGCTAAACTTGAACTCCTATATATAAAATAGGATATATATATACAGCAAAAAAAGGGGCACCCCAAACAACAAGTCAAAATGGGGGCAACAGCCACAATGATATACTAATAACTGATGGACACAGTAAATCAGGATTGAAATGAGGTTTATTGTACTAACAGAAAATGTGCAATATGCAAAACCACCCAAACCAAAAACCGCGCAAAATGGGCACCCAACAGAAAAGTGACAAATATTAGTAGATCTCCTGCAAAAATAACAGCCCAGTCGCCCTGTAGCTTTTAACAGTCCTGGATCCTGGATGAAGGTATGACCATCCCACAAAACAACCAGTCAGTTAAGTTGATGGCGCCGAGCATGGACAGCCCCCAAATGACCCACAGATGTCAATGATATCAGGCTGGGGACTGGGAGGCCACCAGAACATTGTAATGTTCCCTGCATGAATGCCTGAGTAGATTTGGACATTGTCTTGCTGAAATACCACCCCGGCGAACCAAACGCACGACTGTACAACTGAAGAACTCTGATACTGAGTGAACCACGACCCCAACAACAAGACCCGGTGCCGGCAGGCCACACAGCCCCAAAGCATGATGGAACCCCACCAAAACAGTGGGTACAAGTGCTTGGAATGCTGTGTTTTGACGCCATGCATAACGCCTTTTGTATGACCAAACAACTCAACGTCACAGCCACAGGACCCTCCAAAATGAAGCTGGCTTGTCCAAATGTGCTTGCAACCAGGCGACCTGTTGGGCGGCCAGAAACGGCCCGCACACCCCCAACAGCTCCCTGTGCAAAGTGGCGTATGTTGACCGATGCACAGTGACCCACCAGCAAGATGATCTCAGCCTTGGAGGTGGCTGTGGATTCCGACTGTTCTCACCACCCTGCCTTTCTGATATCGGCCGCCACCGGGCAACAAGAACTGCCCTGTGGCCCACCACAGCCCACAGTGGAAACGACAGGTAAACCGAGACAACTACCCCTGAACAACATGTTGAACAATCTTCAGACATTTGAGACTTGGACCCAACCACCCAGAGGGATCAAATAGAGAACAACCAACCACCAAAACCCCAATCACCGGCAGAAGCAAACCAGTGAGGTTCAAACCAAGGCCAGAAGCAGAAAAGAGTAGGGCCAACAAAAAGTAAGGGTCCCAAACACGCAAATGGTTAAGCTGCCTTTCTGTTAGCATCCCTCAACCTGATATCGGCCACAGTTATTAGATATCAAATGAAATGGCTGTGAACCCAATTTTAGACTAAAATGTTAAGTTATGGGTGAAACTTGACTGTATATGGCAACTGGTTCTAACTAGTATTAGCAAAAAAAAAAAAAAACCCTGCGCCAAAAAAATTCAGTACAGATGTGCTCAGTAACAAGACCTGCACAAAAAAAGGCTTGTGCAGTAAAAAAAAAAAAAAAAGGTTTCTAGTGATTCTAGGTAAAACTTAACTAATATACAGTGCCTTGCGAAAGTATTCGGCCCCCTTGAACTTTTCAACATTTTGCCACATTTCAGGCTTCAAACATAAGGATAAAAAAAATTTTTATTTTTTGGTGAAGAATCAAGAACAAGTGGGACACAATCGTGAAGTGGAACGAAATTTATTGGATATTTTCAACTTTTGTAAAAACTAAAAAACTGAAAAGTGGGGCGTGCCAAATTATTCGGCCCACTTAATACTTTGTAGCGCCACCTTTTGCTGCGATTACAGCTGCAAGTCGCTTGGGGTATGTCTCTATCAGTTTTGCACATCGAGAGACTGAAATTCTTACCCATTCTTCCTTGGAAAACAGCTGGAGCTCAGTGAGGTTGGATGGAGAGCGTTTGTGAACAGCAGTTTTCAGCTCTTTCCACAGATTCTCGATTGGATTCAGGTCTGGACTTTGACTTGGCCATTCTAACACCTGGATACGTTTATTTGTGAACCATTCCATTGTAGATTTTGCTTTTATGTTTGGGATCATTGTCTTGTTGGAAGATAAATCTCCGTCCCAATCTCAGGTCTTTTGCAGACTCCAACAGGTTTTCTTCCAGAATGGTCCTGTATTTGGCTCCATCCATCTTCCCATCAATTTTAACCATCTTCCCTGTCCCTGCTGAAGAAAAGCAGGCCTAAACCATGATGCTGCCACCACCATGTTTGACAGTGGGGATGGTGTGTTCAGGGTGATGAGCTGTGTTGCTTTTTTGCCAAACATATCGTTTTGCATTGTGGCCAAAAAGTTCGATTTTGGTTTCATCTGACCAGAGCACCTTCTTCCACATATTTGGTGTGTCTCCCAGGTGGCTTGTGGCAAACTTTAAACAAGACTTTTTATGGATATCTTTGAGAAATGGCTTTCTTCTTGCCACTCTTCCATAAAGGCCAGATATGTGCAGTGTACGACTGATTTTTGTCCTATGGACAGACTCTTCCACCTCAGCTGTAGATCTCTGCAGTTCATTCAGAGTGCTCATGGGCCTCTTGGCTGCATCTCTGATCAGTCTTCTCCTTATTTGAGATGAAAGTTTAGAGGGACGGCCGGGTCTTGGTAGATTTGCAGTGGTCTGATACTCCTTCCATTTCAATATGATCGCTTGCACAGTGCTCCTTGGGATGTTTAAAGTTTGGGAAATCTTTTTGTATCCAAATCCGGCTTTAAACTTCTCCACAACAGTATCACGGACCTGCCTGGTGTGTTCCTTGGTCTTCATGATGCTCTCTGCGCTTTAAACAGAACCCTGAGACTATCTCAGAGCAGGTGCATTTATACGGAGACTTGATTACACACAGGTGGATTATATTTATCATCATCAGTCATTTAGGACAACATTGGATCATTCAGAGATCCTCACTGAACTTCTGGAGTGAGTTTGCTGCACTGAAAGTAAAGGGGCTGAATAATATTGCACGCCTCACTTTTCAGTTTTTTATTTTTTACAAAAGTTTAAAATATCCAATAAATTTCATTCCACTTCACGATTGTGTCCCACTTGTTGATTCTTCACCAAAACATTAAAATTTTATATCCTTATGTTTGAAACCTGAAATGTGGCAAAAGGTTGAAAAGTTCAAGGGGGCTGAATACTTTCGCAAGGCACTGTATATATGACTGTCCATGTCTGTAAAGCGCTGTGGAATATGATGGTGCTATACAAGTAAAAAAAAAAATAAATAAAAAATATGAGACTTATATCTGTATTTAATATTTATATAATAAATAAATATAAAAAAGTCCAGTGTGTAAAAAAAAAAAAAAAAAAAAAAAAAACTGCGCAGATACAATCGGCACTCAGTGTCGGTCACAGGTGAGAAAAGGAAAAAAAGGGGGGGGAGGTACCACAAACAAAAAAGTTTGTACTGATTCTAGCTAAACTTGAACTCTATATATAAAATAGGAGAATATATATATATATATATATATATATATATATATATATATATATATAAATGGCAACTTGTTCTAACTAGTATTAGAAAAAAAAACCTGCGCCAAAAAAAAAAAAAACAGTACAGATGTGATCAGTAACAAGACCTGTACAAAAAAAGGCTTGTGCAGTAAAAAAAAAGAAAAGATTTCTAGTGATTCTAGCTAAAATTTAATAAATATATGAGACTTCTATCTGTATTTAATATTTATATAATAAATATAAAAAAGACCAGTGTCAAAAGTGAGCGCGGATACAATAGGCACTCAGTGGCGGTCACAGGTGAGAAAAGAAAAAAAAAAAGGGGGGGGGGGTGGAAAGCAACAAAAAAAGCTTTCCCAAAAAAGGACTGTTCGTAAGGGGTTAACCAGCAGCAAGATGGGAAGGGGGAAGAGGGTTCTGCACAGATGGATGGATGGTGGCAGAGGAGGGTGGATGAGACTGAAGTTTAGCAGAGGAGATTGGAGGATGGGCAGATGAAGATGAGGATCAGAGGAGGATCGCAGGTAAGTTGCAGCGGTAATGCACTAAATAGCACTCAGGGTAGTACAGTGACTGCTTTGCTTGCAAATCTCAGAGGGAGTGATGCGAGCAGAGCAGTGACTGTTACTTTACACTGCAGTGCACGCCTGCAATTGGTCGGTCTGTACAGACCGACCAATGGCAGCGATGGGGTGCTGGCACCACTGCACGCCCCCCCAACACTCGACAGTGATTGGTGCATGTATAGCTGGTAAGCTGCTTTTGGCCAATCTGAATCGATCGGCCAATAGCAGCGATCCACATTGCGGGGAGGAGGATGGGAACAACCCCACCCCCATGCAAGGAAGAGGATTGGATTGTCAGCAGAAATCTTAAGATCTGTGTAAGATGACACAGAGACCCCTTAACGACCAGACATACTATTACACCCTTTTGCGTTAAGTACCAGGTGCCAGGGACATAATAGTACATCCATGGTCGTTAAGGGGTTAAAATGTAACTCCCATTTCATTGACTTTTTTTTTTTTTTTCTATTCTGTAGCATATTAATCTCAATATCATTGATACAGCACTCAACAGTTCTTGCTGAAATGAGCGTGTATTTATTTCCTGCCATGATAGGGCTTTTGTTGGATAAACCATCAAACAAATCGCTTGCTGCACCAAATGCTTATTTAACCCCTTAATGACTGAGCCAATTTTCGATTTCCATTTTTCCCTCCCCACATTCCAAGAGCCATAACTTTTTCATTTTTCAGTTCACAGGGTCACACGATGGCTTATTGTTTGTGAAACAAATTGTACTTTGTAATGGCACCATTCAATATTCTGTACAATGTACTGGGAAGCTGGAAAAAAAATAAAAAACACTTTTTGTGCCAATTTCATATGGGTTTAATTTTTACGGTGTTCACTGTCTGGTAAAAATGACATGTTACCTGTATTTTGTGGGTCAATACGATTACAATCCAGAGGGAGGCGATCGGTCACATCCGGTCGCGTTTAACCTCGGCATCTAAAGTGTTAACGTCTGCGATCGTTGTCAACACCGATCGCTGCTGTTAGCGGCGGGTCCTTGCTGTATTATACAGCTGGCATCCGCCATGTATGGAGAAGGTCCTTGGTCGTTAAGGGGTTACTGCATTTTTGTCTTTTAAGGCTAGGTTCACATCTGCGTTGGAGGACTTTCAACCAGCGGAACCCCATTATAGTTTATGAATTGCTATCCTGTAACTTGCAGTTATGGCATATGACTTAACCCCCTCCCACCGCAGCCATTTTTCTTTTTTGCCTTTTTTGTTTTTTTTACTCCCCATCTTCTAAAAGCCATAGCTTTTCTATTTTTCATTCACAGAGATTACTTTCGCTTAACTATCTTTCGCTCTATCTGAAGCTGAAACTCTCAAAGACTGAACTACTGCTGTTTCCACCATCTAATAGATCTGTCCCTGATATCTCCATTGCAGTCTCTGGCCTTACCATAACTCCTAGGCAGTATGCCCGCTGCCTCGGGGTTTTGTTTAACTCAGACCTTTCCTTCACCCCCCATATCCAATCACTCGCACGCTCTTGTCATCTCCACCTCAAAAACATCTCCAGAATCCCGCCCTTTCCTTACACAGATACACTAAAGACACTTATTGTTGCCCTGATTCACTCTAATCCTTGACTACTGTAACTCCTTACTAATCGGTCTTCCCCTTACTAAACTCTCCCCTCTACAATCTATTCTGAATGCGGCAGCCAGGCTTATCTATCAGTCTAGACGCTACAGCGATGCCTCCGGTCTGTGCCAGTCACTACATTGGCTGCCTATTCAATACAGAATACAATATAAACTTATCACACTCATTCACAAGGCGCTCCATAATGCTGCACCTCCCTTACATTTCCTCCCTTATCTCTGTCTATCGCCCAACCCGTACGCTCCGTTCACTCAATGACCTAAGACTAACATCCTCTATTATCAGAACTTCCCACGCTCGTATACAAGACTTCTCCCGAGTTGCACCACTTCTCTAGAATGCTCTATCCCAGATTATCAGATTAACCCCCAATTTCCACAGCTTCAAGCGTAAACTAAAGACATATCTTTTCAGACAGGCCTATCATAAGTCCTAATGTAAATCCTTCTGTAGTTAGAATCCCTAAAACATACCCTACTCTGTTTATGCTACAACATTACCTCACAGGATATGATGCCGAATCAGACTAACTTTATATGTCCAGGCACTATCTGCATGTTAAAGGACACGACTGGTGACGGCTCATACAGCTTTATATATGTGTAATGACAGTAACCTCTATTACAAAATTGTCTGACCATTGTATAAGCAATGCTACATCTGTTGCCGCCCCTGCTACCTCCTGTGTCACCCCCTCTACCTCATAGATTGTAAGCTCTTGCGAGCAGGGCCCTCAGTCCCAGTGTGTGAATTGACTATTTCTTTGTAATGTATCTTTTTTTGTCTGTACTTGAACCCTACAAATTGTACAGTGCTGCGGAATATGTTGGCGCTATATAAATAAAATTTATTATTATTATTATTAACTATTGCAGGATAAATCATACTCCGTAATGCTTTTCGTTATGTTTTCTCATCTCTACTGGGCTCCCTCTACTTATATTCAGGGGGTCTGAAGAGACCACAGAGTATAATAGTAGTTCATTGGTGGCAAACCTCCACAATGTTGGGTTCGGCTGAGAACCTGAAATTGTTAGAAAATTTGTAACGAGAATTGGCTGTTATCCCTATACATATGGGATTTTTCATTTTTATTAAAGTAAGGGCCATTCTGGGACATTATACTGTGTGGAGGGTTGAAGAGACCCCAGAGTATAATAATAGTGTGTGGGTGGTGAACTTCACAAACTACCATTATGGGGGGAGGGGTTGCTCTCACTGTGGCATGTACTTCTGGGCATAACTGCCATGCTGCTAGAGGTTGAGAATCACTGGTTTATATACTGCTTCTTCTTTTTACTGAAGAACTGCATGCAGTAATGATAAGCTTACTCGGCATTTCACCTTTATGCTAACACCCGTTAACCTGAAACCTCTCGTCATTAAAGTATAGTAAAATGTGCTATTTGTTACCTCAATTAAAAACTGCAGGCAGTTCTTTAGCCCACTGACTCTGGGGACCGCTAACTTCTGGATTAAAAAAAAAAACATGGAGGCAACAGGAGACATATAAAAAATAACAATGCATTTACAGGTATACATACTTGCATCCTCCCCTCCATTCCAGCACTGCGCCAGCTGTCTTCACCACTACTCGGTTAGCATGCAGAGTGGCTGTAGCAGTAGTGGCTTCAGCAACTCTGTATACATACACAATAGCAGAGACGACAGGCGGCTAAGCAGAAGAACTGAGGGGAGGATGCATTTTTATTTTTTTTTACATCTCCCCTGCTGCCTGAATAGGCAGCATTATTTATGTATGGGTCATTAGGGGGTATTTACCTCTGGGGGATTGGGCAGAACTAATTAGGGTATTATTCATACCCACGGATTTTTACATTATATATTTTATAATTGGGGGTAGCAGCAGGATGGGGACTTTGTGTAGGTGAGGAAAATGTGGGCCAGGTGCCTAGAAAAGTGAGGAGCCAAAGATGTCTGTGTTACTAAGTTTACAGAGATGGCTGGAAGAAGTAGTCATGGCAGTCAAGATAGAAGAGATGTTTCCTATACTGTATTCACTTACAGTAGATGCACACTAGCATTTGGTTTTCCATCCGCATGGGGAAACCTTATCCACTTAGAAAGCAGTATGCAGAAACCAGCGGACCTCATAGACTATAATGGGGTCCACTGGGTTTCCACCAATTTTTTTTTTTTTTTTTTTTTTATACTGAAACCAGCCAATTTTAGGAAGATTCAGCGGCGGAGTCACCTACGGAGACTCCAACGCTAGTGTGAATCCAGCATTAAACTGTCTGCAGAGCCAATATCTACCACTATATGGTTACCATGCAGAGATAATATTGGTATACCTAAGTTGGGGGCCCACTCGGACAGGTTTGTCCCCTGTGCTGAACACCTAGCTGCATCTCTGGCAATGTGTAAACCCAGCCTAAAGTGAACAGTACAGCTGTTTGTGTATTGTTTAGATAAATTGTGTTGAGTCTATAATTGTGATTTAGATAATTACATTTTATTAGTGATCAATGCAAAAATATAATAATTCCAAACCGTTCACCTACTTATTCTTGATACTGTATAGTGTATCTAAACCTCCAGAACAACAAAACTATATACAGTACAGACCAAAAGTTTGGACACACCTTCTCATTCCAAGAGTTTTCTGTATTTTCATGACTATAAAAATTGTAGATTCACACTGAAGGCATCAAAACTATGAATTAACACATGTGGAATTATATACTTAACAAAAAAGTGTGAAACAACTGAAAATATGTCTTATATTCTAGGTTCTTCAAAGTAGCCACCTTTTGCTTTGATTACTGCTTTGCAAACTCTTGGCATTCTCTTAATGAGCTTCAAGAGGTAGTCATCTGAAATGGTTTTCACTTCACAGGTGTGCCCTGTCAGGTTTAATAAGTGGGATTTCTTGCCTTATAAATGGTGTTGGGACCCATCAGTTGTGGTGTTTAGTCAGGTGGATACACAGCTGATAGTCCTACTGAATGGAGTGTTAGAATTTGTATTATGGCAAGAAAAAAGCAGCTAAGTAAAGAAAAATGAGTGGCCATCATTACTTTAAGAAATGAAGGTCAGTCAGTCTGAAAAATTGGGAAAACTTTGAAAGTGTCCCCAAGTGCAGTGGCCAAAACAATCAAGCGCTACAAAGAAACTGACTCACATGAGGACCGCCCCAGGAAAAGACGACCAAGAGTCACCTCTGCTGCGGAGGATAAGTTCATCCGAGTCACCAGCCTCAGAAATCGCAGGTTAACAGCAGCTCAGATTAGAGACCAGGTCAATGCCACACAGAGTTCTAGCAGCAGACACATCTCTACAACAACTGTTAAGAGGAGACTGTGTGCAGCAGGCCTTCATGGTAAAATAGCTGCTAGGAAACCACTGCTAAGGACAGGCAACAAGCAGAAGAGACTTGTTTGGGCTAAAGAACACAAGTAATGGACATTAGACCTGTGGAACTCTGTGCTTTGGTCTGATGAGTCCAAATTTGAGATCTTTGTTTCCAACCACCGTGTCTTTGTGCGACGCAGAAAAGGTGAACGAATGGACTCTACATGCCTGGTTCCCACCGTGAAGCATGGAGGAGGAGGTGTGATGGTGTGGGGGTGCTTTGCTGGTGACACTGTTGGGGATTTATTCAAAATTGAAGGAATACTGAACCAGCATGGTTACCACAGCATCTTTCAGCGGCATGCTATTCCATCCGGTTTGCGTTTAGTTGGACCATCATTTATTTTTCAACAGGACAATGACCCCAAACACACCTCCAGACTGTGTAAGGGCTATTTGACCAAGAATGAGAGTGATCGGGTGCTACGCCGGATGACCTGGCCTCCACAGTCACCAGACCTGAACCCAATCGAGATGGTTTGGGGTGAGCTGGACCGCAGAGTGAAGGCAAAAGGGCCAACAAGTGCTAAACATCTCTGGGAACTCCTTCAAGACTGTTGGAAGACCATTTCAGGTGACTACCTCTTGAAGCTCATCAAGAGAATGCCAAGAGCGTGCAAAGCAGTAATCAAAGCAAAAGGTGGCTACTTTGAAGAACCTAGAATATAAGACATATATTCAGTTGTTTCACACTTTTTTGTTAAGTATATAATTCCACATGTGTTGATTCATAGTTTTGATGCCTTCAGTGTGAATCTACAATTTTTATAGTCATGAAAATACAGAAAACTCTTGGAATGAGAAGGTGTGTCCAAACTTTTGGTCTGTACTGTGTGTGTGTGTGTGTGTGTGTGTGTGTTATATATATATATATATATATATATATATATAGATATATATAGATATATAGATATATATGCCTCTAATGATAATGAGATGACTCTGCCATATAATAATAATGAGAGAACTCTGCTTATAAGAATACACCACAGTCTATATAGCAAAGCTTACAAGTAAGCTACAGGAAATGTTGTAACTGCTCTAGTACATATTGTAAAAATTAAAATATTTAAAGATCTATATTTGTGAAGTGTATAAAACGAAAAAATCTACATGTTTAAATATACAGCTGCATCTCAATAAATTAGAATATCTTTGAAACGTTCATTCATTTCAGTAATTCAATTCCTAATCAGCGTCTTCCATAATTGTGTGTCCTAGTGAACCAGAATGAGGAGCATTTAAAGGCTTAGGAAACCTTGGCAGGTGACACACTGAATTTACAATACTGAACTTTTTTACAATATTCTAATTTTCTTAGATTTGGGTTTTCATTACCTGTAATCCATAATCAACATTTACAGAAATAAAACACTTGAAATAGAACACTCTGTGTGAAAAGAATCTAGAAAATATAGGAGGTCACTTTTTTAATTGAATTACTGAAATAAATAAGCGTTTCAAAGATATTCTAATTTATTGAGATTCACATGTACGTTTAGAAGAAAAATGTAATTGTCTGATAAAACATCCCCATAACAGAGAATGTCCAGCATAGAAAAATAATTTTTAAAACCGCTCAGAACGGTGTACAAAAACAAAAAAAGGCATATTTACCTTACCAATCTCCCACTTCTCGTTTTAGTGTAAAAGAACATAATTGGCTGCAGCAGTTACATCTCCCTGTGTCAGGACATTATTGCTGCAGCATGAAGTAGAGACTGGCAGGGGATCATAGGGCATTTGCATAGGACTGGCATGGAAATGATGGGATGAGTATGCTTTTTTTATTTTGTATACTATCCTTAACTGGTTTTTTTTTTAAGATAATAAAAGTTTCTTCACTGGGCAACCTCTTATGATATGACTGTATGTTATAATGTTGGGACAGGAGTATTGAGTGGGTACAGAAGCTGAGCCCACGCCATACGTGACAGAAGCCTACTGTATTTACAGCTGGCACCACTCCCTCTGGCCCGCATCCCCTCCCCCCCCCACACACACTTTGCTGGCCCAAGGGGTGTTGGATGGTGGATATGGTGGCCAGGGTATCCCAGGTCTGTTATCTTGATATATTTATTGCAGTGTGTAATATGAAAACAGAACAGGAACAATATAATACAATACATATGTTTTTTACAAAATAAGATACCACATATTAAAACTTTAAAACACACTCACTTTCCCATTTACATATTAAAAAATACAACTTGCCCACAAAGAACAATGTATGTTAATGAAAAAAAATGTTAAACAATGCCTGGATGGCAACGATGATAAAATGAAAAATTAAAAACTGTTTGCATTCGGGAAGGGGTTAACATCCCTGTTGACAGTATACACTTTGTATTCATGAACTGTATTTCCCAAACATAGTCTTAATTAAGTTCTTCCAAAAAAGTATAAGCTGAAATAATGTGACTTGTCTTCAACAAGTTTTTAGACAACTAAACAATGACTTATAGGGTACAGATGTAGCAAAGTTTAACATGACATGCTTAGTTAGACAGATGAAGAGAGAGCACATTCTGTCTGCACCCATCATCATTCACTGCAATGTAAAAAGCATGAAAGGAGTCTTTGTCCATCTTGTTTATTTTTCAAATAGAAGTCCTGCAGGCAGAATTTTGATTTCAACAAATTTTTAACAAAGAAGACAGAAATAAAACTTCCATCTTATTTTCTACATTACAGGAAACAAGTGCGGGTGCAAAACAAATGGAAAAAAGTCCAACACTATTCGGTCTACATTTGTACAAAAAAATTACGGTGTGCAGCAATTACGACATATTTATGAACAGTGTGCGCCAGAAAGAACACTTTTAAAGCATTCTGGTGCACAGTTTTCAAAAGTGTCTAACTTTACGACACATTCATGAAACACAAAAGAACGAATATGGTGCAGATTCTCTTGTGCAAACTATACGAAGTTTAAAATGGTGTAAACTTAGTTGACAATTCAACTGATAAATCAACTAAAGAGAAGAAAAAAAGGTTTTACGTACCCAATAAATAATTTAAAAAAATATCGCAGGTGCGTCGCAACCTACCAAAAGGGACATATTATAAAATATAAACTTTATTAAATAATCTGAATAAAAAGGGAATCCACCCATAGGACAGAACAACAGAAAAACCACACAGACCATACAAAAAGGATCCAGGATAAAGCCACTACCATATCAGGATATATAATCCACAGTATCAGTAGTGCATTATCTCTTAGCAAAATAACATCAATGGCGGTACTGCAAGTTAACTCGCCATTCATCACCAGCAGCAACGTTTTTATCTTCTTACACTGCTTGCCAGTGTTAAATGCACCCAAGAGAAATACATATCAATTTAAAACCAGAACCAAATGTTTGCTGGCTTTCTAACAGTGTATCAGCACAAAGCCCAATATGACTACCTGCTCCTAATCATACACTAACACCTATTTAATAACAACTGAAGCGTTTCTAAACTCTCATTTTACTAGTTTTTCATCAGAGGTGCTTTTCTGCAGAGAAGAGGATCCGAAGCTTAGTATTTGTTTCTATACCCAACAGAACTTCCCGCCTCCCCCTTTAAATCATTAGTTATTCACAGAAGGTGCTTGCTCTAACAAAGAGGATCTAAAACTGGAAGCTAAGTCAATATTTGTTGTTTGCCCAGTAAAAGCTCCCGCCTCCCCCTCTGCACTGATATATGGCTGCAAGAGGAAGTGAGCGGCTGAGACTTTTAAGGCAGAAACCCCACCCCCATCAACAGCAAACGGCCAATCGCTGTGCGATCACATGCACAGCTGATACAGGAGGCTGAACGCTAGCGGGGTATGAGCCTCTGTGCAAGCGCACAGATGATCCAATAGGAGGTTTGAACTAGTATATACCTCCTCAATTAAAACGCCCACAGGGGCGTGACCAAAACAATCGGCGCTTGTCAAAGCACTTAGCGTCGGTAAACCATCAGGATGTCATATGCAGGTAAATAAACTAAATTCCTCAAATTTACAGCAGCACGGGACCTTTTTGGGAGGTTTAAACGGCGGGGATATCCTGATGGTGTGCTGAAGAAAGCCCATCAAACAGCTTTAGCCTCCAATAGAGGTTCATTGTTAAAACCCCGGGTGCAGAAAGAAGAGAATGATTTATGGATTATAGCAACATACAATGGGGCCAATAGAGAAGTTTTAAAAGTGCTCAATAATGCTTGGAATAATTTAAAATCTGATCCCGACATTGGTTCTTTATTGAGTGATCATCCTTTGGTGACTTACAGGAGGGATGCTAAGCTGAAAAATAGATTGGTTCATAGTCACCTATCATCTTTACAGACGCATACATGGCTGGAAAAACAATCTAGGGAAATTGTGGGCACATATCCTTGTGGTTGATGTTGAGCCTGTTGCTCCATTAAAACTAGCAAGTCATTTAGAACTAATACCACATTAAAATGGTATAAAAATAGGAATTTTGTAAATTGTAAAACACAGGGGGTGATATATCTGGCGACCTGTTCCTTCTGCGGACTCCAATATGTAGGTAAGACCATTAGGGAGTTCCGCAGGAGGATCAGGGAGCATATCAATGACATTGAACGTGGTGATGATACCCCCATTGCGCGCCATATTTGTGAACAACATGGGGGAAGCCCGGTGGACCTTTATTCTACGTACTATGAAACCTTGGGGTCTGAATGAAGGGATCTCCTATGCGTGCTTTATTTAGATTCTGGGCTTTATTTATCCTTTTTGATCATCATATTACCTCGTATTTATTTTTGATATGTTCCGACCTCCTTTTTGTAATATAATGAAGTGCTCGTTATTAAACACTTTTGATATACCCGCTTATTGCGATCTTTATATTCCATTGAGATGCCTCTTTATCTGTGTCTTTGTCCTTTTTTATCCTTTTGAGGAATTTAGTTTATTTACCTGCATATGACATCCTGATGGTTTACTGACGCTAAGTGCTTTGACATGCGCCGATTGTTTTGGTCACGCCCCTGTGGGCGTTTTAATTGAGGAGGTATATACTAGTTCAAACCTCCTATTGGATCATCTGTGCGCTTGCACAGAGGCTCATAAGCTAGCGTTCAAGCATGTGTATCAGCTGTGCATGTGCTTGCACAGCGATTGGCCGTTTGCTGTTGATGGGGGTGGGGTTTCTGCCTTTAAAAGTCTCAGACGCTCGCTTCCTCTTGCAGCCATATATCAGTGTCGAGGGGGAGGCAGGAGCTTTTGCTGGGCAAACAAACAACAACTATTGACTTAGCTTCTAGTTTTAGATCCCTTTTGTTATAGCAAATATCAGTGCAGAGGGGGAGGCGGGAGCTTTTGCTGGGCAAACAAATAACAAATATTGACTTAGCTTCCAGTTTTAGATCCTCTTTGTTATAGCAAGCACCTTCTGTGAATAACTAATGATTTGGGGCGTGGCCTGGCTATGGAGGAGTGAGGTCGCATGTTCCTCAGCTCCTTCCCTGGCTTACCTGGGCCGATGCCGAATCCGCTGACCAGCGCTTCTCCTGCACCATGGACCATGGGCAAATCCCGGCGAGTCCCACCAAGGTCCTCATCCACTCCTCCGGGGGTCCCCAAGGGGCCCACCATTGAGAGATTTCTCCGGGGCCTGGGCACTCCTGGGGCACAGCTGGCGCCTCCTAAGATGGCGTCCGGCACCGCCGCTTCATCATGCGGCTCTCCCGTGCACACACAGCCGGCGCTCTCAGCTGTTTCAGCCGTCGAGGCGGCCCTGCCTCCATCAGAGATCGGGGCTTGTTCCCTCAGCCCACCGGGATATGGACGATGAGGGAGTCTGGACCCCCTCTCAGCTCCTGTGTCACCAGCGTCGGCAGTGGCCTCTGAGCGGGACTGGCCGTTCCTGCCGCCGTCTCCTGTGCCCTCTATGTCACAGCGATCCCCAGAGGCGACCAACATGAAGCAACCTTCTCCCCAGGGGTCTCCAGGAGGTGAGAGGGCCCCCATCCTGCCCTGTAGCCTCCTCTACCCCTTCCTCAGCCCTGTGCTCTACAATGAAGGCCCCTCTGTTTGCTCCCCCTGGCAATGGGTTACAGCTGGACTTATACCCTCCTGGCACTTCCTCTACCGGTAGTCTTTGCCCAGCACCTGCCATAGTACCGCTGAGCTTGATATCTGCCACGGCGGCTCCATACTTACCCCGGGCATCCCATGTCCCTCTGATACCTCCTCCTGTCACGACCTCCGCTTCTGCTGGTCAGAGTGCGGGGGACCCCACCGGGACTGTTCCTCCTTCATTCTGCACTCCATCCTCTTCTACCACCTCCTCCGACACCCTGGCCGAACTACGCCAACTGAATGCCTATCTCCGTGCCATCCCCACAAAGTCTGACATGGAGGAATATGTGGCACGCCTGGAGCAGTCATACAAATCTGAGCTGGCTGCTGTTCGTTCTACTGTACAATCATTGGAGGGGAGAGTGGATACCCTGGAGGCCTCTTCTACCTCACTTTCTACCCAGCTATCCACCCACGACTCTGTACTGCTGTCTCACTCTCACCAGTTGCACCACCTGACCGATCTCTTGGATGACCTTGAGAACAGGAACAGACGGAACAATATCAGGGTCATTGAACCCCAGCAACTGGACGCTACTCTGTGCACTATTTTCAACTCCCTCTTGGGGGGTCCCTCCTGACTCCCCGCTCGAGTTGGACCGGGCGCATCGTTCCCTTGGCCCACGCCCTCTGGACCCGGCCAATCCTAGAGACGTCAGGTACATAGGTACCAGCTCAAAGAGGCCATCATGCGGAAGGCCAGGGATGCCCGCCAAGTCAAGTTTCAGGATGCTCCTATCAACTTACTCCCGGATCTGTCCAGACTCACCCTTGCCAAGCGGTGTGCTCTGAAGTCTCTACTGGACCTTCTGTTTCAACACCAGATTCCGTACTCCTGGGGGTTTCCTTTCCGACTGCAGGTCCGGCGGGATGGCCGTTCTATCTCCCTAACTCGTCCAGACGATGTTCCTGCCTTCACTGCCGCCCTTGGACTCCCCCCCGGTGTGGATTCCAGAGTGGCCATCGTTATCTGGCACCCCAGAACCAGCCCAACCTGCGCGGTCTCAGCGCCACCCCAGACGCCGCCGACGTGACCGAACCTCCACGACTGCGGCTCAGCAACGGGACCATCAAGCCTTTCCGACTTGAACGCTGAACTGCTTCTCTTGCATACCAGCGAGACTGCCTTTCTGTAACCCCTAAGGGTTTCCGTCCGCCCCCTGCGGGGCCGTGAAGTACCATTATTTTCCCTCTATCTCTATCCTTCCCACTATTTCATTCTCCCCCCTCTCTTTTCTTCTCTTCCCTCTCTGCTTGCCCGCTTCCTTTTTCTTTCTCCTTACTCTGTTTTGTCCCCCTCTCTCCTATGCCTTGGTCTATGTAGCCTCTTTACATTGTTTATATTAGTCAGCAAGTTTTTGTTGTTTCAGTTACCTTTATAGTGGCGTGGCACGGGGACCCCTGGGGGGGGGAGCGGCTCCTTCTTGGAAAGCTCGTTCCCCACCGGGGTCTCCATGCTACTGTGTAGCACGTGTTTAGGTATTGTTTGCCTTTTCCCCACCTGTTTTCGTGGTGGCTCATTCCACCACCTCACTGCACAATCAGTTGAATTCTGTTTCTGTCTCTGTGTTCGATTGTGTCGGATCACATTAGTTTTTCCCTTTCCTAAGTGTGTGTTCCTTTTGTGTCCCCCTTTCCGGCTATGTCTACTTTGAATATTTGCACCTTGAACGCAAGAGGACTTAACGTCCCACAAAAACGTAGCCAGATCTTGTACCAACTTCACAAAAAACGTTCTCATATCTTTATTTTACAGGAGACTCATTTTAAGGAAGGTCATGTTCCGGATATCTGCAACCACCATTTTCCTGTTTGGTTCCACAGCGTCAACCCGGCCGCCAAGTCCAAGGGAGTATCTATTGCTCTGCATAGGTCTCTGCAGCACGAGGTAATGGACACTCTGATTGACCCCGAGGGTAGATTTGTCTTTCTCAAACTGCGCATCGCGGGCACGGTCCTCACCATAGCTGGTTGCTACCTCCCTAATCAGAGACAATTGTGGTACTGTAGGGACCTAGTCGGCAAACTTTCTGACTTTGGCGAGGGGGCATGATCCTCGGGGGTGACCAATTTTGTTTTGGACCCCATGACTGACTCTACCCCTCCCCGCCCTCCCCACTCCCAGTCCCACCTGCGTAGCCTTAAGACTGCTCTTCATAACTCCCAGCTGGTTGACGTGTAGCGCATCCTACATCCTAATGAGCGAGACTACACGTATCACTCCCCCGTGCACAATTCTTATAGCCGCATTGACTTTTTCTTGATCAGCCAGCACGCCCTTTCTTGGGCTCCTACTGGACAGATCGGTTCCACTCTTTGGTCGAACCATTTGCCCGTATTTCTATCAGTGGAGGTTCCGGGACTCGCGCGCCGTCCCCTCACCTGGCGTCTGAACGACAGCCTTTTAAAAGATAACACTTGCCGTGCGGATGTCGGCGCTGCGATCAGGAACTTTGGTCTTGATCACGCTCAGGACTCGACATCACTTCCTCTACAGTGGGAGGCGCTAAAATGCGTGGTCCGGGGCATCCTGATTAAACATGGCGCACGTCTTAAAAAAGAGCAGGCGGCGTGGGTCTCCTCGCAGCTAGCCAAGATTCATTCCCTTGAAATGCAACATAAACGCTCCTCAGGCGGACTTCACGGAGCTCCTCAATGCTAGAGAGGAGCTTCGGGCCCACTTAGACGAGATGTCCATGCTCTTCCGTGACCGTGTCCGGAAGCATTATTATGAGTTCGCGGATAAGTGTAGCCGTTCCCTCGCGCGTCGCCTACATCCTCGCAATACCCCCACGTACATCCCCCGGATAAGTAAAGGCCCTGGGCGATCGATCCATGACCCAGTGGACATAGCGGAGGCGTTTGGTTCCTTTTACCACGACCTTTATAACATTCGTGGGCAATATGCCTATATTGCCCCGGACTCTCTTAACGAGAAAATCTGGGAGTATGTTGTCGAGACCTCTCTTCCCACTATCGCTCCCTTAGAGCGCTTCTTGAGGACCCTTTTTCCAAAGAGGAGGTCTCCCTTGCCATTCAATCTTTCCCCCCCCGGGCAAGTCCCCTGGCCCCGATGGGTTTACCCCCAGATTTTACAAGTCCTTCCAAGACCTCCTCTCTCCAATGATGGCCCGTGTCTTTAATAGTATTGATGACACCACTCCGTTTACCCCCCAATCCCTATCAGCCCTTATTACAGTTCTCCCCAAACCTGGAAAAGATCCGTCCTGCTGTGCCAGTTAGCGCCCAATTTCCCTGCTCAACATTGACATCAAACTATTTGTCAAATTGCTGGCTAATCGTCTTTCCCCTTTTAATACCGGGCCTGATCCATACTGATCAGGTTGGCTTTATTACAGGCCGTGAGGCCAGGGACAATGTTTGCAAGACGGTCATGGCGATCTCTGCAGCCCGCACTACCAATGTCTCTATGTGCTTGCTCTCTGTGGATGCTGAAAAAGCGTTCGACCGCATTTATTGGGGCTTCCTGCAGGCCACACTTCAACAAGTTGGAGTCGGCCTGGGGTTTCTGGGTAAGGTGCTTTCTCTTTATGGCGACACGTCGGCAAAGGTGCGGATCAATGGGCTCCACTCCAACTCCTTTCCGGTTAGGAATGGCACGCGACAGGGTTGCCCCTTGTCCCCTCTTTTATTCACACTGGTCATGGAACACTTAGCGACAGCCTTACAGAACTGTCCTAGCGTCCATGGTTTGCAGCTGGGCAACCGACAGGTCAAAACGGCCTTATACGCTGATGACCCTCCTCTTGTACGTCTCTCAGCCGTGCGTTTCATTTCCATCCATCTTGCGCGAGTTCTGTCGCTTTGGCCACCTGAGCAATTTCAAGGTGAACCTCTCCAAGAGTGAGGCGCTCAACATCACCTTGCCCCCAGCTGAAGCAGCCCTCCTAGCGAACGATTTCTCCTTCAAATGGCACCCTACCTCCATTAAATATCTCGGGATCCACGTCCCTTCAGACCTCACCCTTCTCTACCGCCTTAATTACTTACCGATCCTTGAATCCCTTTCGACGGACCTACGGAAATATGGTTCCCTCATGCTCTCCTGGTTTGGTCGCATCAACGTGCTGAAAATGGTTGTCATGCCTCGTTTATTATATATGTTCCAAGCTCTGCCCATTCCTATACCACGTTCTTTTTTTGCTCGCACTCAGACTGTTTGGGAGGTTTGTATGGGGAGCAGAGCGGAGCAGGTTTCGCTTCCGGACGCTGACGCGCAATAAACTCCGTGGCGGTGTGGGCCTGCCTGATCCTCGACTATACTACCGCGCGTCAGTACTGTTGCACCTCTTTGACTGGCGTTATCGCGGGGCGGACAAGCAGTGGGTCTCGGTTCTTTATGGTATCCTCCTCCAGGACACTACACCTGGGCCCCCTCCTACATTGGCCCCTGGGAATCTGACCTTGGTACCTGCCTCTCCACTGCCAACTGGGATAAGTCCTTCCTGTACACGCATAAACTCCAGCTGCCCTGCGGTGCGCAGGAAAAGAACTACAAAATACTGACCCGCTGGTACCGCTGTCCTGACCTCTTGCATAGGATCTACCCTGGTGTTTCTGACCGGTGTTGGCAGTGTGGTTCCGAAAGAGGCACCTTGTATCATATTTGGTGGGAATGCGCGGCCCTCAAGCCCTTTTGGGATGCCGTCTTTACGCTTTATGCTAAAGTGAGCGGCAGATCTGTCACACCCTCGCCCCAGCTTGCACTTCTTTCCATTATACCAGGGAGGGTCTCGGCTGTTAAGAAGTACCTCTTGCGACATTTCCTCACCACCGCCAGAACAGTCATTCCCAGGCATTGGCGCAGTACTGCCGCACCTACTCTGATGGAGTTTCTTCAGGAGCTTCTCCTTATCAGGAGAATGGAAGCCCTGGTGGCCGAGGACTCGTCCGACCCCTCTAAATTCGAGTCCCTCTGACGGCCGTGGGTGATGTTTCAGGAGGCCTCGGAGTTCTCCTCCTTCTTTTCTTGATGTAGGGTTGCTTTGCTCCTCTGTTGGTGCAGTGTCTGGCTGCTCTCCATAACCAAATTTTCCCTTTCATCTCTCCCCCCCCCCTTTTGCCCCAGTGCGCTCCCTCTGTCCTTGTCGTGTCTGTGGTCTTGTGTGTCCCGTACACTGTGTACTCCCTACGACCCCCCTCCCTTTCAACGTTTGTCTTAATCTACTGTTAGGTGGGTGGTCCTGTGGTAGCTCTCTACAGTTGGATTTTTGTTCAGCCATCACCCACCTATTGTTATAGTTATTTTAGTTGCCACTGTGTTATTCATTGCCGATTTCTTTATTGTGGGCCTCGCCAGCCCTTCACCTAATCCTTTATTACTGTGCCTTATCTATTATCAAACAGTGGGGTCCTGGGTGTTGGAACCCCACTTATGTTTTTTTTTATTCTTGACCTGGGAAACCCCTTTAGGCTGAAACCCCACATTGCGAAAATGCTGCATTTTACAGTACCTGCAAAGTGGATGGGAGTCTGGCTAATCCCATCCACACATTGCAGAAAAAAATCTGCAGCGGAAAAGCTGCATTTTCAAAAACGCCCTCGTTTTTGAAAATCACAGCATGTCAATTATACCTGCGGAAACACTGGCGTTTTCCATATAGGAATAATGGTGTAAATAAGTCCATAGAGGAAAACTGCGAAAATGGTGTTTCCACCACGTTTTTTTCCACAGCGGTTTTTTACTGCATTTCGCTACATGGTACTTCAATTAGGAAACAAAAGGAGTATTATTAACAAGGTGCACTATTTAAGGGGGGTACACAGGGACACTATTAATTTAAATATGCCCTTGGCAGTATTACTTATTCTGGTGGGGGTTATATTAGCAGGGACTTTATGTAGATGAGGACAATATGGGTCAGATGCCTGGAAAAGTGAGGAGTCAAAGATGTCTGTGCTGCAAACTTTACAGAGACAAGTCACAGTTGCTCATGAATGGAAGGGACGGAAATGTGAACGATTACAGTCAGAGACGTCACCTGTAAGTCACAACATTGTTCCTGTACTGTATTTACCTAAATGGTCTTCACAAACCTGCTTAGATCTGGTATCTACCACAATATGGTCACCGTATAGTGATAGTATTGGTATACCTGAGCTGGGGACCCACTTGGACGTTTGCCAAACCTGTGTAACATACATTTACTGTGCATATTATTTGATCTACATTTATAGTAGATTTTTAGTAATCCTAATAAATAATCTTTCATGGTAAAGGCAATATCTAAGTGAAGTGTCAAGTTAAACTTTGTTACATCTGTACATTGTATATATCACTGACAAGAAACATGGGAAACCAATGATATGCTTAAAATATAACTTTAACCATCTCTCCTTCGTGAAATCAGTACCTACAGCTACTACAGTAATTATAAACTTAACCTGTCCAAAAGCATTGCCCTCAATGTTCCCCTGCCGGAGCTTTTACTCCGTAATCTCTGCTCCTCCTTCCCCTTTAAAAGTCTCCAAAAGTGATTAAATACCTGGGTGTGCAGCTTCCTAATAGTCTATCTGACACATACTCGCTGAACGTCCTACCGATTCTGCGTACTCTACAGGCAGCTCTTACTCGCTGGGATACCAAAGGCTTCTCTTGGTTGGGTTGCATTAATCTGCTGAAAATGAATGTTCTCCTCAGATTCCCCAGATCTCTTTCAAACCGTCCCCATATTACCCAAACATTTTTTTGCTACGGTCCAGAAAACTTTCACTAAGTTTATTAGGGCGTCAAAGGCCCCCGAGAATCACAAGGAACACTCTTATCAGGTCCAAACGGAGTGGAGAGCTGGCAGTCCTGGATTGCTTCAGTTATTACTTGGCTGCGGTCACTGCACGTATTCTTGATTGACATCACTCTGTGTGCTCTAAACTCAGGGTTGCCTTGGAGGGACCTCTGAGTCCCCTCCTTTTCACTGCCCTCCTGTGGCTCCATAAGCGCTATTGGTCAGACAGTACGATTCATGTGCTCCCCTATCTCACGCGCCAGGTACTCGGATCTTGCCGACCCTATGGTGCTGTGCAGAGACTGTTCCAAAATGATGGTCCTATGACCCCTATCTCGGGCAACCCAGAATTTCCTGCTGCACTTCACTCTTCTTTTCTCTCCTATACTGTAGGCCAACCTATCCTCAGGTTTCATCTGGTAACATCTTCCTTCTCCCCCCACTCTGAATTGCTCGCCTCCCTTTCAGATCCTGACTCCGCTGCCTCCCACTGGCAGTATGCCCAGCTTTCCCATTTTTATGTCACTCTCAAGACATCACATGACCTCCATAGGGCGTTATTGCCTTTGGAACGCTTGTGCCTCTCACCCCATGTTCCAGCTCATACTGTCTCATCTATGGCATGCTACTGGAGGACTCCGCTGACTGTCTGCCAGTGTACACGGGTGGCTGGGAGAGGGAACTGGGGGTCTCATTCTCGCCAGATGTGTGGCCATCGGCTTTCCAGGCATGCCACAAGTTCTCTATATCTTGTAAGGCACAGGAAATTAATTATAAGATCCTCTCTTAATGGTACAAAGTTCCATCTGTCCTTCATGAGATCTACCCCTCCACCTCGGATCGATGCTGGAGATGTAGCAGTGACTGGGGCACGTCTGGTGGTCAGAGGTCAGTCGCATTATTCGGACGATCACTGACATCGCTCTGGACAATGACGCTACTCCCCTCCTCCTCTCCATCTTTCCGTGCAAAATTAGGAAGCACACCTGTTAGCTACTAGGCTTCGTATTAGTGGCAGCGAGGTCCGTTATTCCTAGATTACTAGGGAGTAATTAGTTTCACTTATTGATATAAAATCCAAACATACTTAGTGGACACTCCCCATGTGTATTGATTCAGTGAATTAAATATAAATATAGTAAAATGTCCTCATTAGTATCCAACCGAAAGTACTAACACTGGTACCACGATGTAAATACGGGTCTCATATGATACATTAGTCGCTCATATTGTTAGGTCTCATTTCATCTCAATGCATTTCCCCACTAAACAAAAGGAAAAGGCTTCATCAGGAGTGTGATGAACCGACCCTCAGGTACATATCTATCTTGGAAATGTATTTTCACTTGCTCATCTCTCTCCCACCTACTTTTAGGAATGCCATGTTTAAGTTGTGCATAACATGGGGGGTGGTCACTCCAGCCAGTCAGGCAGTTTTTATTACCTCCTGGATAGCAGATGCCATGAGGGAGGGAGGGCAAGCGACCCCCCCCAAACCTGTGCCGGTATTTTTCTATCCATGTTCCTTTTTATTTGATATGCTTTATTTTACTTTTATCCGTATTATTTTTGCTTGGTAATTGATATATATTCCTGCATATGTTAATGCTTAGTACCGACCCACTTGGGGTTAATAAATATATAAAATTTAAAAAGCTCGTTCTGTATTATCCTATCAACCCAGAACACTCACTGGAGCTGGGTGTGAGGCAATTGAAGCGATCTCAGGTGTGCTGAACGCGGGTTCAGTAGGACGAGATCCTTCACAAGGAGACTATATGCGGAAGTACATAGATAAATAAATAAATAATAAAAAAAACAAAAACAAAAGGATTGCAGTAAAAACTTTGTTTCCTGGGTCCCAATGGTGGATGCTTGTACTCATGTTAAGCTTAACTCTTGTGTTAACCTTCTTGTGAAGTCAACATCTCTCAACTTGTCTTTCCATTCTCAGACAGCCCATATTGGTACTTGCAACATTTTAAAGGGATAGTCTTATAAACAGAAGTTTTCTATTTAAACCAGCTATAATATAAAGAGCTGGTAGCACTATTACTCATTGCTCCAGTGCCATCGTTCTGGTGGTTGCGCCACAATGATAGGTATCCAGTACGTCAGTGATGGGATGCCATTTAACCCAGCAGCATACTGAAACCTGTATTTGTTACTGATTTTGCTTGTTATTTTGTCTCTACTGCAATGATGATATCCTGTTGCTTCAGCAAAATAATGGCTAATTCTTCCATGTTCTGAGTGGACAGTTTCTAATGAGATCATCAAAGACAGTTCTCTCAATCATTGCCTTAGTCTCAGCGTACAGTTCACTCTTCAGTTCCTTAATCTGGTTCCATACGGCTGCTGCTCCTGTCGACCCTGCCTTAAGGCATCCACTCCATGGTTCCTATTCTTGTATATGGTACCGTCACCCTTGGATACTTCTAGTACCTGTAGCACTTCTTCTGATTCCTACAGACTACATACATGTTTTGTCACTACATCTGGCATCTGTATTGGTACTCCTGGTTCTGACCTCCGGCTTGTTCCTTGCTCTTTACGCATCCCTTGGTCAGACACATCCATACTACACTGCTAGTGGTGACCTTTACCCTATTTTCACCCAACAGTGAAAATTAACCTGTGACAGTCATCTTTTGAACAACTGATTCAGTCTCAGACATATTCATCATATGTATAACAGGCACATGGTGATGGTCACAGTTAGGTGCATAACATAGTCATGTTTCTACTAGGCTGTAAACACAGACTATACCAGCTAAGGCTAGGTTCACACCTGCGCCTGAACTCCGTTGGAGGGATTCCGTTCCCCATTCCATTTGAAAAATGCGGAGATTCTCTCCGCGTTCTTCGCTCTTTTCAGGCGGAAACCTGGCGGACCCCATTATAGTCTATGACGTCCGTGGGTAAACTCTTTTTTAAGAGGATTAGGTTTCCATTGGGGGGGGGGTCCCCAAGCGGACCCCCCTCCAACAGAAACCTGAACGCAGGTGTGAAGCTAGCGTAAGTGGTGCAAGATCCAAAAAATATTCAGACGGAGATGACCTCTCCTCTGTTATAATGCATAAAGATATACTTAAATGTTCGCACCTTTCTGTTATACATCACCATCCAGATCCTGAATCCTGCATGGAGCAGCCTGTAATGCAAGCTAAAGAGAGACCAGCCTGGGAGCCTTCAATAGTGTCCTGGCTGTCATAGCAAATGAGATCCGGGCCACCAATCTACATAGAGATGGTGGTGCCCCATGTGCCTCCACAAAAATTATTTCGGTCATTAGCGTCAGGTCTTTGCTGTATAATACAGAAGAGACCCAGTGGCTATGGTGGCCACTCTTCTCCTAAGCTTCCATCATATTTAAATAGCTGACATCTGCCATAATAGTACAACGGATGTTGGGAAGGAATTAATAAAGTATATTACAAAATTTATTAATGCTGCCAGAAAAAAAAAATTAAAAGCTGTCCAAAAGTTAAGTTTCGCTTTAATAGTGTAATAGTGAGACTTTATCCATGCCTTCAGTTTCTGACCTGTTTCCCCAACATAAAAACCCCCTAATAGGACAGTGCAAATTATCAAGTAGACCGTATTAGATGTAGAACATGTGAATGTGCCAGGAATTTTATAGTCCTTTAGAGTGTTGGGCATCTGGATTCTGTCCATGGTCATTACAGGGACACAGGTTTTTACAGATTGCTTAGGTTGCGTTGCATACATTATAGGTGTTTCTGTATAGCTTTTGGTAACGTTTTTTAGATTTGGAAGCTGACATTATTATAGAAGAGGAGGAAATCTTGTTTTCAGATGGTTGTCCTTCTGTAGAATATGGTGTAGTTTCTTTGAGGTCTTTCTTAGTGCCACCAGCTGTGGACTGTAGGCCACTACACAATTGTTTTGTTCTTTTTCTATGTATTGGAGAAGTTGATTTATTGGTATCCTGTTGGTTCTGATGATGTGGTTATGAAATGAAATGGGATGGTAGCCCTGATTCAAAAATATCTGTTTAGGCTAGCTTCCTTCACTTCCAGGTGAAGGTGTCATCATCAGACATGCACAGTACTGTGTGCTGAGGCAGAGGAGGGAGAGTCAGTCAACTAGCAGGGGCTGAGCTGAGCACCAGGAGATAGTGAAGCCCATTGATGGAAAGCATAGGGATAAAAGGACAATTTTTAAAAGAATGAAGCATAAGAAATACATCATTGTAAACTGTGCTGACAGCCCTACAAGGTAATGTGATTAGTTTATATCTCAATTTTATTATTTATTTATATAGCACCATTAATTCCATGGTGCTTTACATTTGAGGGTTTACATACGGAACAAAACAAATACAATACCTACAGTGACCAACTGGCACAGTGGGATAGAGGGTCCTGCCAGCAAGGGCTTACAATCTATGAGGGATAGAGACAGGTGAGGACAGATTCCCTTTAAGCCCTCATATGGCTCTGTGAACAAACAATAAAAAAGTTATGAGGTTTGGAAGGCGGGGAGTCAAAAATGAAAACTGAAAAATAACTTCAGCAGGAAGGGCTTAAATTAGCTTTTGCCCTGAGGAGACTGCTGGACTGTGTTGATATATGGCAGATTCTATGTGTGAGAGAACTTTTAACTTTGATTTGCAGATAGCACAAATAGTGATTTCTGCAAGTATTCCTGAGCCCATACAGTAAACTGCAATACAGATTCATGGCTATTTTTAATGCAGTGCTGCCTGACAGCCCATAGATTATGAGCATTCAATATTGTCCATCAGTCTTGTCCCTTGTGCATATGGATGTTGTCAGATTCTCTGAATCTTTTGATGAAATTAAAGCATAACTAAACTTTCAGACAACTTTTGATTTTCTGGCAGTATTTGTGTCATTAATAAATTTTGTAATATACTTGAATAATATATGTGAAATCCTGCATTGTTTCACTTTTTCCCTTGCTTCTGTATTGAGAGCTGTACGGAGACTGCAAGCAGGACTATTCTCTCTGCGTTTTTATGCCTTTTTCGGGCGGAAACACCAGATAGCTGACATAAACTTGGGTACAGACTGGGCAGGGACTTTGAAGACCTGTGTGGAAAACACCAGGCTTGATAAATCAACCGCGCTGACTTCTATTGAGTGTGCGTGGCCATCACAACAGACAAAATATAGGATATGTCAGGATATGATTATTATCACCATCTGTTAACAAAAAACACATGAATACAACGGATTCCGTTCGGGGATTCTGTCCCCCATTCCGATTGAAAAATGTGGAGTGAAAAGTCCTGCGAGCAGCGCATTTCTCTCCTCATTTTTCGGGCAGGAACCTGACAGACCCCATTATAGTCTATGGTTTCCGCTTTTTAAGCGGATTGGGTTTCCGTTTTTCGGGTCCCCAAGTGTACCGGAAGCATGGGTGCAGGTGTGAACCTAGCGTTACAAATATGGACCATCTGTTTTTCACAGATGATTGGAATGTTAAAAACCATACAATCGTGTAAATAAGGTCCTACAGAAACCTATAGGAATTTGGCAAAGTTTATCTTATTATATAAGCAACGTTGTTAGTTACACATGTGGTAAAATGGGTTGTGAACATTACAGTAACTATGATATAGCTTCACAAGCTGCTAGTCTTAAAATACAGCAATGCATTGCTGGGAAGTATACAGATTCTATAGCAGCAGGGGCGCACCGCTAATGAGGCGAAGTGATGCGGCCGCCTCAGGCGGCACTATCTTGTCAGTTTCGGGGGGCAGCATTTTGATTGACCTAAATCAGCCCAAGACAGGCCGCTTTAAAAAACATGCTGAGCGGGGCCTGTCCTGGGCTGGTTTAGCGTTTAAGGCAGGGGAGGAGAGATGTAGCTCAGGGCGGCCGTGCAGAAACAGCTCTGCTTCAATACTCACCTATTGGCAGCAGCGCTGCTCCAGCGGTCCACACTGAAGCGTTCACTTAGCCTGCTCCTAGCTCTCCACCTCCGTTCACTTAGCCTGCTCCTTGCTCTCCGCCCCCGCCCGCACCCACGCTTGGCTGCGTGCATCACGTGACGTGACCTGACGTGATAGGACACACAGTGGCTCCTGCGAGGTCTCCCAAGGTGTCCCTGCTCTCAGAAGCGCTACTGAGGTAAGTGTTTCCTATTAGATAAATATTGCTTTTCTAAGTATTTATCCCCTATCCATAGGATAGAGGATAAATACCAGATTAATGATGATGGCGGGTTGGGTGACGTGGGGGGGGGGGCGGGTGAGACAAGGTTTGGGGTGCGGTGGATGTTGAGTGTCGCGGGGGGGGGGGGAGGGGCGTTGGCAGAAAAAGCCTCCAAGCAAAGAATATCCTCTGTGATACGGAGCAGGGATTATGTGCCCAGCACTGTAAGGGTAGCTCATACCAGGCCCATATAACCTTAGTACACTGCTGCTCAAACCCAGGGGCGCACCGCTAATGAGGCGAAGTGAGGCGGCACTGTCCGTCACTGTCTGGGGGGCGGCATTTTTACTATTTATTTAATGTAAAACAGCCCAGGACAGGCCGCTTTTAAAAAAACAAAGCTGCGTGATACCTGTCTTGGGCTGGTTTATGAGACCTCTGCATGTCAGCGCAGGCGGCGATACAATGACGTCATCGCGCCTCCTACGCTGACATCGCGGACAAGAGGAGGAGCGGCTGCATCAAGGCATTGCAGGTAGGTGACAATAACTTTTCTTTATATATAAATAGGCCGTAATCTGCTGGAGTATCTCCAGCAGGTAACGGCCTATTTACTTATCGATCCCCGCGCCTGCTGTGGCCGCCCCCGCTTCCCCTTCTGCTATCGGACGCAGAAGGGGGGGAGCAGAAGCGGCTGTGAGCGGCAGCAGGAATCGGTGAGGCCAAATTCTATTATTATTATATTCCGGGGTCTTTTCAGACCCCGGAGTATAATAATCGGAGACCCAGGGTAGGTGATAAACATAAAAAACATTGTTACTCACCTCTCCGGCGATCCGATGTTACTCCCAGCAGGCTTCGGCCTTCTTTGGTGACGTCCAAGGCGTCACGTGCGCCAGATCGACGTCATTATGTTGTGACGCCGGTCTGTGCGACATTGAAGAGGGCCGAAAGCAGGGGAGCGAAGCAGAGCCCAGGTAAGTAACATTAGTTTTTATGTTTGTCACCGCCTTGGTCTCCGATTATTATACTATGGGGTCTGAAAAGACCCCAGAGTATAATAATAGTTCATGGGTGGGTTACTATGGAGCATAATACCGAGTGCAGGGGCCACTATGGAGCATAATACCGAGTGCAGGGGCCACTATGGAGAATAATACCGAGTGCAGGGGCCACTATGGAGCATAATACTGTGTGCAGGGGCCACTATGGAGCATAATACCGAGTGCAGGGGCCACTATGGAGCATAATACCGAGTGCAGGGGCCACTATGGAGCATAATACTGTGTGCAGGGGCCACTATGGAGCATAATACCGAGTGCAGGGGCCACTATGGAGCATAATACCGAGTGCAGGGGCCACTATGGAGCATAATACCTAGTGCAGGGACCACTATAAGGAATAATACCATGTGCACGGCCACTTTGGAGCATAATACTGTGTGCAGGGGCCACTGCGAGGCATAATATTGTGTGCAGGGGCCACTATGGAGCATAATACCGTGTGCAGGGGCCACTGCGGGGCATAATACCGTGTGCAGGGGCCACTGCGGGGCATAATACCGTGTGCAAGGGCCACTGCAGGGCATAATACCCTGTGCAGGGGCCGCTGCAGGGCATAATACCATGTAATACTGTGTGCAGGGGCCGCTGTGGGCCATAATTGATGTTCTATCCTTAGGACAGAATTATCAATAAGAGA
This sequence comes from Leptodactylus fallax, assembly GCA_947044405.1. Lineage (NCBI taxonomy): Eukaryota > Metazoa > Chordata > Amphibia > Anura > Leptodactylidae > Leptodactylus > Leptodactylus fallax. The sequence continues at coordinate 1,722,157 of CAMRHE010000202.1, forward strand.
TCAGTGGACCCCACCGGGGCTATGGTGCCTGTTTATATCACACGCTGTCTGTTTATAATGACCATGTGATGTAATTACAGTCTTGTCACATAGACATGTATAGGACGAGGCTGTAGTTACATTACCTGGCCCCTATGAGATGAATGACACTATGTAAACAGAGAAGCGATCATGGCACTTACACAGGTACAACGGTTCATTCAAACAGCTGATCAGTGGGGGTCCTGGGTTTTTGAGCCCCACTGATTACACTGTGTTCCAAATTATTATGCAAAAAGTGTTTAGGAGTGATAAGGTAAGAATTTTTTTGTTTGTCAGTTAAACTCATTGATGGTGATGTGTGTCAGGGCTCTTTATATCACTGAAAGCAATTGCAGACACCTGTGCTAATTAGTTTGGCAGGTGTGTCCAATTAAAGGCAAGACTACTTAAGAAGGCTGTCCCACATTATTAAGCAGCCTACATTTTCAGCCAAAATGGGAAAGAAAAAGGATGTGTCGGCTGCTGTGAAGCAACAAATTGTGGAGTGTTTAGGTCAAGGCATGACTACAATCAACATTGCCAAGACACTTCATTGTGATCATCGCACAATCAAGAAGTATGTAGCTGATAAGGGAAAATTGAGGACTCTTCCCAACAGGCAATTACGTCAGGTTAAAAGAGCAGCTTCAAAAATGCCTTGTCATAGCAGCAGACAAGTTTTTGAAGCTGCTGGTGCCTCCAACGTCCCCCGAACAACAAGATGCAGGGTCCTTCAGAGGTTTGCAGCTATGCGTAAGCCATCCTGTCGACCTCCTCTATCCACTGCACACAAGCCGAAACGGCTCCAGTGTGCCAAACAATACATGACTTCAAAACTGTTTTGTTCACCAATGAGTGCCGTGCAACATTTGATGGTCCAGATGGATGGAGTGGAGGATGGCTTGTTGATGGACACCCCATGCAAACACGGCTACGGCGCCAACAAGGAGGAGGTGGAGTAATGTTTTGGGCTGGAATCATGGGGAGAGAGATTGTCGGCCCCTTTAGGATCCCTGAAGGGGTAAAGATGAACTCCATAATGTATGTGCAGTTTCTCAAACAGCACTTCCTGCCATGGTTCAAGAAGAACCATGCATTCTGCAGAAAGATCATTTTCATGCATGGTAATGCACCATCTCTGGCTGCTATGGGCATAAAAGGGGACAAACTTATGCTGTGGCCCCCATGCTCCCCTGACCTCAACCCCATTGAGAACCTCTGGAGCATCATTAAAAGGAGTGTCTATGATGGCGGGAGGCAGTTCACATCTAAGCAACAGCTCTGGGAGGGTATTCTGTCCTCATGCAAAACAATTGAAGCAGAAACCATCCAAAAACTGACAAATTCAATGGACGAGAGAGTTCAGAAGCTTCTTTCGAACAAGGGGTCCTATGTGCAAATGTAACATCGCCTCGAATAAAGTTTTGGCTTGAAAACTGTTTGATTTCAGTTTGTAATAACCTGCTAATGCTTATAATTTCACAATGACCATTTTTTTGTTCTTAATAAAAATGAAAAGGTTGCAAATTCTGCTGTGCATAATAATTTAAAACATACATTTTGAGTGTTTATTTTTTTTTAAATATACTGTTATCATAGGCAGGTTGTTCAAAAACCTTTCAATTATACTCGAATACAGTAGTTGATGACTGTAAAATTACAATGACTGCAATTCATATAGGTAATTTTGGAAAATATGAGAAAATATTATTTGCATAATAATTTGGAACAGTGTAGTTTATTAATGACCTGGAAAACCTTTTAATTAGTTAACACCTGGGGCATTATTAATAAGGGCCACTATTTATACAGCGTACACACGGACATTATTAATATAAAGATGCACTTGGGAGTATTATTCATTATGGGGGGGTTATATCATATATTTTAGAATTGGGGTAGCAGCAGGATGGGTGTGCAAGTGAGGACAATGTGGGTCAGCTGCCTGGAAAATTGAGGAGCCAAAGATGTCTGTGTTGTAAACTTTACAGAGACAAGTCACAGCTGGAAGAAGTGGTCATGGCGGTCCAAAGGGAAGAGAAAGGAAATGTGACCGATTAGTCAGAGATGTCACCTGTAAGTCACAAAATGTTACTGCCCTGTATTCACCTAAATGATAGAGGATAAATACTTGATTGATGGGGGGGTCTGTCTGCTGAGACCTCCACTGAGCCTGAGAATTGTTTTTCCCGGGTGGGAATTGAGCCTGACCGCAGCCAGGCTGAATATAGGCCTGTCACTTAGTGGATGGACGAACCCACGTGGCTCTCATTCACTTCGATGGGAGTGCCAAAGATAGCCGAAGTCCAGTACTCAGCTATCTGCGGGGCTCCTATTATAGAGAATGGGGGGCCACGTGGGCTCGTCCATCCACCAAGCTTAAGATGTGTGAAGTTACTTTCATTGTTAATGCCATGTTGTTGATTTCTGATACTGAAGTAATGCAGGAAGAATTCTTAAAAACTGCTTCATAAGTTTGTGTATGTTTATTGTACGACAATAACAGCGTGTGACGCTAACAGCATGTAAACGCAATTTTATATATTTTTTTTTTTGGGGGGGGGGGCGTCTTTCGATAGTCCACTTCAGGCAGCAAAGAGGCTAGGTTCACCAGTGTATAGCAGGCTATTTACAAAGTATTCTGTTCCATATAGAAGAATAATGTTGTACCGTGTTAGCCATTGAAAGTAGTGGAAGAGTGAAGAAATCAGGCGATACCTTTTAGAGCTACTCAGTTAGCCTCTAAAAGGTATCGCCTGATTTCTTCACTCCTCCATGTAGAAGACTGCTGCGAGTCTGAGGCAGCCCTCGGATATTCCAGGCCTCGCTCTATTTGTCTAAGAACTAACGCAGCCTCCAGAACAGTATGCGATATACTACGGCGTGTTGTTTGTGCAGTTTGCTAGCACTTTCAGGTAGATCTTCATGAGATTATCTTTACGTTCATGTAGCACACAGACTTTGGGTACAGCCGGCCCTACCGCTCCTGCAGTTTACACCCCCATGCGCGCTCTGGCAGGGAGCAGTGGCCGCCTCATCATCCCTCAGTCGCAGCCATCTCGTGAGGGAACGCGCATCACCGCCGCCATCTTAACAGACGGAACAACAACAATAATAATAGTACCGAGGCTGGGAACAAGCGCCACAGACAGAGCAGGGCACCGGAACGTGTCGCTCGCTGCTTCATACGCTTTCTAACGCCCGTGTGCTCGTGGCCGTGGTGAGCGGCCAGAGTCTGGTTGTCTAATGAGTGCCGGGGGAGGGCTGCGTTGTGACGGGGAGCTGAGCTACAACACTGCGGTCCCGGGCTAATGCGACGAGGAGACGACAACGTACAGCTACCACCCTTGTGCAAATCCAAAGCGACCCAGGTACCGTATACTGTAGACGTCACGTGGTGTGCTTATCGGCTGTCGGGGGGGCTGTATGTGTTGGAATCACGTGACACGCCCCCTCTGCCAGGGTCTGCTGCGGTGTATATCAAGGTGTTGGAAGAGCCTTAGTGGGTCATGTGACCTTTCTGTGGCCCTGGTAGCACTTGACCACCATCGTCTGCTTAGGCCTGTTCTTGTCCTACCTCAACAGCTGGCAACTTATTTCCACATCTATATTTTGTGCTCACGCATACCTAGGTCAGTCATTGATATAGAATATGTGTATCTATATGCCATATAACACAGGGGAGAGCAACTTGTGAGGATTACCTATAGATGTTTACCTCTGTAACATATTTCCTAGTTTATGCTGTTGCTATTCCCTTTTTCCTGTGTCATTGTATTAGATGGTAGAATATCCGTCATATTCCCGTGTAATAATTGACTCTCGTGTTAATAATGACTCATAGTCACTGAGATTATGATTGTGCTTGCAGTCTGCATCCATGTGCACACCCAGTGCATTCGCCTGCCTACCGTACACACCTGTTGGTGTCCCAAGAAAGTTGACCTACATGTGGGCTCACTAGATACCACGACATACCAGTGCTTGCACAAAAGGGCCTATAAAAAGTACTCCTAAGTGAATCTGCACCTACTTAAAGGGGTTATGCCACGAAGAATACTTATGGATATAGGATAAATAACTGGTCGGTGGGGGACAGACTGCTGAGACCCCACTGATCCTTAGAATGGGGGTTTACCTGAAAGTTTTACCAGCCTGAATGTAGGCCTTTCCTTGGCTAAATGGGCCACATCCTTGCTCCCATTCACTTTGGCATACAAAGTTCAGCAGCTGCTTTATGTACTGCAGCACTATCCCATTGATGTCTGTAGGACAGTGCTGTAGCTGCTATGTGAGCAGTGTGGCTCCCAACATGCAAGAATTACCAGGAGCTGTGCTGGTACTGCTGATCTATGGCCATTCCTGCTGTCAGACCCATCAGATCTAATATTGATAGGCCACCTATATTAGAAAATGGATAACACCTTTAAGACTGGTGTATGATATACAAGTCTTAATAAATCCCTATTCCCCCTGTTCTGATCCTGGATAGATCTTTGGGTATGGGCCCCGTATATTGGTTAATGGTTAGTAAACGTTTGACTAAACATTGATGTATGGCATACGGCTGAGAGATGTACTTGTGGATTGTATTATTAGTTGAATAATTTACTGATGTAATTGACATTGTTTGACTTCTTTGTGGTGACTTGATGTCAGATATGTTTTCAATTTGATGACTTAAAGGGGTTGTGCCATTAGAGACACTTATCCTCTATTCATAGAATGGGGGATGTGTTACATTGCTGGGGGTCCGACCCCTGGGTACTCCAGTCATAAGGAGAACAGTTCCCCCGTATTCTCCCTGTGAAGGAATCGCCCATGTTAGTGTGACCAGCGCTCCATTTACTCCATTGCAGTCCCGGCAGCCCCGTAGCATGGCTATTACTCAGATGATGCTTTGAGTACAGGACACAGTAGACCTGCTATAGTTCAGGAGCTCCGAGCGTGATAAATCACTATAGTGCTTTGAGTTCAGTTCAGACCAAGAAATGCGGCTGTCACATGAACTGTGATTTTCAGGCTGAAGACTGCCATCTGCATGGGTCCTAAAACCATTGAAGGCGTTTGTCTCAATAATAATTGTACTGTACCTATGTGTCCAGCACATAACTAAGACAGATTTTTATCTACTGATAGAAAACCCTAAATCATTTTGAAAACCAAAAGCAATTAATACATAAAGTTTTTTGGATGTATAACTTTTTGTATAATAAAATAATCTATGAATCCAACAGACACTTGTGAAATTCCTATAATATAGTTGAATATTTATATGCAGCCAAGAAATATATTAGTATGTGCACTGGGTGTGGAACAAGATATTAAATGACTTCCTGTTTTCCACTATAATTAATTACAAGATAAATAGTTGGGCGCACATGTTTTTTACATGTGTCACGTGGTGAGTAATGCTATGTGTTTACAGCAGTGCAGGTAGTGTGCCTACAGCTGGCCATTCATGGAAGATAATGATCGGCCGCAGTGTTGTTCCTATGAACAATCCCATCGACAGCATTCCAAATGAAACTGGCTAACCAGGGAGGTTAGCACCTTGTACAAACTGGCAAATGTCTGGATGAATTTGGAGCTTATGTGAGGTAAAGAGGAGTTCTCCTGTAGGAGTTTTCCCATACAAGAAACAGGGTTACATGTCTACATGTACAAGAGTCTTCAATGGATTGGCTTCTAGATCTTAAAGAGAACCTGTCACCAGGTTTGGGGCCCCTAAACCAACAGCATGACATGCTGCTGGGGTTTAGGATCCCTAACCTGATGGCTCCATTCACATTCATGTTTCTTTTTCAGCAGATTTTTAATGTTTTAATCTGCTGGAGGAGAGTCTTGTATTCAGTATCTGTTGGCGCATGCACGATGAAGCAAAGTGTTCATTGCCTGACTACAGTTGTGCGCTGGGCATGCACTGGGAAGTGCCAGAGACGAGCCCTGACTCATTTCTGATGGATTAAAACTTCTATGTTTGGTGCACTAAGGACACCAGAAAAGCCGTTGATTTAGGGGCTCCAAACCTAGTGACAGGTTCCCTCTGATGGAAAAGCAATTGTGGTAGAGAATATTGCTCGCTAATTCGCTATCCTGCTTTTTTATAGTCTCCACATAGTAACATGAGGGAAATGATTTATCATGGCTTGTGAGCTCAGAAGACAATCATGGCATACAAACTAGAAAAAAAAAGTTGCTTTTTTTTGTTTTTTTTATTGCGGCTTTTTAAGTTTTGCACCCAGCATACCACTCAAAAGGGGTGTGGTGGGGCCACGAGTCCCATCAGATATACAGTATCATAATTTACACCAGTTGTATGATGTAAATTATGCCAGGAATCTACGCTATCAAGAAGCTGGCGTAGATTTCCTTTCAGCCGCATGACCACCTAATTTAGGATGAGCTGTGCACCTTGTCATAAATTAGGCCCAAACTCCAGTGAGGCCAGGATTGTCAGGACTGGAATGGAAAGTGCCATGCTTGATAAATTAGCCTCTATGTTTGTACATACACTGCATAGAGTAAAATCAGATTGAAAAAAAAATAAGAGTTACCACTACTAGAGTTGTCACAATACCAGAATTCTAATACCAAAACATTACTTTGGTATAGAGTCAGCCCTGCAATTCAAATTGTAATTGCGATATTTTTATTTACACCATTTGGCAATCGCTATAAACATAAGTCTGTTATATAAAGGGGTTATCCAGAAATTTGACAACTCCCACAGGAGGTCGGGGGTGATGAATCATGAAACGGGTTGTCCTGGCTAAAATTATATTTTTTAATTAGGTCTAGGGGGGTTAAAAAAAACAAAACAAGTCCGGTCTGTTGTCTACCGGCGGAAGTTTCTGAGGCCGCTGATTGGCCATTTACAATTGAGTTGTAGCTCAGCTGGAAGGGTTTTTGTCTCTCATACAGAGGGTTCTAGATTTGAGACTCACAACAAAGGTAATAAAAAAAGAAGCAGAATTAAAAGTTAAATAGATGGAGAATGAGGTCCAGGAGTCTTCGCTCAGCCAGAGGGAGTTCTGGCAGGCAGGTGAGGGGATGAGACTTGTCTCTGTTTTGGTCTTTTTTTTTTTTTTCTGTTTTTCAAGTTCTATAAAGAAATGTATGTGAAAAATACCAGAAAATTGCCATATCCAGAGCATGGTTTGAGAAGATGCCACTGGCCCCTGCAACAAAAAACCTCTTTACAAAATACTTTTTATATTTCACATATTATATTTTTAGACTTTAATGTAACATTTGGCCAAAAAATATTTAGTCTTTCAACAAAATGATGTGGTGTATGTAGCCAGTCTAAGTCTAGTTTCTCATCTGTGCTGTAGGTTTCAACAGGAACCTCTTGCGCAGATTCCATCAAAAATTTTGGACAGAAAAGTCCTGCATGGAGGACGTTTTCATCTGGCAAAATAACGGACACCATAACGTATACCTGACAGACCCAATTATAGTCAGTGGGATCTGCGGGCTCCTCTGGTGTCCTTTCATTTAGAAAATCTGTTTTGTTTGTTTTTTCTTCTTATGACAGAAACAAAGCAGGTTGGTTTTATAAGGTTATTTACCCATTCATATCTATTGCAGGCTCATTATGCATTCCATTATGAAGCATGTTACAAAAGTAACATCTCTGCTCTGGAAACACAAGCTATAGTGCCTTGTCTTATGTATGGTATAATTATCCCTCCGGCTTTGCTTGACTCTATCATTTTTAACTAATGTCATTGTTCATAGTAAAACAGAAGGTTATTTGAGGTAAAGGGGCTGTCCTCATGTAGCCTTCCCATAGGTGAAGGAACAGGCAGCGTACATGTCTGCAGGGAAGAAACGTATTTTCTTCTCAGTCAATAGCTCTTCAACTGAGTGCCTCCTAGTTGTCAATGCAAAAGCAGCGATGGCAGGAAGAGACCGTGGAGATGGGTATTGTCTTCCATTTTCTTTCTGATATTGTATTTTTGCATAAGGAGTTCTGGCTTCATTTGGCTCCATTTTGTAATATTTGATGGCTTTTGGGAATACCAGCATCAGAAGGATAAAGGTGGTCGCACACCTTCCATCCTTCTGTTGGCAGACAGCTATTCTTCCCAACTCCTCTATGCACTTGCAAACTCAGTTCAGCATGCTATGCATATATTTTCAATGGGGAGAAAGCAATAAGCTGCTGCCAGACACCTTTGGTGGCGACTTATCTCCTGTGGGGAGAGAGGATCAGGAAAGATCTTTCAGCGTGCTCAGTCCTACATAACTTAGCTGGTCCAGCTGAAAGTAGCAGCTTGGGACAATTTTCTCTTATGTATATGAAACCTATTATAATAACCTTTGTAGGATAGCAGCATTTTTAGCTTGCATATTTTATAATGTCGTCTTTGCACAATTTTTAGTTATACTGACCCCCAGATTTGTTGTATGTGAGCACATATTCTCATTCATACTGAAGGTTTCTAATGTATCATTGCAGGATGAAAAGAGGAAGGATGGCCAGTGACACCAGCATTGGGCTATCAGTCCGAGAGTTAGGGGAATTATCAAAAAAGTCAAAAAGTACAGAAGACGAACCAACAAAGCCACCCAAGGCTCACGACTGGGGTAATCTACTTCCTGACATAATTCTGCAGATTTTTCAGTATTTGCCTCTTTTGGATCGTGCACATGCCTCACAAGTGTGCAGAAACTGGAATCATGTCTTTCACATGCCTGACCTCTGGAGATGCTTTGAATTTGAGCTGAATCAGCCGGCTACTTCTTATCTAAAGGCAACCCATCCTGACCTGATCAAACAGATCATCAAGAGGCACTCCAACCACCTACAGTATGTCAGCTTCAAGGTAACAGACATCTCGTATATTGTATGGAGAGCCAATATGACCAGTAAATAATGTCTGACAGTTGTTTTCACTCAAGTTTTTAAAGATTTATTCTTCTGTTTGTTATTGACAGAACTGACCCCAAAAATTGCAGCCAATATTATGGTTGTCACCGGCATGAGGTTATAGGTAGCAAGGTTTTACTAGAATTCCTGGAAATGGCAAATGCAGGATTAACATATAGAAACACTGCCTGCATAACAGGTTGTAATACATCTTCAGAATAAGAGTAGTGAGCATACAAGTGTTTTCTTTTCATGTTTTTCAAACATGCCTAAAACTTTTGCACATTACTGTATTTCTATGCTCAGCCCTGTATGTGGTATATATCGGTTTCATATCATCGTCCTAATTGAGTAAATGAATGTACTCTTGTGACCAGAGGCATAACTTGAAGCTCCTCAGCCCCAATGCAAAATCTGTAAATGGGTCCATTCCTAACTTGTGCCATTTAAAATAGTGTTATACTTTATATAGCAGAGGGACCTTTGGATCCAAACTACTTCCGCTGCAGCCCCTATAGCTTTGCCCCTGCTTATGGACCTTTCACACGACTTTATTTGGGACAAGAAATCTGGTCTGTGTGTCAGTCATATTTCTCAGGTTGACCTGCAGGTCATGTGGACTGAACTTGTAGCATCATAATGACTTATGACACTGTAAGCTTCAGAATTACCATGGCTCTACTGTGCTGCACTGACATTATGCTGTGCGTGACGGACAGTAGAGCCATGGTAATTCTGAAGCTTACAGCATCATAAATCACTATGATGCTGTAATTTACAGGAGCTGTAGTAATTCTGGGAAATGTGACCGACAAACAGTCCATAGATCCAGCAGCTCTAGGATCTGTCAGTCATACTAATCCTCCAACTACTAGTCCAATGAGGTTACCTTGCACATAAACCCTTCCCTGTGCAGCAGTGATGCAAAATGAGAACTATACTTTTTCATTTTATCTCTTTGTGATCACTATAATCAAAGGTAAAAAAATACAGTATTTCATGAATATTAAATTAAAAAATACCCTTTTCTGTTGAAAGTGTACCTTTAATGTGGCTCAGTCTGTGTGACATGCATGTTTTGGAATGACAGGTCCTACTTGCATTAAGACAAGTGATCTGTTTGGCTTGTTAAATTTTTGCCATTCGTTGTGCCATTATATCTGCTTGTAATAAGGCAACTGCTTCACTTCTAGTTCCCCATGGTCCGTTTTGCTGCTACGCATGTGTGAACAGCCATGCGTATTAACATAGGGATCTGTGAGCCCTATGCTTGCAGCAAAATGACCTATGAGTATGCACTGAACGTTCTAGACGTAATCGTTGAGTTGTCTTATCTAAAAATGTAATGAAATAGATGATCAGTTCTACGTTGAGCCTCAAATACTGTAGGTGGCAAACTTGTTGGAAAACACACTTTTGTAATGAAAATAGCCTTTTGGTTTGGAAACACACATGCGTTTTTTTGAGCCAAAGCCAAAAGTGGATCTAGCAGTAGGAAATATAAGTCCTTCCTTCATATTTGTCATTCTTTTTGTAATTACTCCTAGCTTTGGCTCAAAACAATTCATGAAAGACTGCCATGTAAACCGTATGATTCCAGCCTAAAGATACTGACGGGCATTGCGGCATCTTTGTGTATCCGAATCCCCAAATCACACTGATTGTTACGGGCAAACTCGGGCTATAATTGGCTGTGGTTACTCTTGGGAGGCAATTTTCAATAAGGTTATGGTTGCAAGGTCAAAGTTTTGCTTAGATCAGTTTTAGACATAAGGCTTTGAATATCACAAAAGCAAGGAACATCTTTATTAAAGTCACAGAAGTACGATCTAAAATGTACTACAGTGTATGTGAACGGTAGCTGTACATAACCACGACTATTGCCGCTGGTCTAATGGTACATGATCTAAAAATACTAATGAATAGGCACAAAAGAAGTGGATGTATACAGACCAAACAGGACACCTTTTCCCTAACACACATTTGGAAAATAGTTTTCATAGTGACAGCCACCCTGCACATGCTACATATGTCCCTACTGTAGTATTAGGTAAATATACACTCGCATTAGGTCTCAGTATTTGCAAAGATGCTGTAACATCAGCACATAAAAAAAGTTAGTACTATATTAATCTAGCTAACCAAAAGTTGTAAATGACCATTTTTTTACAGTTTTCTGTCTGTAGTTGATTTATGATTTACTCCTTTTTTTTTCTTTCTTTTCAGGTTGATAGCAGTAAGGAATCGGCAGAAGCTGCATGTGATATTCTTTCACAACTCGTAAATTGCTCTTTGAAAACACTTGGACTTATTTCTACAGCTCGACCAAGCTTTATGGATTTACCAAAGGTAAAGGGTTTGATATTTCTTCACCTGCAGACATAACTGTCTTACGGACAACTAGCTCTTCCATTACTTAATGTATAAAATCGATAACACGTAAAGTTAAAATAATTTCTTTACCATTAGTGTGTCACATGTTGCAGACTGGTTGCAGAATTATCGGACACTAAAATCCATTCTATACACATGACCGGGTTGTTTCAGCAGTGTGTATGTAGATGTTTGATGCTCCTTTCAGATGTTTTGGACAGCTACAGAAATCTCTGCAATAAATCCCCCAAATGTGAACATTTCACAGATTTAAGCTGGCCATGAGACGGCCATACAATTAGACTAAACAAGAAGAAATTGGAGAATCTAAACCAAATAAAAAGTGTTTTTTTTTTATTGTTTTAGCCATCAGGTGACAGATTAGCATTGTCTGAAAACAAGCTGGCTCTGGTAGTCAAATGAAAGATCTTTCATCATTTACAATTTCATGTTGAAAGTGAACACCAGTCTTAATTTATTATGCCACTGGCGCCAACTGCACCTAAACTCAAATGCTCAGACTCCCGTGTGGCAGATATAAAATCTATACCAGTCAGAAACTGGTGTAGATTTATTCAGCTTTACCCAGTCATTCAGTCGTGCTAACTCACCCCGTGTAGCGTGACTTACATGTCTGTCACTGTCAACCTGATACCCTTCCTAAATCTACCTAAATCACATCGCGAGATGTGATTTAGCGCAATGACTGCTTGACTAGATAAGGCAACTCCCCACCCCCATGACTAGCCAAGGTAAATTTGCATATGCTGATTTAATGGTTCAAAAACTTATAACTTGAATTTTTAGCAACAGAATGCTTAGTGAAGGGCACTATAGGAAAGGGCATTGCTTGATGCTGCACACACTGGGACCAGTTTAGGGTGGAGAAACCACCTGACAGGTTCCCTTTAACCGAACTTGATTACATTATAAGGCATTATTTCATTGAAGAGAAATAACCCCTTTTTTGCTTTTTGTTTTGTAGTCACACTTTATATCTGCACTCACTGTTGTGTTTGTTAACTCAAAGTCACTCTCGTCACTTAAAATTGATGACACTCCCGTTGATGATCCATCTCTAAAAGTGCTGGTGGCCAACAATAGTGACACACTGAAGCTTCTGAAAATGAGCAGTTGTCCACATGTTTCTCCTGCAGGTAAAACCCTTTATTGATTTTTAGATCATTACTAACAGTAGATGTATTGTCCTTATGTGTAGATAGTTGGTCATAATATATTGGTTATCTAATAATAAGAATATCTGTGTTTTCTATAGTGACTGGGAGATAGGGTGTACCTCCAATTCCAAACATGAATTAAGTGAAGTCTGTTTTTTAAAGGGTAGCGGTTTCCTATACTGACCACCTTCCTCCTTTCAAGAAGCAATTTTTATATTGAAGATTATAATGGAGGAGCTTCTTTATCTTACATTTCTACAGATGTACCTTATACCCTCCTTCTAAGTAGATTTCACAATGTGCATTAATTCCTGTTATCGCCATAAGAGCCAGTGAACTGTGAAAGGTCCAGACAGGGCTTTCTGTGCCTGGAGATCACAGGGCCCTGAACTGCTAAACTGTGTGAAATGTCCTAGAGGAGCTTTTTGTGACAACAGGTCCTTGGGCAGTTTTACAAAGATGCAGTTAAAGGGATTGACCAGGCAGTTAAAAGGTAGAACAATATTTTTATCCACATTATACAAGTAATATTCTAATTACAAATTATTTTTCATTTTGACTGTGACTTCTACATCTGCCTGAAGGTCAAGTGACCAGAACAGTGCAGCATTTACAGTGGCGATCATGCTCTTTCCTCCAGCTTTTCCCACGTCCTTAGGGTAGGTTCACACTGCCTTTACTAGCATTCATTGGTCTCACTCGCCATAGGATAAGAGCAAAAGCTGCTGCAGACTGAGCACCCTTCGACTGGTGTCTGTCTGCATTCATCCCCATTTACAAACATTTTTTACTTTTGTGATGGAAGGAAGAAAACTTTTGTGTTTTTTACAGTAGTGTCAGTGGGAATGAATGCAGACCGAAGGGTCTCTGTTTGTACCCTTCACTCCACTACTCTTAATGTATATTGCTCTCATCCTATGACTGATGAGAGCAATGGACATTCATAACAGTAGTTTGAATGTCCCCTTAGAAGGAGAACTCATTTGATTTGGACAAGCTGCCTGCCCATATTATAGAAGGCACTTGTTAAAACTTTTTTATTTATTTATTTATTTATTTTTAACAAAAAACTTGTCAAAAATAGAAACACAAACAACAAACCATGTAAAAGCGGCCTCCACTTAGATAGGAGCCGGGAACAAACTGTAAAAAACACAGACAATCCGCATAACAAGGTATGACATCACATAAGGGATAAGCTCACAGAAAAGTATGCGCAGAGCAGAACCAGAGGGAGGGAAAAAGGGAAAGGCAGAAGATCAGAGAGGGGAGAACAGAAGCGAGAAGGGTAAAGGAGAAATGAAGGAGAGGATGGGAGGGAGTAGAGAAAGAAGGAAGGAAGAAGAAAAAAAGGGAGGGGGAGGGGGAAGAAAGGAAGATGGGGCCAGGAGGTCCAGCAACCCTGCCACAGGAAGTACCGCTCACGGATTCCAATTCAATGCACCAGGTCCCTGTAATCCTGCGAACCATGGAAGAGGATCCATGGCGTCCAGGCCTCAATGAAGGACTTGTGCGTTTCCCTGAGGCACGCAGTAAGGTCCTCCATACCCTGGATATCTTCCACTTTACGGATCCAATGTAGGAGAGATGGTGGATTGGAGGACTTCCATAGCGCTGGGATGCAGGCCTGAGCCGCAATGACCTTCAAGGATGCTTCAAGGAGGACCAGTTTTTTCGTCGGAAACAAAGTCGGACATGCAGGACTTTGTTTCCAGCGAAAAAAACTGGATTCGCGACGCAGATGGTGTAAGCGCACACCCACTCATTGCTTTAAAAACCCATTCAAATGAATGGGTTTTTAAGCAATGTGTCACTAACCTGTCGCTATCCGGTGCCTATCCAGTTTCCCGAGATTTTCACTTGAATTGGCTGTGGACGGACTCAAATGCAAGTGTGAACCCACCCTTACCCCAACAGGATACATCCAGGGGGACTGCAGAGATAGCAGTCACTTATAAAGTGCTCTAACTTCACGAGGAGTAGAAACGTGACCTTGGCCTTATTTTAAAGCCAAGAATCATGTCTGTAGCCCACCTAGATTTTGAGATATCACTGGTTAAAGTAGATCTGTATAAAGTCGCAGCTTCACTTTAACCAGTGTGTAGGGGAACATGTGCAGCTGACTCTGTGCAGGGAGAGGAGAAAATGATTTTATTACTCTCCTGTCCCTGTCATGTCAGATAACCCCAGGGGAGGGGGTAACATGGACTTTTGTTCATATCACCCCCTCATTATCAATCAGAAAGAATACTTGCCATCTAACCCCGTGACTGCAGCACATATAGTCGTTTTACAGAAAATACATTTTTTTTCCCTTATTAATGAAAAAAATGAAACACGCAATTGGTATCACCACATAACAAAAATAAAATAAAATTGGTATGTTATTTATTTTACGTGAAAATGCCATAAACCTTGAATCAGGTGCCAGAAGTTTTCTGATCATCTCACTTCTCAAAAACAAAAAGTAATAAAAACTGATCAAAAAGTGATACATGCCCACAAAATCCAAGGTCTGATTAAGCTACATTGAAATAACATTTAGAAAGTTATGAAAGTGGGATTGCAGAGAGGGTTAAAATGTTACTGGTTTAAAGCTAAAATTTGAGATTGCTAACAAGTGAAACTACACATAAGCGCTAGAGATATGTGCCAGCAATATTTATTTGAGCCATAAATTCAAAATCTGCAATAAAAAAGTGACATTTTCAGGAGGATTTTTGCAATTTTAATGTGAAGGTTAGGGGGTTATGTGTAAGTAAATTTCTTTGCCAGTAACTTACAATATGTAAACATTTTGTTTCAGGTATTTTATGTGTAGCGGATCAGTGTCATGGACTGCGGGAACTGGCTTTGAATTATTATTTACTGAGCGATGAGCTGCTCTTGGCATTGTCCTCTGAAAAACATGTGCGATTAGAGCACCTTCGTATTGATGTTGTCAGCGAGAACCCAGGACAAAAACACTTCCATACCATTCAGAAAAGCAGCTGGGATGCTTTGATAAAGCATTCTCCTAAGGTGAATCTGGTCATGTACTTTTTCCTTTATGAAGAGGAGTTTGATCCTTTTTTCCGCTATGAAACACCGGTCACACATCTGTACTTTGGGAGATCTGTAAGCAAGGAAGTGCTTGGCCGTGTTGGCATGACATGTCCTCGGCTCGTGGAGTTGGTTGTTTGTGCTAATGGACTTCGACCTCTTGATGAAGAACTGATTCGTATTGCAGAGCGATGCAAGAGCCTGACAGCCATTGGACTTGGGGAGTGCGAGGTCTCTTGCTCTGCCTTTGTAGAGTTTGTAAAGATGTGTGGTGGTCGGCTGTCCCAGCTTTCTATCATGGAGGAAGTTTTAATTCCCGATCAGAAGTATAACTTGGAGCAAATTCATTGGGAAGTTTCAAAGCATCTTGGCAGAGTCTGGTTTCCAGACATGATGCCCACTTGGTAGGATCTGAAGCTGGTTTACTACCAGTGGTTATATGGAAGAGCACCTTAAATCTTCAGTACAATTGCATGACAAGCTAATAAACTAATCTGCAGTTTCCTAAACTAATCTTGCTTTATTTAATCCGTGTGCAGGAGCTAATTTATTAAGGTCACTTTATCATTTGGAATATTTAGGGACCATTACTCTGCATTTCTTCATGTACATTTTATACGTGGGATTCAGATTAATGTGGAAGCTGAGCCACAGATGATTTGCTTGGTGTTACACTTTATTCTTTAAGTATTTAGTGCAAAAATTGGAAACATTTTAATCTACAGGAATCTGATTTTGGCGCTTAGATTTTTATGTATCCTACAAGCAGACCGTTTGTCAACTTCCATCTTTAGTTATTACATGATATTATTATGTATGAAATATTTTATTCTGGCAGATCTTTTTGCATACTGTTTAGGGCCTCAAAACATGCATTTATGCTGTCAAAACATGTACATATAGATATATTTTTGTCCTCACTTTGAGCTGTTGTCCATGCCCTGTTGCTGTTTCTCGGGCTGTTATCAAATTGAAGATATGTATTTTGGCATACATGCTGACTAGCCTACTGACTATTTTTATGCACCAATTATGTACATTTGTATTACTTATTTGAGAAAGGATACATAAATATTGTACATAGAATGTCTGCTTTATACTAAAAGCGAATGGGATTAAAAATGAAATGATGATACATAAAGTAATAAGAAACACCAACTGAAGTGCAATGTCTCCTGCACTAAACTGTTTTAATAAAATTCTTTGTGTTGCCTTTAGTAGTCAGATCATTTCTTTTATTTTATATCCTCCTCTGGATACGTCATAGTTGGAATGTGGTTGCTTTATTTTGTGTTCAATACAACCACTGTCTCTTCCATCTTTTTCCTTCAGATAGGGGAATGGATCCCAGCACATTCCCATTTTTGGAAAAGGATGTACAGGAATGTGTAAGAATCCATTTGTCCAAGGCCATGTTAGTCTATGATTTTGATATTTGTCTCAAAATTAATTTAGCTTGTAAATCGGAGTAGCTGCCGCACTAAATTTTTTGTCGAACAAAAGCTGTAGAAAACAGTCCTGTTACTATTCTGATCACAATACAATACAAACATATTTACTTTATTAACTGCACTTGTGTGAATATAGGTTTATATAGAGATTCTTATATAAGTAAATACATTTAAAGCATAAATGAATAATACAGGAAATTGTGAGGCCTGGTTCACAAATGCGTTCGGGCCATTCCGTTCCCCTCTCTGCAAGCAGCACTTTTCTCTCCGCATTTTTCATGCGGAAACCACACGGACCCATTATAGTCTATGGGGTCTGCCGGTTTCCTAAGGTAACCGCTTTTTTATGCAGATTAGGTTTCCATTCAGGGGGTCCTCAAGCGGACTCCCCGAACGGAAAGCCATGCGCAGATGTGAATCGGGCCTAAGAAACTTGAAGATACAGCAGTCTATAAGGAGCCTCCTCATAGAAAAAGTAAGGGGAGTTTAGCAACTGCAATTATTTGTGTGCCCCCAAAATCTTTGGGTATACTTTAGTAACACAACAACAAAATTTATTAAGGGATGGTTGCGTTCCTATGTGGAAAACACTATGTGCCTAAAAAGAAGAAAACTAAAAAAAACCATCAATTTTATATATAGGTTACTAAAATGGCAGCAACAGTCATATCTACTAATCAATCAGGCTTTTAGAAAGGACCATAGGCAAGGACAGTAAGACAAATCCACCCAAATGTAAATTTATTGTTAACCATTGGATGCTATTTCCCTGTCCTCACCTATGTAAACTAATATGGGCTCCCTCTCTAGACTAAGACTCCATATTGATTTCTAAAAATTATGTTGGAGCAGGCTATACTGCCTCATACTACAATATAGCATCTAAGAGAAGGCTATACCCAGTCATGCTATGATATAGCATCTCAGGGGAGGCTATACGCACTCTTACTGTATTAAAGCCTAGCTCCTAACACTATACTTTATTAGCAAGTTTAGTGAGCTATAAACCAAGAAGCTACATTGTGTTTGGGGAAATAGTTTTCAATTTCTGGAAAATTATTTTTCAACTGCTTTTGTGGCCATTTTTTTCTTTTGAATACCGTGGGATTAAACGATGTAAAAACAATCCTGTGTAACCATGTTATATACAGTACTGCAGATGCTGTGTATAAGCAGTTCTAGGAACAACCGGTTCTAAATATTATATACCATACAATGCACCAATAAGCACATTAAGGTTTGTCTGAGTGTCTCTAAAAATACAGGTATTGTTTAATGCTGGGTATTAAACTCACTAGCCTATAGTTTTGTAGAACAGTGTGCCAGTGGATAGCATCTGAGCTGCTGTGTTAGGCCATACTGTAAACTACTACCTAACCTTCCCACCTATGTATTGCGTTTGTGTGATTTCGCAGACTATATAGAAGGTACACTATAGATTTTGGTGAATGCTGACGCAGTACGTAGCAAACAATCTACTGCCAGCATTGGGATCATTGATCCTCAGTGCTTATATCTCATAATAATAATACATTTTATTTATATACCGCCAACATATTCCGCAGCACTGTACAGTTTGTAGGGTTCAAGTACTGACAAAAAAGATACATTACAAAGAAATAGTCAATTCGCACACTGGGACTGAGGGCCCTGCTCGCAAGAGCTTGCAATCTATGAGGTAGAGGGGGTGACACAAGAGGTAGCAGGGGCGGCAACAGATGTAGCATTGCTTATACAATGGTCAGACAATTCTGTAATAGAGGTTACTGTCATTACACATATATAAAGCTGTATGAGCCATCCCCAGTCGTGTCCTTTAACATGCAGATGGTGCCTGGACATATAAAGCTAGTCTGATACGGCATATCCTGTGAGGTAATGTTGAAGCATAAACAGAGGAGGGTACGTTTTAGGGATTCTAACTACGGAAGGGTTTACATTAGGAGTTGTGATAGGCCTGTCTGAAAAGATGTGTCTTTAGTTTACGCTTGAAGTTGTGGAAATTGGGGGTTAATCTGATAGTCTGGGATAGAGCATTCCAGAGAAGTGGTGCAACTCGGGAGAAGTCTTGTATACGAGCGTGGGAGGTTCTGATAATAGAGGATGTTAGTCTTAGGTCATTGAGTGAATGGAGAGTACGTATAGCTCATAAAGAATACAGAGAGCAACGTCTTCTGGTTATCTTGTATCTCCCTGAATCCCTGTGAAGGTTAACGTCTAGGACAAGAATCCAAGAGCACAACATCTTGCTATGTTTCGAGTTTAGGCTATACTGGAATATCCTTTAGAACAGTCCATTCTAGTGCCTTATCCGTGTTATTCACTTCTGTTTAATATTTTTACGCATCTAACCACAGTGGTTGCATAGCCTTTTCTTAGGTATAGTCTTCAGGTGGCATGATTTTTCACACAGCATTCTTTTTGATATTATTATTATTATTTTAAAGCTTACACTAGGTTCACACTAGCATTCAGGTCCGCATGGGGCCCCAAAAGACAGAGAACCTGTCCGCTAAAAAAGTGGACACCCGCGCACCTCATCTACTCAAACCGGGTTTAATGGGGTTGGTGAGACCAGTTTATATTTTTCCACTCTATTAAGCAAACCAGAGAGCAATGTCTCATGTGGCTGTTAAAAATTTTAAAACTTTCATTAAAACTTCTGAGTAAAAAAAAAATTATGGTTGAATTCCTATTAAAGTAAATATGCAACAAAATATGCATCTGATTAATTATACAATCTAACAATTCTATAATGTAATTTCAAATAATTATTTTGAGGCCAGAGTCTGTAAATTTTTTTTTTTCTGACCCCACCCAAAACTGTCTCTGACTCTATAGCCCTGCCTGTAATACTATGGTTGTTACTAAAGGAATCCCATCTCCTCAGCCTAGCCAGCAGTAAGAGAGAGACATGTCCAGAGTGGATAGGTTTACATGTACGTGATTTTAAGGTAACACATAGGGACTCCCTTGTATGCTATACTATTATTTCTGCCTTGTGATCAGTTGACATTTTTTAACAAATAAAATCATTTTCATACACAAGCCCCAGTGTGGTCAAGTGTTATTGTCTAATAAAATTTAGTATCAATGTCCATCTATAGTACTGGCATACACATACTATCAGTCTTTATTCAAACATTATCTTGCGATTTATGTAACTACATATGATTTGCTTTATAAGTACACTGCATATCATATATTGTATTCATTTTATGTTGCATTATAGATAACCCATTTTCATCCACAGCTGCATTCTAACAAGTCTGAATATACTGTAACTGTGTACATCTGTCTATATGGTTTAGTGTCCGTAGATGATATGGCAGGTATAGGGTAACCATAATCACATAATCTATATATGTTCCTTAAATCCAAAGATAACTATCAGAATTGTGCATACAGCTCTGGGCTATGATGCAGAATGTAAAGCAAGCTATCTGCATGTGATCTACAAAATCCTATAGAAGAGAAACTGTTTTGGCAGATGTTTCAGCTGGATCAGTATTACGGCCATTCAAATATTGGCCTTTTTCGTAGTCATAGTATTTCATACACCATAAATTGGTACCTCTGGCCTGTTGTTCACCAGGATTTGATATGAAGTATGTAAGTTTCCCATTATCCACCAGACCCTCCTGTATCTCACTTCTCAAAGGAGTTCTCCAGTTAAACAGTATTGACTGCGTAGTGTAATAATGTCCCGTTGGGTCCGATATCACTCATGCCCCCTGCTGGACAGCTAATAGTCTGTGTTCAGCCTCCCATATGCCCTACAAGACGACACTACTTGTAATCAGTTGGGGACAGGAGCTGTAAGGGGACCACATGCCCTCTTTAGTGCAGACAAGGAGTGCACACTTGGGTCATTTTTACAGTATTATTACCATGCACCATTATTCTCTATCTATTGATGACCTTTAATAGAGACCTACAGGGAGTCTGACTGCAAGGGTGGTTGTAAATGCCTTCATAACACCATGTTTATCAGTATACAGGACATGTTTTAGTCATAAATAATTCTAATTTTATCCTTAAGCTGTTTTTCATAATACATGAACTAGGTCATTATAAATGGCTTCCCTAGTTCTATAAAGCAGTAGTTATCATGGCATATTTACCTACTTTGCAAACCAGGTTAAAATGGGGAGTTCAAATTTATAAGTGCCTGTAAAAGGTCCAAATTTGCCCTTATACATTTTAGTGGGACCGCTCGACCATCTGTGTATTAGTGTCCTGACTCTTTCCTGGCAGATGATGTCAGAGGAAATAAGGATCAGGCATCAGGAATGTTAATGCCTGATCCTTGTGTTCTCTTGGAAGATAAGCCATTGCCAGAGGTATCTAGCAGAGTCTTACTTCCCCCCAGCCTATTGAATACATATGCGCACTTTCAGCCAAATTAGGTGCGCATGTACATGGAGAAGTCAGGAGAAATAGCTGTCAGCCAAACAAGCGTTTGGATGACAAGCTATTGAAGCTATAGGGCCAGCTTTAGTCTAGCATTTCCTATTCTGCAGTGTAAGTACGCTCCTTATTTCACTAAAATGTATTTGTGCAGTCTGTTGAACACTATAACACGCAGTAGGAAACATAATATGCTTCTGAACATATTTTGCATTTGTGACTTCAAATATGATTTCTGCAGAACAAAACATATTAGACACTTTGTGTGTAGGTGATTCTTCTGGCACTTTCTTTTTGATGACATTTGCTACTGGTGTAAAGTTTTATTGCTTTTATTATGTAATTTGGCTCATTACTGATTAATTTGTTTGGTATATGTATTTTTATAGTTCAGATAAAAGCGTACAGTTTATTATGGAGATGTTCTACATTTCTATACATTGTATCAGAAAGAATACTCTTTTACCTGGACAGTTCAGTTTTTAAGTTATATGTCCCTACAGAGCTGTTATTAGACCTTTTGTAGTAGATGATATTTGTCAATAATATTTAGCAATATCGTTTGCTTCAATTTGTACAAAAGTGATGCACTAAAGGAGTTTCTAAAAAGTTTATACGAGTCTGTATTTTCTTTCTGCAGTGCGGCTTTCCGGGTGTATTAGAAACTTCCTATATTACTGGGATTGATGAATACTATTTCACTGTCCTGACCTTTAGGGTTCATATATACAGTAATGCCTGTGCATGGCAGCACACAAAGCCCCTATAGATCAGTATTATGAATCCAAAGCACATACAGTGCTTAGTTCCAACATTTACATATATTTACCTATAGTGTACAAAACTAAGATTCCATAGAAAAGGTACACTTGTGGTTATCCCATAGAGCATACGTTCAGCATGGAGATGCCATCAATTCTGACTAGAACATTATGAACCCAAAGGTGTTGCTGTATCTGTCTGTTTGAGATACAATATTTATATGTATGGAAGGGCACGGAGGTACAATATGGACCCATAAAATTCTATGGGTGATTTATTACAGAACACTATCTACTCAGTTAAGTCATTTGTACTATAAAGAAGTGTCTCCAAAGCTCCATAGCATGTCTATTACAGAGGTACTCTCACGTAGAAGCATTGCTCATGGAAACACTATATAACAGCATACGGAGCCCTTAAATATTGAAAAAATACACTGCTCCTAACCTACATTATGTGAGCTAGGCAGAGTATAATTGTTGATCAATGTCCCCTTTACCAGACAACTGAATATAATCTATATTCTTTTATACTGTGTGTGTCATTCAGCATACACACTATGAGAAATCTCAGTCCCATAGAAATGTATGTATAGTACATACTTATGGTAATCAAGATTTATTGTTAAAATGAAAGCAACAGCTAACAATATCCTAAACCTTCAAAATGTTTCTATGGGAATGAATTTTCAAGCATGCTTTCATTCCAGAGGATCTCAGAATAACAACTCTAGGCATGATAACTCACTGACATTTTTGACAGTATTGAATTTCTTCACCATTAAAACAAGACATACGGTCACACTAGCATTTGGTGACACCATCCCCCATTCCATGTAAAAGGCTGGATTCACATCTGCATTCGCCTCTCCGCACGAAATCAGTTTTTGAAACAGTCTCAAAATCCTCAAAAGCTGATTTCAAACGGTTTGTTTTAAAACCCATTGATTTCAATGGGTTGTAAAAACCATTCGCAGGTGTGCGTTTGGAGCATTTCCGTCTGGTATCCGCTCTTTTGAACGGAGAAAAAAAGTTGGGCTTGCAGTACTTTTTCTCCATTCAACAAATAAGATTCCAGACGGACAGCAACCAATCCGTTTGGGAAGGGGAAGGAAAAAAAAAACGGATGGGTCAAAAGCGGACACAAACGGACACAAACGGACACAAACTGACACAAATGGTCAGTTTTTTTGACCGAACACCCATTGACTAATTCGTCTAAGAAAACGGATTAAGGTATCTGCTGTGTAACCGTTTGGAACCCTTTTTGTACCAAACCGTTTTTCTCTTAAAACGGTTTGCAAGCAGACGGATACCACACGCAGGTGTGAACCTAGCATAAAATATGTGAAGAGAAAAGTCCTGCTCTCCTCCGATTTTGGGTGAAAACCGGGCAGAAACCCAGCGGACCCCATTATAGTCTATGGGGTCCGCGGGTATCCACTTTTCAAGCGGGATAGAGTTTCTATTTTGTGGACCGGAAGAACATCCAAATGCTCTCTAGCAAACTTCAGACCTGCCCGGATATGTACTGGCTTAAGTAGAGGGACACGTCTGGCACTGCAGGATCTGAGTCCCTGGCGGCGTAGTGTGTTACTGACGGTAGCCTTTGTTACGTTAGTCCCAGCTTTCTGCAGGTCATTCACTAGGTCCCTCCGTGTGGTTTTGGGATTTTTGCTCCTTCCACAGCTCTTTGGTCTTCACCATAGTGGAGTTTGGAGTGTGACTGTTTGAGGTTGTGGACAGGTGTCTTTTATACTGATAACAATGTCAAACAGGAGCCATTACTACAGGTAATGAGTGGAGGACAGAGGAGCCTCTTAAAGAAGAAGTTACAGGTCTGTGAGAGCCAGAAATCTTGCTTGTTTGTAGGTGACCAAATACTTATTTTCCACCATAATTTGCAAATAAATTATTTAAAAATCAGACAATGTGATTTTCTGGATTTGTTTTCTCATTTTGTCTCTCATAGTTGAGGTCTACCTATGATGACAATTACAGGCCTCTCTCATCTTTTTAAGTGGGAGAACTTGCACAATTGGTGACTGACTAAATACTTTTTTTCCCCACTGTATGTTACATGCAAAGTGATAGTAATTGGTTTTAACATTAAACTGCAGAAGGTATCTTTTTACATTACAGTTGTTGTATCTGTTGTCAAACACTAATCTTTTAGACTTGGATGATAATCAATAGTAAGAAGATTACCTACATTCCCATGATGCACCAGGATGATGGGGGATGCATGTAAACTCTCACCTAACACTCTAGGATTAAAAGAGCATACAAATGACACAGTACACCCGCTGGGTATGAATTATACAAAGGGCATAACATTACAGCACAGGACCAGCAAAGTCATCCTCTTAGGTTTCAGTGTTACTAAGCATATCCTTTTGCTTAAGTCTCATATGCATCTGGGTTTCTGGGTCGCAAGTTCGTAATGCTCATCTTCGTAGTGCTCTGCTAGAAAAACATTTGGCAGCTTGGCACATGCATTAAGGTTAGTGGTATTATCCTTTTATCAAAGCTGTGTATGTACATATATGTCTTGTCATTCCATAAAAACGCACTTAACACTATGAACCTGTTCTTGTTTGATTCATTCATTCTATCTATCTACCTATCTATCTATTTAGTAAAAAGTTACATCAATTGCTTTAAGGTTTACTGCCAATTTATAAAAAATATTTGTGATATTTCCTTTCTTTCCTTTAATAGTAGTATTATATTCCAGAGCATTATAAAATGCTATACAATTTATTTATACAATATATTTTGTTACTGCAACAATCACATATTTCCACCAGTACTGTATTATACAATGATAGATAAGGGTCCCGAATAATTCCTCTTTCCCTGTAAAAGTGGAAGATGTTCAGGTAATGGATCAGGATGACAGGAACTTACCCGTATTTTTCAGTCTATAAGACGTAGCGGACTATAAGAAGTACCTAGGTTTTAGAGGAGGAAAATAGGGAAAACAATTTTGAAGCAAAAAATGGTAAAATATTTAATAACATATGGGAGTTGTAGTTTTGCAAGGCTACATTTACATTGACTCTTTATTTTTTTTCCCGCTACGACGGTCACCCTACGGGAAAAATATTTTTATAAGTTTGTAGACCGGGCATTTTTGGACACAGGGATACCTAATGCATATGTGTTTCACAGTCATTTTCTACTTTTATATGTATTCTAGGGAAAGGGGGTGATTTAGAACTTTTTTTTTTTTTTGTACTATTTTATTAGTCCCCCCCTAGGGGGCTTGAACCTGCAATCATTTGATTGCAAGTCCCATAGACTGTAATACAATTGTATTGCAGTCTATGGGAGATTCTGTACATTACTACTGAGGCTCCAGGCTGTCAAAGAAACAGGTCAGCTCCTGCGATCTCGCTGCACAGGAGCCGGCCTGCAACAAGACAGGTACCCACCGGGCCCGAGGACAATTTTAATACCTTTGGGGGGGCTTGCAGGTAGTAATGCCTGCGATCAGAGTGAACTCTGATCGCAGGCATTAGCTCTGGGTATCCGCTGTACATTACCCAGGATGGGTTCGTTGGGACACCCGCTCCTCTGAGCCTAGGGCCCGCACATTGTCCCACTCCTGCTGTTGCAGGAAGCCCTGCTGTAGGAAGCCGGCGGCGGCAGGAGTGGGGCGATGTTGCGACCACACTCCTCTGTCCCCCTCCCAGCACCCAAATTTGGATTATAAAACACACCACCCATTTTCCTCCTAAATTTGGGGAAAAAAGTGCGTATTATAGTCCGAAAAATACGGTATATTCTCTGCACCTTCCCACCTGGAGCTGTAGGTAGAATGCAGCCATTGTTTACAAAGCATGTACTCCTTAAAGTGGACTAAGCAGATCAGCCATAATGTTTTAAGTTTTACCAAGTTGGAGGTTCTTTTTAACCTCAAAAGTATTCATTTCATAGCCTTTTTCCTGTTCAGAAAGGTAATAATGAAACATAGTGAAACATTAGACAGCTTTAAAATTGACCGACAGAATAAATGAAACATAATTTTTAGCACACAGTGAATGCATTAAGAAATTAGATCTAAACAATAATCGTGGACTTTTTTCTGTATCACCCAACAATTAATTTTTTCAATTTTTCCATACATAATATGGTAAACTAAAACACAAAACTTGCCCAGCAAAAAACAAACCCTCATATTGCTATGTGAACAAAAAAACCTGAAAAACTTATGACCCTTGGAAGGTGGGAAAGGAAAAACTAAACTAAATAAAAATCACCATGTTCTGATTAGCGTTTATTAAACATTTCCAACCATTTTTCTGCTGTAGAGTCTTTATCTGCTTCTGATACAGATTTGACAGCCAAGGGTATAACCAGGATTTTTTTTTTTAAGGAAGAGGATAAATAAAATTAATTCTGAAGTGACCAAGTCCAAGCAATAGATCTAGGAGTCCCAGCCCTGCCTCCCAAATTGAGAACATTTGCTGATGATACAGTCAGTATATGTTCACTTACAGAGACGTGAACACTGTGTCGTGCTGTCCTCCAGGAAGGGGCAGGTTGTCTGTTCATTTATACAGCCAGCAATGTTCTGCAGAGTGCAAGGATCAGAAAAGAATGTGCTGTGACTGTATGGCTGCATAGTTCTCTCTTGTATAGAGCAGAGTGATTTAGGCGTGCTCTGCCCAGTCATGAAGAGGAAAGTTCAGAGAGTTTGCATAGAACTAGACACTCTCTGGGTGAGGCAACTGGTTAATTGTAAAAATTCCCTTGTATATACCCTTGCTTATAGCACACTGCCACTGTGTGTTTGGGCTTACTTCACTCTCCCTATCTTCCTCTTAGTTTTAGAGATAAGAACAGGAAGGTAGATGAGGTTGCACAGTAAGCTGTGAGGTATACCATGTGTGCTGTCACATGGTTCCTCAGTTCCATTACTTTGAACCATAACTAAATTTTCAAGTAGAATTAAGCTGTAGAAGGATCTTCCTTTCACTTTCACAGTTTTCAGCAAAGTTCAAGCTCTAAAATAGACCATATATGATCACCTTTAATACAGTTACCATTTTATGGAGTTACAGGCAGTAGGAATAACAGGTTCACCAAAGACAAATATTTGTAATAAGTTTTTCTCTCACAAAGGCTCAAAGCACAGGGAGAATTGTGGAACTAGTGGCTGCCATGCAGGCATTCATCCACAACACTAGGGGCAGTTGTTCATGGGAAGACAATTTACCTATCTGTATATTTTTGTCGTGTGGTAGGAAACCCACACAAACATGAGGCGAATATACAAACTCCACACAGATGTGGCCTTTGGATGAATTTGAACCCAGTGCAAGGCAACTGCCCATAAGCACTTATATTGCAAAGAGTTGAATTATTTGTAATGGGTAAGTTTTCTATGGAAGAAATTTTCAACAAATCTATTTGTCAAAACTATTAAATATTAAAGATTACTCCAGGTTATTTTATTGCAAAAGAAAAAAAAAAGTGAAAATGCAAATGATGTAATTTAATAGTGACACACAACACATTTGTAAAAGCATGGTCCTGAAGCATATTAATCCCCCCATCCCAAAAATTTCATAAATAAAAAATAAATATATCACACACATATTGCCGTGTCCGTAAGTACCCAAGCAATACAGCTGTAATGTTATTGTACCCGCATGTTTAACAGTGAACAGGTCTTTCCGGAAAAAATAAGCCCTCAAACAATTACACAAATCTACAAATTTTCAAAAGTTGTTTGGTTCAGAAATAAAATGAGCCATTCCTTAATGATTTTCATGTGCAGAATTCAAATATCACAAGGAAAACTGTCAACTGGCTCTAGTTTCTATGATATCGAAGAATTCTCATTTTACTGTTATGTAAATTGTATAGATTATAATATATAATTGTGACTTCTGCAATCATATAGGTGCAAGTTTATTGTTCGTAAAATTTTTAAATATAGTCTGAGGAAACTTAGCTGTATTTAAAATCAACTATAATTTACAGACATGTCTAAGCACTTTTACAAATTATAATTATATTTAGGCTAATACTGTACGTTATTGAACTCTGCAACGTAGATCCTCACTCATTGGCTATTCGGCTCTTTTTCACACGTCTCTTGTATTCAGGCATCAGATTGTCTGTGGTAACTGTCCAGCAGTAGTCTGCAAGCATTGATGGGTTCCACTTACCCTGATATCTTTTTTCCATTTCCTGGTGAAATCACTCACCATGTTCATCGCTCACCTCTCCACAGTTTGGTGCAAAGAAGTCTAGATGCGTGAGCAAGAAATGAATCTTTAACCCCTTAACGATATTGGACGTACTATTACGTCCTGTGCGCTTGGTACTTAGCGCAACAGGGCGTACTAATACGCCCTGGGGCGGCCGCCCGCTCACTGTCTGAGCGGGCGACATCGGAAACGGGTGTTAGCTGTAACTGACAGCTAACACCCTGCTCCATATCCCCCGGTCAGAACTGAGTTCCGATCGGCGGTTTTAACCCCTTGGATGCCGCGGTCAAACATGACCGCGGCATCCAAGGGGTTCCGCCATGTTTTCTCTCCCCTCGGCACCCCCCGCGGCGAGATGGGGGGTACCGATATCTATAATCTGCAGCCCGGGGTCTGCCCAGTGACCCCAGGCTGCCTGGAGACCCCACTACCTGGTTGATCCTGCCGAGACCTGCGGAAGTGAGGCTATGCGTCTGCATAGCCTCACTTCCTGTATAGACTGCAAGACACTTGTATGCTCGTGTCTTGCAGTCTAAAGTGCTGAGCCAGCAATCAAAGCATTGCTGGCTCAGGTGTCCTAATGGGACAAATGAAAAAATAAAAAAAAGTGAAAAAAAATAAAATAAAGTGTTTTAAAAAAATTAATAAAAGAATAAAGCCCCAAAAATTCCCTTTTCCTATATAAAATGAATTATATAAAAAAAAAAAACCTAAAAATTAATAAAAACAATGCATATTTGGTATCGCTGCATCCGTAACAACCTGTACAATAAAACTGAAACAATATTTAATGTACACGGTGAACGGCGGGAAAAAAAACCGGAAAAAAACTCGCCAAAAGTAATGATTTTTTGCCATCTCACCTTACAAAATATGCCATAAAAAGTGATCAAAAAGTCATATGTACCCCAAAACAGTACCAATAAAAAGCACAGGTTGTCCCGCAAAAAATAATCCCTAAATCAACTCTGTAAACCGTAAAATAAAAATGTTACGCATCTCAGAAGATGGCGATGCAAAAACAATTAATTTATGTCCCCAAATGGGTTTTTGTTCTGCAAAATTAGTATCGCATAAAAAAACAGTATAAATGAGGTATCTCCGTAATCGTACCGACCCGTAGAATAAAGGTAATATGTTACTTATGCTTGATGCTGCATGGTGAAAAATTTCAAAGGTAAAACGCAGTGCCAGAATTGATGTTTTTTTTTTAATCCAACAAGAAAGAGTTAATAAAATTTATTCAATAAGTTATAGGCACCCAAAGATGATGCCATTACAAAATACATCTCACCCCGCAAACAACAAGCCCTCATATGGCTACATCACCAGAGAAATAAAGAAAATATAGCTCGTACAATGTGAAGACAAAAACCCCAAAAATCGCCAAATCATTAGAACATAACTGGCTGCGTCAGGAAGGGAATGTATAAGCTGTGCGAGCGTATATCAGGGGACACCCCAGATTTAGAGCTTACGAGGGATAATAAACCAGAAGTGACCCCCAGAGTGACCTCCCCAATAATAGGAACTACTGGGGAAATAGTAGGGAATTTGGTGTTCCCAATGTACTCCACACAGCTTACCTATTCACTTTTCCCCATCCGCTGTGTATTCACATCTGGGATACTAATGCTTACTACACCCCTTGATAAATTCTTTGAGGGGTGCAGTTTTCAAAATGGGGTCACTCCTTTGGGGAATCCACTGTTATGGTACCTTACAGGCTCTGCAAACATGACATGGCGTCCAGATACCAAACATCTGAATCTGCACTCCATAAGCCACATAGCGCTCCTTCTCTTCTGCGCTCTGCTGTGTGCCCAAACTGCAGTTTATACCCACATGTATGACACTGGTGTACCCAGGGTAACGTACTTAATGTCATATGTGGGTATAAACTGCTGTATGGACACATCCGAGCACAGAAGGGAAGGAGCGCTATTTGGTTTTTGGAGCACAGGCTTGGACGGTTTGGTTTTTGGACGCCATTGCACTTTTGCAGAGCTGAAACGCCAGTAAAGTGGAATCTCCTGACATGTTACCCCATTTTGGAAACTACACCCCTGAAGGAATTTATCCAGGGGTACAGTGAGCATTTTTAACCCCCAAGTGTTGCTATAATTTATTATCCATAAATGAATACGCAGCTGACTGTGAAAGGTGAAAATGACAATTTTTCCAGGAATACGTCATTTCAGTGCATAATATGTTGCACCCGGCTTGTATCAGAGATGAACGCTCCAAAAGCTGTTATGCCCGGGATCCCCGCTTAACAGTTTTTGGATTGTGTCTCTGCAGACATAAGCTGGGCACAACATATCGGGCACTGAAATGGCGCATCTATGGAAAAATGTTATTTTTAACTTTTCATTATCATCTGCGCATTCATTTCTGGAAATTAAATGAATGCAACACTTAAGGGTTAATAATGCTCGCTATACCACTTGATAAATCCCTTGAAGGGTGTAGTTTCCAAAATGGGGTCTCAAGTCTGTGGATTCCACTTTACTGGCAATTCTTGGGCTCTGCAAAATTGACATGGTGTCCATAAACCAAACTGTGCTCTAAAAACCAAAATAGCGCTCCTTCCCTTCTGTGCCCGGCTGTTCCCAAACAGCATTTAAACCCACATATGGCATTAAGTACATTATCCTGGGTACACCGGTGTCATACATGTGGGCATAAACTGCCATTTGGGCACACAGCAGGGTGCAGATGTGAAGGAGCACTATGTACTTTTGAAGCGCAGATTTAGATTGTTGGTTTTTGGACACCATGTCACATTTGCAGAGACCCTAAAATTGCCCCTACAAAATGGGGTCACTTCTTGGGGAGTTCCAGTTTACTGGCACCTGCATGGCTCTGCAAAAATAACATGGCCTCCAGAAAGTCCCTCTAAATCTGTACTCCAAAAGCTAAAAAAACAAAGTGCTCCTTCCTTTCTGAGCCCTGCTATGTTCCCAAGCAGCAGTTTACACCCACATATATAATTTTTTTTTCTCCCGGGATAGCCCACTTAATAATTTTAGGAGTTCATGTCTCTGATGCCACAAAGTGGCCGCAACATATTCTGAAACTGGATATTTCTTCAAAAACTTCAATTTTCACTTTGTACATTAATTTTTGGGAAGCATTTTTAGGCTCAAAATGATAATACCCCTTGATACATTCCTTGGGGGGTGTAGTTTCTGAAATGGGGTCCCTTTTGAGGGGTTTCCATTGTATTGGTACTTTAGGGGCTCTGTAAATGCGACATGGCACCTGAAAACTATTCCAGCCACATCTGCCCTCCTAAAGCCAAATAGCGCTCTTTCCATTCTGAGCCCCACCATGTACCCATACAGCAGATTATAATCACATATGGGGCATTTCTGTGTTCAGAAGAAATTGTGTAACAAACTGTGGGGAGCTGTTTCTTTTTCAACCACTTGCAAAAATTTAAAATATGTCGCTGAATGGACGGTTTATTGGAAAAAAAAGTAATTTTTCATGTTTATGTCCCAATGATGATAAAATCTGTGAAACAGCTGTGAGGTCAAAATGCTCACTATACCCCTAGATAAATTCTATGAGGGGTGTAATTTCCAAAATGGGGTCACTTTTGAGGGGTTTCCATTGTATTGGTACTTTAGGGGCTCTGCAAATGCGACATGGCACCCGAAAACTATTCCAGCAAAATCTGCCCTCCAAAAGCTAAATAGCGCTCTTTCCATTCTGAGCCCCGCCATGTACCCATGCAGCAGATTACAACCACATATGGGGCATTTCTTTGTTCAGGAGAAATTGTGTAACAAACTTTGGGGAGCTTTTTCTCCTTTGTCCTCTTGTGAAAATGAAAAATTTGGGGCTAAATTGACAGTTTATTGGAAAAAAAGAAATTTTTCATTTTCATGTCCCAATGTTAATAAAATCTGTGAAACAGCTGTGGGTTCAAAATGCTCACTATACCCCTTGACATGTTCTGTGAGGGGTGTGGTTTCCAAAATGGGGTCACTTTTAGGGGGTTTCCACTGTTTTGGTACTTTGGGGGCTCTGCAAATGCAACATGGCACCTGAAAACTATTCCAGCAAAATCTGCCCTACAAAAGCAAAATAGCGCTCTTTCCATTCTGAGCCCCACCATGTACCCATTCAGCAGTTTATGACCACATATGGGGCATTGCTGTGTTCAGGAGAAATTGTTTAACAAACTATGGGGTCCTTTTTCTCCTTTAACCCCTTGTGAAAATGAAAACTTTGGGGATAAAGTGACGTTTTAGTAATTTTTCATTTATACATCCCAATGTTAGTAAAATCTGTGAAACAGCTGTGGGGTCAAAATGCTCACTATACTCCTTGATGAATTCTGTGAGGGGTGTAGTTTCCAAAATGGGGTCACTTTTAGGGGGTTTCCATTGTTTTGGTACTTTGGGGGCTCTGCAAATGCAACATGGCACCTGAAAACTATTCCAGCAAAATCTGCTTTTCAAACGTCCAGTGTCGCTCCTTCCCTTCTGTGCACTGCCAAATGCCCAAACATCAGTTTACACCCACATGTGGGGTATTTCTGTGCTCTGGAGAAATTGTATAATAAACTGGGAGATGCATTTTCTCCTTTAACCCTTTGTGAATGTGTTAAATTTAGGGCTAAATGAAGGGATTAGTGGAAAAAAATGAAATGTCTAAATTTCACCTCGATATCGTTTTAATTCTTGTGAAATGCTTAAAGGGTTAACAAACTTCCCAAATGCTGTTTTGAATTATTTCAGGGGTGCAGTTTTGAAAATGGGGTGATTTATGGGGGGTTTCTAATATATAGGCCTTTATAATCCCCTTCAGAACTGAAGTGGTCCCTAAAAAATTAGTTTGGGAAATTTTCTTGTAAATCTGGAAAATCACTGTTACACTTGTAAGCCTTCTAAGATCCAAAATAAATTAAAGGACGATTAAAAGATGATGTCAATATAAAGCAGAGATATGGTAGATAATATGTATTAATGTATTTGGGTGGTATGACTATCTGTCTGAAAAGCAGAGAATTTCACATTTTGAAAATTGCGATTTTTTTTTCCAAATTTCCATCAAATATCCTATTTTTTTTATAAATAAATACAAAAATATTGATTAGTGTTTACCACTAACATGAAGTACAATGTGTCACGAGAAAACAGTCTCAAAATAACTTGTGTAAGTTAAAGCGTCTCAAAGATCTTGCCACATAAAGTGACACATGTCAGTTTTGAAAAACAAGGCCTGGTCCTTAACGCACTTTTGGGCTGTGTCCTTAAGGGGTTAAAGACATGTTACATCCCAGGTTTTTATATGTCTTGAGGAGATTTTCCACCAACTCTTCATAGTTATCTGCCTTGGTGTTTCCCAGGAAATTTGTTACTACTAACTGGAATGCTTCCCATGCAGCCTTTTCCTTGACACGCAGCAAACGATGAAACTCCTTCCTTTATCTTTGTTTCACTCAACCTTGGAAACTTACATAGCAGATACTTGAATGCCTCTTCATTTTTAGCCACTGCCTTTACAAAGTTCTTCATAAGAACCAGCTTGATATTCAATGGAGGTAGCAGAATCTTTGTTGGTTCAACAGATCTTGCACGACTGTCCCATTCACATAGGAAGCATCAGTACTTTGTGTATCTACCCTGGAGACCAAGCACTAGCGCAACCACCTTCAAGTCACCACAGATCTCAAAAGCTGTTTCATGTTGTTATATGTTTCCTTCATGTGAACTGCATAATCAATTGGAACTGATAGTAGTGCATTGCCATTGTGCAGTAAGTCAGATTTAAGTCTCAGCTTGGATGAATCGATAGTCTCCACTCATCTGGGTTATAGCTGATGCTGAGAGCTTCCATTGAACTGCAGAGGTTATTGTATGCAACAAGATCACCCTCCTTGAAGAAGAATTGGACAAGATGCTTTTGACGGTCTTGGAACAAAGAAATCCGACCATCATCTGCTAGCAGATTCCACTGTTGAAGTCTGGAACCTAAGTTTAATTATGATTGCATCACCTGGCATCACGTGGAGAAAATTGTTGGTACCCCTCGTTTAATGTAAGAAAAACCCAAAATGGTCACAGAAATAACTTGAATCTGACAAAAGTAATAATATATAAAAATTCTATGAAAATGAACAAATGAAAGTCAGACATTGCTTTTCAACCATGCTTCAACAGAATTTTTTTAAAAAGAAAGCTCATGAAACAGGCCTGAACAGAAATGATGGTACTCCTGAAAATAATGTGACCAAAGGGACATGTTAAATCAATGAGTGTCCACTAATTAGCATCACAGATGTCTACAATCTTTTAATCAGTCAGTGGGCCTGTATATAGGGCTACAGATACTCACTGTGCTGTTTGGTGACATGGTGAGTACCACACTCAACATGGACCAGAGGAAGCGAAGGAAAGAGTTGTCTCAGGAACTTAGAAAGAAAATTATAGACAAGCATATTAAAGGTAAAAGTTATAAGACCATCTCCAAGCAGCTTGATGTTCATGTGACTACAGTTGCACATATTATTCAGAAATTTAAGATCCATGGGACTGTAGCCAACCTCCCTGGACGTGGCCGCAGAAGGAAAATTGATGACAACTCAAAGAGAAGGATAATACGAATGGTAACAAAAGAGCCCAGAAAAACTTCTAAAGATATTAAAGGTGAACTTCAAGCTCAAGGAACATCGGTGTCAGATCGCACCATCCGTTGTTGTTTGAGCCAAAGCAGACTTCATGGGAGACGACCAAAGGAGGACATCATTGTTGAAAACAAATCATAAAAAAGCCAGACTGGAATTTGCCAAACTACATGTTGACAAGCCACAAAGCTTCTGGGAGAATGTCCTATGGACAGATGAGACAAAAATCGAAGTTTTTGGCCAGGCACATCAGCTCTATGTTCACAGATGGAAAAATGAAGCATATCTTGAAAAGAACACTGTCCCAACTGTGAAACACGGAGGAGGCTCTGTTATGTTCTGGGGCTGCTTTGCTGCATCTGGCACAGGGTGTCTTGAATCTGTGCAGGGTACAATGAAATCTCAAGACTATCAAGGGATTCTAGAGAGTAATGTGCTGCCCAGTGTCAGAACGCTTGGTCTCAGTCGCAGGTCATGGGACTTGCAACAGGATAATGACCCAAAACACACAGCTAAAAACACCCAAGAATGGCTAAGAGGAAAATATTGGACTATTCTGGTGGCCTTCTATGAGCTCTGACCTAAATCCTATTGAGCATCTTTTGGAAGGAGCTGAAACATGTCTTCTGAAAAAGGCACCCTTCAAACCCAAGACAACTGGAGCAGTTTGCTCATGAGGAGTTGGCCAAAATACCTGTTGAGAGGTGCAGAAGTGTCATTGACAGTTACAGGAATTGTTTGATTGCAGTGATTACCTCAAAAGGTTGTGCAACAAAATATTAAGTTAAGGGTACAATCATTTCTGTCCAGGCCTGTTTCATAAGTTTTCTTTTTAAAACAATTCTGTTGAGGCATGGTTGAAAAGCAATGTCTGACTTTCATTTGTTCATTTTCATTGAATTTTTATATATTATTACTTTTGTCAGATTCAAGTTATTTCTGTGACCATTGTGGGTTTTTCTTTCATTAAACAAGGGGTACCAACAATTTTGTCCACGTGTGTATGGGCATCTTTCAATTGGCCATTCTGAGATAATGCAATTCTAGTACATGATGTAATACTGATGATGCAAACTTTTCCCAGTATTGTATTAAAGGCTGTGAGAAATATCAAAAGCACCTCTGTATCATGAAAATTAGAGCCAAATTCAAAATTTGAGCATCATTTTCAATCTCAGCACCACAGAATTAGTTAAGATCAACTATTTTCATGTCTGAACCAATTTGGCTGTAGACCATTGTTACATTAACAAAAAAATAATTAAGTTATGGGTCTTGGAAAATGGCAATGGAAAAAACTAAATTGTGATTACAAAAGGGTTTTTACTTTGCATAAGAAGTAAAACTTGAAAAAACTATACAAATTTGGTATCAATTTAATCACATCGACCCAGTGAATACATTTATCTGGTTATTGAAGACACATGGTGAATGCAGCAAAAAGTCAATGTCACAGTTGCAATTTTTTTCATTCCTTTCCAGAAAGAGTTAATAAAAGTTATTCAGTTAGGTATAGCTACCCCAAAATAGCCCCTTCTCACCATCTTTTCGATCTTTTACTTCTCACCTTCCAAAAGCCATAACTTTTTAATTTTTACGTTCACAGAACCATATGAGGGCTTAATTTTTGTGGTAACATTTGTACTTATTAATGGTACCATTTAATATTCCATATGATGTACTGGGAAGCTGGAAAGAAAAAGATAATGGTGTGTGAACTATAGAAAAACTGTGTTTGCACTACTTTCTTATAGGTTTTGTTTTTTAGGGCGTTGACTGTGCAGCCACAATGACATGTTAGCTATATTCTGAGGCTCATTATGAATATGACAATACTAAATTTCTATAGTTTTTGTTATGTTATAATACCTTAAAAAAAACCAATACTTTTAAATGTTTTTTCTTAAAATCACCATATTCTGACACCCATAACTTTTTTTATATTTCCATATACTGGGCTGTATAATGCATCTTTTGTTGCAGGGAAATATGTGATTTTTATTTATACCATTTTGAGGAATGTTGGATGTTTTGATCGCTTTTATTTAACTTTTTTTGGAAGGCGAAACAGCTAAAATACTGCACCAATTGCTGCTTATAACACTGGGGAGGGTAATGGTGACATGGTGTCCTGACTGAATCTGAGGTCACATGGTAGCTATCAATAGTATTGAGAGACAGGGGAGTGAGACCTCCTGTTGGTAGAAAAAGAGATCACACTGTTATAATGTGACTTACTGAAGAAGCTGTGAGTAGAGAGCTATTACTATTGAGGGAATGGTCAGACAAAAGAAAGAGTTCACTTTAAGTGCAAAATAAAAAAAAAGATTCTCATCTTTCATATGACGTCAAGATTGCAGTTGTACCTGTAAAATTTCACTAGTTGATAACACTGTTAGGATTGGCATTTTTATATGCAGTTGCAGCTGCTCCTAACTGTATTTTTATCTAGTGATATCGCTGAAAATAATATAAGTAGAATAGTGACCTTGGTGTCATATAAAAGATAATAATATGATCTTTCATATGACACCAAAATCATATGCTCCCCTCCAACTTGAGCATCTCTGCATTACACAAGAGCCCATCCCTCCCACTTAGTCAAAGCAGTGTACTGATTTTAGCTCTGGAAGAAAAAGAGATTTAACAGAAAAGAAAATTTGTTAATATTATAAATGTTTTAAAGACATAAATGCTGCCAGGAAATAAAAACTAGTCAGAAAGTTTAGTTACACTTAATATATTAAAAGTGTAACTAAATTTACATTTAAACATATATATATTTTTAACAGCATCACTTCATACTACTATATATATATTGTATATACAGATGTAGAAGAATGAATCCAAAATTCTCCAATTGGTAATACCGCTGCAGTGTGATATCCTATCACAGAAGACAACAAAACCTAATGAAAAGTCATTGAAAAATATTCTTCCAATGTCTTATCACAGTTTTTTTGTTGTCTTCTGTTCTAAGATATTACACTGCAGCAGTTTCACCAGTTGCAGGCCTTTGGGTTAGCTCTACTACATCTGTATATCCAGTGGATAGCAACAACTCAGGGATTATTTTAGCTCACAGGATCGTCATCTCCAGCCTCAGATGGTTAGCACATCCAAGAACTTCAGTTCCACAGAGGCACTTCAGGTTCAAAAACCTGACGTCAGGCCGGGGCCTCACGTGGCGTAAACACCGCGGAAAAAAATCACGGCTTGCAGGACTTTTCTCTTTGCATTTTTGAAGCGGAATGGGGGACGGAATCCCCAAACGGAATCTGAGTGCAGGTGTGAATCCAGCCTAACTAGTAGACTAGGGCTCTAACAACTAACATAAGCCACAATAGGATAACAGTAAAAATTTATGGTACAAGGAAAGGGTTACGTAAAGCATCAGAGTATGGTGCTCTGAAAAGAATTTATACTTAGTGTCCTTAGTGTAAATTTTTTTTGATTATTGTTATTATTGTTGCTTTTCTTAATAACAGTTTGCCGTTTACAGGGTTTGTTTTTGAGAAGAGTTAGACCCACATCATATCAAAATGGTTCATCTGCTGCCAGCACAAGAAGCAGCCAAAATATACCACACCAACTATGTACGTAACGCACGTGCCATCGGGGTCTTGTGGGCTGTGTTTACCATATGCTTCTCTATCATCATGGTGGAAGTCTTCATCCAACCTTACTGGATTGGGGATAGTTTAAATACCCCACAAGCAGGTTACTTTGGTCTGTTCAGCTACTGCATAGGAAATGCACTGACATCAGAGCTAATCTGCAAAGGAAGTGCTTTGGACTTTGAAAGCATACCTTCAGGAGCCTTCAAGACTGCCATGTTTTTTATTGGAGTGTCCATGTTTCTGGTGGTGGGTTCCATGCTGAGCTTCAGTCTTTTTTTTTTTCTGCAATTCGGCTACAGTGTACAAGGTCTGTGCATGGATGCAGTTGGCTGCAGGTATTTCTATATATGCTTTACTTTACACTTTTTATGATGTACTATTACTCAGGATTTACAACTTTTAGTTTTGTTCTTGTAGTTTAGCAAATGAAAACCTTAGTATTTTTCTTTTTCCCTTGCAGCTGCTGGTTTGATGATCGGATGCCTAATTTACCCAGATGGGTGGGATTCTGCAGAAGTGAAGCGAATGTGTGGAGATAAAACAGACAAATATACTCTGGGAGCCTGTACTGTTCGCTGGGCTTACATCCTAGCTATCATAGCCATAATGGATGCTCTAATTCTTTCCTTCCTCGCCTTTACACTTGGAAACAGGCAAGATAGCTTGCTGCCTGAGGATTTCAAGATCCAGAGCAAAGGTTAGTGTTTCATCATTTGCAATTTCATAGGTTGTACTTAACTGCTCAACACACATATATTTTAGTATTTCTAGATAATATTTACAGGACCAGCTTTAAGTTTAGGTTGCAAAATGTGCCGACTCTGCCGAAGGTTCAGTTTTCTCGAGATGGGACCATGTGGTGGAACATGGCAGTGGAGTGGAATAACATTACATTAGAATACAGAGCAGTTATTTAGGGCTCATTCAGATAACGTTTGTGGCATCCCTCTTAGCTGGTCTGCGTAACGTAGTCTTCCACATTTTTGTGTCCGATAAAAAGAAATGACCAGCAAACGTTCTTTTTTTTTTTTCCTTTTTTTTATAATAATCCCTGTGCAAAGGAATGCCCTTCTGTTGACATTTATTTTCAACCAATCTGTTAAACGGACCCAGTGAACACATGCCAAAAACGTGACCTGAATGTACCGTGCATGCTCAACGATGGAGAGAATTCAATCACACCCACATAGTCCATAGTCCTCTTTGACTTCTGCTCTGCAATAAACTATATTGCAGTATCTTGCAGACTATGGTAGGAATTTATCATGAGGAGAATTTTTAAAATCAGTTTTGCTGGAATGTGTGCTTTGGGTAATTTTCACCAGATCAGTCAAATGTCTCACGATGATTGATAAATTTGGTGCATCTATAAGTCTAAGGCCCCTTGCAGACGACCGTGGCCGTGATCAGTGTGCTATCTGTGTATTTCACGGATAGCACACTGACCTATTCTTTTATATGGGCCCATACACACGACTGTGAATTTCACGGTCCCATGTGCGGGCTGACAGTCCGGGCTGCAAAATATAGAACAGGTCCTATTCCTGTCCGATTTTGCGGTCCTTGCTTCCGTGGCTGCTGTTCATTTAATGAAACGAACCGCGGAAGCATGGCCCGTGCACGGACAGCACGCGGGGGACATCCCCATGTTCCCCGTGTGCCGCCCGTGCCTTTAATTTACGGCCTGCCGGTTAAGGCACGGTCGTCTTCAACCGGCCTAAGACTTCTGTCCTAAGATGTTACTCCACTTTCTACACCACTCTTGTACTGGAGTGAAATTGCATCAATTGTTGTGACTTTTTTAAAAGTTGTATTTGATAACCCTGATGTAGACAACTAGACAGACTAACCAAACCCACTTTCCAAACTGGAGTGAATGGTGTAACAATGCAAAACGTCACAGTTTTTAATTTGCGTAAATATGCACAAAATCTCACAAAATTCTTCTTTTACCTCAAAATTCTGGAGTTCATGGCTTGATACTTTTCTCTTATATCTATAGGATTATATAGACACTGCATGGGACTAATATGGGACTATATGTGTTTTATTTGAAAACCAAATAGTACTGTGAAGGCAATATATAGCAGTGTTATGAGATAAGGGCACTGTATGGTAGTATTATGTGGATATTTTATGAAGGAATTATTGATGCATAATTCATTATTTTATATATGCAGCTTTTGAAATGCTGAGGAACACCGTATAATACAATTTTAAAATGGCAACTAGAGAGAGGGCTCCTACTTTGTTTGCTGCCCAAGTCATTTATCTTTATTTTGGTTGTGCTCATTTTTGTTATATATATATATATATATATATATATATATATATTTTAATTATATACAGTACAGACCAAAAGTTTGGACACACCTTCTCATTCCAAGAGTTTTCTGTATTTTCATGACTATAAAAATTGTAGATTCACACTGAAGGCATCAAAACTATGAATTAACACATGTGGAATTATATACTTAACAAAAAAGTGTGAAACAAATGAAAATATGTCTTATATTCTAGGTTCTTCAAAGTAGCCACCTTTTGCTTTGATTACTGCTTTGCACACTCTTGGCATTCTCTTGATGAGCTTCAAGAGGTAGTCACCTGAAATGGTTTTCACTTCACAGGTGTGCCCTGTCAGGTTTAATAAGTGGGATTTCTTGCCTTATAAATGGGGTTGGGACCATCAGTTGTGTTGTTCAGAAGTCAGGTGGATACACAGCTGATAGTCCTACTGAATGGAGTTTTAGAATTTCTATTATGGCAAGAAAAAAGAAGCTAAGTAAAGAAAAACGAGTGGCCATCATTACTTTAAGAAATGAAGGTCAGTCAGTCCGAAAAATTGGGAAAACTTTGAAAGTGTCCCCAAGTGCAGTGGCCAAAACCATCAAGCGCTACAATGAAACTGGCTCACATGAGGACCGCCCCAGGAAAGGAAGACCAAAAGTCACCTCTGCTGCGGAGGATAAGTTCATCCGAGTCACCAGCCTCAGAAATCGCAGGTTAACAGCAGCTCAGATTAGAGACCAGGTCAATGCCACACAGAGTTCTAGCAGCAGACACATCTCTACAACAACTGTTAAGAGGAGACTGTGTGCAGCAGGCCTTCATGGTAAAATAGCTGCTAGGAAACCACTGCTAAGGACAGGCAACAAGCAGAAGAGACTTGTTTGGGCTAAAGAACACAAGGAATGGACATTAGACCTGTGGAAATCTGTGCTTTGGTCTGATGAGTCCAAATTTGAGATCTTTGGTTCCAACCACCATGTCTTTGTGCGACGCAGAAAAGGTGAACGAATGGACTCTACATGCCTGGTTCCCACCCTGAAGCATGGAGGAGGAGGTGTGATGGTGTGGGGGTGCTTTGCTGGTGACACTGTTGGGGATTTATTCAAAATTGAAGGAATACTGAACCAGCATGGCTACCACAGCATCTTGCAGCGGCATGCTATTCCATCCGGTTTGCGTTTAGTTGGACCATCATTTATTTTTCAACAGGACAATGACCCCAAAAACACCTCCAAACTGTGTAAGGGCTATTTGACCAAGAAGGAGAGCAATGGGGTGCTACGCCAGATGACCTGGCCTCCACAGTCACCAGACCTGAACAAAATCGAGATGGTTTGGGGTGAGCTGGAC
Source organism: Leptodactylus fallax (assembly GCA_947044405.1). Classification (NCBI taxonomy): domain Eukaryota; kingdom Metazoa; phylum Chordata; class Amphibia; order Anura; family Leptodactylidae; genus Leptodactylus; species Leptodactylus fallax. The sequence continues at coordinate 1,764,394 of CAMRHE010000202.1, forward strand.
CGCAGAGTGAAGGCAAAAGGGCCAACAAGTGCTAAGCATCTCTGGGAAATCCTTCAAGACTGTTGGAAGACCATTCCAGGTGACTACCTCTTGAAGCTCATCAAGAGAATGCCAAGAGTGTGCAAAGCAGTAATCAAAGCAAAAGGCTACTTTGAAGAACCTAGAATATAAGACATATTTTCAGTTGTTTCACACTTTTTTGTTACGTATATAATTCCACATGTGTTAATTCATAGTTTTGATGCCTTCAGTGTGAATCTACAATTTTTATAGTCATGAAAATACAGAAAACTCTTGGAATGAGAAGGTGTGTCCAAACTTTTGGTCTGTACTGTATATTTATAGAGAATCCATTATGGTTATATGGGACACCAAATCACTCACAGGTCTTTATAGACCTGTGGTTTAGTGTCTCAAATAGCCTGTTCCTAACTCTGAGGGTGCCAGCATTTGAAGAAAACAAAACATCCTTAATATAAGGCCCCACGTTGCAGAAACTCAGCTTTATTTGTTGCAGATTTTGTAGCGTTTTTTTGAGCCAAAGCCAGGAGTGGATTGAGAAGAAGGAAGTATAAGAACTTCCTATATATTTTCCATTCCTTTTGTAGCCATTCTTGGCTTTGGCTCAAAAAACCGCAACAAAAAAAGCTGAGTTTCCGCAACGTGGGGCCTTAGCCTTAAGGCCATTTGACTACAGAAAAAAACACAGCGTTTTACAGTCACTGCAAGGTGGATGGAATTCTAGTGGAATTCCCCATCCACACCTTGGGGAAACATATGAGGAGCATTTGTTTTCTGCAATGTGTGGCTGGGATTAGCCAGTATCTCATATCTCATTCACTTTGCTAGTACTGTAAAACACTGCGTTTCCGCAACGTTGGGCTTTAGCCTTATAGTTACCCAGCTTCTGTATTCCCAGTGCTATTCAATCATTCACTGAAACTGTAGGAATATTTCTTTGGACTCAGTGAACAACTGTGCGGGCCCCAGGAGCACCAGAGGTGAGTGATAAGACTCATTGCACTCATCTCTGGCAGGTATGCAGTGAAAGTGTAAGAAGTAGGCTATTCAGGACACTAAACCACCAATCCATAAGGACCTGTGGGTGGTTTAGTATTCAAAATAGACCTGACAGGTTTCCTTTAATATACATGAAAATGCAAAGAATGCAACTCCTTGATATTAACTTATGTGCGGAAATTAAACAGATATATTCCTACTGTATTTTTTTGCAGAAGATGAGAGCGGATGAATGGATTTTCCTTCCACTGCCAGAACATGAATTCTTATTCATCACCACATATAAAGTCAAAATATGAGAAATGGCCAGTGAAGTATACAGAAAGCTCAGTATATGAAAGTGTATGAAATCAGCTGGGAAATAAAAATGAATTTTACTGTGCACCCATTACATAGTAATGTATATAATCTTAATTTCCTTTATGACCAAACAAGCTTACCTAATTTAAAGTTCATTAGTTTAATACGATATTTTTTTTCTCTTAAAGGGTTTTTTCCATTGGATAAAATGGGGATGGGGATGGGTTAAAAAAAAATTAAAAAGCAATACTTTGCTATTCCCCCACTACTGCCATTATGACCCTGCCCAGGTCCTGCTGTGCTCTGCTTCACACATGCTTAACTAAGATGCCTTATTTTGTTAACATTTATAACACTTTTTTTTTAAACTAGACTTTATTTAACATAAATGTTTATTTGGTCCTATACTGTAAAAGGAAGAACATTCTACAGCTTAACCCCTTCCCACTCAGCACCTTGCTATTACTAAAATACTGTATCTGGGTGGATAGGGGGTGAGACTGCCCACCCCTTTAAGCCCCTTTGATCTGAGGGGTTGCCATGGAAGCCAGGAGGCCAATCAATTACCTCCTGGCTGTCTTTCCCTACTGCACATAGGGAATATTACAGTATATTGAACTGGAGATCAAGAGATCCCATATTCAATTCCCCTTTGTGTGACACAAAAAATATTTAAAAAAAAGGTTAAAAATGTTTTTAAAAGGTATAAAAAATTAATGAATAATAAGTTTAAAAAATAATGTAAACAAATAAAATAAACAAATATATTAGGCCTTCCTTTGTGCTTATATGTCCGAACTATCAAAAATTTATCTTGTACGGTGAAGTCCGTAAAAAATATATATATATATTAAAAAAGCAATATGCGCCAAAATGAGTATGGTGGCTCACTGCACAGATGAGTTTAACAAGAAGACTGCAAAATAAACAAAAAAGAAAAAGGCCTAAAATATAACTTTTAATAAATTATTTTAAAACCATCGTAGGTAAAAATGAAAAACAACTAAAAAATCACCAAAAAGAGGGGGATATAAGCTGAAACCATAAACCAATTTATTCAGCTCACTCATGTACAAAACCAGCGTATTAACCTGTGGCAAAAGCATAAGCCACATGCTTTGGATGATGCTTTAGCGTGGATAACAATGTAGTGTGCTGGGGGTGTTGGGAGACCACCAGAAACCAAGCTGACCCTGTAAGGCCCTTACATCGCTGTCCCTAGGACACCCCAAAATAACTCACCCTTACTAGGGCAGTACCCAAACTTTCCCTATATACACATGACCCTGAATGGCCCTACAGGGTCATGTGTATATAGAGCCTTACAGGGTCAGCATGGTTTTTGGTGACTCCCACCGGAGTGGTTGAGTTCCTCCCCCTCTCTGGTGACACAACTGTCGTTATCTCCCGACGCCTCCAGGAGACTACATTGTTATCCACACAAAAGCATCATCCAAATGGTAAAATTGTTCCATTTTGTATTTTGGCTTTTGCCTCAGGTTAGTGCGTTGGTTTTGTACATGAGTGAGCTGAATATATTGGTTCAAGTTTTTGGGTTATATCCCCCTCTTTTTGGTGTTTTTTTGGTGTTTTTGATTTGTACTTATGATGGTTTTAGACTAATTTATAAAAGTTATATTTTATGCCTTTTTTTTTTTGTTACAAAAAAATCCATAATGTGTAAATTAATGTGCTTTCGTCACCTCAATTCCCCAAAAATAGCAATAAAAAGTGATCAAAAAGTTGTACATACCAGAAAATAGTACCAATCATAACTACAACTTGCCCTGCAAAAAAGAGCCCTCACATAGCTCTGTCAACGAAAACAGTCAAAAAAGTTATAGACATCAGAATACAGTGCCCAAAGGCAAATCAAAAATGTTAAACATAATAAAACCAATATAAATATGGTGTCATCATATGTACCCCAAAATGGTGCCAAATGAAAGTACAAGAATAAGCCCTCATATGGCTATGTTGAGGAAAAATAAAAATTTTATGGATTTTGGAAGGTGTAAATGGAAAATATGGAAAAAGTTGGCAAGCATTAATGCCCAAACTACCCTGCGTCCATAAAGTGTTAATTCAAACATCTTGATAAGAATTTGATCAACCTACTGGCTTTACTAATTAAGTATAATGAATACCATATTCCTAATTTCTTTCTGCTCAGCACCAAGCTAGTTTTTCTCAGAACATAATGGACTTTTACATTCTATGACAAATTAAGTGATATATTTTAATTGCTTTAAAATACAAAGGAGATTGTAATGAATAAATATATTCTAAAATATCTTTTTTTATTTTTGCTGTATGAATGGATGCTACATTCAAGTGTTTTCTCTATTATGTGGGCCCATGGTATTACGTGCTATGGATAGACTACTATTTGACTTTTGGAGGGCCACATTTTTGCAGCTAGTTATTGGTACCATACTGTAATCATGAACACTTTGAAGTACCAAATCAGTGTGAACACTCCCAAAATAACTCTGTTCAACAAGTTAGACCCCTCAAGGGATTTAGTAATTCCTTTTTAATTCAAGACAATTCATTGAATTTGGTGGGGAAAAAAAACCCGAAAACAACATTTTCCCAGATATGTGAATTCAGTGTTCTTGAGAGTGGCAGTGAGGTATTCCAGACTACTTACGTCTTTATTACGAGCAACAAGGTCAGGAGGTACGGTTTTTCTCAGCTAGCATGCTGACACCATACTATCATTACAGGTGTTGTTAAGTGCCAAAAAAGTATGAATATCACTCAAAATGACTCTGTTTACTAAATTAGACCCCCCCAAAGGTATTCAATAAAGGACACACAAAAGGTATTGGTTATCTTTAGTTTCACACAACTCACTGAATTGGGTGGAAAGAATTTAAAACATTTTTTTCCCCCAAATATGTAAATTCAGGTGGCTATTTTCAGGTGGCTGAACATATATTTAGCAACTTTTGCTGTTTCCATGGATGCCAAATTTAGGTGTATTTCTTACTTTCCTAATCCAATAGATAGCAGCTGAACTTATGCGGTACCAGGGGAGATGAGCTATAATCATCTCTACTGGGTGTCCAGCAGTCCCCCGGCGTCCTCTTCCAGCCAGCGTCTGACATTACACGCCCTTGGGTCACTGCTGAGGCCTGTGTTTGGGCGTCAGTGGTCATACACACGTGGACAAAATTGTTGGTACCCCTCGTTTAATGAATGAAAAACCCACAATGGTCACAGAAATAACTTGAATCTGATAAAAGTAATAATATATAAAAATTCTATTAAAATGAACAAATGAAAGTCAGACATTGCTTTTCAACAATGCTTCAACAGAATTTTTAAAAAAGAAAACTCATGAAACAGGCCTGGACAGAAATGATGGTTCCCTTAACTTAATATTTTGTTGCACAACCTTTTGAGGCAATCACTGCAATCAAACGATTCCTGTAACTGTCAATGAGACTTCTGCACCTCTCAACAGGTATTTTGGCCACTCCTCATGAGCAAACTGCTCCAGTTGTCTTGGGTTTGAAGGGTGCCTTTTCCAGATGGCATGTTTCAGCTCCTTCCAAAGATTCTCAATAGGATTTAGGTCAGGGCTCATAGAAGGCTAATTCAGAATAGTCCAATGTTTTCCTCTTAGCCATTCTTGGGTGTTTTTAAGCTGTGTGTTTTGGGTCATTATCCTGTTGTAAGACCCATGACCTGCGACTGAGACCAAGCTTTCTGACACTGGGCAGCACATTTCCCTCTAGAATCCCTTGATAATCTTGAGATTTCATTGTACCGATTCATTGCACAGATTCAAGACACCCTGTTCCAGATGCAGCAAAGCAGCCCCAGAACATAACAAAGCCTCCTCCATGTTTCACAGTATTGACAGTGTTCTTTTCAAGATATGCTTCATTTTTCTGTCTGTGAACATAGAGCTGATATACCTTGCCAAAAAGTTAGATTTTTGTCTCATCTGTCCATAGGACATTCTTCCAGATGCTTTGTGGCTTGTCAACATCTAGTTTGGCAAATTACTTTTGTCAGATTCACGTTATTTCTGTGACCATTGTGGGTTTTACTTTCATTAAACAAGGGGTACCAACAATTTTGTCCACGTATGTTGGCGCACCCCACATGACCGCAGACGCCTAATCACAGGACTCAGCACTGACCCCCACCTCACATGACAACAGACAGAGGCCTGAAGAGGACATCGGGTACCTCAGACTATAATAGCATTTCATGGGTGACAAACCCCAGAAGTTTGGCTCAAACCTTTTGGAAAATTCGGGTTGAATCTAAGGCTAAAATAGCATTGTGTGGGGACCAAAAAGGGGGCAGTATACTGTGTGGGGTCAAAAAGAAGAGGGCAATATTATGTGTGGGGGGGCTAAAATGGGAGAATATACAATGGGGGCAATGTTATATATGGGGACCAGTAAAGGGGGCAATATACTGTAAGATGGTCAGTAAAGGAAGTGTTATACTGTGAGGGGTTCACTAAAGGTGATAATATACTATAGGGGCCAGTAAAGAGGGCGTTATACTGTGTGTGAGCCAAATAAATTTTTTGATCTGCAAATTAGGGGCCCCATCACAGAGCCCAAGATTGCCGGTTGTGTACTTTAGGGGGAGGGGGATCCTTTCTATTGGTTGCTTCAGGTAGCAGGGAGGCTAGGTTCACCTCTGGGAAGGATGTCAAGATATAAGTAAAGTGTCTGCCATGCAGCCTGTTGCTGGACTCTGACTCAATGCTCACAAGAACAGTACCAAATGAATTTAGCAGAGTCAGAATTATTTCTTCTTGGAACTTTAGGAAGGAATCCTGGTTCCCATATAGTTTATAAATCACAAAGGCATTGCACATTGCCAGTTATAGCAGATACAGGAACACATTTTGAATTTCACAAGACCAAATACAGTGTAAGTATCTGATCATTGAAGTCAACTTCCTCCATAAATTTATTAAAGTCCACCACACACTCTGGTTTTTCTACCTCTGTGTTTCTTTGGCTAACCAGCATAGAGACTGTTGTATCAGCATGAATGCTGCTGAGCAAGAGCGTTTCTCTTGTCTGTATTTTACTGTTACCAGTTCTGAGATACACAGGCATGAGAACACTTCCTGTCTTGTGATTACAAGTCTCTCTGGAAAGCCCTTCAAACTGTTCCACGACAAACTGTGCCCTCCACATGCAGATGTTTAAAAAGTGGTATACACGTGTAGGAATTGTCTAAGTACAAATGATAGCCCTAACGTAGTAGCGTTTGTATTAGGTCCCACACAGTCTTGACATCTTCCGATGTCTTGAAAAAAAAAACAAATGGAAAAAAGTAATGGTTTTTCACCATCTCGCAAAAGTCATATATACCTCAAAACAGTAGCAATAAAAAGCATAGGTTGTCCTGCAAAAAATAAGCCCTCAACCAACTCTGTCAACAGAAAAATAAAAATGTTACACATTTCAGAAGATGGCGATGCAAAAATAATATATGTCATCAAATGGGTTTTTGTTTTGCAAAATTAGTTATGCATAAACAAAACTAAATAAATTAGGTATCGCCATAATCGTATGGACCCACAGAATAAAGCAAACATGTTACTTATGCTGTATGCTGCATGACAAAAAAAATGTAAAAGGTAAAACACAATGCCAGATTTGATGTTTTTCTTTTTAATCCACCAAAAAAAGAGTTAATGGGATTCTATCATTGGATTTTTCGCGTTTTAACTGACACCATGTAGAAATAGCCTTTATAAAGGCTATTCATCTCCTATTGAAAATTATAGGATGTGTCACTATCCCTAAGTAGGTATATATTAAAATAGAAAACTTTATTAAATCAATTAGTTAAAAAGATATATTTTTTCCAAAATGTTAAAAGAGTATAGCTCCCAAAATAGAACAAAGGAGTGAAAAAGAAGATCTATATTTATGCATAAATGTTTGCACTGGCTCTTGTTTCAAAAGACTCCCTTATATAACAACACTACTCAACAAACAGGACACCTTAAGTAACAGATAGAAGGGCGGAATAGCAATGGGAATAACATCTAGTTAGTCCAGGTTCCCATGCTAAAATGAAGCCACACTCAGGTGTCACTATTAATTAGAGGAGAACATCTACAGGTTTGCAGGTGTCCACCCTGCATATATACTGGAGCACACCATGATAGAGATTAGCCTATAGATGCCTGAGACTAATAGGTGTATAAAATACCAATAATAGAACCAAGCGGGTGATAGCACGCCCAAAATCGCACCTGATGCTTTTCTAGAGTAGAGATTATTACTATTCTATCATCAGAGGTACAGAATTCTTATCTAGAGTTGTATTTTAGAAGAACTATAGTCTCCCCCCGCTCCCCATCGGCACTAATGCACAGCTGTATGAAGGAGCGAGGGCGCCATCCTTTTAAAGCAAATGCCCTGCCCCCCTACTCAAAAATCCACCAATCGGGAGGTGCCACATCACTATATCTGCCCACAAAAGGATGGACTTACTTACATGCGCTGCACTGCGCATGCGCGCTAGTCCACTAATAATGCGGCATCACTGAGCGTGACGTCACTAAACTCCGCCCCATCAGCGATTTTGTAAACAAAACAACGATATACAACATGCAAACGTCTACTGTTAATCTGGGGACCAGGATCGCAGGTTAAGTAAGTAGTTGGATCCACAGAACATAGCATTATTGGCATAAATATGCTAAAAGAGAGGCTGATCACCAATGTTATAAACGGAAGCATATAAATATTGGCCAGATAGGAAAAATGAGGGAAGACCGTATGGAGGGACATACCGTGGAAGATATCCCCAAGAATCAAAACCGGACTATGTAAATCCTACATCACGGGAGAGTATATATAAAAAACAGGACCATATTCAGCCTAATACATAGAAAATATATAGTGCATCTGATCCCAGTATGCACAGGCCTCTAAATGAAAAAGATATAAAAGATTATTTAATTTAAACCAAAAGGTTTAACTGTCTGTAAATAAAAAATCCATCGTGCCTCCCGTTGTAAAACCTTTTGGTCAAAATCACCGCCACGAGGGGAAGGATACACTAGTTTAACTCCCTGAAATTTAATATTGGAAGCCTCTCCTCCATGTGCATCCCAAATATGCCTAGATATGGGGGTGTCTTCTTGTCTACAAATGTCATTTATATGGTCACGTATCCTCCTGCGGAATTCCCTTACTGTTTTTCCTACGTACTGGGCTCCGCAGGAGCATGTAGCCAAATAGACCACACCTTGTGACCTACAATTAATGAAATTCTTGTCACGGTATTCCTTTTTAGTATTCATGCTTACAAAAGTCTTACTGGTGTATACAAAATCGCATGCCCGACAATTGCCGCAGCGATAAGTGCTAACGAGTTGTCTGGTTTGTTTTTGTAGCCAATTGTCCGACTGGATCGGTTTCAGATGACTGTGCACCAATCTATCCCGGACATTGGGTCCCCTTTGGTATGAGATAGATGGATTCAAACTCAAAGTTGATCCAATGTCAGGATCCGATCTTAAAATACTCCAGAATTGTTGTAAAATCTGTCTAACCTCATAATATGCCCTATCATATGTGCCAATAATACGAAGTTCGTTTTTATCAACTCTCTTCCTTGGTTGTAAAAGGCTGGTTCGCTCACAAGAGGTTGCATATCGATATGCGTTTCTCAAAACTCCATCAGGATATCCCCTATTTTTAAACCTACTGTGCAGATTAGCAGCTGCATTTTGGTAGTCCGAAAATAGGGTACAATTCCTGTGTATACGCAAGAATTGTCCCTTCGGAATACCTCTGCATAGGGAATCAGGATGACAGCTATCGGTTAAAACATAATCTTCACTATATTCTATACAGAAAGCACAAAGGGGGGAAGTCTGCAACAAGACTGCATAGTTGATAAGGACAGACTTGGAGTCTGGGGGAGATATCAACAGTTCTGCTGATTTCAGCAGAACTGGTATTCTTGGGAGGACATTCAGATAAGGTGAAAAGGAAAACATCTGGGGTGATGGGTAACTGAACAAATTTGTCTGATAACGGAACTGGAAAGACCATATATGTATATTGATCATATGACTGTTATGTAACTGAGCTTGCTTTTAAAACTGTATTGAACTACGTAATAAAGTAGAAACGGTTCATACACGATACCTGTGTACGTCTTGTTTCCCGAGCGCTCGAAACTGGTTATTTATTTAATTAGGATTACGGTGACATCCATCCCGGGGGAGCTTAACCCCCAACAGAAGTTGGCGCCCAACGACGTGGGGCCTCGAGATCATCTGATGTGCAGCCGATAGAGTGCCGACCCACTCACCGATCGACTTGAGGACGGGACCAGAGGACCTCAGATAGATAAAAACAGTACTGTGAAGGTAAGCCTTTGATCTTGCCAATTAGTATATCTGAGGTTCCTGTGTGTCTATTCTCTGTATCGATGAGTGAGGTAAGCTGCTGCATGCTTATATGACATCTCGATGCCAATTGTATAGTACGGAAGAACCTAAAAGGGACATGTCACCTGTAAATGATATGGAAATTGTTTTCTTTGCTTTTTGTCTTACCTGTTTACCTGTCTACTGAGTAGGCATGTTACCTGTGTTATAAGATATATAAGGCTGCAAAGAATGGGGAAAGTTCTCTATTCTTAACCCCTAGAGTTTAGAGTTGCGGACAAGGTTCCGAACTGAGAAGCACAGAGTGATTGAAAAGTCCTTGTTTTGGAAAACTAGCCTCCAGCCGTGTCTGGACGGTCAAGGTCGAATGGGACCTGAGTAGTAGCACGAAGGACTTAGTAGAATCCGCGCGAAGAAGTGCGTGTAGTGATTTGGGAGTGTTTTGGTAAGGGGACACAGGCAGAAAGTTGAGCCTGTGGAAACCATTAGGCATTGCCCTGAGCACTACTCCTGAACTTGCACAAGTAGAGTAGTTCATAGAAGACAGAAGAGTCTGTCTGGGAGTTCTCACTAAGTAGTCATAAGTGACCCTCTATTGTCTAAAGGTTGCCCTAGAGGAGTGAGAGACTCATCGGCTGATTAGCTACCAGCCAAGATGGGGGATGGGACCCTCTAAGATATGGTACACCCCATGTGAACTAATAGAAATAGGGGAAGGGAAAGAAGTAGCCGCACAGGTAAAAAAAATCCTAAAAAGAGCAGGAATACACCAGACTGGGTTAGTAGACAGTAAGTTTTGGGATCAGTGGAGATTAGATCATGCGGGATTGATTCAGGACAATAAGTTGCAAAGAGGCATATATGGAAGAAAGGAAGCAATAGAATAGGATAAGGGGATGATAGTTCAGGAAATAATGAATCACCCCCACCTCACTCCGAGAATCAGGCTTGAAGGAGACATCCCCCCTTCTCAGTATTATTGTTTAATATAACCCATCTTATCTCCCAGTTCTGTATGAAATATTACCTACTTTAACAAAATACTCAGAGAATCTGATATAGTGCAAAGAGAAAAAACTGTCCACCATCGGTATGATGTTTATTGGATTATGTATTATATATATATATATATATATATATATATATATATATGTCAACCTGTATTTGTAATATTCATTCTGTTTATATTAATGCCAGGATTCAACTTTTATGCTTTTTGTAAAATTAAATCCGCTTTCAGGAAATGTCCCCTAAAAAGAAGAAACTAGGATATTGTGATGTTCCACAGGGGTTCAACTTTTGGTTGGAATCCAGTGAAGAAAATTCTAAAGTCTGTGGGGTTTGGGAAATATTTGAAAATTGTACAAAAATAGTAATATGTAATTTTGGTGTCAGTATTAACTGCTATCTGCTTGAATTGTATTCCTGTATTCTGTTGTAGCGCTCTGCAGATGTTCTGCAGGGAATAACCAAAACATTAATTGACTGCCAAGTAGCTCCAAGGACGTTGTATCTGATGTGATGCGCACGCAGAAAATCACAAGCTGAACATGATGCTGTTACCCGGTAATGTTACATGTCAATTATTACAAAGTGAAACTTGGCTTTGGTCCTCCGGGGTCCGCAGCCTGTGTATGATGACTATTTATGTCCAAAGGGAAAATATTTTGATAAAAGTGTTAGCCTAAGGTTAAATGGAAAGTAAGGTACAATGACAATATATATGTGTAAAATATTCAAGAACATACTCAAACATATGAAATTATGTCTTGTACTATGTTATTTGAATTTATTGTCTTGCCTGTTATCACCTGAAGTAAGGTATCTGTTAAAAGAGAGAAAGGTGAATCAGTAGAAGCTTTATGGAAGACTTCTCACTAAAACGGTGGATGCTTTAGATCAAACTGATCCTGTAGAAACCTCATTTCAGGGTTGCAGGATACTCACTAGGTATTTAGTCTCAGACACATCAGATAACATTCTTGGTACAGATGTGATGGGAGCATTAGGTTGTAACATCATGTTGCATTCATCAGGAGAAGCATATGTAAAAGTCACACATACTAACCATGAGATTTTATGCTTGTTATCTGCCGAGTTAAGTACACCAAATTGTATTTTTGTCCTCACTGAAGAAGAAAATGTACTGTTATCCCAAGTGCCAACAGCATTATGGGCAACTGGGAAAACAGACTTAGGTAAATTGGATGTACCCCCTGTTATGGTAACCCTGAAACCTGGTGCTCAGCCACCCAGGATTAAACACTATCCTCTGACCCATGCCCAAGAGGATGCCATAGCAGTAACAATAGTGGAATTAGTGAAAGCAGAGGCATTGAAGGAATGCACTTCTGTAGCAAACACTCCTCTTTTCCCAGTGAAGAAAAAGGGCAAAAAGGGAGAACCAGACACATACCGTATGGTTCATGATCTTAGGGAATTGAATAAAGTAACACTACTTGAAACCCCAGTGGTACCTAATCCACACACCCTGCTGTCAGCTGTCCCCACAGGTACCACCTGGTACAGTTGTATAGATCTTTCCAATGCATATTTTTCTGTGCCTTTACACCCCGATTGCCAGTATTTGTTTGCATTTACATTCAGGGGTAAACAGTACACTTGGACAGTACTACCACAAGGGGCGCAAAACAGTCCTAACCAATTCACAAGGTGTCTTACACTTATTATGAGTACTTGGCATTTTCCACATGATGATGTTGTTCTGTTACAATATGTTGACGATCTTCTACTTTGTGCTCCAGACAAACCAACCTGTGAAGCGGCAACCATCAGCCTGTTGTGTTTCCTCTACCAGAACGGCTGCAAGGCCAACAAGGACGAGTTGCAATTTTGCAAACAAAAAGTGGTGTTCCTGGGACACTGTCTCGGCCAGGGTACCAAGCACCTGTCAGATGAGAGGACCAAGGTGGTGAGAGATATGCAGGTGCCGACCTCTCATGCTCAGCTACGTACCTTCTTGGGATTGATATCCTACTGTAGGCCATGGATCAGATCTGCATCTCTGACCATGCAACCTCTGTACGATAGCCTCTCCTCAAAGCCATTCAGCCTCACACCTGAGGCCTTGGATGCGTTTTACCAGCTGATGTTGCAGATAGTCAGTGCTCCGGCCCTAGGCCTACCTGACTATCAGAAACCTTTTCAGCTCTACGTGACTGAGATGATGGGGCATGCAACTGCAGTTCTCACACAACAACACATTACAGCTCATGGTTAGATGCTGTAGCCAGGGGGACCCCCTCCTGTGTGCGTGTTGTCCTCTCAGTACAAGCATTGCTTGAGAAAAGCTCAGACATTGTCCTAGATCATATACTGGTTGTGTATACACCTCATGACATCCATGCTATCCTCACACAGGTAGACAGACGTCACCTTTCTTTGGCACGGCAGTGCAAAATGGAATTTGCTCTGCAGTCCTCCTCAAACATCTCTTTTCAACGCTGTTTAACTTTGAATCCTGCAACTCTTCTTCCTGTAGGAGTTCATGATTCAAAAGGGGGAGTGGAAGATGAGTTTATTTTTAAACTCTCTCTCTGAAGAAGAACTGTTTGACAGCCAGCATCAACATGATTGTGTGGCTCTTATGTCACAGGAAACAGTGGGATTTGACCATGTCACGGATGTGCCATTACAAAATCCTGATTATGAGATGTTTGTGGACGGCTCAAGGTATCTGACAGATGAAGGCAAATTTGTTACAGGGTATGCTGTAGTCACTGAATATGACATCATAGTCCAGGAAGCTCTTCCACCACACATGTCAGCCCAAGAAGCTGAGCTCAAAGCCCTTATGGAGGCTTGTAAGATAGCCAAAGGTAGAACAGCTAACATATACACTGACTCCAGGTATGCTTTTGGCATTGTACATGATTATGGTCCAATATGGAGGGCAAGGAACTTCCTAACGGCCCAGGGCAAGCCAATTAAGAATGGAGATGTGGTAAGTCGACTGATGGAGGCCATACTGCTCCCAAAGCAGCTGGCAATTGTGAAAGTCAGAGCTCACGCAAAAGGAAGGGACCCTGAAAGCTGTGGAAATGAGAGAGCAGACAGAGCAGCCAAGGCTGCAGCACTACTGGCCAGAAGGGGTCCCAACCAGGTGAGCAAAATGGACATTGACCTAGCAGACCCAAAAGGGCTGTACTCAAAGGTTACCAGTGTGGAAACTGAAAGATGGAAGAAAGCAGGTGCTACAGAAGGTGATGGTATGTGGAAAATGGGGGATCGATTATGTCTGCCCGCAGCAGTCTACCCCCAGATGGCTGGCTTGGCCCACGGTAAGGTGCATGCCTCTCGAAATGCCATGGAGTCATTAGTGGGTAAATTATGGTTTGCCCCAGGTTTTGGAAGAGCTGCTAGTAACCACGTAAAAGCATGTCACATATGTGCTCTACACAACCCAGGACAGGTAGTTAAAACACCCACCAAGTGTACACCAAAATCCCTGTACCCATTTCAGAGAGTACAGATAGATTACATACAGTTGCCTAAGTCTGGAACATACGAGTATGTATTGGTCTGTGTGGATTTGTTTTCAGGATGGCCTGAGGCCTACCCTGTGAGCAAAGCAACCGCACAAGCAACTGCCAAGAAACTGATGTCTGAGCTTGTGTGTAAGTTTGGAGTGCCCGAGGTGATTGAGTCTGACAGAGGTACACATTTCACAGGTGAGATAATGAAAGAAATAATGTCTGCACTAGGGATTGAGCAAGCTTTCCACACACCCTACCATCCTCAGAGTTCAGGCAAAGTGGAAAGGTTGAGTGGTACACTTAAGTTGAAGATTCAGAAAGCCATAGCAGAGACAGTAAAGCCTTGGCCTGAATGCCTGTCTCTAGCCTTATATTCAGTAAGAACCACCCCTAACAGGAGGACAGGGTTGTCACCATTTGAAATATTGTTTGGAAGTGCGCCCAAAACAGGGTTATACTTCCCTCAGACGTTACAGCTTAACTATGACAGTATTTCTAGCTATGTGCAGAGTTTGTGCCAGAGATTGAAAGAAACACATAAACAAGTGTTCTCTTCTATTCCAGACCCTTCTGATTTTTCAGGAACACATAGCCTGCAGCCTGGTGATTGGGTGGTCGTGAAAAGACACACTAGGAAGTCTCTTGAACTTTACAGGAGAAAAGACAGCCCAAATCGGGGAGTAAGGGAGCTGGAGGAACACATATGGAGAACAAAAGAGAATATGTGGTTATATTTGGCCCGAGTATTAAACATGACAGAATTTTGTTTGAGAAATGCATATTCCAGTAACGTGTTAGAAACTTGTTTGATTGCAGTGCCGACTTCTGTTGCAGTATGGAAGCTGATCTCCATGTGCATGCAGACTGGATAAGTCCTTATTATGTTGTATTAGATTTGCGATCACATAAAAAAGCAATATTGCAGAATAGAGCGGCTATAGATTATTTACTGCTTAAACATGGTTATGGGTGCAACACTTTTGCGGGAATGTGCTGTTTTAATTTGTCTGACCATTCAGAAGATGTGCATGATAAGTTGAAACAGTTGCAGGAAATGGTAACACATATTAAACAAGATGTCAACCAAGGATGGTGGGACTGGCTGTTAGCTTTCCTACCTGACTTGGGATACCTTCGACAAATCGTAGGTATAATCCTTTGTGTAATCATTTTTATGATATTAGGATGTTGTTGTATCCAATGTATTCCTTCGCTATGCAATCTCATGAGGGACAATACTCAGTATGTAAGGTAGGATCATTATTTTTAACATTTTCAATGGAGAATCCATCACAGATGGCACACAGATAGTGTGAATGTATTCATTGAATATTGATTAAAAATAAGGTCCTAAAATGGGGGAATTGTAAGGGTTAAAACATAACTTGCACTATATTCTATACAGAAAGCACAAGAGGGTGGAATGTTCTGCAAACAAGACTGCATAGTTGATAAGGACAGACTTGGAGTCTGGGGGAGATATCAACAGTTCTGCTGATTTCAACAGAACTGGTATTCTTGGGAGGACATTCAGATAAGGTAAAAAGGAAAACATCTGGGGTGATGGGTAACTGAACAAATTTGTCTGATAACGGAACTGGAAAGACCATATATGTATGTTGATCACATGACTGTTATGTAACTGAGCTTGCTTTTAAAACTGTATTGAACTACGTAATAAAGTAGAAATGGTTCATACACGATACCTGTGTACGTCTTGTTTCCCGAGCGCTCGAAACTGGTTATTTATTTAATTAGGATTACGGTGACATCCATCCCGGGGGAACTTAACCCCCAACCCCCCGGGTGGGGTGTTGGCCCGGCCTTTTGGGTTGGGGGAGGGGGCGGCGGCGCCCCCCCCCCCCCTCGTGTTCTGCCCCGAGGCGGGGCGGGGGGGCCGGGGGGGGCGGGGAGGGGCGTGGGTGGTGGGGTGGGTGGCAGGAGCCGCAGCCGGCAGCAGCACCCGGGGGGGGGGTGGGTGGGGAAATAGGGGAGGGGGGGGGGGGGGGGCGGAGATAATATAATAAAAAGAGATAACAGTGGAGACAACGGAAGAAGTACCGCCCCCACCCGAGGACCGGGAGGAAGGAGATAAAAAAGAGGAGGGAGGTAGTTGATGTCCTTCCCCCCCCCCATGTCCTCTTCCCCTCTGCCCCTGCCGTTCTGTGTTCACACCTCGGTGCTCACTCCCCCTACTCCTCTTGGTAAGAGTTTGGGGGAGGGGGGGGGGTCGGACGGGGGGGCTGGCCCCTGGGTAGGGACTGTTTTGGGGGCTGGGGGCGGGGCGGGGCGGCGACGACGCGAGCCTCTCAAACCAACACATCAAAGCGCCCGTGGGGGCCGGGGGGGGGGGGGGGGGGGGGGGGGCGCCAATTTCAGTATAAAATTATAGTCTATGAGGTCTCAGGGTTTCCGCGGATAACCGCTTTTTAAGCGGATAGGGTTTCCGTCTTTCTGGTCCCCAAGTGCACCCAAAGAACGGAAACTTGAATGTGTGAACCTAGATGGTTTAGTTTTTAGAAATCATAACACTTTTGCAGAGCCCTGAATTGCCAGGAAAGTGGAATCCCTTGTCATTTGTCTCCATTTTGGAAACTACACCTCTGAAGGAATTTATCCAGGGGTACAGTGAGTATTTTTAACCCTCAAGTGTTGCATTCATTTATTTTCCAGAAATGAATACGCAGCTGTTGGTGAAAGGTGAAAATGGCAATTTTTCCAGGAATATGTTCAGTGTGTAATCTGTTGCCCAGCTTGTATCAGATATGAACGCTCCAAAAGCTATTGTGTCCAGGATACCCACTTAACAGTTTTTGGAGTGTGTGTTTCTGCTGACACAAGTTGGCCACGACATATCAGGCACTGAAATGGCGTATATCTGGAAAAATTGCAATTTTCACTTTTCGTTGTCAACTGCACATTCATTTCTGGAAATTAAATTAATGCAGCGCTCAAGGGTTAAAAATGTTCGCTACGCCACTTGATTAATCCCTTGAGGGGTGTTGTTTCCAAAATGGGGGTCACGTGTTTGTGGATTCCACTTTACTGGCCATTCAGTGACTCTGCAAAGGTGGCATAACATCCAAAAACCAAACTGTGCTCCAAAAACCAAAATAGAGGTCCTTCCCTTCCGTTCCCTGCTTGTGCTCATATGATAATTTTAAGTACAGTGGGGAAAAAAGTATTTAGTCAGCCATCAATTGTGTAAGTTCTCCCACTTAAAAAAATGAGAGGGGCCTGTAATTGTCATCATAGGTAGACCTCAACTATGAGAGACAAAATGAGAAAACACATCTAGAAAATCACATTGTCTGATTTTTAAAGAATTTATTTGCAAATTATGGTGGAAAATAAGTATTTGGTCACCTACAAACAAGCAAGATTTCTGGCTCTCACAGACCTGTAACTTCTTCTTTAAGAGGCTCCTCCTTCCTCCACTCATTACCTGTAGTAATGGCACCTGTTTGACATTGTTATCAGTATAAAAGACACCTGTCCACAACCTCAAACAGTCACACTCCAAACTCCACTATGGTGAAGACCAAAGAGCTGTGGAAGAACACCAGAAACAAAATTGTAGACCTGCACCAGGCTGGGAAGACTGAATCTGCAATACGCAAGGAGTGAAGAAATGCTTGGTGTGAAGAAATCAACTGTGGGAGCAATAATTAGAAAATGGAAGACATACAAGACCACTGATAATCTCCCTTGATCAGGGGCTCCACGCAAGATCTCACCCCGTGGGGTCAAAATGATCACAAGAACAGTGAGCAAAAATCCCAGAACCACACGGGGGGGACCTAGTTGATGACCTGCAGAAAGCTGGTACTAACGTAACAAAGGCTACCGTCAGTAACACACTACGCCGCCAGGGACTCAGATCCTGCAGTGCCAGACGTGTCCCCCTGCTTAAGCCAGTACATATCCAAGCCCGTCTGAAGTTTGCTAGAGAGCATTTGGATGTTCCAGAAGAGTGTTGGTAGAATGTCATATGGTCAGATGAAACCAAAGTAGAACTGTTTGGTAGAAACACAACTCGTCGTGTTTGGAGGAGAGTGAATGCTGAGTTGCATCCAAAGAACACCATACCTACTGTGAAGCATGGGGGTGGCAACATCATGCTTTGGGGCTGCAAAAGGACCAGGACGACTGATCCGTGTACATGAAAGAATGAATGGGGCCATGTATCGTAAGATTTTGAGTGCAAACCTCCTTCCATCAGCAAGGGCATTGAAGATGAAACTTGGCTGAGTCTTTCAGTATGACAATGATCCCAAGCACACCGCCAGGGCAACAAAGGAGTGGCTTTGTAAGAAGCATTTCAAGGTCTCATAGTTGAGGTCTACCTATGATGTCAATTACAGGCCTCTCTCATCTATTTAAGTGGGAGAACTTGCACAATTGGTGGCTGACTAAATACTTTTTTTTCCCCACTGTACATTATCCTGGGTATGACAGTGTCACACGTGGGCATAAACTGCCTTTTGGGCACTCAGCAGGGTGCAAATGTGAAGGAGCACTATCTATTTTTGGAGCACATATTTTGATTGTTGGTTTTTGGATGCCATGTCACATGTGACAGAGACCCTAAAATTGGCCCTACAAAATGTGGTTAGTTCTTGGGGAATTCCAAGTTACTGGCACCTCCAGGGCAACGTGGCATCCAGAAAGTTCTTCTAACTCTGTACTCCAAATGCTAAAAAGCGCAGTGCTCCTTCCCTTCTGAGCCCTGCTGTGTGCCCAAGAAGCAGTTTACACCCACATATACAACTTTTTTGTACCCGGGATAGCCCACTTAATAGTTTTAGGATTGCATGTCTCTGATGACAAAAAGTGGGCACAACATATTGGGCACTGAAATGGCATATTTCTAGAAAAATTTTAATTTTCACTTTGTACATTAATTTTTGGGAAGTACTCATGGGCCCAAAGTGATAATACCACTTGAGAAATTCCTTGAGGTTTGTAGGTTCTAAAATTGGGTAATTTTTTGGGGCTTTCCATTGTACTGGTACTTTAGGGGCTCTGCAAATGCGACATGGCACCTGAAAACTATTATAGAAAAATCTTCCCTCCAAAAGCCAAATAGCGCTCTTTCCATTCTGAGCCACACCATGTACCCATAAAGCATTTTACAACCAGATACGGGGTATTGCAGTGTTCACAAGCAATTGTTTAACAATCTTTGGGGTGCTTTTTCTCTTTTAATCCCTTGTAAAAATGAAAACTTTAAAGTGATGTTTTAGTGATGTTTCATTTACACATCCCAGTGTTAATAAAATCTGTGAAATGGCTGTGGGGTCAAAATGCTCACTATACCCCTTGATAGATTCTGTGAGCAGTGTAGTTTCCAAAACTTTTGGAGGGTTTCCGTTGTTTTGGTATTCTAGGGATTCTGCAAATGAGACATGGCGCCTGAAAACTATTCTGCTTTTCAAATGCCGAGTGTCGCTCATTCCCTTCCTAGTCCTGCCGTGTGCCCAAATATTTGCATTTCTGTGCTTGGAAAAATTTGCATAACAAACTGGGAGATGCATTTTCTCCTTTAACCCCTTTTGAATGTGTTAATTTTAGGGTTAAATGAATGTATAATTAAAAAAAAAATTAAATGTCTAAATTTTTCCTCCATATTTTTTTAATTTCAGTGAATTGCTTAAAGGGTTAACAAACTTCCAAAATGCTGTTTTGAATTATTTGAGGGATGCAGTTTTGAAAATGAGGTGATTATGTGGGTTTGTAATATATAGGCCTTTATAATCCCCTTCAGAACTGAAGTGGTTCCTAAAAAATTAGTTTGGGAAATTTTCTTTTAAACGAGCTCAGTTTGAGTGTCCAGTGCATGGAAATTTGGAATATCTCCACTCCAGCACATAGGGGTTCAAGGCTGGAGTAGAAAACATCAGTCTCTTGCCTCTTTTTACAACAATAAATAAATAAATAAGTAAAACAATAGTGCCTAATCCCTCCTCCATCCAATAGCATGTAATAATATTATTATTATTTTTCTTACTTATATAGTGCCATCATATTCCACAGCGCTTTACAGACATTGACAGTCACTGTCCCATATCGGGCCCACAATCTATGGTACATTTCCTATCTGCATGTCTTTGGAGTGTGGGAGGAAACCGGAGTACCCGGAGGAAGCCCACGCAAACACGGGGAGAACATACAAACTCCTTGCAGATGTTGTCCTTGGCAGGATTCGAGCCCAGGACTCCAGCGCTGCAAAGCTGCAGGGATAACCACTGAGCCTCCTATATATGCAGTAAACTGACTAATATCTGTTGCTTAGAAGGAAAAAAAAAACAGTGATTATTGTTCACAACATTATTATAAAAGAGGAAATGTTCAGTTGGCAGGACAGAGCATGATCTGCAGACAAGCAGATGCCTCACTGAGGGCAAGCCATCTGACTGTCTATAATCGGTATAACAAAGATCATCAGAAAATATGGAATTAAACCTCCAGTATTCCCCCATAATCTATCATGCATATGAAAAGACCTTAAAAAACAAACATCCATTCAGTTGCGATATGACTATTATCTTGATAACAGGAGAAACCTTATAGAAATTGCTTTGACCACAAATTTTAATGTTTATTTTTCTTTAAAAGTCTTGGGTCACAAAATCAAAAAATAGAGATAAAAATATAATATAATGTAAAGATTAAAAACTAACCCTCTATATTAGGGAAAAAATGACAATAAACATTACAAAACTGTACATTATACAAAAACGCTATTGTTATTTAACATTTCAATGTTAAATATAAATTCTCAATAAAAAAAAAAATTGCTAATAAACTTTCCCCAATGTAATATTATTCATAGAGTTAGCCGTTTGTGCTATCCAAATATGCAAAGTTGTTCATCAAGCATGCTGTCTGCATCTTCAGTGGACTACAATATGATGTAGAATAACAGGCACACCAAATGATAAGAAGAGGAGTTTCAAATTTCCATAATAGCATCCACAGTCTGAGAAAGTCCATTAATAATATTACATTAGGGAATATCTGGTTATAGCAAACCTGTCAGGGGATATCTGCTGCCCTATCTGAAGGCAGCATATTACACAAGAACTGATGGTGAATTCTATGATAGGATAGAGTAAATCCTGACAAGACTCCTAGGAGAGACTGTGAGAGTCCTTATTACCCCTCCAACACACAGTGATTAACATCATTCTGCGTATACACACAAATACAGGTAAAGCTGTCATTCATTGTGGGCAAGCAGGCTATCCAAGACTCTCACTGTCTCTTCTAGGAGTCCTGTCAAATTTTACTTTGCTTTCTAGAAACATCCATTTGTGGGCTACTGCTCCTAACAAACTATGCTTCTTGACAGAAAGAGACTCTGTTTGGAATGATTTAGAAATAGGTGTATGGGTTCCATCACCGTATAAAGAAAGTATGTGCTTCTCCAGCTATATATCGTCAGCACATGGCGAAATTGAAAAATAAGCTTCAACTCACACTGGTCCATTCCCAGTTATAACCTCACAATTTGGCCCACTCAGACAGGCAACCCCTTTGGACCTTGCAGTTTTGAATAAACTGCTTGAAGTCAAAACAGTGTCATTTTCATATAATTGTTTCTTAGAAGCTCATAAAATGGGCTCCTCGTTTACTTAGCTTCATGGGAGAAGAATTAGGCGTCACACGCACTGCGCAAAGTCTATTTGGAAATGTTTATGGTTTTTCAAGATGCAAAAGGTTATAAAAAAACCACTACAAGTTACTAGGTGGTATAGGATTCCTGACTCCAATGCAGGGAACAGGGACTTTTCTAAATATTTGGTGGATCTTCCCACACATTTCCTCCTTTAGAAAGGAAACTGAGAGCAAGGTCAATTTTGTTCAGCTAAGGGACAGTTCAAACGGAGGAATTTTTCCTAGCCAAAACGTTCAGCTTCAGGAATTTGAAGCTGATTTTTCCGCTTGTCCAAATTCAGTGTCAAATTCCACACCTGCCAGGCGGTATTTTCTGCCTCCCATTCACTTCAATGGGAGTTATCAGGCGGAATCTGCCTGAAGATCGAGCATGATGCTTATTTTTCCGCTAGCTGAAAAAATCCACTAGAGGAAAAATCCTCATCTAACTCCCATTGAATTGAATGGTTTCAGGTGAATCTTAGAGCTGATTCTGAGGTGGAATCCACCTCAAATTCCTCCATGTGAACATACCCTAACATCTCTCTGATCCCCTGCAATTATTTGTCTGGGCCTAGGTATCATGGAATATAGATCTTCATAGAATAACCTGATAACGCATTTTCTCTTGGCATCAAATACGCTAATACCATTGTTGTGGTTACATGATAAGACACCATCCTTTACTATGTGATATGAAAGGTTCAAAGACATGATAAATGGAGGAAATCTTTGAAGGTTTGGCAGCCCTGGACCCCACCCCTGATCTTCATAGACCTCATTGTCATGCCCTCTGAAATGCTTATCAGGGCTGTGGAGTTGGATTCCGATTTGAGTAGTTGGGGCCAGTTTTGGGTGGAGTCAGAAAAAAGTTACCGCCTCTGGCTTCAATATAAAATTATTATTTAAATGATATAATTATTGATACTGTATAATTAATTAGATTACCTCTCCCCTGTCCTTTATTTCTAGCGGCAGCAGCTCCAGTCATCAGTTTAGAGGCCATCTGTCAGATGTCAGCAGTGATGCCCAGTGACGAGTGCAGTGGTCTAAATTGTGAAACTGCACCACAAATGCTCCAAAATTTTGGTGCATTTTTCTGTAGCGTAAACTAAGCCAACTAATAAGAGTATGACAGATTTATCAAACAGCAGTTAAGACTGCCTAGTCTAAGTTTGCACTGTAACTTTTAGGCCAGGGGCCCCTTCGTAGCGTAGACACGCGGCAAAAACTGTACCTGCACAGTGGATGGGATTCTGGCTAATCCCAGCCACACATTGCCGAAATACATCCGCAGCAGACATACTGCAATTTAAAAAAACTTGCCTTTTTGTAAATTGCAACAAGTCAATTATACCTATAGGCAGGGGTCCCCAAACTACGGCCCGCGGGCTGCATCCGGCCCCCGGAGGCCATTTACCCGGCCCGCGTCGCAATTTCCTTGTTTTATTTCAATTGTGAGCGCACAGGCGCTTACAATTGAAATAACCCGCCGAGCGCTACATGGGAAGTCTCGTTCCTGTGTAGACGGTCGGCGCTCGTCGTCCGGACCTAGAATGATCACGTCATGACGCACGACGTGCTCATCTAGGCCTTACAGCCGAAGACAGAGGAGCCGGGACCACAGCGCGGGAGCGGCTGCAATGCTAGGTAAAGTATATTTTCACTTTTTTTTTTTTTTTTTTTTTTTTACTGGGCATGGAGGGGGATCAGAGAGCTGGATCTATATGGGGGAGAGACCTGGCCCTATATGAGGGAGACTGCATGGGACCTATATGGGGGGGGCATGGGACCTATATGGGCGAGACTGCATGGGACCTATATGGGCGAGACTGCATGGGACCTATATGAGGGAGACTGCATGGGACCTATATGGGGGGGCATGGGACCTATATGGGGAGACTGCATGGGACCTATATGAGGGAGACTGCATGGGACCTATATGGGGGAAGAGCATGGGACCTATATGGGGGGGGCATGGGTCCTATATGGGGGGGGGCATGGGACCTATATGGGGGAGAGAACATGGGACCTATATGAGGGAAAGAGCTGGACTTATATGGGGGCAGAGTGCTGGACCTATTTGCAGGAAGAGAGAAGCACATTTCAGAGGTGCACTGTGCTGTATTTCTTTATTTTGAATGTTGTATTTGTTCCCTTTTTGTTTTACTTTAAAATGAGATACGTGTAGTGTGCATAGGGATTTTCATAGTTTTTCTTATAGTCCGGCCCTCCAACGGTCTGAGGGACAGTGAACTGGCCCCCTGTGTAAAAAGTTTGGGGACCCCTGCCTATAGGTATAATTGAAGCAGAAAGTCCGCACATGAAAACTGTGTGGACTTTCTGCGAAAAAGCACTGGGGAAAAAAACGAAAATACCTTTCTGCCATGGTCCCTCCTGCAGCTCTCTACGTGGGGTCTTAGCCTTAGACAACTGTGCTTCACCATGTGGTCAATAATAACAATGGCTAAGTCTACAGTGGAGCAGATATACTAATAAAAATGCACCAGAATTCTGGTGTAATTTGCTTAGAAAAAGCTGTTGTGTATATATATTTTACATACTTTACAACACTGACGTATCACATGCCAGTCTTAATAAATGGCCCGACAGGCGTTGGGACTGAGAGATTTATTAAGAGGCTGCAGAATGGAAATCTGTGCCAGGTAGAAACTGGCGAAGATTTCCATGCTAACTCATGCTAGCAAACTGGTGTAAGTTTTAATAAATCAGCCAAGCCTAGGAGGGTAATGTAGCAGGCGAGGCACAGATCGGGTCTTGAGGCACATATTTGGCTCAAGAAAGGGCCTTTTGCCAAACGTGCACCTCAATATCATCCCTCAGAACCAGAAAAATGGGGTAGAGGGAATATTGAAATCCCCCCCAGTGTCTGCACCATGCCTGACAGGTTGGTGGGGCTTGTTGAAAAGAGGTAGAGCCTAATACGCAAACCTGCGCACTGGACAATGCACCAAAATTCTAAACAAATTTGCTTAACTTTTTTCCGAAAACTAAGCGCTGTGGCAAAAACCCCTATGTGTTTCTGCCGTGGTTCTTCCTGCAGTGCTTTTTCGCTGCAGCCCGTTACGTGGGGCCTTAGCCTAATAGTTACAATTTTAATTTACCTACTGCTGTATGTGAAACAATCTTGGAATGCAGTCCAGGCACTTAATTGAGCAGCAGGATCTTTAAGTGTTCGACTAGGTAAAGCTGATTGTCACTTATTGATGATTAATTCAAATACTCTTTGCAAAAGTGAACTGCTTATTCAAAAATATTTTTTTATTTTGAAAAAAACAAAAACAAAACATTAACAATATTTTACTGCAAAATTATTTCCGCTATTCAAAAATGTATTCACGCCTAACTCTGGCCTTGTAACTGCATACAGATAGCTTAAAATAGTATATGTTTTCAGGAAATTTGTAGCTTGGAAAGATATGCAAGTTTGAAGAGGACCTGTCAGCTTTTATTACAGATATATTATTTTTACTACATACTTGTATTCCCCCTTAAATAACATTTGTGAAGAATATTTGTACTGTCTCTAGAAATCTATGAACAAACTGACAACTGGATTACCATTTACCTCAATTATGGTTTGTGTCCCTACACTGACTAAATGTATTCAAGTCTTTCCGGAAAAAGTTAACACAGGAACGGGACACTGCACAGAAAAATGCTTTAGAAATATTATCTTCTGGACAATATGCATACCTATAAAACATACACTATGGGAGCTGAAGTGTCTACAAAACAAACACTTATGGTTCATGCTATGGTCAGCTTCCCCACTTTTATCTTTTACTTTTAGGTTCTTTGGCGCTAAATTCAAATGTGCATAGCACTGACACTTAGCAGGGCCGCTGTCAACAATAAAGACGACAACTCCACTATTTTCTTTTCACCACTATCACAAATGTAGGCATTATCCCTGTACTGTGACATCATTATGTCACAGCACAGGGTAAATATCAGCGAGGCCACTAGCACTATTGGTGGTCCTGCTATGATTTGGCCCTTTGCTCATTTGAATTTAGCAAAAGAACTGAATCACAGCAGCCCTTCCACTGACAATAGTGGAGGCAGCTCCACTAGGATTTCTTGTTTTTTATGCTACATTTTACGCCATAATTTCCCACAGCACAAGTTAACATAGCAGGCAGATCACATGTATTTTATTCACACATTTTGGCTCCTTTCCATGAAATTCTGTGCTTCTGTATTCTTTCCTTTGTTTCTGTATTAAGAGCAGAAATCTATACATTGCTTTCATTAGGAATATGGCTGGGATAGGGTCGATTCAAACAGATTTATCGTGGACATAGAAAATTGCTTTTAGTATCATATGAAAGATGAAGTCAAAGTTCCAGCTGTAAAATTTGCAGAGGAACAAGTTTCAAACACAGTCAGGATTGGGAACAGCCGCAGGACATAAAATAAAAATATGTCCCGACTCTGTATACAAATGGTGATATCTCTGGAAATAATATAGGTAGAACTGTGATCTTGGAGCCCCAACCTCACCTTCCCTGCATTATATAAGAGGCCCCTGCTCCAAAAACTTAGTGAAAGCAGTGTACAAATTTCAGCTCTCAATACACAAACACGGGAAAGAATAACAAAGCGCAGGATTTCAGAGAAAGGAGACAAAATTCCTTAATAAATTATACAGTATTACAAAATGTGTTAATGACACAAATGCTGCTAGAAAATGTCAAGTAGTCCAAGATTTTACACTAGGTTTACACCTGCGTTCGGGTTTCCATTCGGGGGGGTCCACTTGGGGATCCCCCGAACAGAAACCTAATCCGCTTAAAAGCGGTTACCCGCGGACCCCATAGACTATAATGGGGTCCACTGGGTTTCTGCCGAAAAGCGCTTGCAACACTTTACTTTCTGCATTTTTCAAGCGGAATGGGGAACACAATCCCCCAGCGGATAGCAGGCACAGGTGTGAACCTAGCCTTAAATATGCTTTAACTGTACAGACTTACTAATGCTATCCGGAAGGGAGGGGAATTTCCTCATATGTTATTTTAATATAAGGAGGCTTCATAGGTAAATACCAGTATTCAAAATTATAATACAGATAAAATGTCTTCTGTAAAACGGCCTTCCCATATATATCTAGCAGGCTTAGGAGAAGTTCTTTAAAAGATTGATGGGATCTGTAAGGGAAGTAAAATTTTTGGATATCCAAAGCCAATGACTGATTTCCCTGTGGGCCAAAGATTGAGCTTTCGTTCCCTAGATACACAGGTTCTCCACTGAACAAGAATAGGCGGGTGTAGTTTGTTTGTATATTTCTGAAAAATGTGGCACCAAGCTGAAAAAGCTTTTCGTAGGTTCTCAGCACAAACTTGCTGCAGTCATATGATTCAAACCACACAGATGCATTAGGTCCTAATGATCCTTGTACAGTCCAAGTCTCATAATAAATACCGGTGTTGTTATCCTCTTGGATCCATTTCGCCAGCTGATTAAAGATAGAACCTAATGGACATATAAAATATATTTTTCTTTAAGCAACTGCAGAATATAAAGCAATTCTCGGGGATCAAAATTACTGAAAATTTGACAAAAAATTTAAAATACTAAACATTGCTGGTTTAGGTCTTTGCTTTCTCCTACTTATGATGGATGGATGCAAACATTGTAAAAGGAAATAAAAGTGTTATAATGCATACAAATCATATTTGCAAAGTTTTTTTAAACATTTTTTTTTTATTAATCAATGCACCACTATTCAAGACACCACTCAGGACACTCCTCTTCCCCACCTCTGATTCAGGAGAAAGAAGGAAAAAACTGAAAAAAGGAGTACAACATACTGGATGCAAGTCTAGTCTAAAACACTATACTTATAGCAAACCTCCGGTCCTCTAAAAAAATCCAATCAATCCACCAAGGAAAGAAAAGAATGAATTTTCAAAGGGAAAATCGTTCTGATTATTAGAGAATTTATGCCACGTACAGTGCGGAAAAAAAGTATTTAGTCAGCCACCAATCGTGCAAGTTCTCCCACTTAAAAAGATGAGGCCGGCCTGTAATTGACGTAATAGGTAGACCTCAACTATGAGAGACAAAATGAGAAAACAAATCCAGAAAATCACATTGTCTTATTTTTTAAGAATTTATTTGCAAATTATGGTGGAAAATAAGTATTTAGTGATCTACAAACAAGCAAGATTTCTGGTTCTCACAGACCTGTAACTTCTTCTTTAAGAGGCTCCTCTGTCCTCCACTCATTACCTGTAGTAATGGCTCCTGTTTGACATTGTTATCAGTATAAAAGACACCTATCCACAACCTCAGACTCCACTATGGTGAAGACCAAAGAGCAGTGCAAGGACACCAGAAACAGAATTGTAGACCTGCACCAGGCTGGGAAGACTGAATCTGCAATAGGCAAGCAGCTTGGTGTGAAGAAATCAACTGTGAGAGCAATAATTAGAAAATGTAAGACATACAAGAGCACTGATAATCTCCCTCGATTAGGGGCTCCACGCAAGATCTCACCCCGAGGGGTCAAAATGATCACAAGGACATGAAAGAATGAATGGGGCCATGTATCGTGAGATTTTGAGTGCAAACCTCCTTCCATCAGCAAGGGCATTGAAGATGAAACGTGGCTGGGTCTTTCAACATGACAATGATCCCAAGCACACCGCCAGGGCAACGAAGGAGTGGCTTCGTAAGAAGCATTTCAAGGTCCTGGAGTGGCCTAGCCAGTCTCCAGATCTCAACCCCATAGAAAACCTTTGGAGGGAGTTGAAAGTCCGTGTTGCCCAGCAACAGCCCCAAAACATCACTGCTCTATAGGAGATCTGCATGGAGGAATGGGCCAACATACCAGCAACAGTGTGTGCCAACCTTGTGAAGACTTACAGAAAACGTTTGACCTCTGTCATTACCAACAAAGGATATATAACAAAGTATTGAGTTGAACTTTTGCTATTGATCAAATAGTTATTTTCCACCATAATTTGCAAATCAATTCTTTAAAAATCAGACAATGTGATTTTCTGGATTTGTTTTCTCATTTTGTCTCTCATAGTTGAGGTCTACCTATGATGTCAATTACAGGCCTCTCTCATCTTTTTAAGTGGGAGAACTTGCACAATTGGTGGCTGACTAAATACTTTTTTTCCCCACTGTATGTCATTCAACAATGAAGACCATAACAAATATATAAAACGATCATTGGATTAGGGGCATTTTCACCCACTTCACACAAGCATTAACTGAACAAAAATTACTGACTTCCGGCAATAACTCAAATCACTCCTATTCTACCCCTCCTCAAAGCTACAGGTTACAGTGAACCTAGTTTTTCCACTTACCTGATATTTTTGCTACTGGAACTAAGGTCCCGTTACTTTTCCAGTGCTGATCATCTATTCCTTCAAAGAAACAAGCTGCTCCCTGATTGCACCAGAACGGTTCAGATATTCCAGGCCTGAGATGTGGGAATGTGCAGTTACCCAGCTGAAAGAGTTCATACCATTCTGCCGTGTAATTCTTTCCCGTTAATGTACTCCGAAAACCAATAGCGTCATGCATTATTTTCTGAGAAAAAAGCAACACATCAGAAGCTAGTACATACACACGTGGACAAAATTGTTGGTACCCCTTGTTTAATGAAAATAAAAAACCCACAATGGTCACAGAAAGAACTTGAATCTGACAAAAGTAATAATATATAAAAATTCTAAGAAAATGAACACATGAAAGTCAGACATTGCTTTTCAACAATGCTTCAACAGAATTTTTTAAAAAAGAAAACTCATGAAACAGGCCTGGACAGAAATGATGGTTCCCTTAACGTAATATGTTGTTGCACAACCTTTTGAGGCAATCACTGCAATCAAACGTAACTGTAACAGTCAATGAGACTTCTGCACCTCTCAACAGGTATTTTGGCCCACTCCTCATGAGCAAACTGCTCCAGTTGTCTCGGGTTTGAAGGGTGCCTTTTCCAGATGGCATGTTTCAGCTCCTTCCAAAGATGCTCAATAGGATTTAGGTCAGGGCTCATAGAAGGCCACCTCAGAATAGTCCAATGTTTTCCTCTTAGCCATTCTTGGGTGTTTTTAGCTGTGTGTTTTGGGTCATTATCCTGTTGCAAGACCCATGACCTGCGACTGAGACCAAGCTTTCTGACACTGGGCAGCACATTTCTCTCTAGAATCCCTTGATAGTCTTGAGATTTCATTGTACCCTTCACAGATTCAAGACACCCTGTGCCAGATGCAGCAAAGCAGCCCCAGAACATAACAGAGCCTCCTCCAGGTTTCACAGTTGGGACAGTGTTCTTTTCAAGATATGCTTCATTTTTCCGTCTGTGAACATAAAGCTGATGTGCCTTGCCAAAAATTTCGATTTTTGTCTCATCTGTCCATAGGACATTCTCCCAGAAGCATTGTGGCTTGTCAACATGTAGTTTGGCAAATTCCAGTCTGGCTTTTTTATGATTTGTTTTCAACAATGGTGTCCTCCTTGGTCGTCTCCCATGAAGTCCACTTTGGCTCAAACAACGACGAATGGTGTGATCTGACACTGATGTTCCTTGAGCTTGAAGTTCACCTTTAATCTCTTTAGAAGTTTTTCTGGGCTCTTTTGTTACCATTCGTATTATCCTTCTCTTTGATTTGTCATCAATTTTCCTCCTGCGGCCACGTCCAGGGAGGTTGACTACAGTCCCATGGATCTTAAAGCTGCTTGGAGATGGTCTTATAACCTTTACCTTTAACATGCTTGTCTATGATTTTCTTTCTAAGCTCCTGAGACAACTCTTTCCTTCGCTTCCTCTGGTCCATGTTGAGTGTGGTACTCACCATGTCACCAAACAGCACAGTGAGTATCTGTAGCCCTATATACAGGCCCATTGACTGATTACAAGATTGTAGACACCTATGATGCTAATTAGTGGACACTCCTTGATTTAACATGTCCCTTTGGTCACATTATTTTCAGGGGTACCATCACTTCTGTCCAGGCCTGTTTCATGAGTTTTCTTTTTTAAAAAATTCCGTTGAAGCATGGTTGAAAAGCAATGTCTGACTTTCATTTGTTCATTTTCATAAAATTTTTATATATTATTACTTTTGTCAGATTCAAGTTATTTCTGTGACCATTGTGGGTTTTTCTTTCATTAAACGAGGGGTACCAACAATTTTGTCCACGTGTGTACTTGTTGAAGTCAACATTGTTTGTATTTTTAGATTCTGTATATTACCCTGACTATTATGGGGCACATTGTTTGTATTTTTAGATTCTGTATATTACCCTGACTATTATGGGGGGGGTAGCTGTGACTGACCATTATGCAGGGGTCTGTGGCTTGCTATTACATAGGTGGCTGGCTATTATGAGGGAGGCTATGGAGGTTGTGGCTGGCTATTATAGGGGGGGCTTATATAAGGGGAAATGTGGCAGGCTATAGGGCTCTAGCTGTTTACTATGAGGAGGGCTCTGGATATTATATGGAGGACTGTGGATGGCAACTATGGGAGATTAAGAATGGCAAATATAGAGGCGCTAAGGCTGGTAATTATAGTGGGACTAAGGCTGTGGCTAGCATCCATGGTGGTGAACTGTGGATAACAATTATAGAGGTACCTGTGGTTTGACACCTGTTGCTGGACATAGGTGTCTGAATAATTGCCAACCACATATTTATCCACAACTGTTAGTCACCTAGTACCTGGAGGTACATGTGGACAATGACCTTTGACTATGCAATTATGAGAACATCTATGTGTGTACAGTAACACTATGAGGCACTGCAAAAAGGATGCATTTTGGACCGATAAAAAAACATTCCTATCCTCTCCCTTTTTTTCTTTAAAAGGACCTTTCACCACTTCCACCCTTCCACCAACTTTCATATTTTAACAGATGCTGCTTCACTGATTCCAGTGCATTTCTAAATATTTTCTCTAGTCCCCAGCGTTCCCGAGCAATCAATGCTGTTAATGTTGGTTGGGTGTGATTCTCTGAAACTGTCTGCCTCTGACTGGATGGTGTCAGTCACATCCCTTGCCTGCTCCTGCCTGAGACCACCCACTTAACAGTACAGACCTTAATTAGCATATCAGGCACTGAAACTAACTGCACTGACTGCTCAAAAACAATGGGGGCTAGAGAAGAGATTCCAACTGTGCTGAAATCAGTGGAGAAGTACTTATTAAAGAACTGCAGTTGGTGAAGAGATCTCTTTAAAAAGAGTACATACAATAAAGAAGGTAATGTATTTTTGTATGTTTAAAAAAAGAATACCTCACCTGTATATTTTGGGCATGAATAGAAGCTTCATTAGTACAACAGAGCTGTCACCTATCACTGTAACCCTCTTGATAAGAATGTGATTCTAATAACGCACCCAGTTAGCACAGCACAGGTGATAACTGAGCTACCTGAACTTTCTAAAACAGGAAATTTGTTTTTGTGAAAACTACAATCTTTTATTTTCATGCATAAAAATAGCGACAGGGAGAATTTAAAAAATAGTCAGTATTTTTTTTTTAAATATGTTCTACGTAAAATTTGGTATTGCAAAACTGAGTTTGTTTTGCAAGAAGATGGAATCCATAACCATATTCAGGCAAAAGCAAGAGTGGACACATTTATATGGCGGCCGCACCTATAAGCATTAAGGGAGGGGGGCAGCTGTGTCAGTATGTCATAATCACCATATTGCAGTATAATAGAGAACTTCACAACCAGAAGACAAGGAAGAGATAAAAAACTAGACAACTCCTTTGATAATAAAAAACAAAGTTATAAGTGTTTATCATGTATTATCATTTTATTTTGCATTTATTTTAATTCTATCTCCCTCAAAGATATCTACCGTATTTTTTGGACTATAAGACCCACCTTTTTTCCCCAAAATTTGTGAGGAAAATGGGGGGTGCGTCTTATAATTCGAATGTGGGTGTTTTGGCGGGAGAGGGGGGACGGAGGAGCGCGGTTACAGCATCGCCCCACTCCTGCTGCTGCCAGCTTCCTGCAGCGGGACTTCCTGCAGCGGAGGAGTGGAGCGATTCTGCAGACCCTGGGCTTGCAGCAGTGGGTGTCCTGGCAGTGTGAACCCATCCCGGTATGCACCATGCTATTACGGTGGATGCCGGATCTGTATACATAATGACAGCTGCTCTGCTGCAGAGCGGTCGCCATAGTTACCGGGTCTCCGCTGTAACGTACAGCGGAGACCCAGAGCTAATGTCCACGATCAGAGTCCACTCTGATCGCGGGCATTACTACCTGTGAGCCTTCCACCCAAAGTTAAGAAAGCTAAAATCGTACATACAAAGTGGCCAAGCAGATCTCCATATTTGAATTCCCAGACAGGTGCT
Source organism: Leptodactylus fallax (assembly GCA_947044405.1). Classification (NCBI taxonomy): domain Eukaryota; kingdom Metazoa; phylum Chordata; class Amphibia; order Anura; family Leptodactylidae; genus Leptodactylus; species Leptodactylus fallax. The sequence goes on from CAMRHE010000202.1 coordinate 1,797,636, forward strand.
TGCAGTCGGAAAACCTCAATGATATCTTCAGTCTTCATAACAGGAATAGATCCATCTGCATATCCAGTAGGGCAAAATGTATATTGGGCTTGACAGAACGGATCAGACTTAGGCCGATGGTCAAAACGCCTCGAGATAAAAAGACAGTACAATAAATTCTATGGGACAAATTTAAAAAAAAATGCATACAGGCAGAAAGAAGTATAAAACAAATAAAATCAATTTACTTACCAGTTAAATTTCCCACTGCTACACATACCTCATTCATATGACTGTTGCATCCAGTCACTTCCCTCAGCAGTGATGTCTGTATGTATAACCAGTGATTGGCTGCAGTGGTCATGTAAATATTGGTGTGACATCATTTCTGCAGGACTGATTGGGACCACCAAAGCAGAAGTGCTGAAGTTGTGGTGGATTTAAAGGGGTATTCCCATCTCAAGGATCCTGTCTATACTGCTAGTTTATGTAATTTCAAGAGCTTTCCTAAATACATTGCTTTAGCAATGCTGCTTTGTTTGTCTGCTATGTGAAATTATTCCTCCTATTGTTTACACATCATTATCAAATCACCCAACCTGAATTTGATACCAGGTGGGATGACGTGACTCGGGGTGGGTTCACACTTGCGCCGGCACTCCGTCCGCTGTGAATCTGACCTAAATGTTGGAAAAAAGGATTGGGACTGCAGAGGGAAAGTTTTGAGACGGTTTGCTTAAAAATCCATTCACTTGAATGGGTTTTTAAAGCAATGCACCGGTGTGCACTTACACCCTCTGCGCCGCGAAGCCAGTTTTTTCGTCGGAAACAAAGTCCTGCATGTCCGACTTTGTTTCCAACGAAAAAAAACAGCTTTGCGGCGCAGAGGGTGTAAGCGCACACCGGTGCATTGCTTTAAAAACCCATTCAAATGAATGGGTTTTTAAGCAAACCGTCTTAAAACATTTCCCTATCCAGTCCCAATCCTTTTTTCCGACATTTAGGTCAGATTCATGGCGGACATGGAGTGCTGGCACAAGTGTGAACCCACCCTCACTGATTTCTGGGGGGAGCTGAATTCTATCGCTATGTATCTTCTGCTGTGGAAAGTGTCCGTTATCTCTCTATATAAACACAAAGATAACATTGAGTTTACTGCAAGAACGTTGTCTGGGAGCATGTAAGTGTTCTATACAAACCTGTGTAATGTTATATACATTTACTGTGCATATTTAATCTGCATTTACATTAGATTTCTAGCAATAATAAACAATCCCTCATGGTAAAGGCAAAGTTTATATTTATTGAGGTACTTCATAGCGTCCTGTTCATCAAACAGTTAAAGCCCTCTGACCAACTCAGTCAATCCCTGCTCTGCTTGAAGTGAAGAAGAAAAGCGGAGTATGCAGGGCACCTAGAAGAAGAGTAAGGAACTGTACATACATTTGTAACTACAGCATGGTAATACCTACACAGGCACTATGGGCTGAAAGCAGGCACTTAATATTTATGGTGTCAATCCCCCCCTGGTTGGGAGTCTGCTGGAGTTTGTCAGTACCTGGCTTAACCCCCTGCTGTTTATGCAGAAGCTGTTCTGTATAAATGGCATGTACTGTTCTTTGCGCTTTATGTCCAGTGAGTGCCCGATTCTTGGTCTGCCCTGCTCCCCCACCTTTGTCAGTAACTAGGAAAATTTCCTAAATAAAAATAGTGTCCTGCACAGACACCCCCCCATTTCCCCCATTTTCTCCTTGGAGTCTGATTTAACCCTCTACATGCCTTTTTTTGGTCTATTTTACATGTGATCCATTCGTTTTCATACAGTAGCACTGGTACAATGGAGACAGTATTTTGTATTTGGTCAGTTTACAAGCTTATTCATATAATCGTGATCCATCTGTGAAACGCCCTCCGCGTGCTGACCTTATTTCTTGGACTGACAATGGCCATGTGAATGGATCTCACTTCATCATGTTACAGTGAGCTCTTAAACAGCTGTAGAGATGTTGTACTGAATTGACAAGAAGCTGTGAGTTCAGTACAGTAGCACCCGAGCCTCAATACTGCCCCTGATGTCAGACGGGGTAGGAGAGCATGCATGCAAAATCCCTTTAAGGCCGGGGCCCCATGCAGCGTTTTACAGTCCCTGCAAAGTGGACTCCCATCCACACAACTGTTGCGTTTTTTGAAATCGCAGCATATCAATTATACCTACAAAAATGCTGGCGGTTTCCCAATAGGTATAATGGAAGAATGAAAGCAGAAAATCCGCAGGGAAAACCTCTGCGGGCTTTCTGTGAAAAGCGCTGTAGGAAAAACTGCGATGCGTAGCCACCGTAGTTTTTCCTGCAACGCTTTTTGCTGTGGCCTGCTACGTGGGGCCTTAGGCCCGGTTCACATCTATGCATGGGTTTCCATTTTGGGAGTTCGCTTGGGGACCCCCTGAACGGAAACCTAATCTGCATAAAAAAGCAGTTACCTTAGGAAACCGGCAGACCCCATAGATTATAATGGGGTCCATGTGGTTTCCGCTCGTTTTCCGCACGAAAAATGCGATGAGAAAAGTGCTGCTAGGACTTTTCTCTCTGCATTTTTCATTCGGAGAGGGGAACGGAATGGCCCGAACGCAGATGTGAACCAGTCCTTAGCCTAAAATTGTAAGTTCCCCTGTGAAGGGCTCTCCCAGTCACTTGTAGAGAATTTACAGAAATAGCTGATGGCTGCTTGTCCCGTAGCCATCAGGTATTCATGGCATAACCTAGTAATGCAGCTATAAAGACCAACATGGGAAAAACAAAAAATAAAGTTAAAACTCCTGGAATGAGGCGATGGAGAAGAATCACTGCATCATTCAGGGGTTCAAATTTATACAAAACAAACCTTGTATCTGTAATGACAGAAATGGCCAGGCATAAAGGGGTTAACCTATTACAGTACAGCGCTAGCAGTGAAGGGGTTACTTACTGGTAGGGCACCGGCCACTTCCGCCGCTCTCCAGCCGTGCTCCACACTAGCAGCAAGAACAAGACAGCCCGCTGCCCCCTGCTCTCACCCCGATAACCCATGTCTGTGACACTGCGGAGTCCGAGATGCTACTCCCTACCCTGCAACTTCCTCACCACACACATCTAGTCCTCTATCATATGACCAGGAAGACACACCACACTGTATGGGCGCAGGGAGTTTACAGTGACATTTACACCTTGCCTACGTCTGCATGGGGCTTAATGGGTTAACACAAGGACACTGGAAACAGATGAGGTCCGGGAACAGAGGAGCACTTTCATACTTATGTATCAAAGTGTTTCATGCCAGGATCAAACATGGCCGATAGACAGTCCAGTATACCGTAGAAGCATCTTGATGACATCACCATCACATGACACAAGACCTTGTGACCGTCACATGATATAAAGACGTGACTGCTGCATGGAGAAGCGATTGCGAGAACTGAGCGCATGGGAGAGATTATCGTCTGTAGTTCGGACTACTAGATTTGGAGTGCGGCTAGAGAGGCTGGAACGCACTCCTGCTCCCCCTGCTGTCAGTCCTCCTCATTGCCACAATAGAAGACTACCAATCAGCACAGTGCAGTGTTTCTGTGGGGTGGAGTAGTAATGCATTAAAGGGGTTGTCCACGATCATTTTTTTTTTTTTAATTAGACAGGGGAGCATGAAAAAAAAAATTTAAAAACCCAGAGCTTTTCGGTCCTGCTTCTCCAGTGTTTTCTTCCAGCGGAAGTCCGCTCCACTTTGCCTGCTGAGGTCAACCTGCATGGAGGACTTTTCTCTCCACCAGTTTTAATATAAAAACGTCGGAAACCCAGCAGACCCCATTATAGTGGACTCCACCAATGTCCATGTGTAATCACTGTTTTAACGGCCCAGCTCTCCGTTGTTCAGATCCCACAGTGGACCCAAACGGCAAAGAGCACTACGCTAGTGTGAACCTAGCGTAATACTATCTAAAAGTTAGAAAGGGCGAACTTGGATTGCGTTCCCATATGTACGTCCCCACTATCAGTTTCCATCTGGCGTGGTGCACGGAGGGAAACTGATGCCAGAGCGGATCTCATAGTTTTCTATGGTGTTCTGCACAGTCCGTCTATGTACAGTAGTGAAGCTGGCAATTGTTGGCTTCACTACTGTAACTGAGCAGAGTTGCTCTTCTGGATTTGGCAGCTCCTGTAAGCGCTGCGGCCCGGCTCCCTGCTTCTTTACAGTAGTGAAGCAAGCAATTGCTGGCTTCAGTACTGTACATATATGGACTGCACAGAAAGCTGGGAGTCATCCGGACCCCTGCCTTCCTTCATTTCTCGCCCGTTGTCCCCAAGCCATGATCCCTTGCATTAGCGGCAGAAGGGATCGGTAATCATCCCTGCTGCCTTCACACGTGTGCAGGCAGCAGGGATGATTGCCGATCCCTGCTGCTGCTTAGTGTAAGGGATGATGGCTTGGAGACAACGGGCAGGAAGTGAATATTTTTCCTGGCCTCTGTTAATGAAAGTTATGTATGGGGAGGGCACCAATGGGGAATTATACTGTTGGTGGGGGGATACTAAGGAGCATACTGCACTTTAGTGCCCCCCCCACAGTATAATGCTCCATAAAATATAATATGGCAGCAGAACATGCCACGTGGGCGTTCATTCATTTAAACAAGGCTGGAAAGGATTGTATGAATTTATTAAACATAAAGATCAGGCTATGTAGAGTACTTTGTTCATACAGCCGATCCTATCACAAGAGACGGATCACAGTGAAATATCAGTTTAATCAACTAATTAATTGGTTGCTGATATGGTTTGTGTTTTATGACTTTCATGTAGGTCTGTAGGAGATCGAGATCCTTACAATTATTGCATGGCACTCTGAGTATTTAGTCTTTGATTTTTTGTTTAAATATCGGAATACCATACGAAAAAGGTTGCCGACCCCTGTTCTAGCACTAGGACTACCGCATGTTTTATAATACCTATAACTACCACTAGAGGTCATATTGACCCCCATTCAAAAATACTGTCTAGAGTAAAAGTAACTTTTTTTTTTCCAATAAAACTTTTATTTTTACTTAGTAGGAACAATGTTGAGATCAAGTACAGCAATTTAAACGCATTTTCCTTTTACATGGTCAGCTTACTCATGCTTCACATATACATTGCAAAAAGTGACTTGTAAGATCGCAGAAGTAATAAAATTACACTGTACAAACATACAGAGTTGTAACTTCAGCTATAGTGTATGCTACTGAAGTGCAGACAAAAATGCTAGTAGAGACATGGATCAAACATGTTCAGACAAGTTTAGACAAAACAAAATAATGAATCATCCCTGATATGCAAAAACACAATTATACTGTACAACTAGGGAGAAGCAAAGTGATTTTCTGTACTCTGTAATGTTAGGTGTATTGCCTACTACTACTTTTATGTATGGGGTCAAATTGACCCCTGTGGTACTTATAAGTATGAATTGTAAAATCTGGGCCCCTGAAAAAATTACAATTCATTTTTGTGTCCTAAAATATACACTACCATGAATAAATAAAAGTCACAAAATCTCGGAACTCATTTGTTAAAATTTTAGAAGTTATAAGAAAAATAAATAGCAAAAGGGTCAAAATGACCCCTCTGGTAGTTCTAGTGCTAGTCTAACATTACACTTCCTATTAGTTGACTTGGTTTACACCAGTAAAATACACTAAAAACACTTGATAAACGTTGCACAAGGCATGTTAGGCTGAGGCCCCCACGTTGTGGAAACACAGCTTTTTTTGTTTCTTTTTTTTAGCCAAAGCTAAGAGTGGCTACAAAAGGAATGGGAAATATATAGGAAGTTCTTATACTTCTACCTTCTGCTCAATCCACTCCTGGCTTTGGCTCAAAAAAACGCAACAAAATCTGCAACAAAAAAGCTGTGTTTCTGCAACGTGGGGCCTTCGCCTTAGACAGTTTTTTGGAGCAAATTACGCCAGAATTCTGGTGCATTTTGACTGATAAATCTCCCTAGTGTGCTCAAGTCATAGTAAAATCATCTGGATTAACACTAATTCCCTTGGCTGCAACTGTACTTGCTACTTGAAACAATAACAAGTACAGGTACAGCCCAACAAATAGCAGTAACCTGCACATATTTACTGTGGCTCAGGCTGGTTCACACTAGTGCTTGGATTCTGTTGGGGGATTGTATCCCTGAATCCACTAGAAAAATGCGGACTTTTCTCTCTGCATATTTTTCGGGTGGAAACTGGGCTGAAACCCGATTGACCCCATTATAGTCTATGAGGTCCGTGGGTTTCCGCAGGTAACCATTTTTGTAAGCGGGTTGGGTTTCCCGAGTGCAAGTGTGAACTGCATCAGGAGACTGGCTGCCTCCTAAGAGAAGCATACACTGCTTTTCTATTGTATTATTTTAAATGTTTGTTTTGCAATTGTGATACAAAATAAAACAGGTGAAGAAAAGCAAGCATATTACTGTATCTTGTTTTTTTCTTTGTTTAGTTCTCCTTTAGGTAAAAGAAATACTGTTTTCTAGCTCTAGCAGGATTATCTTTCTAAGAATAAAATTCTAAGTCCTCTGAACAAAAAAGGGAAGACAGTGCAGATCAGTTTTCAGTTCTCTCTTGATAGATTGTAAGCCCTTGCGGGCAGGGTTCCTGCTTGTATCAGATTAGTCATCTTGTTAGTTTTGTGTTTATTGTACTTGTATGTATGTAAACCCCTTCACAAATGTATAGTACCATGGAATTAATTGCGCTATATAAATGAATAATAACAATGCTCTAATTGCTTTATTTTTGCCCTATTGGGTTGGATATTTTGATTATGGCCCCTTGCACACCACTAGATCAGTGTGCTATTTCTGTCGGCTCCATGTGTGGGCTGACAGTCCAGGCTGCAAAATTCAGGACAGTTCCTATGTGGCCGTGCTTCCGTGACCCCTATTCATTGAATGAATGGAGCTGCGGAAGCATGGCTGGTGCACGGGTGGCACTTGGATGACATCCATGTGCCGGCCGTGCCCTTTAATAATGGCCAGCGAGCCACACACGGTTGTGTGCCATTAGCCTAAGACTAATGGCACACAACCTAAGAGGCCCCACGTTGGGGAAACACAGTTTTTTTTTGCAGTTTTTTGAGCCAAAGCCAGAAGTGGAATGAGAAAAAGGTAGAAGTATAAGTACTTCCTATATATTTCCCATTCCCCTTGTAGTCATTATTGGCTTTGGCTCTTAAAACCGCAGCAAAATCTGCAACAAAAAAAATCTGCATTTCTGCAACATGGGGCCTCAGCCTAAGGCTCTGTTCACATTTCTGCTCCATCATGGCTTCTGGTATTTTTGACACAAGAATAATAGTCAGCTGCTCAATTCTTGCTAGCAAAAATACCAAGACCTTGAAAGAAACACAAATGACCTCATTATACTGTAAGTCAATAGAGTCTGTCCTTATGGATATGGCTTAACTGTCGACTCCTTAATAAAATTGACACTAATGTGAACCGGGGCGAAAACAAACTGGTGCTTCACAGAATACCTGTTCCGAATGGAGGACCATATTTTGAGCATCCCACGTCTGTGTTTGACTGTGTGCAGTTATCAATTTAGGAATAGCTCTATTTATACCAAACCTGAAGTCATCTGCAGGATATTTCTATATCCCAGGGTTACCATTGTAACTTGAAAATATTATTTGGCATTGTAAAACTCTGAAGAGCTAGTTACTTGTTAAGAAGCCAAATCCTCCCAAAATAAGGAAAATATGAACATCAGTCAAACAGATAAAGTGAGCCATTACATGCAAAATGGTCATGGCGAGGGGCAGACTGGGCAATTGCCAAGGGGCCCCATCCCCCACATTGATAGTGTTATGTCATGTGCCGCAGGGCCCCTTTTCAACAGACGTCTGCCCATGGGAGGTCTGTAAAAATAACAAACATTTTTACTAATCTCTTCTGGGTGTCCGGCGATCCGGTGTTATCCTCTGACCTGTAGCTGGTGTCACATGTTCTGGACGTCAGCGCTGAGGCCTGTGATTGGGTCTCAGGTGTTACATGGGGCGCACTGGTGTCATAACGTCAGTGTGCCCCACTTGACCACTGAGGCCCAATCAGCAGTGACGTCCGTAACGCATGACGTCAGCCGCAGACTTGAAGAGGATGCCGGCAGAGACAGCGGAGTAGCGCAAGGATGCCCAGGAGAGGTAAGACAAGGAGAGTATAACTGTTTGTTATTTTCCCTGGGCCTCCGATTATTATACTCTGGGGTCTGAAGTACAGTGCCTTGCGAAAGTATTCGGCCCCCTTGAACTTTTCAACCTTCTGCCACATTTCAGGCTTCAAACATAAAGATATAAAATTTTAATATTTTGGTGAAGAATCAACAACAAGTGGGACACAATCGTGAAGTGGAACGAAATTTATTCTTTATTTTAAACTTTTGTAAAAAATAAAAAATTGAAAAGTGGAGCGTGCAATATTATTCGGCCCCTTTACTTTCAGTGCAGCAAACTCACTCCAGAATTTCAGTGAGGATCTCTGAATGATCCAATGTTGTCCTAAATGACTGATGATGATAAATATAATCCACCTGTGTGTAATCAAGTCTCCGTATAAATGCACCTGCTCTGTGATAGTCTCAGGGTTCTGTTTAAAGCGCAGAGAGCATCATGAAGACCAAGGAACACACCAGGCAGGTCCGTGATACTGTTGTGGAGAAGTTTAAAGCCGGATTTGGATACAAAAAGATTTCCCAAACTTTAAACATTCCAAGGGGCACTGTGCAAGCGATCAGATTGAAATGGAAGGAGTATCAGACCACTGCAAATCTACCCGGCCGTCCCTCTAAACTTTCATCTCAAACAAGGAGAAGACTGATCAGAAATGCAGCCAAGAGGCCCATGATCACTCTGGATGAACTGCAGAGATCTACAGCTGAGGTGGGAGAGTCTGTCCATAGGACAACAATCAGTCGTACACTGCACAAATCTGGCCTTTATGGAAGAGTGGCAAGAAGAAAACCATTTCTCAAAGCTATCCATAAAAAGTCTCGTTTAAAGTTTGCCACAAGCCGCCTGGGAGACACACCAAACATGTGGAAGAAGGTGCTCTGGTCAGATGAAACCAAAATCGAACTTTTTGGCCACAATGCAAAACGATATATTTGGTGTAAAAGCAACACAGCTCATCACCCTAAACACACCATCCCCACTGTCAAACATGGTGGTGGCAGCATCATGGTTTGGGCATGCTTTTCTTCAGCAGGGACAGGGAAGATGGTTAAAATTGATGGGAAGATGGATGGAGCCAAATACAGGACCATTCTGGAAGAAAACCTGTTGGAGTCTGCAAAAGACCTGAGACTAGGATGGAGATTTGTCTTCCAACAAGACAATGATCCCAAACATAAAGCAAAATCTACAATGGAATGGTTCACAAATAAACGTATCCAGGTGTTAGAATGGCCAAGTCAAAGTCCAGACCTGAATCCAATCGAGAATCTGTGGAAAGAGCTGAAAACTGCTGTTCACAAACACCTCACATCCAACCTCACTGAGCTTGAGCTGTTTTCCAAGGAAGAAAGGGCAAGAATTTCAGTCTCTCGATGTGCAAAACTGATAGAGACATACCCCAAGCGACTTGCAGCTGTAATCGCAGCAATAGGTGGCGCTACAAAGTAAGGGGGCCGAATAATATTGTATGTCCCACTTTTCAGTTTTTTATTTTTTGCAAAAGTTTAAAATATCCAATAAATTTCGTTCCACTTCACGATTGTGTCCCACTTGTTGATTCTTCACCAAAAAATTAAAATTTTATATCCTTATGTTTGAAGCCTGAAATGTGGCAAAAGGTTGAAAAGTTCAAGGGGGCCGAATACTTTCGCAAGGCACTGTATCTTGTTTTTTTCTTTAGACTTTGTTTAGTTCTCCTTTAGGTAAAAGAAATACTGTTTTCTAGCTCTAGCAGGATTATCTTTCTAAGAATAAAATTCTAAGTCCTCTGAACCAAAAAGGGAAGACAGTGCAGATCAGTTTTCAGTTCTCTCTTGATAGATTGTAAGCCCTTGCAGGCAGGGTTCCTGCTTGTATCAGATTAGTCATCTTGTTAGTTTCGTGTTTATTGTACTTCTATGTATGTAAAACCCTTCACAAATGTATAGTACCATGGAATTAATTGCGCTATATAAATGAATAATAACAATGCTCTAATTGCTTTATTTTTGCCCTATTGGGTTGGATATTTTGATTATGGCCCCTTGCACACGACTAGATCAGTGTGCTATTTCTGTCGGCTCCATGTGTGGGCTGACAGTCCAGGCTGCAAAATTCAGGACAGTTCCTATGTGGCCGTGCTTCCGTGACCACTATTCATTGAATGAATGGAGCTGCGGAAGCATGGCTGGTGCACGGGTGGCACTCGGATGACATCCATGTGCCGGCCGTGCCATTCAATAATGGCCAGCGAACCACACACGGTTGTGTGCCATTAGCCTAAGACTAATGGCACACAACCTAAGAGGCCCCACATTGGGGAAACACAGGTTTTTTTTGCAGTTTTTTGAGCCAAAGCCAGAAGTGGAATGAGCAAAAGGTAGAAGTATAAGTACTTCCTATATATTTACCATTCCCCTTGTAGTCATTCTTGGCTTTGGCTCTTAAAACCGCAGCAAAATCTGCAACAAAAAAAATATGCATTTCTGCAACATGGGGCCTCAGCCGAAGGCTCTGTTCACATTTCTGCTCAATCATGGCTTCTGGTATTTTTGACACAAGAATAGTAGTCAGCTGCTTAATTCTTGCCATCAAAAATACCAAGACCTTGAAATAAACACAAATGACCTCATTATACTGTAAGTCAATAGAGTCTGTCCTTATGGATATGGCTTAACTGTCGACTCCTTAATAAAATTGACACTAATGTGAACAGGGGCGAAAACAAACTGGTGCTTCACAGAATTCCTGTTCCGAATGGAGGACCATATTTTGAGCATCCCACGTCTGTGTTTGACTGTGTGCAGTTATCAATTTAGGAATAGCTCTACACTTTCTAAACTTTCATCTCAAACAAGGAGAAGACTGATCAGAGATACAGCCAAGAGGCCCATGATCACTCTGGATGAACTGCAGAGATCTACAGCTGAGGAGGGGAGAGTCTGTCCATAGGACAACAATCACACCAAACATGTGGAAGAAGGTGCTCTGGTCAGATGAAACCAAAATCGAATCTCAGCAAAAGGTGGTGCTACAAAGTATTAACTAAAGGGGGCCGAATAATTTGCACGCCCCACTTTTCAGTTTTTTTATTTTTTATAAAAGTTTAAAATATCCAATAAATTTCGTTCCACTTCACAATTGTGTCCCACTTGTTGTTGATTCTTCACCAAAAAATTAAAAATTTTATATCCTTATGTTTGAAGCCTGAAATGTGGCAAAAGGTTGAAAAGTTCAAGGGAGCCGAATACTTTCGCAAGGCACTGTATAATATAATGATAGCACTGAAACAAACAAGATAATTTTTTTTCTTCTTTTTTTCTGATGGATGTGTTTTTACAGTTATCAGAGTTTTTGTATATCATTTCTTTTTTTTGTTATGTACATACAAAAACACAACAGGCAACAAAAGGCATAACATGAAACTCCTGGGCCCCACTGCAAAATCTATACCAACCCCCCCCCCCCCCACTATAATGTATCATTTACAGTACTGGTCTCCTCATATTGGGAAATGGCCCTTTGTGGGCCCCCTAAGGGGAGGTTTACACAGAGGAATTTGCCGCAGATTCTGCCCCCAAATCAGTGGCAGATTCCACCCAGATTCTGCCTCCCATTTTTTTCCATGGGAGGCAAAGATCAAAACGGAATGCTGAAAAAAATAAGTGTCCTGCTCGATCTTGCCGAGAATGATGATTCAGCTGTGCATTCCGTGGCTCGAGTCTTCCTGCTGATTAGGCCCATTAATTTGGGCCAAATGTGCTGCAGCAAGCCATGACTGAATGCTGATGCCCTGCATCGACATTCCGTCGCAGGTAGCCTGCGGCCAGAAAACGGTGGCAGAATTAAGAGGAATTCCACTTCATTTTCTTCAGTGTGAACTTACCTTCAAGAGGTTGTCCAGGCATTTTTTTAATTTTAAATATGCCGGGGGAGGTGAAAAAAAAAAAAAAAATCATACTCACCTGTCTTTGGTGTCCTCCCCAGCGCGGTCCGGGCCTTCTGCTTCTGCGTCTTCTCATGGGTTTCTTCCTGAGTTCAGCGGTAATGACATCGCATGCCCTTCGCTGAGGCCGCTTATTGGCCTCAGCGGTCACATGTGGCTGGGACTTCCGCAAAACACGTCAACACTCCTGGCCTAAGTGCAAGTGCACCCTCTGCACTCCCTCAAGTTATACTCCTGCATAACTACGTACTATGATAACATGAGTACAAGCATCATGAAAATATGCAAATCTTATGATGAAAAATATACATTATTGATGTGATGACTTGTTACACATTAACCTGTGGAAATTTTCTACAACAATTCTGCTAAATGTGAACTTGACCTAATGCCTTATTCACATATCTGCAATTTATGTAGATATGACATTCTCAGGTGGCTCTTGTACTGTCTAAAATGACTCAACTATACAGTGCCTTGCAAAAGTATTCATACCCCTTGAACATATTCACATTTTGTCACCTTACAACCACAAACTTAAATGTATTTTATTGAGATTTTAAGTGATAGACCAACACAAAGTAGCACATAATCGTGAAGTGGAACGAAAATACATGTTGTACATGTTGTATTTGTATTTGTATCTGCTTATCTTATCTTATCTTTGTTGCTGTAACACACTGAATTTCCCCATTGTGGGACTATTAAAGTACTATTATTGAAAATGATACATGGTTTTCAAAATTTTAAAATCTGTAGCGTATGATATGCAAAAGTATTCAGCCCCCTGTACTCTGATACCCCTAAATAAAATCCAGTGCAATCGATTGCCTTCAGAAGACACTTAATTAGTTAATAGAGTCCAGCTGTATGTAATTTAGTTTCAGTATAAAACTAAATTGTGTTATACTGTGTGCAAGAGGAAGTCCTGCCCGGAACCTTGAACACTATTCTATGTTTCCAGTGGGAAGAAAATAGAAGATGTGTACAGACTGTGTGCAAGAGAAGATCCCGCCCACTCCATCACTGCTCTGTAAGTATAGTATAACTATACAGTACCAGTATATGGAATGGTATGTGGGGGAGGGGGCTATAACCTGTGGGGGGGGTGCAATTAGCTCACTATTACAGAAATATTGCCCCCCACAGCTAACAGCATTACTTATGCCTGGGGAGCTATTACATGTAGGCAGGGTCGGACTGGCCCACCGGTGGGTCCCGAGCCCCGACTATTAGTCTTCATGTCATGGGGGCCCGATCAGGATACTGACCATCCCGATCGGGCCCCTGACCAGTGGCGTAACGATCGCGGTCGCAGGGGGTGCGACCGGGCTCGGCGGGTATGGTGCCCGTGGCCAGCTGGAGATGGCCGGGGCCCCGGACCACTATGATAGCGGTCGGGGAAAGCCTGGTTCCCCGACCGCTATACATACTGTTATTGGAAAGGGGCCCTGGCATATTGCAGGCCCCTTTCGAATAGATTGCAGGGCACGCAGGGGAAGTGACTGAAAATAATAAATAGATATTCTCACCTCTCCTGGGCACAGCGTTCTCTCCGCCGCTCTTCCGTTATATGACTGAGGCCTGTGATTAGGCCCCAGCGGTCACATGGGGCGCGGCCGCGTAATGACATCAGTGCGCCCCTACGTGACCGCTGAGGCCCAATCACAGGCCTCAGCAGTGACGTCGGAAAAGGATCTGAAGACGACAGGATGGAGCGAGGATGCCAAGGAAAGGTAAGGCAAGGTGAGTATGAGTGTTTGTTATTTTTAATCACTTCCCCTGGGCCTCCGATTATTATACTCTGGGGTCTGAGGAGACCCCAAAGTATAATAATAGCACTGAAACGGAGGGGGGCTATTGGGCGCATATAATACTGTGTGGGGACCACTGTGGGGAGTATATAATACTGTGTGGGGGCCCCTGTGGAGCTTATAATACTGGGTGGGGGCCACTGTGGAGCTTATAATACTGTGTGGGGGCCACTGTGGAGCTTATAATACTGGGTGGGGGCCACTGTGGAGCTTATAATACTGTGTGGGGGCCACTGTGGAGCTTATAATACTGGGTGGGGGCCACTGTGGAGCTTATAATACTGGATGGGGGCCACTGTGGAGCTTATAATACTGGGTGGGGGCCACTGTGGAGCTTATAATACTGGGTGGGGGCCACTGTGGAGCTTATAATACTGGGTGGGGACAACTGTGGAGCTTATAATACTGGGTGGGGGCCACTGTAGAGCTTATAATACTGGGTGGGGGCCACTGTGGAGCTTATAATACTGGGTGGGAGCCACTGTGGAGCTTATAATACTGGGGGGGCCACTGTAGAGCTTATAATACTGGGTGGGGGCCACTGTAGAGTTTATAATACTGGGTGGGGGCCACTGTAGAGCTTATAATACTGGGTGGGGGCCACTGTAGAGCTTATAATACTGGGTGGGGGCCACTGTAGAGCTTATAATACTGGGTGGGGGCCACTGTAGAGCTTATAATACTGGGTGGGGGCCACTGCAGTTCTGTTGTTTTCTTCCAGCTGAAGTTCCCCCTGCACATGACTACCTGTGACGTCACGTGACCCCTGATGCCAATCAGCGGCCTAAGGGAAGGGACCTGGGACGTCACAGCCAGTGAGGAATTCCAGCAAAAGAAGACAGCGGAGCTGCAGAACCGGACCGTGCTGGGAGGACACCGGAGCACTGGAGACAGGTGAGTATGTTTAGTATGTTTTTTTTTTGGGGGGGGGGTAGGGAGGGATTCACCTCCCCCGGACTAATTATAAAAAAGAAAAACATTATACTGGACAACCTCTTTAAAGTGTGGCGCATTAGGTGGGCCCTGGGGGGTATATTAAAGGGATTGTCCAGGCATAATTTGTTATGGTTTATCCTCAGGATAGGCCATAGATACCTGATCTGTAGGGGACTGACCCCGGACCGATCAGCTGTATGGAGCCACTTCTGATGCCCGTACTGTACACAATACAAGGCCAGAAGCAGAAAGCTCTGTCCACTGTATAGGGGCTGGGCACCTTCACTGTATCTTGGCACTTATTGAAGTCAGTAGGGGCTGAGCTGCAGTGAAGGCGTAGGGCTGCTATACAGCGGATGGAGCTTTCTGCTTCCGGCCCTGTGTTGTGTACAGAACGGGCTCCGGAAGTGGCTCCGAACAGCTGATGGGACTGTGTGTCAGCCCCCTACTGATCAGGTATTTATGGCCTATCCTGAGCATAGGCCATAAAAAAGATTAACCTTGGACAACCCCTTTAATATGCCCCACACAGTTTAATGCCCCCCCCACAGGATGTTAGCCCACATCACTGCTTCCACACAATATAATGACCCCATACTGTTCCCCATACAGTATGGGGGACCAGTGAAGAGGCCACTATGTGGGAGGACCAGTGAAGTGACCATAGAAAAATTTGGTCCAGACAACCCCTTAAAAGAGGTTTTCCAAAAACTGGAGGGACCACTGTGGCAGCCGCCAGGGAGGTGTAAAAATAAGAAAATTTTTTAAAAAAGCATACTCACCTGTCCCTAGCACCCCATTGTCCCCTGCCTGTGTCTGTTCGGTCTCATGGCAGCGCCTCATTTCTGGAAATCCTGTACCTAATTGGTCTTAGCGGTCACATGAGGTGCAGGACTCCCAGCAAGGAGTCGCCGGCATGAGACTGAATGGACACTGGCAGCGGACAACGGAGCGCCGGGGACAGGTGAGTATGCTTTTTAATTTACTTATTTTTTACTTTACACCTCCCACCAGCTACATGGGTTGCTCCAATTCCTGGACAACCTCTTTAAAGGATTTATCCATCTTTCTAATATTGATGGCCTGTCCTTAGGATAGGCCATCAATATTACATCTGCGATGATACAACAGCCAGGACCTCTGCAGATCAGCTTTTCCAGGACAGTGCGGCTACAGATAAAGGTGTAGCTGTAGGCTTAGGTAGTGCAGTGGTGCACATGGTATAGTGGGTGAGCAGCATGGCTCCTGACATGTTATTACCGTTAGCCGCCCTGTCTCGGTACCGCTGATCTGCAGGGGTCCTGTTGGTGGGCCCCTAGAAACAATTCCACTGGTGGGCCCTAGACATCCCAGTCCGACACTGCCTGTGGGAGGCACTATTAGGCCACTATTACTGTAATATTGCCCCCTCCCAGCTAACAGCATTACTTTTGTGGGGGAGGGAACTATTACCTGTTGGGGGGGTGCTATTACAGCACTATTACAGTAATAGTACCCCTCACAGGAGGCTATTACCCATGGAGGGGGACACTATTACATGTGGGGTGGCCCTGCAACCCAAATCCTGTCCCCAACCAGCACCACCCTGCACACCCTACCGGACCGCAGAAAAATTCACTGAAATTGGTCCTTGGTGCGAAAAAGGTTGGGGACCGCTGTAGGCCACAAGCTTGTAGTGGTTTGCAGCTTACAGGTTCCCTAAGCAACAATTAAGACGTCAGCATCCTGGAGCAGGCGGGTGCAATGACGCCGCTACATAGTGCCGCCTGAGCTGGGACATAGACGTGACTGATACAGCAAGGAGAGTCGGCGGTGGCAAGTCCGAGCAAGAGAATCTTAGGCAGGTGAGTATTATTGTTGTTTTTTTTTTTTGTTGGGGAAGGAGGAGGCCTTAAATTATTAAGGGTCAATAACAATAAGGGGTCATTAGGGAAAGCAGGTGCATTATTAGTATAAGGGGCATTATTAATACAAGGGGGCTATTGGGAGGCAGTATTTATGTAAGGGTGTAAGAGGGTATTGGGCTATATTAATTTAAGGTGGCCATTATTGATTTAAAGGGGTTGACCAAGAATTACAGTAATTGGGCAGTAGTCCAGGGAAGGTGAAAAATAAAAAAAAACAACATACTCTCCTGTCTCCAGCACTCCGATACCCCTCACTGCTGTCAAGTCGAACGCCGCCAATGGGCTTGTTCTAGCACAAGTCCTTGCCACACGTGACTGCTGAGGCCAATCAGTGGCCTCAACAGTCACAGAAAAAGGACCTGGGACGTCACCAGTGACATATGCGAGTGACGTCCTGTGTCCTTTCCTGTGACCGCTGAGAACACATGCAGCAAGGACTTGTGCCAGAACAAGCCCCTGGGTGACGCTGGACCTGACAGCAACGGGGGGACAACAAAGTGCCGGGGACTGTAGAGTATGTTTTGTTTTTGTTTTTTTTGTATTTCACCTTCCTCGGCCTCTGCATTTCCTGGACAACCCCTTTAAGGGAATGTACAGGAGAATTATTAATTAGGGGGCATTATTAGCTGAGGCATTATTAATTTAAGCAGGTATACAGGAGTATTTTTTTTTTGGGGGGGGGGGGCAGGGGACATTGTTGATCTAAGGTGCATACAGGAGTATTATTAATTGGGGGGGGCAATGTACAATCTCCCCTGTACCTGTACTGGGCTGTCTGTCACCGTTGCTTGTATACAGAGCGGCTGCAGAAAGATGTCACAACAGCGGAACCTGCAGCAGCCCAACACTATATACTGCTGTACTGTAAAGAGCGTTCAATCAACTTGACATCACTGCTGCATCCGCTCCATATACAAATAGTGCAGTGAAGGTGATGGCTGGCCCAGGGACAGAGGGGACAGAGGGGAGGATGCAGGTAAGTGTCAGTGCATTTTTATTTATATCCCTGGCCTTCTGCCTGCATTAATGGTACTGATTCCACACAATCCCTTTAAGGGGCACAAAGGGGCATTGTTAATTACATACTTAATGCGGGTATCAATCATTTACAGGGGATTTTTATATAATGTATTTTATAATTGGGGTTAGCAGCAGGATGGGGACTTTGTATAGGCAAGGAAAATGTGGGTCCGGTTTCTGGAAAAGTGAGGAGCCAAAGATGTCTATGTTGCAAACTTTACATAGACAAGTTGCGGCTGTAAGAAGTGGTCTAGATGGAGGAGATGAGAAATGTGAAAGATTACAGTCAGAGATGTCACCTGTAAGTCACAACATTTCCTTGTACTGTATTTACTTAAACTGTATGCAGAGCCCTGTGTACAGCCAGTATATCACTATATGGTCACCATATAGTGATAATATCGGTATACCCAGGTAGGGGGCCCACTTGGATATGTTTTCCCCCCCTGTGCTGAACCCCTAGCTACGCCTCTGGGCACCACATTTGCCTTGCACTAGTCCCTTGGTACTGTACCAGTCTCTAGAGAATTCCTAAATATGAACAATACAAGAGTACAGCAATGACTGGAATGGGATCTTAAAGTACTCATGAATGTAATCCATCTGGACCTGAAGCCTTGCTTACGTTTATCACAACACAGCTGTCATTTTTAAAAAGCACAGTAACACTTGTAAGCAACAAATTGTTCACTTTATCCCTGTAACTGTTGCTGCTTTCACTTTTGTTCAAAACTTAAACAATGCATTTTTTGTGTTTTATAAATTCCATAATTAAAAATACAAACACTGGAATCTGGAATATTTCTATTATTACTTGTGCACATGAAAAAACATATTAATGCAAAAGAACCTGTAAAATATTCCCAGTCAACAAGGAAAAGGAACCTGTGATATGGAAAATGTAAATCCAATCTGCAGGTAGCTTGTAATAATGTGAGTATCAGTCATCAGTGAATGAATGTGCATTCACAGCAAGCTGTCAGTAACTGAAAGTATTTCATCCATTCAGCTTAGAAAAAGCAAATAATACATGAAAAAAATGAAAAGTTAGACTTCTACTTTTACATAAAAGAATATGACTGGTCCTCAAGCCAGTTGGCATACTAACTTGCAGATTAAACACTATTTTCCAGATTTCCTTCACAAATGTATGGCATAACAACATTAATCTGAAAATTTTAGTTCATCGCTTGAGGTGGTGAAGGTAGAATTTGAATGAGTGGTAGAACTTGAGGGCATTGAAGACTGGGTGCAATGTAGGTTGCTGCATGGTCACTGGTCACCTAAGGTCGCCCACATAGTATATAACCCCTTTTTCTGGCCCACCACATTGTATATGACCCCCCTTTTTATTGCCCCAACACGGTATATGACCCCCTTTTTTCCCCCCCACAGTATATGACCCCTTTGTTATGCCACTCCTGCAGTATATAATCCCTTTTTATGGCCCACACACAGCATATGATCCCCTATTTGTGATCCCCCTATTTATGGCCCCCACACAGTTTATAACCCCCTTTTATACCCCCCCACACAGTATATGACCCCCTTTTTACACACACCCACAGTATATGACCCCCCTTTTAACACACTCATATGTCCACACTCCTGTCCTGGCTGGCCTCCGCTGTCGCCTCCAGGGTTTGCTGAAGAACGCCAGGACGCTGTATGTAGTGTTGTGATGTTCTTCAGCGTAAGTGTAAGTGTAGCAGCAGAGGGCGGCCTGGACAGGAGCAAGGACAGATGAGTAAAAAGTATTGAGTAAAAAGGCTGCTGCTTATTGCAGTAACACGATAAGTAGCAGGCAACTATAGAAACAATGCCCCCCCCCATCGCCTCAGGTCCCCTCAGCGATGTGCCCCTTCCTATGTGTCACATACAGGTATTTAATAAAAGTGCTTGGAACTATCAGAAGTTGGTATACTCCCTAATGTTGCAAATGCTACAAGTGTTTCTTTTAAGCAGTTGCTACCCCTTTTAGTGCTGATTTATCATAGTGACAGGAAATATTCTCCTAAATTTCAGGGCTTCTGAGCAGCTTCATAGAATTTGTACTCCATAATATTGTACCGATGTTGACAGAGAATTGTGCAAAGATTCTTTGAGGACCATAAAAATCTTTTAGGCAAAAGCCCCACATTGTGAAAATGCTGCGGCACAAAACGCTTTCGTTTTACAGTACCTGCAAAGTGAATGAGGTTCTGGCTAATATCATCCACACATTGCAGAAAAAAAAATCTGCTTTGGAAAAGCTACATCTTCAAAAAAAAAGGTATAATAAGGGCAGAAAGTCCGCAGAGAAAAACTCACAAAAACACAATGAAAAACAACGCAATTTTTTTTTTTTTCTGCAGTTTTTTGGTTGTGTTTGGCTACTTGGGGCCTTAGACTTATTGTGAACTGTGAAGAAATAATTTTTTGCAATTACACAATTCTCTCCTTACCTATGTTGTAATGCTGTTATTTTCTTTGAATTCCTCCTGTTCATAGAATGAAACAGATCAGTTGTTTCTGTTTGTTTGTTTCTAATTTTCAGGCAATTTCTAGCTTAGTGATTTCTCTGAACTGTGATTTACAATTCAAGTGATATTATTTATAAGGAAATCATGGCTGGGATTCTGACAAGTGCCAGACCTTAAAAAGTTCCTGCATTCATGGTTGTATCCATTGGCACCCAATCAAGACAACAGATTGTCACCACTGAAATGGTTAAATAAATTCTTTAAAACTCCGCAAAATTTGTAATTATTTATATTAAAAAAAATGTTTAACTTTTGATTGTCTACAAATTTAGGCTGAGGCCCCATGTAGCCGGAAATTCAGCTTCTTTTGTTGCCGATTTTGCTGCGTGTTAATTCAACCAATTTTAAATGGTTGTCCAGCAATTTAAGCAACCCCTGGCCAGCCAAGGTGTGAAATAAAAAAAAAAAAAAAAAGCATACTCACCTGTCCCCAGAGGTCCATTGTCCACCTCCAGTTCCCCTTTAAGCCTAGTTCCAGGGATTTGCTGGAAGCCCTGAGGCTCACATGACCGCCGAGACCAATCAGTTTTATGTGAATATAGTTAGCGCTCAGTTCCATAAGAGGGTGTGCTTGCTACATTGGGTACGAGTGTTTGCCATGGCAGTCGGGAGGCCAATC
The DNA here is from genome assembly GCA_947044405.1 of Leptodactylus fallax. NCBI lineage: Eukaryota > Metazoa > Chordata > Amphibia > Anura > Leptodactylidae > Leptodactylus > Leptodactylus fallax. Next base: position 1,818,586 of record CAMRHE010000202.1, read on the forward strand.
AACAGCATACCGGGCACCTTATAATATTACATATAGGGAGGTTATGTACCATGTACTGTAATACCAAAGTATGTCAACAGAAAAATAAAGTTATGTATTTTGGAAGGTGGAGATAGAAAATATGAAAAAAGTTGCTGAGCCTTAACACACCCAAACTGCCATGTGTCCTTGGAGGGTTAAACAAATAAAGCACATCTTCTTTTTTTTAACATTGCAGCCAATGTAGATAGATACAAATGGAATGTCTGTCTAACAAAATTTAATGTCAATTGTTCTGATCCTCTGAAGGATCTGAAGAATACACATGATGCAGTTATCATTTACTGTTTACTTACTAGAATTTACAATCATAGAGCAGATGACAAGCTACTTCTTTGGTCATTTGCAGTAAATTCATTGCGGAACAGGAATTGCCATAATAGTCTGTGAGACAGTCAATTGCAACATAATTTACTCAAAAAGATTGCAGCAATTATTTAACCCTGTAAATAATGCTAATGCATGTAGCAACACAACAAGACCCAGTTAGTATCCTGTTCTTGATTATACTTTTTTAGCCTCTTTTAGGAATGAAGCTGGTGTCTGGCTTCAGAAATACCGATGATCAGTGGGACATTGAAGTGAATTATTGTGTTTGTAATAAGATCAGCCATAAGGTCGTTTTGCCAGATTCTATACAAATCCAAAGAAAAAATATTGTGCCATGTTCTGCTGGACACATTACTTCTATAAGGGAGTAAATCCATATGGTGCCACACTATACACAGTTACTAGTATGAACTTTAAACTAATCACATTATATAAATAATGTAGGGTCACGAATGAGCAGGTATTGGTCCTTTGTCAACAAATCAGGTCTCATGCACCCTTATGTTATAAAAAAAAAACTGATGTTAAAAATAGATAAAGCAGTCTGTTTTTAATGTCCATCTAACATATTTTTCATCCATTTTTCATCTGTTTGTCCGTTTTTGTTTTTTTTTTCACAACCCACTGATCTGTTTGTAACGGCTGTCACTGGGATGCTAATCCTATTTGATGGACTTTAAAAATGGATCTATTGACCTGTATTGGGTCCCATATTCGACCCATATTTTATAATGTACATTATTCATGGTCTATTAAAAAAACACAGATGTGTGAATACACCGTTTGACTTTCATTATCCTGAAAATGGACACATGTTGGCAGTTAAGAACGGCTATCAAACATTATTTTTTCACAATTGCGCGCATGAGGCCTAAGGCTAGGTTCACATCTGTGTGGGAGTCTTTGTTGGAGACTCCATCGCATAATCTGCAGAAAATTTGGTTTGCCTTATAGTTTGAGGAATTCTAATCTAGTAGGTTTCAGTGTAAAAATGTTGGAAACTCAACAGACACCTGGCGGCCCCATTATAGTCTATGGGGTCTGCGGGTAGCTGCTGTTTTAGCGGACAGGCTCTCCGTCGTTTCGATCCCCCGGTGGACCTGAACAACGGAGAGCTCAGAGCAGGTGTGAACCTAGCCTTACTCTGTGGCATCTGCACACAAATATTTTAAGCTTTAGCACATTTTTTTTAGCATGGCTTTTGCAAAGCTATGCCATAATGCAAATACGTTTCTTTCCTTTGACATGTCTAATGAAAAAAGCAATGTCCTGGATCTCACTGATGACGAAAGTAGCAGTGATTCAGCTAAGTAAGGAAGTTGCGAATATCTTTCTGTTTACTAGATGATTAGTTCAAAGCATGGTTTATTGGTGGTTTTTTGTAAATACTATACTATGTAGGAAAAAAAGAGCTGAAGTATGCAGTTCAGTTATGGGTGCCAGTTTATAGAAAGGATGTCCTAGTCCTAGAGTTGGAAAATTTAATGGAGGGTCACAAAATTGATAAAGGTATGGTGGACCTCAGTTATGAGGAGAGATTAAAGGGAATACATTTGTTTATTTTGGAGAAGGGGAGATATAACATACCTCTATAAATATATAAATGGCCCACACAAGAAATATGGGGAAAAGCTGTTCCATGTTAAATCCCGTCAAAAGACAAGGGAGCACCCCCTCCATCTGGAGAAAAAAGGTTTAATCTCCAGAGGCGACAAGGCTTCTTCACTGTAAGGACTGTGAATGTCATGCACTTTCCCATCCCCTGGTTGACCTTGATGGGCATTTGTCTTTTTTCAACCGTACTAACTTTGTAACTATGTAACTTGCTTGCTTGTCCTTTCCTCCAGTTTTCTAATTGGTATGTCTACATTCACATCTCAATTGTTTTACTCCATTACAGAAGCAGAATAGCAAAAACAGTGAAAGCACCAAAACCTTTGTTATTATAGATACAAATGCCATCCAATGGACCCCATTGACTATAAAAGGTTCTGTTGACTTTCCATTAGGGAGACTGACATGCTATGTTATTATCTTCATGGTTTTTTGCAGTTGGCAATTGAGGCTTTCAGGGGTAGATCACAAATAGTTTAGAAGATGTATCTGTATTTTTAAACAGGACTATTCTTTGGTATGTCTAGACTTTACATCACTGTGTAACAGTACAGGAATAAATCATAGTGGGGTGCCAGTGGTGGCTCTGCTATTATTTACAATATTCTGATACTGTGACATCACTGTGCCACAGTGCAGGTAAAAATCATAGTGGGGCCGCTGCCAAAGCAGCGCCTTCGCTATAATTTACCTCTGTACTTTGACATAGTGACATTGCAGCACAGGGATACAGTTATGATTTATCCCTGTATGTGAAGCTCTGACATTACAGTACAGGGATATATCATAGGAGGGCTGCTACAGGTGGCTCCACTATTATTTACTATATCCCTGTAATGTGTCACCACTGTGTTGCAGTACAGTATTAAATCATAACGTGGCAGGCACTGCTATTAGCACTGGTGGCCCTGCTATGTTTTGGCTATTTGAATTCAGTATCAAAAAACATGGTTTTGTGCTAAATTCAAATAGGCCAATCATAGGCCTGCCTGCGGCTCTGCTATGGTGTTTTATCCCTCCACTATTCCATTAATGTTCTTTTTAGGGAAGCTGAGCAGTGGAAGCAACAGAAGCTGGCTGGGAAGGCGGAGGGGGTTTTAGGGGTTTCAGAAGAAGGCGCTGCTCAACAATTAATATGAATTGCCAGGCAGATCCTGCAATGTAAAAGCATGCAGGGACTGCTCAGAAATTGCCTGCATGTGTTTGCGATTCATCTGTGATCTTAAGGACTGCTACATCTATACTAGCTAGTAGGTAATGATCCAAGGCCTCACTGCCACCTAACTCAAAATAATATTAAACAGCAAAGCAGCCAATTTTAAGTCAGAGTTTGGTAAAGCCAGAGAAAGGGGGACTGAGCATAAGATTACTTAATCAAAACTGCCCCCAACTGCGCTTCATCTATCACTTGTAGGCACTTCACGAGTGAAGCTTGCCTCATAGCTTGAGGAGCTCTAATCTAGTAGTTTTCTATAAAATGGTGAGAAGGTTATGAAAAACTAACTTATTGCACACAAACGCTGTAAATAACACTGATTTATGTTACTATCATGATAAAAGTTACACTGACAATAAAATGTATACAATGGAATTGGGACATTGTGCTGAATTACAGTACAGACCAAAAGTTTGGACACACCTTCTCATTCCAAGAGTTTTCTGTATTTTCATGACTATAAAAATTGTAGATTCACACTGAAGGCATCAAAACTATGAATTAACACATGTGGAATTATATACTTAACAAAAAAGTGAAACAACTGAAAATATGTCATATTCTAGGTTCTTCAAAGTAGCTACCTTTTGCTTTGATTACTCCTTTGCACACTCTTGGCATTCTCTTGATGAGCTTCAAGAGGTAGTCACCTGAAATGGTCTTCCAACAGTCTTGAAGGCGTTCCCAGAGATGTTTAGCACTTGTTGGCCCTTTTGCCTTCACTCTGCGGTCCAGCTCACCCCAAACCATCTCGATTGGGTTCAGGTCTGGTGACTGTGGAGGCCAGGTCATCTGGCGTAGCACCCCATCACTCTCCTTCTTGGTCAAATAGCTCTTACACAGTCTGGAGGTGTGTTTGTGGTCATTGTCCTGTTGAAAAATAAATGATGGTCCAACTAAACGCAAACCGGATGGAATAGCATGCCGCTGCAAGATGCTGTGGTAACCATGCTGGTTCAGTATTCCTTCAATTTTGAATAAATCCCCAACAGTGTCACCAGCAAAGCACCATCACACCTCCTCCTCCATGCTTCACGGTGGGAACCAGGCATGTAGAGTCCATTCGTTCACCTTTTCTGTGTTGCACAAAGACACGGTGGTTGGAACCAAAGATCTCAAATTTGGACTCATCAGACCAAAGAACAGATTTCCACAGGTCTAATGTCCATTCCTTGTGTTTTTTTAGCCTAAACAAGTCTCTTCTGCTTGTTGCCTGTCCTTAGCAGTGGTTTCCTAGCAGCTATTTTACTATGAAGGCCTGCTGCACACAGTCTCCTCTTAACAGTTGTTGTAGAGATGTGTCTGCTGCTAGAACTCTGTGTGGCATTGACCTGGTCTCTAATCTGAGCTGCTGTTAACCTGCGATTTCTGAGGCTGGTGACTCGGATGAACTTATCCTACGCAGCAGAGGTGACTCTTGGTCTTCCTTTCCTGGGGCGGTCCTCATGTGAACCAGTTTCTTTGTAGCGCTTGATGGTTTTGGCCACTGCACTTGGGGACACTTTCAAAGTTTTCCCAATTTTTCGGACTGACTGACCTTCATTTCTTAAAGTAATGATGGCCACTCGTTTTTCTTTACTTAGCTGCTTTTTTCTTGCCTTAATACAAATTCTAACACTCCATTCAGTAGGACTATCAGCTGTGTATCGACCTGACTTCTGAACAACACAACTGATGGTCCCAACCCCATTTTTAAGACAAGAAATCCCACTTATTAAACCTGACACGGCACACCTGTGAAGTGAAAACCATTTCAGGTGACTACCTCTTGAAGCTCATCAAGAGAATGCCAAGAGTGTGCAAAGCAGTAATCAAAGCAAAAGGTGGCTACTTTGAAGAACCTAGAATATAAGACATATTTTCATTTATTTCACACTTTTTTGTTAAGTATATAATTCCACATGTGTTAATTCATAGTTTTGATGCCTTCAATGTGAATCTACAATTTTTATAGTCATGAAAATACAGAAAACTCTTGGAATGAGAAGGTGTGTCCAAACTTTTGGTCTGTACTGTACATCACAATGAAGTAAAACTGAGATAAAAATATGTGGGAAATTATTTATGTGTGGAATTGTCATCGTCATCATCATGTGGGTAATATATCTGACTCTTCAGTAATATGACTTCTTTACCTACAGCTGACTGGGAACTTGAAAATTATGTAAATTGGAAAACCCAGTTAGAAAAAAGGGAAGGAAGAAATAGGATGGTTACTATCAGAAATGGTTAGACTATAAAATGAGCAAGGATGTTTGAAGCAATAAGAAGAGGAACCTAAATCTGGAAACTACAGTGTCCATTCACTCTAAGAAACATGCTTGCTACTAAGGTATTGTTATGTGCTTACTCTACTATGAATACTAGTAATATTTTTATACTGAATGTATTATGGAAAGCTTTGTGATAGAGAGCTTTTATTGGACAGTTTTATAGTATACTATACATGCAGTTATACACTCCATACTTGGCTGTAGCCTAAATAGTTTTCACAATTCATCTAAAAAATGAATAAGACTTACATATAAAGCATAATGTTGGTGATAAATAAAGCAAGTAATGGATGGGGTTGGTTAAAACTCAGTCACTGAGTTGCAGACAGCTACATATGTGGATATATCATATGAATCTATAGTTATGGTCATATTCTTTATCATTTCAATAAAGAAACTGTAGTGATATGAAAGGAGAGGATAGTTTGGTGTCAAGGACTGTAAAAGTCTTTATTAAAACATGATAAATCCTTGCACTGTGTATTTGTCAGATATTTCACATTTATGGACAGTAGACTAAACTTGTAGGGTCTTGTTATTTTCGGTGGAATTTGCCAGTTATTTAATGGACTATGTAGTAGCTGGAATGAATGATTCCACCTCAAAATCAGCTCCACATTCCATCCAGAACCTGCCTCCCGTTGTTTCCAATGGGCGGCAGAGGCAGACAATTCTTTTTTTCTTCAACAGCAAGATGATAGTAATGGAGAGTTTACATGTAGAAGTCTCAGACTATTTTGACTGTTGCTCCATACAATTCTATAGAAGTTATGGAAGCAGACAGCGAGATTGGTGATAGATTTTGTTTTGTGGGAAAGCCCCTTTAAGGGATTATGTGACTAATGCAGTAGACTAGTACACTTAACAATGTAGACTGGTGTATTTAACAATGTGATTCATATAGTAAGCATATCTCTTTTCATGTCATTTCCAGTCAGTCACAGGGAGTTTTGCCGGGATTATACATGGTCTGACTACTAGTAATCTAACAGAGGTATTGATTCAAAGAAGCAAGCGTATGATTTTAGACACCTTGGGAGTCGGTTTGATTGGTACTACGACAGAAGTCTTCCATAAGGCATTGCAATACAGCAAAGTAAGAATGAATTATCACCGTATAATCAACTCATGGAATCTGTAAAAATCTGTGAAATTCTCTAAAATGCTATATGAAAAATAATTTTTGTACCTCTGAAATTCTGCCGGGAGTTTGCCTTGGCGACTTCCAGAAGGATATGCTACAGAAGTTACCTTTGAAAATTCTGCAGGGTGTTTGCAGTGTGTGGCCTTAGCATATAGTCATTTTTGTGACATTTTTAGCATTTTGCCTTTTTTTCTCAACGTTCTTGTAGTGGTATTTTTAACTGCAGTATTTTAAAATATTTAGTGCATTATGAAATGAAATAGAGGCACAATGTTTTTACTGCTATTTTTGCATTGTATTTTTCTTGTTTTTTGTAAACCACAGCATGCTCTGTATTGTTTTTTTTTTTTCTGTGTCAAATGTTACAGTACGCAAAAGCATTAAAAAACACAAAACATAATGAAAAATGGTAAAAAAAAACCCGCTATTTTCTCGCTTAAGACATGATACTAGTTTGTCACTGCTGCAACTTTGTTCCCACTGATCATACATTAATTGTGTACTTTAGAGATATGGGATAAATGTCTTAAATGAGAAAATGCCTGTGTGTTACTGTGCTACTTCTAATAAATATTTTCTGTAATATATGAAAACTAGTAAAAAGTAAAACAACTGCACATGAAAACCAATCAGACTATAGCTCTCTATCTTTTTGGGTAGGTTAGAAATAGAAGAGTCCTGACTGGCTGCTATAGCTGAATGCTTGACTTTTTCATATTATTTTTGCATATGCAAGGATCTCTTTAGATAATTTGACATTTATGACATTATTTAGAAAATGTCCAATATACATTTTTTGTACTTGAGTTTCTTATAGATTATTCTAGAAAATATAATCCTACCAAATATTTAATCTACCAAAGTTATACATGGAAAATTCTGGCTCCAATAATTTACTGTCACAGTGATAAAAGATGATCATTTGCAGTTTTCTCTGTATACTATTGTGTTTTTGCTTTTTTCCTGCTTACATGTTCACCTGTTTTATTGATTTCAGATTTACAGCACTGACGTCTCAAGCACAGTCTGGGGCCAGTCTGACCGCCGTCTTCCTCCGCTCTATGCCTCTTTTGTCAATGGCGTTGCTGTAAGAAATGATCCCTATATACAATTTTCTTTGATCAATGTTAGATTGGCACCAACCATTGTGTACTGTACTAATAATAGATAATGATCTGTTAACATTGTCATCAGATTGTTCTAAGAGTTAGAACATACCAGCAGTGAAGTTAAATTGTCAAGCTGCTAGCAGCCTGGTTTTAACCCAAAATTGGCAATATCCTTTGTGGTTCTTACAGTCCTGAACCTATAGTAAACTGTTTTAATAATGTTTAAAAAGGATAAAATGTCTGCTGGATTACATATTATACAGAGAATCAGAATTCACCATTAAATAATTCATCAATGTAAAATGACATTGTTTTGCTTCAAACCCACTGAGTGATTTCATAAGTCAGGAAAGACAGCAGTGTCAGCCGCTTGGTAAACCTCTTCCACAGTCAACCCTGTAGAAAAATACAAATGATGTATATCCTTTATTGTGACACATGTTTTGGGAAACTAGTCTTTTGCAAAATTCACATATTTGGCAAACCAGAAATATATTGCCTTATGTACTGTATATCAACAGGAAAACAGGTATGACCCTATAATATTCAGTTGTGGGAAATGACAATAATAAAAATTAAATGAAGAACTCAACTGGAAAATTACAGCCTTTTGATTTGGGTAATGAACATGGTTAAATGTACAAGCTACAGAAATAAAATGATAGACAATGCAACAAATAAAATTCTATCTTTATCAAGATGCCCTCCAGACAACAGATTTCTCAAGCAATACATGCTTACATATTGTAGGTTATATGCTAAATTCTATGTATAATGCCATCAAATTTAGAACATGGCCTAGAACAGGTACTTAAGAAGCAGATTGTCCTAATAAAAATCGCCTATTTGGAATTCTGCTGGATTGTTCATCTTTTTTTCTGTAGGAGAGCTTGCATTTTTTGTTTTTACAGACTGCCCAGTAAACTTTTTGCAGGCAACTTAAAAAGGACCTTTCACTGCTTCCAGCAACTACAGATCTTTACATCTTTAATAGGCAATGCTCCACTGTGTGTGGTTGGACTTTTTTGTAGTTTCCACTACTTACGCGCAATCGGTGCAGTTAGTTTTGGTGTCTTATATGCTTATTAGACTCTCTACTAACCTCAGGTAGAAGCAGGCAAGGGGGTGTGAATCACAACTTTCTGAGACTATCTATTCAGAGGCAGACACTCTCAGAGCTCAGAATCACTCTCCCTGTCTGTTCTGTGCAAAATCACCCACTTGACAGTAGATATAAGTAAATATCATATGAGGCACCAGTGGAGCATCACCTATTACAGGAGGCAAACATCTGGAATTGGTGGAGGTGGTAACAGGTCTTTTTTAACATTAGGGCATCCTTTTGGGACTCATGTTTAGTCATAGATAAGAATATTGTAGAGGCCCTGCCATTTTTCTCCTTTTACAAAGTCAGTACAGATTTAAAAATCTCCTCAAATGTTTTTGTGTTCTACTATATATATATATATATATATATATACAATTTTTAGGCAAGTATGTGAATTTTGTAAGTGCCCGATGCCACCCAACATGAGTCATAATAAATGCAGAAAATATTGCACATTTTCTGTATTTTACAGAAATTAAGTTCAAAGAATAGGGAAGAAAAACTGAAATAGGGGAAGAGAAAGTGCACTGCTGATTTTTTTTGTCTCACTCTGGTACTACACTATCAAAAAAAAGAAAAACACTTAGGGCATACTCAGACATCCATTTTAATAGACATGTGTTGTCCATGTTTAAAACAGACAGCATACAGATCCATTTAATTCTATGTTTCTATTCTTCCATTTTCATATGGACCATAGGTCTGCTGAAAAAATGGAAACATGCTCTATTTTGGTCTGTTTTGTAGAGCATTGGCCCCCATTGATAAATTACATGCAAAAGTCCTTTATTATTTTCACTTCTGGTAAGATTTGAATATCTCTACGATTTAGATATTGCCACCACTATGCCCCAATTCACATCACTGTTGTTCCTGAAATTTAGGCATAACCCAAATAATCAACATGGATGTCATTATTTGCTTTTTTTTTTTAAATAACTGAAGTGCATTTGCTATTTCTCAGGTTCACTCAATGGACTTTGATGACACCTGGCACCCCGCCACGCATCCATCTGGTGCTGTGCTGCCCTCCTTGATTGCACTTTCAGAAACTTTACCTTCACATCACAAGAAATCTGGATTAGATTTTCTTTTGGCATTCAATGTTGGTATTGAAGTGCAGGGAAGACTCATGCGTTTTTCTAATGAAGCCAGCAATATTCCAAGAAGGTAAGTAATGTTAATCCGACATAGCAAAACACTATCTCATAGTTGACATGTATCAAATATATTGAGCATAATTTTCCCTTCTCATTATTTTTCTTCTGTTTCTGTAGGTTTCACCCTCCTGCTGTGGTTGGTACTATGGGAAGTGCGGCAGCTTCATCTAAATTTTTAGGTCTTGAAGAGGATCAGTGCAGAGAAGCCTTAGCTATTGCTGCATCATATTCTGGGGCTCCTATGGCCAATGCAGGAACGCAAACTAAACCCCTCCACATAGGTAATGCAGGCAGACATGGCCTGGAAGCTGCTTGCTTTGCATTTTTAGGTCTTGAAGGGAATAGGCATATCCTGGATTTGGAATCTGGTTTTGGTGCTTTCTACCATGACTATAACCCACAAGTCTTGCCATCCCTGGAATCTTATAACTGGCTGCTAGAGAAACAAGACGTGGCTATTAAACGGTTCCCCGCTCACCTTGGGATGCACTGGGTTGCAGATGCAGCATGTGCAGTACGGAAACACATTGCTGGGGACAATGAGGCGCTGCCCATTGATAATATTCAGAATATTGTTCTCAGAATCCCAGATGCTAAGTATGTTAGTCGTCCCTTCCCATGTTCAGAACATGAAGCTCGCCATTCCTTCCAGTTCAATACTTGCACAGCTCTACTAGATGGTATTGTGTCTGTCCAGTCTTTCAGTGACCAGAATATTTCCAGGCCAGATCTACAGAAGATACTTAGTAAAACAGAGGTTTTTCACCCATCTGATAATCAACCAAACTTTGAGAAACTGTACTGTGAGGTGAGTGTAACAATGACAAATGGGACCACCTTTACAGAAAGGTGCAACACATTCTATGGTCACTGGCGAAAACCACTGAGCAATGAAGACCTTGTTCAAAAATTCAGGTCCAATGCATTGACTGTGCTTTCGAAAGATGGAGTGGAGGGTATTGTAGAGATGGTAAACAAGCTGGAAGATCTATCAGACTGCTCGGTGCTATGCTCCTTACTGAGACAAAGAAGTCAGACTGCTAGCAAGCAAGAACAATCATTCTAATAAAATATAACTACAGTCATCATTTTCAGACTGAAATACATCTACTATCTATTAAGGGTTACTGGGTTTCTAAATATTGACATCCTATTTTTAAGGGGTTGTACAGGATTAGAAAAAAGTCTGTTTTCCTCAAGAAACAGCACCACTCCTACCCATGGGTTGTGTGTAGTATTGCAACTCATCCCCATTCACTTTAAGATCAGTCCAATATAAAGCTAAGAATCTAACCATGGCCCAAATTTATATTTGATTGAAGGAGTCTTCACCAAGGGCTAGGTATAAATGACTATCCTGGATTTTGGAGAACACTACAGTTATAAAGGTATTAACAAGGATATATAGTATACTGAGTCTTGGAGAAAAAGGAAATACAACTGGAATGAGATTACATGATCTGTTTACTTAAGACCTGCTCTGGAAAAAGACAGGTCATCAACTCCCAGAAATCCCCTTTAAGGCTAAGGCCCCACATAGCGAACTGCTGCTAAAAAAAAGCTGCAGAAAAAAATGCATTGAAAACGTATTACATTTTTCTCCACAGAGTTTGTCATTGGGTTTTGTTGCATTTATCTCTGCATTTTCTCTTCCCTTATTAAATCTATAGGGAATATACTTGCATTTCCACAACTAAAATTGCCATACTACTTGTTTCAAAAATGCATGCGTTTATGAAAACTCAGCTTTTCCAGAGCATTTTTTCTTCCGCAATGTGTGGATGAGATTAACCAAAATCTAATTGATTTTGCTGGTACTGTAACATGGAACCTTAGCCTAAAGGTTGTGAAAAAACTTAAATCAATCGGATAATTTCATAAAATAAAAAAGAATCAATACTCACCTGCCCATTCTCCCCAGTGATGCATTGTTGTCTCCATGAGAGCCCGCGGCCTCTGTTTACATCATGGAGCCCATCACTGAGCTAGAGCCCCACTAATAGAGCATTTGAATGCTGTAGCGATAGACTGCAGCAGTCACATGTTGCTTGCATGTAAACAGAGAGAGGGGGGACTATCAGAGAGGCAATCCTGGAACACAAGGGGAACGTACAAGTGACAATTCTTTTATTTTTCTTCTATTGTATATTGTTTGTAACTTGCTTTAATTTTTTTCACAATCTAGACAACCCTTTTAAAGTTTGTAAGATATAACAATGTTAATACGTATATAAAATAATAATATGTATAGCATATATATATAAATTGTATTTATCATGAAAGCAGATAATTGATATCACTATTGTAATACAGATTCTTTGATTCGTTAACAGTTTGTGTGATTAGTAGCATGATTCTTATGTAAATTTACTTGTGCAATCTCTAGAACTATCACGGTTTTGAATAAAAAGGTCAGCTTTTTGTTCCTAGCCTATTAAATTTTGCCTGACAAGTTAATAATCCTGTGATTTTATTCTGTATTATATTCCACTCATTTACATATATACTTGAATATTGTTCCATTATCATTTACATACTACAATTTTCACAGTAGCCATGGATCAGTACTTGGCAACAGCTCGTGTCTTATCTAAAAAAAAAATAAAAAATCACTAAACCCAAAAAAAAGGATAAAACATAACTTTTAATACCCACTATAATAAAACCATAAGATATATAATAAATAGATGCAGACTTAAAGTATAGCTGGACAGGCAGGTAGACTGAATCGTGGAGGATCAAGCCACCTACTACTTAGGACTGTGTTTCTGGGGTTGGTGTTCATTCACCATAGAATCTAACATGGACGCTATGTACTGTCCGACCATATCTGATAATTAGTAGGTGGCTTGATCCTCCACCTAGCCAGCTGTACTTTAAGTCCTCATCTATTTATTCTAAATCTTATGGTTTTATTACAGTGGATATTAACCCCTTCCCACCACAGGCATTTTTTGATTTTTGATTTTTCCTTTTGACTCCCCACCTTCCAAACCTCATAACTATGTTATTTTTCCATATAATGCCATATAAGGGCTTAATGTTTGCAGGACAAATTGTACTTTCTAATGGTACCATTTAATGTTCTGTATGATATACTGGGAAGCTGCAAAAAAATTCAGAGTGGCGTGGAACTGAAGAAAAACTGCGTTTGTGAGACTTTGTTTCTATGGCACTCACTCTGCAGACAAAATGACATGTGACCTGCATTCTACGGGTCGGTACATGTTTTTTTTTTTTTTTTAAGTTTTCCTACGTTTCCGTATACTGGGCTGCATAAGGCGTCTTTTTTTTTACTTTTTAGTTATAAAATTTTGGGGAATGTCTGATGTTTTGATGGCTTTTTATTCAAATTTTTATGGGAGGTGAAATGGTGAAAAACAGCACTTTGGCTCTTTAGATAATTTTTTCCCGCCGCATGCGAAAAATATTTCTATATGTTTGTAGACTGGGTGTTTTCGGAGACAGGGAACTACAATATGTTTGTTTCTTTTTATTTATTTACTTTTATTTCAAATCTAGGGAAAGGGAGTTGATTTGAATTTTTATTTTTTTATATTTTAAACTTTTTCTTAAACTATTTTATTTAAACACTCAGAGAGACACACTTCAGATTATTAATTTATCACCGCATACTTTAACCTAGGCAGAATTTATATTATGACAGATAGGTTTATCTTTTGTCCCCATGGTTAGTTATAAACAATTTATGTGGATGAAGGGCATTAACCCATTTGCGCAGAATCTCAAATGGAAGAAATTTTTAAGAATTTGGGTTGGAGGAATCTGATTTACAAGTGTTTCAGGCTCTGGAGGATCTCTGGCAGGTATCCAAATGGAACCCTGGCCAAGGCCCCTTCACCTCTGTCAAACTAAAAAGCAAAAGGCTACCACTATTGAGTGATTACACTTATACTGATCTACAGTGGGGAAAAAAAGTATTTAGTCAGCCACCAATTGTGCAAGTTCTCCCACTTAAAAAGATGAGGCCGGCCTGTAATTGACATCATAGGTAGACCCCAACTATGAGAGACAAAATGAGAAAACAAATCCAGAAAATCACATTGTCTGATTTTTAAAGAATTTATTTGCAAATTATGGTGGAAAATAAGTATTTGGTCAATAACAAAAGTTCATCTCAATACTTTGTTATATATCCTTTGTTGGCAATGACAGAGGTCAAACGTTTTCTGTAAGTCTTCACAAGGTTGGCACACATTGTTGCTGGTATGTTGGCCCATTCCTCCATGCAGATCTTCTCTAGAGCAGTGTTTTTTTATGGCTGTCGCTGGGCAACACGGACTTTCAACTCCCTAGAAAGGTTTTCTATGGGGTTGAGGCATAGGGTCTTTTCAGACCCCAGAGTATAATGATCGGAGTCCCAGGTGAGGATACAAACATATAAAACAATGTTACTTACCTCTCCCTGGCTCCGGCGCACACCCCACTACCTCTTCAATGTTGGACCAGACGTTACGTGAGCCAGGCATGCGTTGCAACGCATACTAATGTGGATTGGCCCACCGACATCTGTGACGTCACCAAGGAGGCCTGAAGCCTGCTGGAGCGTAGGAGAGGTAAGTAACAGTGTTTTTTTATGTTCCCTCACCTTCCCTGGGCCTCCAATCATTATACTCTGGGGTCTGAAAAGACCCCAGAGTATAATGATAGCAGTGCTTTTGGGGTTCTGCGGCCCGCAGCCTTACTTACTAATCCCCACTCCTGCTCACAGCCGTCTCCGCAGAAGGTGAAGCGCAGGTGGCCATGAGCAGGAGCGGGGATCAGTAAGTAAATAGGGTCCGTTACTTATCGGTAAGTAAATAGGGCCTGCCGGACCCCCTAATGTCCCGGGCCCTGTGACAAATGCTACCTCTGCTACCACAGTATTTATGCCACTGACTGGACTGCCATACTGGATATCAGAATTCTTATAAATTGAAAAGTTTTTAAACTACTCATGCCTCCTGCAGCAAAACGCATGGCTGCTGCTCGATCTAATGAGAACTCTCAGCAGACCCAAGCCCGTCTCCAATCTGACAAGGTATGTCACAGACAACAGTGAGCTGCTGAAACTCCCCAGAAGACCCTAGCCCTTCTCCAATCTGACAAGACATTGCCAGCCACATGCACACAGCTGCACTCCATGTTTCCATAACAACCTAGCCATTTTTCTTCACTGCTGTAGGTCAGCTTTAAAGGGGCAGGGTGCTGTGGATGACACTGTTACACAAGGTCACAAACACACAGCTTTGCTCCAGGTTTTCCATAACAACTGATCGCAGGTTTTTCACTGATATCGAAAATGAGATACACATGATCACATGACGCTTATGGACCAAATGAAAATCGCAGGTCTTGACATACACACAGCTTTACACCAGGTTTCCATAGCAACCAAGCTATTTATAACCTGTATGAGTCAATAGCAGTTCGCAGGTCCTTAAATATTCAGTCATATGACGTGTATCAGCCAATATAAGTTCACACTTCATTTACCAGGTTTCCATAACAACACAGCCATAACTAGACTGTACCTATACTGGACTGCCATACTGGATGTCAAGTGCAAAACTGGCCAATTCTTATGGAGCCACTACACAAACAAAAACTTAAATATACCCGTGCAAAACCGGGTCCTTCTGCTAGTTTATTATATATCTTATAGTTTTATCATGGTGGATAAAAGTTACTTTTTATCTTTTTCCTTTTTTTCGGTTGATTACTTCCAAATAGTTCAGTAAAGTTGCTCATGTTTTATCTAGATGCCCACCATATACAATATGTGTTTAGGTTTCAGTGTAAAGTGGTGGTTACATAATGAAATACATCCTTTAACAGGCAGCGGGTTGTGGTTCCACTGTCTCAACTAACCAGTTAGGTTTCGGGCCACTACTATGGGTGTTTTCTAAGTGCTGTTTCCCGCGCTAGTCACCATTTAACCACTTTATGGGTTTGACCAGGCAGGTGAGAGACTATGGTGCAATGCTCCATGGAGTACAGGATGGGATGGAATAAAGGTCCAAGTCCAAGATTCAGAGTAACTGCTCATATGCAAGGCTCAGGCATACAGTAGGACATATGTCCAAACACATAGCAGAAAGATATACTGGTAGACCTGGAGGCCAAGACAGATAACAGGGATCCATACATGGTGAAATCCCGAAAGCCAAATATACATAGCATAAGGCCTGGAGGTCAAGACAAATAATGGAGATGCATACATGGTGGAAGCCCAAAGGTTAATCAAACATAACAGAAGGCATAGAAGTCATACATAACAGAGGGGCTTGCATCTAAACACAGTAACCTGTGTCCATAATACAAGGCAGAAGGAATTCCTGTCCACATAGGAATTCAAGGCAGAAGGACATATGCATCTACACAGGAATAAATGGCCAAAGGACATACAGTGGGGAAAAAAAGTATTTGGTCAGTCACCAATTGTGCAAGTTCTCCCACTTAAAAAGATGAGAGAGGTCTGTAATTGACATCATAGGTAGACCTCAACTATGAGAGACAAAATGAGAAAACAAATCCAGAAAATCACATTGTCTGATTTTTAAAGAATTTATTTGCAAATTATGGTGGAAAATAAGTATTCGGTCAATAACAAAAGTTCATCTCAATACTTTGTTATATATCCTTTGTTGGCAATGACAGGGGTCAAACGTTTTCTGTAAGTCTTCACAAGGTTGGCACACACTGCTGCTGGTATGTTGGCCCATTCCTCCATACAGATCTCCTCTAGAGCTGTGATGTTTTGGGGCTGTCGCTGGGCAACACGTTCTTTCAACTCCCTCCAAAGGTTTTCTATGGGGTTGAGATCTGGAGACTGTCTAGGCCACTCCAGGACCTTGAAATGCTTCTTACGAAGCCACTCCTTCGTTGCCCTGGCGGTGTGCTTGGGATCATTGTCATGCTGAAAGACCCAGTCATGTTTCCTCTTCAATGCCTTTGCTAATGGAAGGAGGTTTGCACTCAAAATCTCACGATACATGGCCCCATTCATTCTTTCATGTACACCGATCAGTCATCCTGGTCCCTTTGCAGAGAAACAGCCCCAAAGCATGATGTTGCCACCTCCATGCTTCACAGTAGGTATAGTGTTCTTTGGCTGCAACTCAGCATTCACTCTCCTCCAAACACGACAAGTTGTGTTTCTACCAAACAGTTCTACTTTGGTTTAATCTGACCATATGACATTCTCCTAATACTCTTCTGGAACATCCAAATGCTCTCTAGCAAACTTCAGACAGACCCGGATATGTACTGGCTTAAGCAGGGGGACACGTCCGGCACTGCAGGATCTGAGTCCCTGGTGGCGTAGTGTGTTACTGATGGTAGCCTTTGTTACGTTAGTCCCAGCTTTCTGCAGGTCATTCACTAGGTCCCCCCGTGTGGTTCTGGGATTTTGGCTCAACGTTCTTGTGATCATTTTGACCCCACAGGGTGAGATCTTGCGTGGAGCCCCTGATCGAGGGAGATTATCAGTGGTCTTGTACAGTCATGGCCAAAAGTTTTGAGAATGACACAAATATTCTCTTTTCACATGATCTGCTGCCCTCTGGTTTTTATGTGTGTTTGTCAGATGTTTTTATCACATACAGAAATATAATTGCATTCATATTATGAGTAACAGAAGCTTATATTGACAGTTAGAATGAGTTAATGCAGCAAGTCAATATTTACAGTGTTGACCCTTCTTCTTCAGGACCTCTGCAATTCTCCCTGGCATGCTCTCAATCAACTTCTGGAGCAAATCCTGACTGATAGCAGTCCATTCTTGCAGAATCAATGCTTTCATTTTGTCTGAATTTGTTGGTTTTTGTTTGTCCACCCGTCTCTTGATGATTGACCACAAGTTCTCAATGGGATTAAGATCTGGGGAGTTTCCAGGCCATGGACCCAAAATCTCTATGTTTTGTTCCCTGAGCCATTTAGTTATCACCTTTGCTTTATGGCAAGGTGCTCCATCATGCTGGAAAAGGCATTGTTGAGCGCCAAACTGCTCTTGGACGGTTGGGAGAAGTTGCTCTTGGAGGACATTCTGGTACCATTCTTTATTCATGGCTGTGTTTTTAGGCAAGACTGTGAGAGAGCCGATTCCCTTGGCTGAGAAGCAACCCCACACATGAATGGTTTCAGGATGCTTTACAGTTGGCATGAGACAAGACTGGTGGTAGCGCTCACCTCTTCTTCTCCGAATAAGCTGTTTTCCAGATGTTCCAAACAATGGAAAAGGGGATTCATCAGAGAAAATGACTTTACCCCAGTCCTCAGCAGTCCACTCCCTGTACCTTTTGCAGAATATCAGTCTGTCCCTGATGTTTTTTCTGGAGAGAAGTGGCTTCTTTGCTGCCCTCCTTGAGACCAGGCCTTGCTCCAAGAGTCTCCGCCTCACAGTGCGTGCAGATGCACTCACACCTGCCTGCTGCCATTCCTCAGCAAGCTCTGCACTTCTGGTAGCCCGATCCCGCAGCTGAAACACTTTTAAGAGACGGTCCTGCCGCTTGCTGGTCTTTCTTGGGTGCCCTGGAGCCTTTTTGGCACTAATGGAACCTCTCTCCTTGAAGTTCTTGATGATGCGATAGATTGTTGACTGAGATGCAATCTTTCTAGCCGCAATACTCTTCCCAGTTAGGCCATTTTTGTGCAGTGCAATGATGACTGCACGTGTTTCTTTAGAGATAACCATGGTTAACAAAAGAGAAACAATGATGGCAAGCACCAGCATCCTTTTAAAGTGTCCAGTGGTGTCATTCTTACTTAATCATGACAGATCGATCTCCAGCCCTGTCCTCATCAACACCCACACCTGTGTTAATGGAGCAATCACTGAAACGATGTTAGGTGGTCCTTTTAAGGCAGGGCTGCAATGATGTTGAAATGTGTTTTGGGGGATAAAGTTCATTTTCTAGGCAAATATTGACTTTGCAAGTAATTGCTGTTAAGCTGATCACTCTTTATAACATTCTGGAGTATATGCAAATTGCCATTAGAAAAACTGAAGCAGTAGACTTTGTAAAAATTAATATTTGTATCATTCTCAAAACTTTTGGCCATGACTGTATGTCTTCCATTTTCTAATTATTGCTCCCACAGTTGATTTCTTCACACCAAGCTGCTTGCCTATTGCAGATTCAGTCTTCCCAGCCTGGTGCAGGTCTACAATTTTGTTTCTGGTGTCCTTCCTCAGCTCTTTGGTCTTCACCATAGTGGAGTTTGGAGTGTGACTGTTTGAGGTTGTGGACAGGTGTCTTTTATACTGATAACAATTTCAAACAGGTGCCATTACTACAGGTAATGAGTGGAGGACAGAGGAGCCTCTTAAAGAAGAAGTTACAGGTCTGTGAGAGCCATAAATCTTGCTTGTTTGTAGGTGACCAAATACTTATTTTCCACCATAATTTGCAAATAAATTCTTAAAAAATCAGACAATGTGATTTTCTGGATTTGTTTTCTCATTTTGTCTCTCATATTTGAGGTCTACCTATGATATCAATTACAGGCCTCTCTCATCTTTTTAAGTGGGAGAACTTGCACACTTGGTGGCTGACTAAATACTTTTTTTCCCCACTGTATATGTTCACACACAACAGAAATTTAGAGCATTGCATAAACATAAAGTGCTGGCATTGCACAGTCTCTTTCTCACCCCCTGGTTACTGCCTATGTGATGAGCCTCTTACTGCCACTTTTATTCATTCACATGGCACTGAGCAAAGAAAATGAAAATTAATAAAAACATATGAATTCATGTGTAGCAAGCAGGACTTTTCTCTCTCAGGCGGAAACCTGGAGGAAACCCAGCGGACCCCATTATAGTCTATGGGGTCTGTGGGTTTCTGCGGGTAACCGCTTTTCAAGTGGATAGGATAGGGCATAGGGCATAAGTGTCAGACTGCTGAGGGTCTGACTGCCAGGTCCCCCAGAGGTCAGAAGACTAAGGGACCAAAAGTCCTTCTAAGGCCTCCTTGTGAATGTAGCACTAGTGCACTATACATTCACTCTCTGCTCATACTAGTTTCAAGATTGTATGTCAGAGTATTTAGATAGAGTATAAGATAATCAAAAAATAAAGGCGGAAATAAAACTTCACTTTTATTACTTAAATAGAGTTAAAAATATAAACGGTACGAGACACTCTACTGCTACCAAGTTCTACCACACGATTCACGATATTGAGGGCTGAGATCACATATACAGTGCCTTGCGAAAGTATTCGGCCCCCTTGAACTTTTCAACCTTTTGCCACATTTCAGGCTTCAAACATAAGGATATAAAATTTAAATTTTTTGATGAAGAATCAACAAGTGGGACACAATCGTGAAGTGGAACGAAATTTATTGGATATTTTAAACTTTTGTAAAAAATAAAAAACTGGAAAGTGGGGCGTGCCAAATTATTTGGCCCCCTTAAGTTAATACTTTGTAGCGCCACCTTTTGCTGCAATTACAGCTGTAAGTCGCTTGGGGTATGTCTCTATCAGTTTTGCACATCGAGAGACTGAAATTCTTGCCCATTCTTCCTTGGAAAACAGCTCGAGCTCAGTGAGGTTGGATGGAGAGCGTTTGTGAACAGCAATTTTCAGCTCTTTCCACAGATTCTCGATTGGATTCAGGTCTGGACTTTGACTTGGCCATTCTAACACCTGGATACGTTTATTTGTGAACCATTCCATTGTAGATTTTGCTTTATGTTTGGGATCATTGTCTTGTTGGAAGACAAATCTCCATCCTAGTCTCAGGTCTTTTGCAGACTCCAACAGGTTTTCTTCCAGAATGGTCCTGTATTTGGCTCCATCCATCTTCCCATCAATTTTAACCATCTTCCCTGTCCCTGCTGAAGAAAAGCAGATCCAAACCATGATGCTGCCACCACCATGTTTGACAGTGGGGATGGTGTGTTCAGGGTGATGAGCTGTGTTGCTTTTACGCCAAATATATTGTTTTGCATTGTGGCCGAAAAGTCCAATTTGGGTTTCATCTGACCAGACCACCTTCTTCCACATGTTTGGTGTGTCTCCCAGGTGGCTTGTGGCAAATTTTAAACAAGACTTTTTATGGATATCTTTGAAAAATGGTTTTCTTCTTGCCACTCTTCCATAAAGGCCAGATTTGTGCAGTGTACGACTGATTGTTGTCCTATGGACAGACTCTCCCACCTCTGTAGATCTCTGCAGTTCATCCAGTGGTCTGATACTCCTTTCATTTCAATATGATCGCTTGCACAGTGCCCCTTGGGATGTTTAAAGTTTGGGAAATCTTTTTGTATCCAAATCCGGCTTTAAACTTTTCCACAACAGTATCACGGACCTGCCTGGTGTGTTCCTTGGTCTTCATGATGCTCTCTGCGCTTTAAACAGAACCCTGAGACTATCACAGAGCAGGTGCATTTATACGGAGACTTGATTACACACAGGTGGATTATATTTATCATCATCAGTCATTTAGGACAACATTGGATCATTCAGAGATCCTCACTGAACTTCTGGAGTGAGTTTGCTGCACTGAAAGTAAAGGGGCTGAATAATATTGCATGCCCCACTTTTCAGTTTTTTATTTTTTACAAAAGTTTAAAATATCCAATAAATTTTGTTCCACTTCACAATTGTGTTCCACTTGTTGTTGATTCTTCACCAAAAAATTAAAATTTTATATCCTTATGTTTGAAGCCTGAAATGTGGCAAAAGGTTTAAAAGTTCAAGGGAGCCGAATACTTTCGCAAGGCACTGTAGCTTATATATAGTCCGTAATACTGTCGTTGATGTTTTACAGTGCCCAGACCAGATATTGGTGTAGCTGTCCCAGTCTACAATGGTCCGTAAAACTAAGTATTCCGGACCCTAAAGATACTTGTGGTTAGCCTCTTGGGTATTAACATCAATAGATGCATTTAGAGAGGGGGGAGGTACTGATGGGGTTTCTTAGGCAATCAGTAGTGCTACATAGACGTACCTTGTGAACCCCATTGATGGGGTCATTATATTGTGGGGGGGGGCAGTGATGGAGGCCAATAGCCTGGGGGACATTAAAGGGGTTGCCCAGGATAACATTTTTTTTTTAATTTGGCTGGGGCAGGTGAAAAAAAAAATAAAACAAAAAACCCCCAAACTTTCTCTCCTGTCCCCAGTATCACCCAGCACGGTTTGGTCTTGCAGTTCTGTTGTTTTCTTCCAGCGGAAGTTCCCTCTCCACGTGACTACCTGTGATGTCACGTGACCTCTGAGGCCAATAAGCGGCCTAAGGGAAGGGACCTGGGACATCACAGCCAGTGAGGACTTCCAGCAAAAGAAGACAGTGCAGCTGCAGCACCGGACCACGCTGGGAGGACACCGGAGGACCTGGGGCAGGTGAGTATGTTTTTTTGGGGGGGGGGGGTGGAAGGTGTTCACCTCCCCCGGACTAATTATAAAAAAGAAAAAATTATACTGGACAATCTCTTTAAAGTGTGGCACATTAGGAGGTATATTAATGGGGTTGTCCAGGCATAATTTGTTATGGTTTATCCTCATGATAGGCCATAAATACCTGATCTGTAGGGGGCTGACCCCAGACCAATCAGTTGTACAGAGCCACTTCTGGCGCCCGTCCTGAATACACAATATGGGGCCGGAAGCAGAAAGCTCTGTCCACTGTATATTAGCTGGGCAAGTTCACTGCATCTCAGCACTTATTGAAGTCAGTAGAAGCTGAGCTGCAGTGAAGGCGCTGGGCTGCTATGCAGCGGATGGAGCTTTCTGCTTGAAGCCCTGTGATATGTACAGAACAGACGCCAGAAGTGGCTCCAAACAGCTGATGGAGCCGTGTGTCAGCTCCCTACCTATCAGGTATTTATGTCCTATCCTGAGCATAGGCCATAAAAAAGATTAACCCTGGACAACCTCGTTAATATGCATCACACAGTTTAATTTCCCCTCCCCCCCACAGAATGTTAGCCCCCATCACTGCTCCCACACAATATAATGACCCCATCACTGTTCCCCATACAGTATGGGGGACCAGTGAAGAGGCCACTGTATGGGGGACCTGTGAAGTAGCCATAAAAAAATTTGGCCCAGACAACCCCTTAAAAGAGGTTGTTCGTAAACTGGAGTGACCAATGTGGTGGCCAGGGAGGTGTAAAAATAAAAAAAGTTTTAAAAAAAAAGCATACTCACCTGTCCCCAGCACCCCATAGTCCTCTGCCTGTGTCTGTTTGGTCTCATGGCGGCTCCTCATTTCTGAAAATCCTGTACCTAATTGGTCTTATCGGTTACATGAGGTGCAGAACTCCCAGCAAGGAGGCGCCGGCAAAAGACTGACACTGGACACTGGACAATGGCAGCGGACAACGGAGAGCCGGGGACAGGAGAGTATGCTTTTTTTTTTTTTTTTTTTACACCTCCCACTCGCCACATGGGTTGCTCCAATTCCTGGACAACCTCTTTAAAGGATTTATCCATTTTTCTAATATTGATGGCCTGTCCTTAGGATAGGCCATCATTATTACATCTGCGGGGATACAACAGCCAGGACCTCTGCAGATCAGCTTTTCCAGGACAGCGCGGCTACAGGTAATGGTAACAATTCTAGGAGCCACACTGTTCACTTGCCATACAGGGTGTAGCAGTGTGTTTAGGTAGTGCAGTGGTGCACATCGTATGGCGGGTAAGCAGCCCAGCTCCCGACATGTTATTACCCAGGAGTCAGCAACCCCCGGCACTCGTGCCGGAATCGTCACCTGAGGCATATCTACCTGGCACAGGACTGTCTCTGATGTTTTAAACAAATGGAAGTGCTTCTCCAGGTGGATATCTCTCTTTAATCGTCCATGTAAATGCAGTCGGACGGAGGATGCACTTGGAGGTGGTGGGAACATGAGGCACAATGTCTCAGTGTCCAGGCCAGTAGCCTAGTCAAAGGACAGCAATTACTGTGCAAAGTATAATATGGCATAAAAATTTCCCTTCATTCATTTCAATAAGACTGTAAAAATTTGTTTGGATTTCTTCAACAAAAAGACTAGGCTGTGTGATGGGTGACCTCTGTCCCCCCCCCACCAAAGCAGGTTTCCTGCAGATCACACTTAGCCCCATATCCAGTCCAAATATGAATCATTTTGCTAATAAGCTCAATAGACTGACTAAATGGTTGCAATTATGGTTTGCGTTATATGACTATCATGTGGGACAGTGTTTCCCAACCTTTTCAGACTCAGGGTCCACCTGGAAAAAAATTTTTTTTACCAAAAGATAAAAAAACGTCCTAAGGACACAGATAACATTGCATAAAGGCATGGGATCATCCTTCTAAATACTTCTAGTGTTGAGGCCCCCTGTTGGTAATCACCGATGTAGGAGGGCGACACCCTTACAATTATTACATGGCACACTGAGTACTTCATCTTTTGATTTTTTTTTTTTCTAAATCGGCACCCCAGACTAAAAAGGTTGCTGACCCCTGTTATTACCTTTAGCCGCCCTGTCTCGGTACCGCTGAACTGCAGGGGTCCTGGAGGTGGGCCTCTAGAAACAATTCCACTGGTGGGCCCTAAACATTCCAGTCCGACACTGAATATTGGTATATTTAATCGGTAATGTATCTTGTTTTGCTTTGTGTGTAGAAAAACATAGGCATTCAGGGTCTATGCTCCTACTATTGCAGAAACTTTCTATGCTTCTACTAAAACCCCAATTCCAATGAAGTTGGGACGGTGTGTAAAACATAAATAAAAACAGAATATGATGATTTGCAAATCCTTTTCAACCTATATTCAATTGAATACACTACAAAGACAAGATATTTAATGTTCAAACGGATAAATTTTATTGTTTTTTTGAAAATATTCACTCATTTTGAATTTGGTGCCTGGAACACGTTCCAAAAAAGCTGGGACAGGGACATGTATTACAGAAACTTTCTATGCTCCTACTATTCCAGAAACTTTCTATGCTCCTACTATTCCAGATGTTTTTATACTCCTCCTAAAGTTTCTACGTTCCTAATATTCTATAAAGTTTCTGTCAGTAATCTCAGTTTAGCTGCTGTTGCTTTAAGGTTACTGTGTCTACCTATGAAGCGTCTGCAGTTTTCAGGGCTCTGTTGATCAAATTAGCAGGAGAAATATTTTACCCTATTCCTGCTCATCCAGGTGCCTGCTATTTGGTTGTACTTTAGTGAGGCTTCCATACTCTGATTGTTTGTATTGGGTTGCTCTAATATTGACCTTTGGCTTATTACTTTACATCCGTTTGTCTTCTGATTTTGGCTCTGACATTACCTCACTTCCTGACTTTTTGGCTTGGATACGTTCACTCTTCTGATTCATCCCGCTGGTTTTGATCTGCCTTGTGAGTTTATCATTGGTTCTGGTTAGACTTCACTTTGTAGAGCTTTTATTTCTTATACCACTTTTTGGGGTGATAACTTGGGCCCCAAATTCTGCATAAGTCCATCTGGCTTTATGGCTGGTGCTGGTGAAGAAGTGTCAGATTTAAATAGCTTGTTCTTCTTCTCTCTGTTGTCAGTCAGTTCTTGCAATTTCTGATATTTGCTCCAGGGATACTATCATAACACTTTCTATGCTTCTGCTATTACAGAAACTTTTCAAGAGCAAGAAGACAGTTGTTTTATATTAATATTTATTTAGATTGGAAAATCAATTAATCAAAATAAGAATAATATTCCCTGAGGAACAGTTTAAGGTCACATAATGGTACAGATCTGACTCAGTCCATAACAAATACACATCTTCAGCAATGTGTAATATAAGTGGAAACAAATAACCCAAGGAGAATTGCAGAATGTTCCTGAACTTGAGCCAGTCAATGTAGTCTTTTGTGTTGCCATAACAACTCGATAAATGACTGGGAAATAGGATGGAGAATATTGTTTTTATAGTGAGATCAAATATTTGTAGCTATAAATAAAAGAAGACATCTTCCCTAAGGGTTTGTACACATAGGCATGAAGGCTGTACAGAAGTGCGCAGAGGCCATATGGATGACACTCCTATGATTTTTTTTCCATTGGATTAGTTCTGAAACTGACAGAAAAAGACTCTAAACATAATTGGAGATATATAGAGGTAGAATAGTGACCTTATGAACTTTAACAAATGCCCTGAACTAATAGGCTACTTGCACATGACAATTACAAAAATGGACATTAAGGTTAACACAGTATTCTTTCCCGACTCTCCCATTCATTTCAATGTGAGTCAGGAGCTAGCGTTTTTTTCTGCTTCCCATTAATTTCAATAGAGTTTGCAAGGCAGAATCCACCTGAAGATAGGTCATGATGCTTTTTTTTTCCTCTAGCTGATTTAAAAAAAAAAATCTGCTTGACTTTCATTGAAGTGAATGGAAGAGTTGGGAGGCATTTTTTGAGGCATATTTGAGGCAGACTCAAAAATGCGCCTGCAACAAACTCCTTGTGAACTTACTGAACTAGTGAATGAAATAGTCATCAGTTTTCAGGCCACGTGTCAGTTTTAACATCTGTTTTGAATTAGTTTTTAACTGTCAATGAAAAAAATGGATGAAGTTCATTGTTTTTTTTTTTTTTATCCAACCCACTCATACATTTTTATCATCAGTAAAACTGATACAGCACCCAAAAACGGATGTTAAAAACTGACTCAATAGACTTGTATTGAGTCCTTCAGGCTGGAAAAACTGACAAAAGTAGGATATGTCTTATTTTTTAACTGACATTATTCATTGTCAGTTAAAAACACAGACATGTGTATTTACCCATTGACTTCCATTGTTCTCAAAACGGACATCTGTATGTACATTGTTCCAAAAACGGACAGGTAACAGACTTTATAAGAATGTCCGTTACACGTCCGCTTTTCACGGCCATGAATGGAATGATGATTAAATACTATAGAATGGTGATCAGTAGTGGTTAAATATTGGCAAACCTCTAAGGATTCATTTTGTCCCGTGTTTGGACGAAGCGATCCTCTTTTTCATTTCGGTTTGAACTTGATCGGATAGAACCGGAAGTGATACATATCCCAAATTGTTCGGTTTCATTAAAAACTGAACGATTTGTAATATTCGGATCAAATCCAGTTTGTTACCAGTCAATTCACACATCTATAGTAGTGGTATGTATCCTCTATAGATAACAGTGTTAAACGTTTGCACCAATAAGTTGCCATTAGTTTCTGGAAGTTTAAAAGAGAAGAATAGTATGCATCAGGAACATTGCATTGTAGGCTTTTTATTAGGGTGCCATTTTGGAAACCAATCTTGTAACTTCAGGTAATACATTGAGCATCATAATGGTTCAGGTCCCAAATAATGCTCAGAGAAGAAACAAAAATTGATCACAAAATTCTGCGGATCCCCTTCATTCTAGCTTGAGTGGAAGCTGGTTCTCCTGTACTTAGTTCTCTGGATATTTCTCCTATAGACTAAGCAATATATCACTCATGAAAGAAAGTGAAATATAGTGAGGAATAGCCAGTAAAATTATAATGTGTATACTGAACATTGTGGTAGACAATGGTTTGGGGTAACATAAGGTACAGTAGGAGATCGATAAAATCTGGTACAAGTAAAAGTGGCGCGGTTACCTATAGCATCTAATAAGATGCCTTTAAAGAAATGAAAGTGGCAACTTGTTTAACTTGTTTGATATATAGATATATAGGTAACTGTTCAGCTTTTTCCTTGTACTCCTTTTTTCATATGTAAAAATCCCCCAATGTTCCTAAAGTTGAACCCACAGAGCATTAAACAAGGATTGGCATGAAACACAGAAACACATCGGATTCTAGGTTTGCACTGGTAAATGTTAATACTAATTGCATAGATGAGAAATAAGATTTCTAAACATTTTTCTAAATAAATTTTTAGAAGAGAATATCTGCATGCACCTCAAGTGTTTTCACCAACATGATGAAGTTTAGTAACATTTTGAGCTTCACCACTAGGTGGTGCTATTGACCTGTGAATTAAAAAAAGACATTTCTAGTTTTACTGTACATCACAGATGCAACCTAATTATCTGACTTTACTGACAAAAAGTGACAGTGGCAAGAATCAATATATCTATACATGGAATGAAGCCTGTTTGTATAGGTATCTAAAATGTCATCAGTTATCATATGTGAGTCAAGCTGTCTAACAACCTAAAAATAAAATATATACATATCAGAATTTAAAATGAAATGCTTACCATCTTACATTGCATTTAACTTAAGCATATACCATATCAATTACTATTAAGTGTCCATACATATGTTACATAAACAACATCCACTTATCAAATCAAAGAATATAATCCTTATAATCAATAGCACCACACAATATTAGAGATAAGTGAAACGATTCGTTCTGAGCCGGGTTCTGATCCTTTGCATCATTTAACAGGTGCTGCTTCACTGATTCAGAAATCTTTTCTATATCCCCCACCGTACACAAGCAATAAGTGCTGTTAGTTTTGGTGCCTGACATGCTGTTTAGACTCTGTACTGTCAGGAGGGCAGTGTCAGGCAGGGGCAGACAAAGGGTGTGATTCTGAGCTCTGACACTGGCTGCCTCTGATTAGAGCTCTCAATCATGCTACCTTGCCTGACACTATCCACCTGATAGTACAGAGCCTAAGTAGCATATCAGGCACCAAAACTAACAACACTGATTGCTCAGGAATGGTGGAGGCTAGAGAAAAAATTCTAACTGTTGTGAAATCTGGAGCCATACCTATTAACAAATGTTAAGAACTTGAGCTGGTAGAGATGGTAAAAGGTCCTCTTCAAGAGACTGACCATTCACTTTCTAATATATCCCTCTTCTTTACTGGTGCCATTTAATGGCTGATCAGTGTTTCAATTAAAGTGGTATATTTTTCACATTCCAGCTGCCCCCTCCCCCCCCCAAAAAAAAAAATACTGTATCACTGTATAGTGAGTTATTATTCAACTGGAGCTGTATAAATCCCTGTTACTAAGTTTCTTCTACTGGCAGTTGCAGGCAGCCAGCAATTTATTAGGTAACTTTATGACTGTGTGACAGGAAGGATGGAATTTGGTTTTTACAGGTTACCTTGCTGACTGCAGATGTTTTAGAGCCTTAGCTACCATGCTTACAATAGTAGTACAATCTAATATATTATAACCATATTATGTTTTGAGAGCACTATTATTTTGCGGCTATAGAATCACCGATTGTTGTCAAAATTAGCTCTGAAACTTACCAATCTATCTCTAAATCACAATAGAATGTTTTATGCCACCATCCACCCCTTTTTTCTCAGTGGTTGTCTAAATAAAATATACAGAGTGATGGCGATGTAGGAAATGTTATTGTTCTATGTAGTGTTGAGTAACTTCACTTACTGTATCTTGTTCTGATTTTGAGTTTCCTAACTTTCTTTACTTCATTCTGTTACAAAGTTACACTAATGGTATAGTCATCTATCTCAGAGCTTCCGCTAGGCAGGCTTGGCTTGTGTCACTCTGGTTAGCACAATGTAAGGTATTGCAGCATTTCACCCTTTAACCCCTGTATAAGGATTTGATTTTTGCGTCTATAATTCCCAGGTTGCATCAACAGAGTAGCTGCCAACCTGTAGAGCCAACAGATGAAACGTAACAGTAAACTAGCAAAGGTCACAGACAGGTATACAAAGTAAAATGCTAGAGTCAAGGGATAATACACAGTCAGAGTCACTGTCAGACAAGGGTTAAACAGAGAAGTACCACACATCTCAAACTGACAGGAAAAGTATGTTCAGGAGGACAGACTGGAATCAAATGCTATAGATAGCAGATGGAAATTCCAAAGAGATGTTGTGGTTAGGCAACGATCAAAATAGCAGGAAAAAACAGCATAACCATGTAACAAGAAAGCAGAATGTACAATTCAACAACTGGGCTACCCCTTCTGACTGGTTGGCCAGCTGGACATGCTAATAGACTACGTGGCTGTGCCCTTAGCCTGAACACCAGTGCACACATGCTGCCGGTATCTCCATCAGCACTACTCAGAAGACCAAAGTGGTGACTGATAGTGTGGGACCTCCTAGGAACAAGGCGAGGTAAGTATGTTGTAGCTGCTTTCAAATTCAGGCTGACTTTATTGTTGAAATGGTTGGTTGTGAATGACAGCCTTTTGCTAAAACAGTTTACATGCATGAGGTCTATAGTGTTTTTGTGTTGTCCATTTTTTACTGCGTAAGATAGGCTGGAGCATAACAGTCGAAAGGTATGTTTATGGCCATTTTTTAGGTGCCTCTTAAAGGGAGTCTTTTAGCAGGAAAATTGGTATCAAACTAATGACAATATCTTGTAGGGCTGTTTCTACACATTCCAAAACTGGCTTTCTTATTCTACATTACAGCTCCATTTTCATGAAAATATGTGTTATATTCTTATGTAAATTAGCTGAAACAAGGCTTTAGGGGCATCTCTTCTCCTGCTGGAGCTTCACTCTCCACTCTAGATAATCATCCCTAACTGTCTGCCAGCTCCTCCTCCCTTTGCTTGAGTGACATCTCCCACTTTGTCTGTAGTTAGGGGTGGTCATCTGGAATGGAGAGTGACACACTGCCAGGAGAAGAAACGCTCCTAAAGCTCTTTTTAGCTAATTTCGATAAGAATACAATTATTTTTTATGAAAATGGAGCTGGAATGCAGAATAAGAAGGCCATCTCTGGAAAGTGTAAAAGCTGCCCTAGAAGGTACTGTCATTAGTTTAATAATGATTTCCGTCTGACAGACTCCCTTTAAATATTTTAGGCGCATCACACTCTAGTGCAGAGGATATCAAGTCTGAAATGGGAAAAAACAGTCTTAATACATGTCCCCCATTTTGTTGTTGATTCCAAAACTTCTGTTATTACATATTTTAAGAAAGGAATCCAGACCCCTTGAATTAATTTAATACCATCCTGACATCTAAAAATGATGCCAGCTCAGGAGCTGAGACAGCCCCATAGGTGGCAGATGCCTGTTTTTGTTGTAATTGTACTGACGCTCAGAAATAAAGGTAACATATTATTTTTACTATCAGTAACACAATGGTACAATTGCATTTTTTCCCAATTCCACTCCAATAGTAATTTTTTTCCAACTTACTTAAATGGTGCCATTAGACACAACTTGTGCCACAATAAACAAAGCTCTAATATGGCTATGTCAAAGCATGTATATAGATATTCACATATCTGCATTTTGCAGACGTGTGATGATTGACAACCATGGATAGTACACGATCCTGCTTATTTACAGGTTGTGCGTCGTCCGTGCTTGATCTGCTCAACTTTTATTTTCATCTTTTTTATGTCTCTGGGTCTGTGAAAAATGGCTGGCATCTGTGTGCAATATGGATGGCATCTGTGTGCTGTCTGTGATTTTTTTCAGACTAATAGACATTAACGGAGCTCCGTGGTCCATAAAATGGACCAAAATGGGCATGTCTACATTGTTTTTCCATGGGTTGTTGGAAAATAAATGGATGTCCACATGCACTCATTAAAATCAATTGGTGCGCATGCAGTTCATGATTTACAGGGACTTCATACATCCAAAAATGCAGATATGTGAATAAGTCCTAAGTACTACTTATTGATTCAACTGCAGATTACTGCTTTCCTGCTGTATAGTTTGCAACCCACATTTTATAGAGTAGTATAACAGGTCACACAAAACACATACAGAGAGCTTATTCAGGACAAGCACCTCTCTTATGTAATGCATTAAGTAGTAATAAAAAATGGTAATGACAACAATAAATATATTATGTCCATCTGTACTGCTAACACTGGACCTTGCAATTGTCACCCTGAGGATAGTTACTTTCTGTCCTGAAGGACTTTTATAATAATATTTGGTTTATAACACCATGCCCTCTTTAAAACTAAAGACATTTGCATTATAACACAACAGTAACTTTAACTTTGCTCTCAGTAGTATCTTGTAGTTTATTCTTATTTATGAATTTAAATAAGAATTTCAGAATTTAAATAAAGTTATTCACCATATAATATGTCTTGTTTTTTATGCACTTTTTTTGCACTTGTTGTCCTACTAGGAGACTTGAACCAGAGATCTTCTGATTGCTGTCTCAGCAGTATACACTGCAATACAAATGTTTTTTAGTGTATACAGGCTATCAGCCTATCCAGAGGCAGGATTGGTACTAGAGGAGTCACAGGCAAGTCCGGGGTCTCTGGTCAGACCTTAAGCTGACATTAACCGATATCAGCACCACTCGATAATGCCACAGGGGGCTGTTTGGGGGCACAATACTTAGAACAACCCCTTAGATGCCTCAGGCATGACTGACCACGCCATCTAAGGGGTGAACACCTGCGCTAAGAGCTCAACTTGTGCGCTAGAGCTGAGTGTTAACTGTAAATGTATGGTGGGTTGCCTTAAAGCCATGATAATGGCACCATACTATTATGGCGCATGTTGCCAAGGGGTTGAACAGTACATCTCACAATATGTAACATAACTGAGCAACAATGGCTAGAGTGAGCCAAGCTATATCATATATGAACGTCCATAATGAAAATTTGGAGTGGCACTGCCCTAATCTCCAATGTATAAAACAATCTGGCACTTGGAGGGACTTTTCAAATCCTGGTGGTGCTCACCCTATTTAAGCATCAGTAGTAAAGGATACATTCCAAGCATGAGATCAAAAAGCAGTGGGGCACTCAGCATATCTTCCATAAAAACATCTTTATTCCAAAATCCAGATAAAAGAAAAGCAGCATAAGGAGAGAGGAGCAGTTAAAGCTTCTGGGTGACAGATATTCATATTCATTTCACGCTGAACAGCACTTCCTCTGGTCCTCATTACACAAACTCAAACACACTACTTACCCTGTTTAAATATGCCTCTCCCTGAGCGTCTATCCAATGGAGCTGGAGGCACGTGCAAACCCTAGGATCACACCACACCGCTGGAGCCATTTTCCCGGGCTCGCGTATGCACCCGACACCCCATAGTCATAGCAATGGCAACACGCTATGTCCAAATGCCGAAAGTCAAAAGCCTCGTAGCACTATCCAGTGCCAACAGAGTGGACAACCATTTAACAATATTTATGCATGACAGACTCTTTTTTTATATGTAGAAAAGGTCTAGAATGACTGATTATAGTAATGGTCAAAAATAATAGACAGGTAAACCAGGGTACTTATGGCACCTAATAGATACAATTGCTATTAAATATTGACATGAAGCAACTATATGGCAAAGTGAAACATTGTAACATCAGACATTATCACTGAGCATGAATTGATTTCACATACTTTAAATAGAAGAACTGTGCAAAATATGTGGTTAGCACTGTAGCCTTGCAGCGCTGGAGTCCTGGATTTGAATCCTGCCAAGGACAACATCTGCAAGGAGTTTGTATATCCTCCCGTGTTTGTGTGGGTTCCCTTCCACACTCCAAAGACATACTGATAGGGAATGTAGATTGTGAGCCCTATATGGGACAGTGACTGACAATGTCTGTAGAGCACTGCAGAATATGATGGCGTTATATAAGTAAGCAAAATAAATAATAATAATTAATCACAGTTCCAGATAACCTCTGGACAGCAAATAACTTTGTAAGTCCTCCACATGCTCCAAAAAACCTTCTTCGCTACTGTTAATCCTTTTAAATCTCACAAATTGTCCATAAGCGACAATCCAGAAGGATTACCCATGTTGCCGTTTCTATGACTATGGGTATCGGGCTCATGTGCGGGCCCAGGGACCTGGTTCCAGTGGTGTGGTGCGATCCTAGGGTTTGTCCATGCACAAACTCAGGCTTGTCCCTTGCGCCGTACTTTGGGCCCCAGTTCCGCACATGCATAATTACAGTAAAAAAAAAAAAAAAAATATATATATATATATATATATATATATATATATATATATATATATATATATATATATATATATATAAATTACAAATTTGAATCACCCCATTCAAACAGACAGGCGCTCCGTGTTTCGGGTTCCCATGTGGACCTGAACAACGGAGACCCGAACGCTAGTGTGAATCCAGCGTTAATAGTCTTAAATAATTTTTAGTAACTTCCTGGATTCTGGTCCTCCATTGTCTGTGGGAAGAGCCAAAACAAGTACATGATTCAATGTACATGGCATGCATCAAGCAAAATAAATGAAGATCTTATTACCAAAGCATTTGTGATTGCAATCATTTTCTGGAAGAAATTGAGTAGTATCTGACAGAATTGCAGGGGTGCCAATACTTTTGGCCAGCACTGTAGTTACAACGTTAGTACGGTTGAAAAAAGATAAATGCCCATCAAGGTCAAGCAGGGGATGGGAAAGTGCATGACATTTTATATGTTTCCATAAAGATCAATGCTATTTTGCTCTGAAAAGGCATCTAATCCTTTGTTGAAGCTGTCAGCTGTTGTCACTGTGACTAGCTCCTGGGGTAGGCTATTCTTAATGAGTAGGCTATTCCACAGATTCACAGTCCTTACAGTGAAGAAGCCTTGTTGCCTCTGGAGATTAAACCTTTTTTCTCCAGATGGAGGGGGTGCTCCCTTGTCTTTTGACAGGATTTAACATGGAACAGCTTTTCCCCATATTTCTTGTGTGGGCCATTTATATATTTATAGAAATATGTTATATGTCCCCTTCTCCAAAATAAACAAATGTATTCCCTTTAATCTCTCCTCATAACTGAGGTCTACCATACCTTTATCAATTTTGTGACCCTCCATTAAATCTTTTCCAACTTTAGGACTAGGACATCCTTTCTATAAACTGGCACCCATAACTGAACTGCATACTTTCTACATAGTATAATATTTACAAAAAACCACCAATAAACCATGCTTTGAACTAATCATCTAGTAAACAGAAAGATATTCGCAACTTCCTTACTTAGCTGAATCACTGCTACTTTCATCATCAGTGAGATCCAGGACATTGAAAATGATTGCAATCACAAATGCTTTGGTAATAATATCTTCATTTATTTTGCTTGCAATGAAAAAACACAAAAGAGAATGAAAAAAAAAGTCAAATCATTGATCAGCCTAATACTTGTTAGCACAACCTTTAGACAAAATAACTGCGAACAACTGCTTCCGGTAACCATCAATGAGTTTCTTACAATGCTCTGCTGGAATTTTAGACCATTCTTCTTTGGCAAATTTCTCCAGGTCCCTGAGATTTGAAGGGGGCCTTCTCCAAACTGCCATTTTGAGATCTCTGCACAGGTGTTCTATGGGATTCAGGTCTGGACTCATTGCTGGCCACTTTAGAAGTCTCCAGTGCTTTCTCTCAAACCATTTTCTAGTGCTTTTTGAAGTGTGTTTTGGGTCATTGTCCTGCTGGAAGACCCATGACCTCTGAGGGAGACCCAGCTTTCTCACACTGGGCCCTACATTATGCTGCAAAATTTGTTGGTAGTCTTCAGACTTCATAATGCAATGCACACGGTCAAGCAGTCCAGTGCCAGAGGCAGCAAAGCAATCCCAAAACATCAGGGAACCTCCGCCATGTTTGACTGTAGGGACCGTGTTCTTTTCTTTGAAGGCCTCTTTTTTTTTCCTGTAAACTCTATGTGTCTGGTTTTCTCCACACATACAGTGAGGAAAAAAAAGTATTTAGTCAGCCACCAATTGTGCAAGTTCTCCCACTTAAAAAGATGAGGCCGGCCTGTAATTGACATCGTAGGTAGACCTCAACTATGAGAGACAAAATGAGAAAACATATCTAGAAAATCTCATTGTCTGATTTTTTAAGAATTTATTTGCAAATTATGGTGGAAAATAAGTATTTGGTCACCTACAAACAAGCAAGATTTCTGGCTCTCACAGACCTGTAACAACTTCTTTAAGAGGCTCCTCTGTCCTCCACTCATTACTGTAGTAATGGCACCTGTTTGACATTGTTATCAGTATAAAAGACACCTGTCCACAACCTCAAACAGTCACACTCCAAACTCCACTATGGTGAAGACCAAAGAGCTGTGGAAGGACACCAGAAACAAAATTGTAGACCTGTACCAGGCTGGGAAGACTGAATCTGCAATAGGCAAGCAGCTTGGTGTGAAGAAATCAACTGTGGGAGCAATAATTAGAAAATGGAAGACATACAAGACCACTAATAATCTCCCTCGATCAGGGGCTCCATGCAAGATCTCACCCCGTGGGGTCAAAATGATCACAAGAACGGTGAGAAAAAATCCCAGAACCACACAGGGGGGACCTAGTGAATGACCTGCAGAAAGCTGGGACTAACGTAACAAAGGCTACCGCCAGTAAGCCAGTAACACACTATGCTGCCAGGGACTCAGATCCTGCAGTGCCAGATGTGTCCCCCTGCTTAAGCCAGTACATATCCGGGCCCGTCTGAAGTTTGCTAGAGAGTATTTGGATGTTCCAGAAGAGTATTAGGAGAATGTCATATGGTCAGATGAAACCAAAGTAGAACTGTTTGGTAGAAACACAACTCATCATGTTTGGAGGAGCGTGAATGCTGAGTTGCATCCAAAGAACACCATACCTACTGTGAAGCATGGGGGTGGCAACATCATGTTTTGGGGCTGTTTCTCTGCAAAGGGACCAAAACGACTGATCCATGTACATGAAAGAATGAATGGGGAAATGTATCGTGAGATTTTGAGTGCAAACCTCCTTCCATCAACAAGGGCATTGAAGATGAAACGTGGATGGGTCTCTCAGCATGACAATGATCCCAAGCACACCACCAGGGCAACGAAGGAGTGGTTTCGTAAGAAGCATTTCAAGGTCCTGGAGTGGCCTAGCCAGTCTCCAGATCTCAGCCACATAGAAAACCTTTGGAGGGAGTTGAAAGTCCGTGTTGCCCAGCGACAGACCCAAAACATCACAGCTCTAGAGTAGATCTGCATGGAGGAATGGGCCAACATACCAGCAACAGTGTGTGCCAACCTTGTGAAGACTCACTGAAAACGTTTGACTTCTGTCATTGCCAACAAAGGATATATAACAAAGTATTGAGATGAACTTTTGTTATTGACCAAATACTTATTTTCCACCATAATTTGCAAATAAATTCTTTAAAAATCATACAATGTGATTTTATGGATTTGTTTTCTCATTTTGTCTCTCATAGTTGAGGTCTACCTATGATGACAATTACAGGCCTCTCTCATCTTTTTAAGTGGGAGAACTTGCACAATTGGTGGCTGACTAAATACTTTTTTCCCCCACTGTATATTGGAAAATTGTATAAGTTTTCATTATACAAACATTAATATTTGTTGCTCTGTATAGATCTGAAACTGGACCACCCAGTTAACTAAAATGATATGCAGATTTTCTATTCATGGGGAAACCTGTTAAGGAAAAATGCAACCTGTGACTATTTAGCTTCTAGATGAAAGCATGAATATGTGAACCGAGAGCAAGGCAGGTGGTTTGGACTCCCCCCCCCCCCCCCCCCCCCCCCCCCCCCCCCCCCCCCCCCCCCCCCGCAACCAGAAATGAACGCACACGCGGTAGTTCAAGAAAAAAATATATATTTACTATAAGTTAATAAAGGCTAGTTAAAGGTAAAATGACAGGGCTAAAGACAAGCAAAATATACAATATAGCATGAACAATTTCAAGGCAAATTCTGCAATGGTTTCTACTTTTACTCTGTCCACTTCTGCAGTATGGACACTGAATGAACAATATACTCAAAACTATCCCTAACTGACCCTGACTTCACATTTGGGTGCACCCCCTTTTCCCCAGTGGTCCAGGTGGACCGCTTACAGTCCGTAGAAGCGCGCGGTGGGGCCCAAAGTCGGTCCTTTCTTTTATAGTGAAGCGTCCTCTCCTCACGGTTATCAGGATCTTGGGAGAAATGAAGTCCTCTTTAACAGACAGGGAAACCAACTGAATGCAATGTAATCCAACAGCAGATTCCACTCAGCACACTGACAGTCCTGCCGAATCCATACACTGAGCTGGGATGTAAGCCGGGATTTAGCAGGTGCCGTCCAGTACATCAACAGCACTGCGAGTCTCTATCTGTGGTATCCATATACACAGTCACAATGTCAGTCTCACTGATCAGCCACTGAGCACAGTTCCTTTCACGTGGACTCACTAGTCCTGTTGTCTCTTTACACTCTGTTTGTCTCTGGACCAAGATACAGCTTAGCTGTACAGAAAAATCTCCACACCAGTTCAATACAACACTTGCCAAGATGGCTGCTGCTCTCTGTCTCGTCACTTCCTGCTTCTCTGCTCACACTCTGTCTGCAGAACAGGCAGGCTGACATAAAAGGGGGGGGTCTCACTCCAGCATCATGTCACAATTACAATGGCTGCTGTCTTAAAGGAACAGAATCACAGAAATACATTCAACATTAACAGTTTATACAGACAAATGAAGCTTAAGACAACATTGGCTGTCTCTTACAAATATGTGAAAACACACCTTTTTTTTAGCATTGCACAGATGAGGGTAATCAATTGATACATAAATTAAGACCTCGTGCACATGGCTATACAGTATTTTAGTTCCTTCTGTAGTTCCCCAGTAGGACACTACTAATGTGTTAGTGTATGGAGTCATAATGGGGCATCTCTAGAGGTGTGCAGGGCAGAAGTAGTTTATTCAGGCTGGGTTTACATCTGCGCTCATTTACTGTTCGGGGATTCTGCCCCCCATTCCTCTTGAAAAATGTGTAGAGAAAAGTCCTTTTTCAGGCAGAAACCAGGCAGACTCCATTATAGTCTATATTTTCTGCGGGTAATTGCTTTTTAAGCAGATTGGGTTTCCGTTTTTCTGGTCCCAAGCAGACCCGAAGAACGGAAATCCGAACGCAGGTGTGAACCTAGCGTCAGTTGTATTTCAGCCAAATCCTGCAGAAAAATATGTGGCATGCTATATAATGACGTATTCATACCTAAAATAATTGCTTCTATGCTGGAATGCCACTATACATACCACAACCCATGTAGCCTACAGAATATCACAACACATGTAGGCTGTGCAGCTTAATAATAGGGATTAGATAACTTTATGGGGTGGGGGCACATTTACTATTTCTTTACATGCACCTCTTTAACATAAAATTAGACAGTACGTATATGGGAAAACCACATATTATGTTCTGGGAAAATATAGCATTTATAATTATTAGACTATTAAATGTAAGTGCATGTACAGTACAGACCATTCTACATAGTCAGTTATTCTTGTGAATGGGTTTACTATAAATTATTTAATTTTAAACTGAATTCTATAGTTTGCATATAGGAATGACATGACAAGGTAATATTATAGACAATGGCCACTTAAAAATGTTACCTTGTAATTAGAGTAAATGAGGTCTGTAAACTGGAGACCTCCTAACACTTACTCATTCTACTGATCTAATGACATGGTCATTACCTTACAAAGCCAGATCTGTTATTATGTAATACATGGAAATGACAGCAAAGGGAATTTCTTTTAACATTCAACATGGAATAAAGAAGTTATTTTAGGAGAAGCTGATGCAAAGGAAAAGCGGCAACTGATCAGATTTACCCAGGCTCTTTCAAAAGAGGGAGCAGAAACCTAATAGTTTGCCATAGTAAACTGCTCCACTTTTCCTTTGCGCTTCACTGCTATGTTTTTGTAACTGTAATTGTATGTTATTTATCCTCATAGTGGAACAACGCTTAGGCAAAATCTGAACCATATTCAAGTGTCAATATCCCTTAGGAATTGTTCTAAGATTTTCTGTCCTCATTGGAAATATCACTCAATATCAGCTACTTCTCAGTAAAATGTAGTAGGCACTTTATTTGAGTCCTGTAAAAGTGACTGTTGGTGGGTACTATTGTATAGCCACATGCACTTAGCACCTGGACTATGAGAGCTGCCTCAAGGTTTGAAGATTACATTCTCTATTCTCTGGACGTTTACCCAAGACGACTATTCTTAATTACAAGTATACATATATTACACGTATATGTATTACACATATTGTATATATATATATGATGTTCAATATAACTTATGTTTTATGTTTTTTCTCATCCTTTAGACCTATCTATTTAGACCTAAAGTATATGTTTGCATTAAAAAGCTAGGGAAAAATAGTGTAGTACCGTGTTAGCCCCAAAAAATTGTGCATTATTAGATACTTTTGTGTCAAAAAAGCAAAAGTATTGTAGGTATACAGTAATACCTTTATTGGCTAACCAGAAAAACTATATTTGCAAGCTTTCAAAGCACACAGGCTTCGTCTTTGGGCCTTTCCCAAAAATTTTTTTAGAAAAAAGTTCTAGGAGCCCTCGAAATGTCAAACACGACAAGCATTTTCCATTGATTTGGAACAAACAAACAAATCAGACCCAAGCCAAACTTTTGGTCCAAACCAGCAAACTTACAGTGAAACAAATTTTGTAAAGTACTCCTTTTGTTGGCTTATCAAAAAAGAAGAGGATATGCTGGGAAAGGGGTGGGACTTAAATGACACCTGGTGCACCAAAAAATGTTCTAAAATTTTGACACTTTTTTGTCAGAAACTAAAAGTGTTCTAGATATATTGTTCAGCATTGTACACTTCTGGTGTAGGAGCAGCTGTATGGCATTGTATCTCACTGGTATATAGCAGGAATTAAATTACTGGCAGGCCACAGCCTAGACACAGAAACAACATTATCTTCCCATTATCCGCTTACCAATTTGAGAGAATTTCTTTTTGAAATTATAATTGCAGCAATCCACTGAAGGCAATCCGGAGGATAGGAATTGTTGAAGGAATAATGGGTGTTGTCAGCATTGACCTTAGACTCGACCGAATCATCCAGCTCACCTCCGAAGTTGGTGCAGAGTTGAGGTGACCTGTAGGGTCCTAGTAGAGTAGAGTTGGGTTGTAGCTACATATAGAGGGCAGTATAGGACTGGGATGTCTAGGGCCCACCAGTGGAATTTTTTCTAGGGGCCCACCGCCAGGACCACTGCAGATCAGCTGTACCGAGACAGCGCTACAGGTAATAACATGTCAGGAGCCATGCTTCTCACCCGCCATATGTTGTACACCACTGCACTACCTAAACCCACCGCTACACTCTGTATGGCAAGCGAGCAGCATGGCTCCTAAAATTGTTACCATTACTTGTAGCCACACTGTCCTAGAAAAGCTGATCTGCAGAGGTCCTGGCTGTCGGACCCCTGAAGGTGTAAGATTGATGGCCTATCCTAAGGACAGGCCATCAATATTAGAAAGATGGATAAAGCCTTTAAATAGGTTGTCCATGAATTGGAGCAATCTATGTGACGGCCATGAGGTGTAAAATAAAAAAAAAAAAAAAAAAACATACTCACCTTTCCCTGGTGCTCCGTTGTCCGCTGCCTATATCCATTCAGTGTCATGCCGGCATCTTCTTGCTGGGAGTTCTGCACCTCATGTGACCCCTAAGGCGAATTAGGTACTGGATTTCCAGAAATGAGGCGCCGCCATGAGGCCAAACAGACACAGGTGGGGGATGGGTGAGTATGCTTTTTTTTTTTTTTTTTTTTTTAAATTTTACACCTTCCTAGCCGCCACAGGGGTCGCTCCAATTTATGGACAACCTCTATAAAGGGGTTGTCTGGGCCTAATTTTTTTATGGCCACTTCACTTCTCCCCCTTATAGCAGTGTTGGGTCATTACTTACCTGTCTGCTCCCTGGTCCAGGCGCACTGTTGTGATGTCATGAACAGGAAGAAGAAGGAGGCAAAGGAGAATAGACAGGGGTAAGTATTGGTAGTTAGCTTGTAGGCCACAGGCTCAATGTGGCCTATGACCTACAAGTTGAGGAGTGGTAGATCAGGAAACCTGTGGCTTCCTCCTCTACCAGTAGCAGAACCGCATCGGCGGCGCCACTTCTCCCTGGTTCTGCAATCAGGTTTTAACAACCGGATCAGCAGAAACGGTGAAAACCTGCTGCTTCTTCAGTAGAAGCGTAGCTAGGGTTTCAGCACAG
This sequence comes from Leptodactylus fallax, assembly GCA_947044405.1. Classification (NCBI taxonomy): domain Eukaryota; kingdom Metazoa; phylum Chordata; class Amphibia; order Anura; family Leptodactylidae; genus Leptodactylus; species Leptodactylus fallax. Next base: position 1,860,505 of record CAMRHE010000202.1, read on the forward strand.
GGGAGGCAAACACATTCAAGTTGGCCCCCTGCTCAGGTATACTGATATTATCACTATGCGGTGAACGTATAGTGGTATATAACGGCTGTACACATGTCTGTGAAGACCATTTAAGTAAATACAGTACAGGAACAATGTTGTAACTTACAGGTGACATCTCTGACTAATCGTTCACATTTCTCGTCTCTTCCATCTGGACTGCCATGACCACTTCTTCCAGCTGTGACTTGTCGCTGTAAAGTTTGCAGCACAGACATCTTTGGCTCCTCACGTTTCCAGGCATCTGACCCACATTGTCCTCACTAACATAAAGTCCCCATCCTGCTGATATAACCCCCACAGAATAAATAATACTGCCAAGTGCATCTTTAAATTAATAATATCCCTGTGTATCCCCTTAAATAGTGCCCCTTATTATTAATACTAATACTAATAATAATGTGTTTCCTATTTAAAGGGGTTTTCCAGGTCAAGAATTAAAAAAAAAAAAATGAGTGGGATTCCAACATCCGGGACTCCCACTGATCAGCTGTTTGAAGAGACCATGGCACTTGTGTAGGCACCGTGACCACTTCTCTGTTTACATTATAGCATTTATTTCATAGTGGCCATGTGATGTAACTACAGCCTCGTCTTATACACAGCTATGTGACAAGACTGTAATTACATTGTACGGACACTATAAAACAGACAGCGTGCAATGTGAACAGACGCCATGGCCTCTTCAATCATAGGAGGGGGATCCACTGATCTCTTATTGATGATCTGTCCTGAGGATAGATCATCAATAAAAATGAGCTGGAAATCCCCTTTAATAAAGCCCAAGTGCCACCTTAATTTAATTAATTACCCCCTTATATTATGACCCCTGACATAAATACAGCCGACCCGTAATGATCTTTATATAAATGATGCCCCCTTCTATAAATAAATGATCCCTTATGTTCATAATGTCCCCTAATGAGCCCTAATATAAATGTTCCTCCCCTTTATAGCCATAATGCCCCATAATTACACTTCATATTAAAGGGGTTGTCCAGGACTTTTTTTTTTTTTATATTAGGCCGGGGAAGGTGAAAATATTTTTAAAAAATCACACTCACCTGTCCCCAGTGTTCCAGTGTCTTCCAGCGCGTTCCGGTCCTGCTGCTCCTGTGTTTTCTTGTGCCAGACCTCGCTGCACTGAGACGTCCTGTGTCCCTTTCCTTAGGCCACTGATTGGCCTCAGTGGTCATGTGCAGCAGGGACTTTACCTGGAAGAAAACACTAGAGCAGCAGGACCAGAACGAGCTGGGAGAAACCAGAGCAGCGGGGACAGGTGAGTGTTTGTGTTTATTTATTTTATTTTTTTTTCCCTGGCCTAATATACCCTAATACAACCCTTTTTAACGACTCCACCTTTTATAGCCATAATACCCCATAATTACCCTTTATTTAAATGATATAAATGATCCCTCTTTAGCCTTAATGCCCCATAATTACCCTTTATGTTAAAGACCGCCCCTTTATAGCTATAATGCCCCATAAATACTTCCCCCCCCACTTAAAAAGCAAAAATAAAAGTTGCACTCACCTGCCTGCAATCCTTTGAAGGATGGGGATGTAGCAGCCGCTTCCTCCTCTTCTTAAGCTATGGTCTATGCGCTGTAATCACACATAGGACTTCTGTGTCTCAGCACATGAGGTGTGATGCTGTGACGTCATCGCGCCCGCCTGTGCTGAGAAGCAGACACCTTGTCTCTTCTCTTGGCATCTTGTTAACCGCAAGCCTGAAGAGGTTTCCAGTTTTCCAAATAGCACATCAGTAGGATGCATTTTAACTAGATCGGTGTCCTGGTGATGCCGATCTAGTCTAAAGTACAGAGTTGCACGGGGCCCCTGGACACTGAAGAGGAGAGGCCAAGAGCAGGAGCGTGGAGAGGTAAGTGAATAGGGTCCGATACTGATAATCTCCCTCGATCAGGGGATCCACACAAGATCTCACCCCCTGGGGTCAAAATGATCACAAAAATGGTGAGCAAAAATCCCAGAACCACATGGGGGGACCTAGTGAAAGTCCCAGCTTTCTGCAGGTCAAATGTAACAAAGGCTACCGTCAGTAACACACTACGCTGCCAGGGATTCAGATCCTGCAGTGCCAGACGTGTCTCCCTGCTTAAGCCAGTACATATCCGGGCCCGTCTGAAGTTTGCTAGAGAGCATTTGGATGTTCCAGAAGAGTATTGGGAGAATGTCATATGGTCAGATGAAACCAAAGTAGAACTGTTTGGTAGAAACACAACTCGTCGTGTTTGGAGGAGAGTGAATGCTGAGTTGCATCCAAAGAACACCATACCTACTGTGAAGCATGGGGGTGGCAACATTATGCTTTGGGGCTGTTTCTCTAAAAAGGGACCAGCACGACTGAACCATGTACATGAAAGAATGGATGCGGCCATGTATCGTGAAATTTTGAGTGCAAACCTCCTTCCATCAGCAAGGGCATTGAATATGAAATGTGGCTGGGTCTTTCAGCATGACAATGATCCCAAGCACACCGCCAGGACAACGAAGGAGTGGCTTCGTAAGAAGCATTTCAAGGTTCGGGAGTGGCCTAGCCAGTCTCCAGATCTCAACCCCATAGAAAACCTTTGGAGGGAGTTGAAAGTCTGTATTGCCCAGCGATAGCCCCAAAACATCACTGCTCTAGAGGAGATCTGCATGGAGGAATGGGCCAACATACCAGCAACAGTGTGTGCCAACCTTGTGAAAACTTACAGAAAACGTTTGACCTCTGTCATTGCCAACAAATGATATATAACAAAGTATTGAGATGAACTTTTGTTATTGACCAAATACTTATTTTCCATCTTAATTTGCAAATAAATTCTTTAAAAATCAGACAATGTGATTTTCTGGATTTGTTTTCTCATTTTGTCTCTCATAGTTGAGGTCTACCTATGATGTCAATTACAGGTCTCTCTTATCTTTTTAAGTGGGAGAACTTGCACAATTGGTGGCTGACTAAATACTTTTTTTCCCCACTGTATGGTGATAATCAGTCCAGTACAGGTATTCAGTATACCTCAGCCCAGGTGTAAGAGCTTAGCTCATTACTGGGCCATAATAGGGTACAGAGCCTGTGCTTCTGGGCAGACCCTGGCAGAGACAGGATGTATCTGGGTCTGTGCGATCAGGTGAGAATAACTTGCTGCTGTTTATGTTTTGTTTTCGTGAGTGGCTGGTAGTAAGTGACTCGTATAGTGAGGGAAGTTTCTATTTATTTAGAGCTCAACTGAGCAGGTTTGTGTTTTTATTTTTTGCCTGAAGTTAAGGCTGTATTTTATTTGTTTTATTTTATTCAAAATAAAAACACAAGGGCAAAACCCTGTTTTCACCAAACGCTGTGTCCCTGTCTCTGACTGTTTGGGTCCACTCTGCCGCTGCTACCAAGCTAAGTTCCCACAAGATGCGCCTAAGATGTGCCATGTTTAGTCATAACCACAATAGTTAAAGTAAGCCTATGAGTACATTTGAAATGAGTGACGTGTTGTGCCCTGCAATATCCCATATTAGAGGAAAAAAATTCCATTCTGACTTCAAATATGACAATTAGAATAAATTCCCAAATTAACATTTTACCCTTTAAGGACCCTTTACCCTTTAAGGGTAGTTTGTATGTTAATGCTCGGTGACATTTTTCATATTTTTCTTTCCTGCCTTCTAACATTCATACATTTTTTTACTTCTCTGTCAACTTAGCTAAGTGAGGGCTTATTCTTAGCATGGAGAGTTGTACTTTCATTTGGCACCATTTTGGGGTACATATAATGTTTTGATCAGCTTTTATTAAAGTTTTTTTTGTGGGTCCATATTAAAAACCCCACGATTCTATCATCATTTTTTGCATTTTGCTTTTAAGGCTTTTACCCTGCATTAAAAATGCCATGGCAGCTTTGTCCGGTGGGTCATTACAATTACCTTATTTATATTGGTTTTAATATGTTTTCCTGCTCTTACAAATAAAACGTAATTTTTTGAATATAAACATTTTTCTGGGGTCACCGTACTCTGATGCCTATAACTTTATCACTGTTTTGTTGATGGAGATATGTAAGGGCTTTTACAATGTTTGGTATGAATGACGATTTGGTCACTTTTTATTGCTATTTTTTGGGGAAAGCAAATTGACCAAAATTTATTACACTATCCAAAAACAGCTTCAGAGCTGTTTTACATTGCAGCAGGGGAAGCACTTCTATATCCTTTTGTGACAAGACCTTTTGTGGTATATATTATTTTACGGCGTTCGCCATATGGGATAAATAACACTATTTTTAGATTGAGGGGGCTTATACGCACATGGGGATACTTAACATATTTGTTTATTTTTTGTGTACATTTTTTAAATGTAAAGATGGTGTTTTTTAACTTTTTATTTGTTTATTTTTAATTCTAACCTTTTTAAATATTTTTTGCTTTTTGTACATGTCCCACAGGGGGACTTGAAGCTGAGATCTCAGATCCCCAGTGCAATGTATAATATTGCAGAATATCGCACATAGGTTCCATATGGGAAATGTGCACAGGCAGTCAGGAGACCATTGCTAGGCCTCCTGGCTGCCATGATGACCCCCTTGGACCCTATGATCTTATTGCGCGGGATCCGAGGGGTGGCATGGGGGGGGGTGGCGATCTTGCCCCTGGACCCCCTGGATGCTGTGATCACTATTGATCATGGCATCCAGGGGGTTAATCCGCCGTAGTCAGATTATCTTCCGACTCTGGCGGCTATCCCAGGCCTCGGCTGTGTAGCACAGCTGAGTGCCGGAGGTAATACTGCAGACACAGCTCCTGTTAACTATGCACTCAGCACAGAGTAATGGCATGGCGCAGAGCAGGAAGGGGTTAATGTATGAGAAGGAACATTACATATGTGCTATATCCAACAATAAAAAACAACCAATTTCAGATAGCTTTAATATGGTCAAATTTTAGAGTATGCATTGGGTCACACCTACGTGTTATGGTCAATGTTTTGCAACAGTGTTTGCAAGTCAAAACCATGAGTCGAGACTACACAAATATTATTATGAAAAAAATTGCTCCAGTGCTTTGGACCTGTTTCTGGTCTTGGCTTGCAATCACTGTTGCAAAACACAAACCAAAGCGTTGATGTGTGAATAAGGACCTTACAGCCTCAATGTCATGATAGCCCCCACAGTAGCTTCACTTCAGTTCAGTAGAACAGTGGGGACCAGGTGTTATGACTGTATTGTGGCCATCGGAAAGTAACCTAAGAGTAAAAAAAATGTGTCTTCAGTATAAATTGAACACATTCTATTAATACGTACCAAAATGATGCCATGTGCTGTAGTACTATGTTACCAGCGACTGCTGATAATTATATACTTATCGTAGAGCACTCACTGAACTTGGCCTTGGCAAGCTCCCATTTCATCACTCCCACTTAATAACAATGTCTGAAGGACAAATGTGTATATTTTATTGTTAGCACTGTTACAGAGTATAAGTAGATACTTTAGATTTCAGGGTCTGCAGACATTTATTATACAGTAGATTACAAATGCTGAAAATCATTTGTAGTACTATAGAATTATACTATGAATACAAAGATGAGCTTTATAATAGTCAGTGATGTTCTAATATATTTTTAATAATTCAGTTAATCTGAAAACAAGTTTTTTTTTACATCAGATGTAAGAGAATTAGCTATATCAAAATACAGCTCACATATACCAAATCCAATAAAAACATAACACTTTCTCTATTGTAATAGTACTGTATATGTATATGTCTAACAATCAACTCGAACTTCATTGTGTCATTGTAGGTCAAGAAAAAAAGCATTAAGTCTCCTACGCATCTTCAGTTGTCTTATCAGTGCAGTTACAAATATGTCTGACATCTGGGTTGCCTCTTTTTCCTTCCATATGCAAGTTTTTATAAATGTACTTTTCCTCATCTTTTTCAAAGGGGATTTCCAAATTCGTTAAAATGCTCACCCTTTATACTTACATATATTATACTACATATACTATAATATTATATTGTATATTACATTATTATACTATTACTTTCATTTTATATAACATAAATAGGTCTAGAATTCTACACTGATTAATTTAGTAATATATCTTTATTGAGAAGATTTTTAGAGAACATCTGCAGGCAAGAGAAGGGGAATGCTGGAAAGTGAGAAAGATGACACTTGATAAGACCTGATTAGAATTATTTCATATATTCAGCAGTACTACTGTTTTATACAAGGTTAAAGCTATAAGCACACGTTGACATTTTTAACGTTCAATTCCTTTGAGAAGGAGGGGAAGGAATTCCCAATAGGAATAGTAGGTACCTGACTATAATTGACCATTCTTGACAGATACTGAACTTTTATGTGCACTTTCCCATCTTGCCTTCAAGGGAATTAGCAGACATTCTCATAATATGCTGTCAGATAACAGAAAGAGATAAAGAGAATGTTGCCATACCACATTCTCTGCTTTTTTAATGCATTATATCTTTATAATAGGAAGAGGAAACTATATGCAATCATTTTGTGACAATTTGGAAGCATACATTTAAAAAGTTGGACACTTTCTTTTTTTCTGTACTGTGCTGCATACAGCACAAGATACAGTGCCTTGCGAAAATATTCGGCCCCCTTGAACTTTTCAACCTTTTGCCACATTTCAGGCTTCAAACATAAGGATATAAAATTTTAATTTTTTGGTGGAGAATCAACAACAAGTGGGACACAATTGTGAAGTGGAACGAAATTTATTGGTTATTTTAAACTTTTGTAAAAAATAAAAAACTGAAAAGTGGGGCGTGCAATATTATTCGGCCCCTTTACTTTCAGTGCAGCAAACCACTCCAGAAGTTCAGTGAGGATCTCTGAATGATCCAATGTTGTCCTAAATGACTGATGATGATAAATATAATCCACCTGTGTGTAATCAAGTCTCCGTATAAATGCACCTGCTCTGTGATAGTCTCAGGGTTCTGTTTAAAGCGCAGAGAGCATCATGAAGACCAAGGAACACACCAGGCAGGTCCGTGATACTGTTGTGGAGAAGTTTAAAGCCGGATTTGGATACAAAAAGACTTCCCAAACTTTAAACATCCCAAGGAGCACTGTGCAAGTGATCATATTGAAATGGAAGGAGTATCAGACCTCTGCAAATCTACCAAGACCCGGCCGTCCCTCTTAACTTTCATCTCAAACAAGGAGAAGACTGATCAGAGATGCAGCCAAGAGGCCCATGATCACTCTGGATGAACTGCAGAGATCTACAGCTGAGGTGGGAGAGTCTGTCCATAGGACAACAATCAGTCATACACTGCACAAATCTGGCCTTTATGGAAGAGTGGCACCTGCTTTTCTTCAGCAGGGACAGGGAAGATGGTTAAAATTGATGGGAAGATGGATGGAGCCAAATACAGGACCATTCTGGAAGAAAACCTGTTGGAGTCTGCAAAAGACCTGAGACTGGAATGGAGATTTATCTTCCAACAAGACAATGATCCCAAACATAAAGCAAAATCTACAATGGAATGGTTCACAAATAAACGTATCCAGGTGTTAGAATGGCCAAGTCAAAGTCCAGACCTGAATCCAATCGAGAATCTGTGGAAAGAGCTGAAAACTGCTGTTCACAAACGCTCTCCATCCAACCTCACTAAGCTCGAGCTGTTTTCCAAGGAAGAATGGGCAAGAATTTCAGTCTCTCGATGTGCAAAACTGATGGAGACATACCCCAAGCGACTTGCAGCTGTAATCGCAGCAAAAGGTGGCGCTACAAAGTATTAACTTAAGGGGGCCGAATAATTTGGCACGCCCCACTTTTCAGTTTTTTATTTTTTGCAAAAGTTTAAAATATCCAATAAATTTCGTTCCACTTCACAATTGTGTCCCACTTGTTGTTGATTCTTCACCAAAAAAGTAAAATTTCATATCCTTATGTTTGAAGCCTGAAATGTGGCAAAACTTTGAAAAGTTCAAGGAGGCCGAATACTTTCGCAAGGCACTGTATACCATACTGACATATTGTCCTACAGCTGCTGCCCATGTATACTCATCTTCATACAGCCCCGCACCATTTACTCTGTTGCTGTCAGTGTAGAAACTTATACAGGCCCTCTATGAAGGGTCATGTAACTCAGCATGACCATAAACTGCTTCCAATGATTAACACTACAGACGACTAGAACAACAAGCGCATGCACATGTGCAATGCTGTTCAGAGTGTCAAAGGAGGCCACTGATGGAGGTGCTCGGTCACACACACTGATGGCATGTATTTTTTCCAGTATTAGCTTTTTACCTTGCCCTTACCGTTGACCCAAAGGCATAGCTGGGGGTACAGCACAGAGGAAAAAGTACATTGAAGTGGGTCCCCAACTCAGGTATACCAATATTACCATCATACAGTGACCATATAGTGATAGATATCAGCTTTATACAGGACTCTGCAGACCATTTAGGTGAATACAGCACAGGAAACATTTAGTTACTTACAAGTGATGTCTCTGACTTTTATCATTCACATTTCCCTTCTGTTTCTTCTGGACAGCCATGACCACTTCTTCTAGCTGTGACTTGTCTCTGTAATGTTAGCAACACAGACATCTTTGGCTCCTAACTTTTCCACGTACCTGACCCACCTTGTTCTCACCTACATAAAGTCTCCATCCTGATGCTACCCCATTTATAAAATATATAATACAACCCACCCTCAGAGTGAATAATACTGCAAGTGCATCTTTAAATTAATGATGTCCGTGAGTGCCCCCTTAAATAGTGCCCCTCATTACTAATGCCCCAGGTGTTTCCTAATTAAAGCAGTTTTCTAGGTAATCAATAAAACATCAATGGGTTCCAAAACCCTGAACCTCCATTGATCAGCTGACTAAAGGGACTATGGCACTTGTGTAAGCGCCGTGACCCCTTCTCTGTATACATTGTATCATTCATTTCATAGTGTCCATACAATGTAACTATAGCCTATAAACGTCTATGTGACAAGGCTGCAATTACTTTGCACTGTCACTATGGTGTAAACTGGCAGCATGGCTCCTTCATACAGCTGATCAGTGGGTGGTTGTGAGTGATAGGGAAAGTCAAGAAGGGAAGATATATTTCCCCTAGATTTCTGTCATTTGTGTTCTAGGAATATGGTGTTTGTAGTGGAAAGCTCAGACTTTTCACTACTGGGTTTGTGGAAAAGCTGAAAAGGACCTGGAATTGGATTGGGGAGAGTTGGCTGGGTCTCCAATCTCTAGTCCATGTCTGTTGTTAGGACAAGGTTGCTGGTTAATCAGGTGCACCTGCATATTATGCATGAAGTGGTGCAGACAAATTAGGGCAAATTTATTAAGACTGATGTATCGTATGCCAGTCTTAATAAATGGCCTGAGTGGCTCAGGGACTAAGCTATGGCCTCTTCATAAATCTGTATAAGGTCCTGGAGCCAGAATGTAAATCTACACCAGGTAGGAACTGGCGTGGATTTCCATTTTAACTGATGGCAGGAAACTGGTGTGAGTTTTTGTTTATCCATCCCTTTCCCCACAATGTTCACATTCGCAGAGTGTGGTGGGCACAGCGCAGATCAGGGCTTGAGGCGCACTAAACAGCCTTGCGCCAAATGTACACCTCAGTATTATGCCTCTACTCCAGTTTTCTGGTGTAGAGGAAATGATAAATTCTCCCCCAGTGTTTGAGAGGCTCAGCATTGGATGCGACTTGGGGGCTATAAAGTCTGGACCTCTGTACTCTGTGAGTGAAAATTTACTTATTACTGCTCTGAATCCAGTGCCTGGTAGGAAGGCATCTGTTATAGTCAGGGATGCTTATTTGTTAGTTAGTGCTCAGCTGAGCAGGTTTTGTTTTTCTTTATTGCCAAAGAAGGCTCTTTATTTATTGGTGGACTTTTTATACGGCGAATGTTGGGTACTTAAATATGGCGGTGGCTCAGAAGCTGAGTGGCCACCATAGCCACCGGGTCTTTGATCTTTGATGTATTATGCTGATCAAAGGCATTAGGGTGTGTGCATGGTATAGGTATACTGATGTCTCTTCGTACTGTAAGTGGTGAGTGGTGGCAGCTTTGTGTAGATGCATGAGTGTAAAAGGGCACTTCATTCCTCTATAGCCTAGTGTGAAAGCAGAGTACCCCTTTTATGATTGCATCTGGGTTAAATGTGTGTGTGGTGAGTAAGTTGAACAGACAACCCCCATAATTGGTATACAGTGAGTGACTATATCTGTGGGTGTGACTCTGATCCCTGAAACTCCTAATGATTGCTTATATTAATAATGACTCCTTATATATATGATCTCCACCCCCATAAAGTTATAATGCTCCCAACCGCCCTAAAAAGGAAAAAATAAAAGTTATACTCACCTACCTGCGATCACTTTTGCTTACAAGGCGCAGTGACCACACACAAGACATCTGTGTCTCAGCACAGGAGGTGTAATACTGTAACGCCATCCCAGCCGCCTGGGCTGGGAAGCAGAAATTTTATCTTTGATCACAGTATGTTGTAAACCGCAAGCCTGAAGCTAGAGTTGTAGGATGCAAACTATATTGGTGTCCTGCAAACAGAGTACTGCATGTCTTTATGGTGGCCAGAGTCAGTGAGCCTGAGGCCACCTTTTCCCGATGCCTCCCTCTAGCTACACCTCTGTCTGGACCGTTTTCATCCTGTGCCCTCTCAGTAGCCTGCTGACTCACAGGGACCCCATGGCTCAGTGAGCAACATGATTGAGATGGATACCACGCAGTGACAGCAAGGAAATTTCAAGCACCCAATGCAGATATATATAATACACTGGATAGTTCTGGGTATTCTAAGCAGTTTATTATATGGATGCATAGGCTGTGTAAGATGTTGTAGGCCTCCTATGTGTATGTTGGGCAGTGAGTGTGTTGCGACATGCACCACTCTTGAAGGGAAAGGGGGCTAGGAGCCCACTCTGGGTCAGGGGCCCACTGGGGGGTTCACCTGTTCCCCTGTGGGCCGGTACTAGCCTGGCCTGAGGTTTGTTTGGGTCCCTGAGCAATAAGAACCCCTTAGCTCCCGCAGCAGTTTTTACATTTTACTTTTTAATTAATTGCTTTGTTGAATACTCAGTTGTTATTGCTGACTAGTACTTGCACTGATGTGTGGGATACCAGCAATTTTAGAGGTTTTTTTCAAATTTTTGAAGATCGAAATTGTATATTGTAGCTTTTAGAAATGTTGTCATATATCTTCATAGAGATCAGAGTTCTGTTTCTTTTACATACAGCTCCAAATTCTTTGCTTCCCCAAAAAAATACTTGTTGCCAACAGCTGTCACCAGGGGGAACAAAATGGGTATGGATTTTTCACAGCTCCCATTTATCAGAAATAGAACCTGTCAGGATTTAAAGGAATGTGTCATCAGGAAAATATTTTTAATCAGAAGTTATGTTAAACATATTTTAAGAATGAGTTATTTAAAAATGTCCATGCTGTAATCTATATATAAAAAATGGTGAAACCCCTGTAGGTCTGACAATGGCCAGTATGCCAAATGGTATGCTCACACGTCCTGTTTTCCCGAAATTTCTTTGTAGCATCAGGACACTGATGATCCTAGCGATCATGTATACAGTGTCCATATTAGGACATCCTCAGATATCAGTGTCAAACATCAGATTAATAGCAGTTTACAACAGTGACACCTGACTTTGATTCTGACACCTGACTTTGACTTTGATTTTGATTCTGACAACTGACTTTGACTTTGATTCTGACACCTGACTTTGACTTTGATTCTGACACCTGACTTTGACTTTGATTCTGACTTTGACTTTGATTCTGACTTTGATTTTGATTCTGACACCTGACTTTGTCTTTGATTCTGACACCTGACTTTGACTTTGATTCTGACACCTGACTTTGACTTTGATTCTGACTTTGACTGTGATTCTGACACCTGACTTTGAGTCTGACACCTGACTTTGAGTCTGACACCTGACTCTACGCAGTTTCTGAGCTGGTTGTAAAACTTAGATGACTTCTGACTTTCATATCTGATTGAGTCACAAGTCAGCAGTCAGCTATGAAGCACATACAATGTTACACTGTGATTGGCCAGTCTGACTGACCTCTGAGTGAACTCACCGCTCACACTCAGGAGTAGAAGATACTTGTATAAGGCTGCAGGCTGAGAGCTCCATGAGTCTGATAAAAAGTTGTCTGACACAAAGTTGTCTGATACCTGACTGAGTCAGAGATCAGACTCACACATCATCTGAGTTTTTCATATACATACAAGCCAGCCAGCACATACAATGGTGGAGATTTATCAAGTAAAATGCTCCATAATTATGGTATCATTTTCACCAAATAACCTCTCTGTGTGCCACATTCATAAAGTGTTTTAAATACTTTTATTACTTGTACAAAAAAGAGCGTGACCTACAACACTGTGCTGCAAAAATACATCCAAATAACCTCTCTAACATTTATCAAGTGTTTTAGGCTGAGGCCCCACGTACCAGGCTGCAGCAAAAAAGCCCTGTGGAAAAAACCTTGGCAGAAATGCATCACAGTTTTTCCCTCAGAGATTTTTGCTGAAAGTCTGATAACACTTACTGTGCAGGGGCCACTATGGGATATAATACTGTGTACAGGGGCCACTATGGGGAATGATACTTTGTGCAGGGGCCACTATGGAGGATAATACTGTGTGCAGCGGCCACTATGGGGCATGATACTGTGTGCAGGGGCCACTATGGGGCATGATACTGTGTGCAGGGGCCACTATGGGACATGATACTGTGTGCAGGGGCCACTATGGGACATGATACTGTGTGCAGGGGCCACTATGGGACATGATACTGTGTGCAGGGGCCACTATGGGGCATGATACTGTGTGCAGGAGCCACTATGGCACATAATAGTGTGCGCACGAATGCGTTTTTTTTGGGGGGGGGGGGGGGTTGGAGGGGGCGGTCCGGGGGCGGCGATTGGGGGCAGCGGTTCGGGGGGGCCCCATGTCAAATGTTCGCCTTGGGGCCCAGCCATTCCTAGTTAAGCCACTGAGTACAATAATAGCATTGAAACGAACCAGAGGGCTGAACCTCACAAAAATTCGCCAAAACAAATTTTGTGGGTTCGCCTGAAGTGGCTTGAGACTGTGGAGCAGTACACTGTGGGCGTTTCAGGGGAGCTTTTTATACCATGTGGGACCACTGTGGAGCATTATACTATGGGGGCTATTGTGGAGCATTATACTGTGGGGGAGGGCTTTTAAGCGCATTTTATATTGTGTGGAGCCACAGGACAGGAAACTGTAAGATACATTTAAGATACAAAAGGAGAAAGGAGGCCTACAAATTTTTCCAGTATAGGGCCCCAAAATTGATGATGGCAGCCCTGTGTGCTATGCCTGTGTCACAGCATCCTCACTAAAATCTTGCGCATTCGTGGAGTGCTCCATGGCCATGTCATTCCCCATACAGTACTGTGCCAGAACCGGCCATGGAGCTATTGAAGCATGCATGGTACTATAGAGGATTACGACACACAAAAAATTCTCAGTAATGTGCAGCGCTGGTTGTCGGGTAGTCAGTACATATGCAAGATTGCAGTGAAGGAACTATTCAGTGAAGTAGGCTATTACTTGTAAGCTGTTTAGTGGGCCCCCAGAACAAGTTCGTCTGGTGGGCCCTAGGCACTTTAGTCCAACACTTCTTTCATCTCCAGTATTTCATGGGCACCAATGTTTCCTAACCAGTACTGCAGTGGAGATGTTCAGTTAAAAGTAGATACCAGAAAGCTTATTCTTTGAGCAGAGGGTCCGAGGGCTACCTGTTGTAGACCTAACTGCCACTAGCTGGCCTGGAAAGCTGAAAGTGCTTTCACACCACCAAGTTTCCTCAACTGTAGCCAGCTATAGACTAACTATAATAGGCCCAAATTTACTGACTAAGACTTGGGTAACCTAGCAACCACTAATCTCCTCCCACCTTCTAGAAGCCTCAGAGCCACTCCTGCTTACACAACAGCTTAGGAATGGCTAGCTAACTCCTGAGTGACCTGCATAAGACGGGTATTAAACCCTTCCCGACATCCGCCGTAAAGGCACGGCGGATGTCAGGTATTTAAATATAGCTCCTGAGTGGCCGCCGTAGCCGCTGGGTCTCTGCTGTATTATGGGCATTAAGGCCTCTGGCGCCTCGGTCAAAGCTGACCGAGGAGCCATTTTCCCAACGGCACATGGATGCCGGCATTTTGGTGAGGATCACCAGCATCCGCAGGATCTCTGCTATATTAAACTGATTGCAGGCATTAAGGCTCCCGACGCCTCAGTCAAAGCTGACGAGGCACCATTTTGCCGCGGATCTGGAACAAGATTCGGGGGTTGGCGTTCCATTGCCATGACAGCTAGACGCCTATTGAAGGCTCCCAGGCTTGTATGGCATATACTTCTATTGCAGGCTGCTCTATGCAGCCTGTAGTAGAAGTGCCAGTATTTTGCAATGCATTAGCATTGTAATACATTGCATTAGTGATCAGACGCAAGTGGGGTTCAAGACCCCTACGGGGTCTAATAAATGTAATAAAAAAAAATAAAAGTTCAAATCAACCTCTTTTCACTAGAATACATATAAAAGTTAAAAATTACTGTAACACACATATACATTAGGTATCCCTTTGTTCGAAAATCCTTGGTATACAAACTAAAATATTTTTCCTATATGATGAATGCCATAACGGGAAAAAAAAAATTAAAAGTGCTGAACCGCTGTTTTTCTGCTATTTCACCTATTTCATGATCAAAGCAATAGACATTCCTCAAAATTATATGACTGAAAAGTACATCTGGTTCCAAAAAAAAAAAAAATCACCCTATGCATCCCCATACACTGAAATATATAAAAGTTATGGGTATCAGAATATGGAGAAAACTTTTAGAAAACTTTTTTGCAAACTTTTAGATTTTTGTTAAGGGGTTAACCTCTTAAGGACCCAGCCCAAAAGTTCGTTAAGGACCAGGCCTCGTTTTTCAAAACTGACATGTGTCACTTTATATGGCAATAACTTTGAGACGTCTTAACTTACACAAGTGATTTTGAGATTGTTTTTTAGTGACACATTGTACTTCATGTTAGTGGTAAACAATTATGAATATTTTTGTATTTATTTATAAAAAATAGGAAATTTGGAAAAAAAATCGCAATTTTCAAAATGTGAAATGCTCTGCTTTTCAGACAGATAGTCATACCACTCAAATACATTAATACATATTATCTACCATATCTCTGCTTTATATTGACATCATCTTTTAATCGTCCTTTAATTTATTTTGGATGTTAGAAGGCTTACAAGTGTAACAGCGATTTTGCAGATTTACAGGAAAATTTCCCAAACTAATTTTTTAGGGACCACTTCAGTTCTGAAGAGGATTATAAAGGCCTATATATTAGAAACCCCCATAAATCACCCCATTTTCAAAACTGCACCCCTCAAATAATTCAAAACAGCATTTGGGAAGTTTGTTAACCCTTTAAGCATTTCACTGGAATTAAAACAATATGGAGGTGAAATTTTTTTTCCACTAATTCCTTAATTTAGCCCTAAAATTAACACATTCACAAAGGGTTAAAGTAGAAAATGCATCTCACAGTTTGTTATGCAATTTCTCCTGAGCACGGAAATACCCAACATGTGGGTGTAAACTGATGTTTGGGCGAATGGCAGCGCACGGAAGGGAAGGAGCGACACTTGGCATCTGAAAAGCAGATTTTGCTGGAATAGTTTTCAGGTGCCATGTCAAATTTGCAGAGCCCCTAGAGTACCAATACAATGAAACCCCCAAAAAGTTACCTCATTTTGGAAACTACACCCCTCACAGAATTCATCAAGGGGTATAGTGAGCATTTTGACCTTACAGCTGTTTCACAGATTTTACTAACACTGGGATGTATAAATGAATAATTACTAAAATGTCACTTTATCCCCAAAGTTTTCATTTTCACAAGGGGTTAAAGGAGAAAAAGCACCTCACAGTTTGCAAAACACGGCAATACCCCATATGTGGTCGTAATTTGCTGTTTGGGCACATGGTGGAGCTCAGAATGGAAAGAGCGCTATTTGGCTTTTGGAGGGCAGATTTTGCTGGAATAGTTTTCAGGTACCATGTTGCATTTGCAGAGCCTCCAAAGTACCAATACAGTGGAAACCCCCTAAAAGTGACCCCATTTTGGAAACTATACCCCTCATAGAACATATCAAGGGGTATAGTGAGCACTTTGATGCTACAGCTGTTTCACAGATTTTATTCAAATTGGAACATTAAAATGAAAAATTACTTTTTTTCCAATAAACCGTCAATTTAGCCCCAAATATTTCATTTTCACAAGAAGACAAAGGAGAAAAAGCTCCCCAAAGTTCGTTACACAATTTCTCCTGAACACAGAAATGCCACATATGTGGTTGTAATCTGCTGTATGGGTACATGGCAAAAGGGTAAAATGGAAAGAGCGCTATTTAGCTTTTGGAGGGCAGATTTTGCTGGAATAGTTTTCGGGTGCCATGTCAAATTTGCAGAACCCCTAAAGTACCAATACAATGCAAACCCCCAAAAAGTGACCCCATTCTGGAAACTACACCCTTCATAGAATTTATCTAGGTGTATAGTGAGTATTTTGACCTCACAGCTGTTTCACAGCTTTTATTGACTTTGGGACGTAAAAATGAAAAATTACTTTTTTCCAATAAACCGTCCATTTAGCGACATATTTTTAATTTTTGCAAGTGGTTAAAGAAGAAAAAGCTCCCCTCAGTTTTTTTACACAATTTCTTCTGAACACAGAAATGCCCCATATGCGATTATAATCTGCTGTAGGGGGTACGTGGTGGGGCTCAGAATGGAAAGAGCGCTATTTGGCTTTTGGACAGCAGATGTGGCTGGAATAGTTTTTGAGTGCCATGTCGCATTTGCAGAGCCCCTAAAGTATCAATACAATGGAAACCTCTCAAAAGTGACCCCATTTTAGAAACTACACCCCTCAAGGAATGTATCAAGGGGTATTATCATTTTGAGCCTAAAAATGCTTCCCAAAAATTAATGTACAAAGTGAAAATTAAAGTTTTTAAAGAAACATCCAATTTCAGTGCTTAATACGTTGCGGCCACTTTGTGGCATCAGAGACACACACTCCTAAAACTATTAAGTGGGCTATCCCGGGGACAAAAAAAATAAATATGTGGGTATAAACTGCTACTTGGGCACACAGCAGGGCTCATAAGGGAAGGAGCACTGCGCTTTTTAGCTTTTGGAGTATAGATTTAGAGGGATTTTCTGGACGCCATGTTATTTTTGCAGAGCCCTGGAGGTGCCAGTAAATTGGAATTCCCCAAGAAGTGACCCCCATTTTGTAAGGGGCAATTTTAGGGTATCTGCAAATGTGACATGGGGTCCAAAAAAACAACAATCTAAATATGCGCTCCAAAAGCACATAGCGTTCCTTCACATCTGCGCCCTGCTGTATGCCCAAATGGCAGTTTATGCCCACATGTATGACACTGTTGTACCCAGGACAACATACTTAACAATGCCATATGTGGGTATTAACTACTGTTTGGGCACAGCCGGGCACAGAAGGGTAGGAGCGCTATTTTGGTTTTTGGAGCACAGTTTGCTTTTTGGACACCATGCCACTTATGCAGAGCCCATGAATTGCCAGTAACGTGGAATCCGCAGACATGTCACCCCATTTTTTAAACTATACCCTTCATGGGATTTATCAAGTGGAGTAGCGAGCATTATTAACCCTTAAGTGTTGCATTCTTTTAAATTCCAGAAATGAATGCGCAGCTGATAATGAAAAGTTAAAAATGAAATTTTTCCATCGATACATTTCAGTGCCCTATATGTTGTGCCCAGCTTATGTCTGCACAGACACACACTCCAAAAACTGTTGAGCAGGGATCCCGGGCACAACAGCTTTTGGAGCGTTCATCTCTGATACAAGCTGGGCACAACATATTACGCACTGAAATGACGTATTCCTGGAAAAATTGTCATTTTCACCTTTTACCATCAGCTGTGTATTCATTTATGGATAATAAATTATAGCAACACTTGGGGGTTAAAAATGCTCACTGTACCCCTGGATAAATTCCTTCAGGGGTGTAGTTTCCAAAATGGGGTGACATGTCAGGGGATTCCACTGTACTGGCATTTCAGCTCTGCAAAAGTGTCATGGTGCCCAAAAACCAAACCGTCCAAGTCTTTGCTCCAAAAACCAAATAGCGCTCCTTCCCTTCTGTGCCCGGCTGTGCCCAAACAGCAGTTTATACCCACATATGACATTAAGTACGTTATCCTGGGTACACCAGTGTCCCATACATACATACATGTGGGCATAATCTGCAGGTTGGGCAGTTTGGGCACACAGCAGGGAACAGAAGGGAAGGAGTAGTATGTGGCTTTTGGAGTGCAGATTCAGATGTTTGGGATCTGGATGCCATGTCATGTTTGCAGAGCCTCTAAAGTACCAGTAAAGTCAAATCCCCTAGGGAATGACCCCATTTTGAAAAGTGCACCCCTCAAAGAATTTATCAAGGGGTGTAGTGAGCATTAGTATCCCAGACGTGACTACACAGAGGATGGGGTTAAGTGAATGTAAGCTGTGCAGAGTACATTGGGAACACTAAATTCCCTACTATTTCCCAAGTAGCTCCTATTATTGGAGGGGTCACTCTGGGGGTCACTCCTGGTGTATTATCCCTCGTAAGCTCTAAATCTGGTTTGTACCCTAATATACGCTCACACAGCTTTTACATTCCCTCCTGCCGCAGCCAATTGTGTTCTAATGATTTGGTGATTTTTGGGGTTTTTGTCTTCACATTGTACGAGCTATGTTTTCTTTATTTTTCTGGTGATGGAGCCATATGAGGGCTTGTTGTTTGTGGTATGAGATGTATTTTGTAATGACAACATTTTTAGGTGCTTACATCTTATTAAATAAATTTTATTAACTCTTTCTTGGTGGATTAAAAAAAAACCCCCATCAATTCTGGCACTGCGTTTTACCTTTTAAATTTTTTGCCATGCAGCGTAGAGTGTAAGTAACATGTTATCTTTATTCTGCGGGTCAGGAACGATTATGGCGATACCTCATTTATACTGTTTTTTTATGAAAAACTAATTTTGCAGAACAAAAACCCATTTGGGGACATAAATCTTTTTTTTTTTTTGCATCGCCATCTTCTGAGATGCGTAGCATTTTTATTTTGCAGTTTACAGAGTTGGTTTAGGGCTTATTTTTTGGTGGGCAATCTGTTCTTTTTATTGGTACAGTTTTGGGGCACATGACTTTTTGATCATTTTTTATGGCATATTTTGTAAGATGAGATGGCGAAAAGTCATTACTTCCAGCGTTTTTTTTTCGTTTTTTTTTTTCCCGACGTTCACCGTGTACATTAAATATGGTTTCAGCTTTATTGTACAGGTTGTTATGGACGCGGCGATACGAAATATGTATTGTTTTTATTAATTTTTAGGTTTATTTTTTATATAATTCATTTTATATAGGAAAAGGGAATTTTGGGGGCTTTATTCTTTTATTCATTTTTTTCACATACTTAATTTTTTTTTTTTTCACTTTTTTTTTACTTTTTCATGTGTCCCATTAGGACACCTGAGCCAGAGATGCTTTGATCTCTGGCTCAGTACTATAGACTGCAAGACACGAGAATGCAAGTGTCTTGCAGTCTATACAGGAAGTCAGCGCTATGGAGACGCATAGCGCTGACTTCCAGAGGTCTTGGCAGGATCAAGCAGGTAGTGGGGTCTCCAGGCAGCCTGTGGTCACTGGGCAGATTATAGATATCGGCACCCCCCGATCTCGCCGCGGGTGGTGCCGGGAGGGGGGTGCTTGACCGTGGCATCCAAGGGGTTAAGACCTCCGATTGGGACTCTGTTCCGACAGGAGGGTTATGGAGCAGGGTGTTAGCTCTCAGTTACAGCTAACACCTGGTTCCGATGCCGCCCGCTGGTGCGCGAAGTACCTAGTGCCCAGGACGTAATAGTATGTCCAAGGTCGTTAAGGGGTTAAAATGTAAATAAAATTATATAAATTTGGTATCCCTGGAATCGTACCAAAAATAGAATACAGGTGACATGTCATTTTGGCTACAGAGTGAATGCCGTAAAAATGAAGCCTGTCAGAAAGTCACACAAATGCACTTTTTCTCCAATTCCACCCCATTCTGATTTTTTTTTTCCAGCTCCCCATATGGCTCTGTGAATGGAAAAATAAAAAGTTATGGGCTTTGGAAGGCAGGGAGTCGAAAACAAAAATTGAAAATTGAAAAATGTCACCGATGGGAAGGGGTTAAACAGCATAAAGCAATATAAAACAGTGTGAAAACTGTTACACATTAACAGAACAGTTTAGTCCGTAGCAGTGTTTCTTTGGGGAGACACTGCCCTACTGTATTGCAGGCTTTAGTAGAAATTGTTACATTACTATTGAGCCCTATCAGAAAGAGCTCAATAGTAGCCTAATATTGCCAAATCTGGGAGCCTTCAGAATGCTTCAATAGCAACCAAACAACTCCTGTGATCTCACCTGCTGAGGACTTGCTTGCATCTGACCAGTGCACCTAAAGGATTAAATGCCCACAATGAGACATGTCTCTGCTCCTGCATGGGTGCCATATTTAAACATCTGCCATATTCAAGTGGTTGCTGGAAAGCAATTACAAAAGTTATCTGAGTCTTTCCTCTGGCTTCTCTCAGCCTGACTTGGCTTGATTTACAAGTTACTCTATATTTTCATTGGAAGAAAAGATGTGGTTGGAACAATAGAAATCTTCTGCAAGTTCCCTAAAGCAAGTTGTATAAACATGTATGCAGTGAGCTCTGTTAAGAAGGCTATTCAAAGATCCCTAAGCTTTGAAGACATGTACAGAGGAGTGTCTGGCTATTTGAGAAGCTTCTAAATGTGATGGTCCATCAGACTGCTTAATTTCCCAAATATTTAATACAAATTTGGCTTGAGTTTAAGATTTCTTGCACATGGCACAGCTATTTGTAGGAGACAGTAAATAGGCACAGAAAGTATCTGTGGCACATAAAGTTGATGGGTGCTAAATTATGGCAATGTGCAGAGGTTGCATGGAAACAGTTATGTGTGTGTTTTCTTATAGCAATAAGAAGCACATTTTGATTTATGATGGACTAAAGAGTTTTGGTTTTGGGGCAGTAGTTTTTATACATGAGGCTTACTACAGAACACTCAAGATCATTAATGATTTTGCAAGCTATGGGTTTTTTTTCTGATTGTGGAAAAAAGAAATGTTTAGGTATATTTATTTGCCAGTTATTCTAAGAAAATGTGCAATGTCATGCCTAAAATAATTTTAACTGAAAGAAAAAGGCTAGAAACTGAGCTGATTGTACAAGCCTCGACTTAGGACATGCTATCAAGGGGAAGGGAGTGTGAGCAGTCTTATCCTTCCTGAAGTGTGACTAAGACTAAGGCCCCACATGGCAAACCACAGCCAAAAAGCGCTGTGGGAGAAACTGCGGCGGAAATGCATTGTGGTTTTTCCCGTATCTCTTTTTATAGAACTTTTTTACAATATTCAAATTTTCTTAGATTTGGGTTTTCATTACCTGTAATCCATAATCAACATTTACAGAAATAAAACACTTGAAATGGAACACTCTGTGTGTAAAGAATCTAGAAAATATAGGTCACTTTTTTAATTCAATTACTGAAATGAATAAACGTTTCAAAGATACTCTAATTTATTGAGATCACCTGTACATATACGGAAAATACCAGTATTTCTGTAGATATAATTGATATGCTGCGATTTACAAAAATGCAGCAGTTTTTTTAACTCACAGCATGTTTGCTGCAGATATTTTTCTGCAATGTGTGGATGGGACAAGACTGTCCCTGCAAGGGAGACCCAGACTGATCTTTGGGAGTGCCATCACATAGCTGCTGTTTCCTGTTATCTACAAGTAAACAGTGAATTTTTGCGTCATACAACACTGTCTCTGTGGGATACTACAACCACTATCTTCCACATTGCAGGCCCCCTCTTTACTACATCATCCCTTAAAGGGATCCTATCATTCAGAAAGGCCAATTTTAGTAATCACGTCGTAATAACCTTTATAAAGGCTATTCTTCTCCTACCTTTCTTGTTTCGCTCCTCGCCGCCGTTTAGAAGAAATGTTGATTTTTATCTTTATGCTAATGCGTCTTCAGAATGCACAGGGGCGTCCCCTGTGCTCTCCCCAGATGCATTTTTGAACTTACCGCCCCGCCTCTCTTCTTCTTTAGCAGACGCCTCTTCTTGACGTCATGCTTTGTTTGGGAGACATGCGCCGACTGCGCATGTCCATTTGGCCATTTTCCTGCAGCCTATTACACGAGCGTACTGCATGCACTGTATGTAACAGGCCACAGGAAAAGGGCCGAATGGATATGCGCAGTCGGCACATGTCTCTCGAACTAAGGATGACGTCAAGAAGAGGCGTCTGCTAAAGAAGAAGAGAGGTGACGTGGTAAGTTCAAAATTGCATCTGAGGAGAGCACAGGGGACACCCCCTGTGCAGTTTCAGCAATGGGGGAACACCTCCTGAGCATTCTGAAGACGATTTGCATAAAGATAAAAATCAACATTTCTTCTAAACGGCGGCAAGGAGCTAAACAAGAAAGGTAGCAGAAGAATAGCCTTTATAAAGGCTATTACAACGTGGTCTTACTAAAATTGGCCTTTCTGAATGATAGGATCCCTTTAAGGAATGTTGGAAGGTATGGTAGAAGTTACTACCACAGGTACTACTCCCAACCACCAGGCCTCCTCTACTGGGTTTGTTCATGTAGAAATGTTGAACCTGGGCAATTTGGCTTTCAGATGGCATTTAGGAGCAAAACTATACCCACTATGTGGTTCCATAAGCTCATAAATGTTAGGTGCGGTAATTTGTCTTACAAGGCAGCTGGTATAGTTTGAGCTTTATACAAATCTGAAAGATGTGACATAAGACCCTTCCCTCCACAGAATGCTTCCTTGCTCGGCACGCCCTATTTGACTGCTGAGTCCCAGTCATGGGACTCAATGGTAATCCCGGGGGCGCATGACGTTGCTCAGGAGGCCGAAAGAGGCCAGAAGAGGACCCAGAGAGAGCACTGGATGCTCGAGGAGATCAAGAAGAGGTGAGTGAAGGTGAGTATAACTGATTATTTTTTACACCTCCCCAGGGCCTCCACCTATTATAATCTGGAGTCTGAAGAGACCCCAGTGTGTAATAATTTAACTTCTTGCTCTATCCAAACAAGTTCGGCCCAAAACAAATCTTTAGGCCGAACCATCTGACTCTGAAACAAATCTTCAGAGGTTTGTCCGTGTATAATCTGTACTTAAGAATCCACCATACTCGTATGCTAGATACTGCATATGTTAATTTCCTCTTCTTCCTCAAAGTGGACTCATCAGCTGGTTTAGTAAATACTTGCATTCCCCATAAACTAACAACTCTGGAGCATCTGTGTTATATGGTTCCTCGGTCATTCATCCTGGATATGTATGAATAATTTGAGGTAAACACAATTAAACTGAATATTACCATTCCTCTTTTTTGTACTATGTGTTCCTATTCATCAGACAGTGTCAAAGTCAGCACCCATGCAGCACCTAATGCAAAGCAAAATTATTTTTCATACAGTGGTACACAAGGTATGTACATAAGGCACCTCCATAGAAACATACATGAAGGGGTGCAGATAATATGATCACCATATTAATAACTGTATTAATAATAACTATATTACTTTATTATTATGTGCAACTAATTTGATAAGACCTCACATAGCATCTCCTCATCTGTGAACCAGATGATGGCACAAGCATTGGCTCTGTTTCCAAGATTTTAATAGAGCCAACGCAAACTACTTAAAGTTTGCATAGTTTAACCGATTACTGTCTGGTAAGGTTTTCTTTAATAATACTAATACAGTGCTATTCTTTAAATCAAACAAATAATAATAGAAAGTAATAATTTCATTCAGAAAAAGAACAATACATTGTATATATCCAGTATATCTCGTCCTTGCTTACTTTTCAACATTCTTATTCCTTCTTGGCTGTTAAATAGGTTTCATATTTCAATAAATTGATTCCAAGTCTGAAATCCTTTAATATAGCGTATATAATCCAAAATGCATGATGTATTGTGAAAGCAAGGATTTATTAGGAGAACATAATCTTCTCCGTAGACTACAATGGAATTTCATGTATAATATATTCTTGCATTAAATACACATGTAACATTATGTAGTCATTTTAAATTAGTCAATTTTGCTTTAACTTCAAAAGTGGCAAATTTGTTGTGAGACTTGGCAAAGGCAGCTGGCAGATTTTTATGGTTGAGACTGACCTGAAGGTGCTTCACAGAATTTATTACATCTCTTTTAGATTCCATGGTATTTGTGCGCTGACCAGATGGGGGATGTAATGCTGCAGTTGGGATTACGGGGTGCAAACAGCGCAGACTTGTTACAGTCTCTGGGCACAGCGCTGGTGCTGTCCCACGTTACCACCACTGGTACCGGTGATAAGGGGGCTGTGCAAATGTTGGTGGTGATTGTTCCCCTGGGGCGCTTCCCCTATACTGTGCCGACTGGTGGTGTTTGGGGCGCCCTGATGTTTTTGGTGCAGAGTCAGACACAGAAACAGTTGTAAAGTTGAAACAGAGTTGAACTTTTACTGAAAACTCTTCCATGGATGTGGAGGCACAGATGCTTAAACAGTTTCTTCAATACACAATAACGGGGTACGCCTGGTGACACAGCAAAGTCCTGGGGTGCAGGGTAGACTTGATGAAAGGTGTTCCTAGCCCTTTATACTTCAGTGTTACAGCCCTAAGGTGCGTCTGGGCTCCTATTTGGCACATAGGAGGATGCCCACCATGATACTAGTACATAATATTCCCCACTCACGTTATGTGGTCCTGATAGCTCAGAGTTTCGGGGAGCAATAGTCAGGGTGGCGGGATGTTCCATAGGTCTGGATTTGGCCCCTGAATCCTGTGATGCTTGCTATGGAGCACGTGTTCCAGAATGTTCTCTCCACAGTCTCATGCTGACAAGATGATGACGCTTGACTTCCTTCAGGGCGATGGCTAGGCAGACAGGGGACAGGATCTTCTGAATAGCTGGAGTATGTTAACTCTCCAACCTTCCTGGGCCTGTCTAGAACTTGAGATACCTGCACTAAGCTTACAGTTTTCTTCACAGGACATCACACTTCTCTCCTCACCTCCTCCTAACACTCCACACTTCTAACTGCTCACACAGGACCTTCCTGAAGGGGTGTTACCATGGGGACCCAGTGATCAGCTGACTCCTCCCCTTTACCCAGGTGATGTCCTCCCATTCGACATTTGGTTACTATTCAATCCTATGGGAGGTGTAATGCATGTGTGATACTCACTAGGTGGCGCTGTGTTGTATACGGTTATTTAAGCTGTACGGTGAATGATGAAAAATTTATAACATAAAAAGGCAATGGCAAAATTGATGCTTTTTTCTATTCCTTCCCTGAAAGCGTTAATAAAAATTGTTTAATGAGGTATATCTACACCAAAATAGCGCCATTACATACTACCACTTGTGCCACAAGAAGCCATCCCCTCATACAGTTACATTGACTGAAAGGTAATAAGGTTATAGGGCTTGGTATGAGACAATGGAAAAATGCAAGAAATGGTTTGGTCATCAAGAAGAGGCCGGTCACTAAAGGATTAAACTCATACAACATATTCTACTGGTCACAAGAATATACATTGCCAACTGGTGGAAATAATGCAATAAAGTTATGTGCCAAACTGAGTGCTATCCAACAGCTGATTGATTTCAAAAGGCGTAGCTTCCATGGATGTCCTTGGCCCACTCATCTGATGCTACATATTATCTATCCTTATAATGGTATATCCTTGTTCTCTATAATGCCTTTATGACTCCTTGTTTTTTATATTTAATGCCTATGAATTTGCTATTTCTCAGTTTGTATGGCAAATATTCATTTATTTTGGATTGCTGTTCTGACTTCAATAAAGTTTATATGTCATATGATACTACATTAGTCACTTTTCATAAACATTCTTATATGGAAACCTTAAATAAAATAATCAATAACTGTAATAATAGTAACTGTAATAAAAGTAGTTTTGGGGATGTAATTTTGTTAGAATATTGCTGGAGACAATGGAATGAACAGGTTATTTTATTTACTTAGCCATATACTTCCCTATCTCTGTTCTGTCTCCCAAACTCTGTTATGTACACACATTCCCCCAGAGCTTTCTGCTGCAATACAATTAACATATGATTAACATCTAACATTGTGCAATTGAAAATGCCTCTGATGCCTCCTAAAACCTCTCTTGCTGTAGTAATTATGTGTAAACCTAGTCAATGAAAAGGACCTGACTGTACATATGTATTAATGTTGACTTGACTCAGCAAATGTTAACTTAAAGTACTTTACACATCGACTTCAATGGTATATAACACATTTAATGTCAGGTTAACGTTTGCTTAGTAAAATTAACGCTTGCTACATGTGTACAAACTTTTGCTCTAAGGCCCGTTGCAAACGACCGTGGTGTGGGTCAGTGTGCTATCCGTGTATTTCATGGATAGGACACTGACCCATTTTTTTTTATGGGCCCGTACACACGACTGTGATTTTCACGGTTCCTTGTGCAGGGCGACAGTGCTTCAGTGGCTCCTATTCATTTAGGCAACCGGCCTAAGTCTGGTGTTAGACTATAGATGTGTCCTTACCTTTCCTTTTGGCTGGTCATGGCCAGATATGTGTAGCATGAGATGACCAGCTTTCAAAACAGCATTTTTTCTGTTACTCTTTCATACAATGTCTATCCAATATGTGTCTTTGTGTGGCTTCCATGTGGTTGTGTTTTGAATTGCAGTCTGTCCAGGATTTTGGCAGTATGCCACAATACTGTATTGAATTGGTTTCATGGGAATCTATATTCCTTAACAAAAACTCAAGCTAAGGTACGGGTGGAAACATTTCTATGCTATATTAGAAACTATATTTACAATGTTTTTGTGTAATTGTCATAAGCTTAGTGTGTGTGTCCCAAGCTTTCAGTCAAGTATAAGAATCTAAAGGTTTTTGTCATACTGCCCAACATATTAATATTGGTGTCACAACAAATTGAAATCTTTTAACCACATTTTTAGATCAGTCGGACAAACCTGTTTAGTACTGTTCTGATCTTCAATATGACTTATGAAAGAATGTTTGTTGGTGTAAAAGTCTTGTTGGGGCTGACGGTCCTTCCAAC
The DNA here is from genome assembly GCA_947044405.1 of Leptodactylus fallax. Taxonomy (NCBI): domain Eukaryota; kingdom Metazoa; phylum Chordata; class Amphibia; order Anura; family Leptodactylidae; genus Leptodactylus; species Leptodactylus fallax. The sequence continues at coordinate 1,887,899 of CAMRHE010000202.1, forward strand.
CCAGAGTAATATAGTGTGTGAGTGTATAAAAATATTTGTCCATTTACACTATGATGACACAAGTTGGTTACCCAATCCACCATACACTGTCTGCTTGTGTTCAGGGTAGCAGACAAAGGACATTACCACATGAAATTACTATGTAATTGACTTTTCTGTTCTCCCCTTTTATGTTATAACTATTTCTGCAGAGTTTAGGTATAATATGTCCTACAGTATATTCTATGTTATGTACAGTACAGTCATATGAAAAAGTTTGGGCACCCCTATTAATCTTAATAATTTTTAGTTCTAAATATTTGGGTGTTTGCAACAGCCATTTCAATTTGATATATCTAATAACTGATGGACACAGTAATATTTCAGGATTGAAATGAGGTTTATTGTACTAACAGAAAATGTGCAATATGCATTAAACCAAAATTTGACCGGTGCAAAAATTTGGGTACCCTTATCATTTTATTGATTTGAATACTCCTAACTACTTTTTACTGACTTACTGAAGCACAAAATTGGTTTTGTAACCTCACTGAGCTTTGAACTTCATAGCCAGGTGTATCCAATCATGAGAAAAGGTATTTAAGGTGGCCAATTGCAAGTTGTTCTCCTATTTGAATCTCCTCTGAAGAGTGGCATCATGGGCTCCTCAAAACAACTCTCAAATGATCTGAAAACAAAGATTGTTCAACATAGTTGTTCAGGGGAAGGATACAAAAAGTTGTCTCAGAGATTTAACCTGTCAGTTTCCACTGTGAGGAACATAGTAAGGAAATGGAAGACCACAGGGACAGTTCTTGTTAAGCCCAGAAGTGGCAGGCCAAGAAAAATATCAGAAAGGCAGAGAAGAAGAATGGTGAGAACAGTCAAGGACAATCCACAGACCACCTCCAAAGAGCTGCAGCATCATCTTGCTGCAGATGGTGTCACTGTGCATCGGTCAACAATACAGCACACTTTGCACAAGGAGAAGCTGTATGGGAGAGTGATGCGAAAGAAGCCGTTTCTGAAAGCACGCCACAAACAGAGTCGCCTGAGGTATGCAAAAGCACATTTGGACAAGCCAGCTTCATTTTGGAAGAAGGTCCTGTGGACTGATGAAACAAAGATTGAGTTGTTTGGTCATACAAAAAGGCGTTATGCATGGCGTCAAAAAAACATAGCATTCCAAGAAAAACACTTGCTACCCACTGTAAAATTTGGTGGAGGTTCCATCTTGCTTTGGGGCTGTGTGGCCAATGCCGGCACCGGGAATCTTGTTAAAGTTGAGGGTCGCATGGATTCAACTCAGTTTCAGCAGATTCTTGAGAATAATGTACAAGAATCAGTGACAAATTTGAAGTTACGCCGGGGATGGATATTTCAGCAAGACAATGATCCAAAACACAGCTCCAAATCTACTCAGGCATTCATACAGAGGAACAATTACAATGTTCTGGAATGGCCATCCCAGTCCCCAGACCTGAATATCATTGAACATCTGTGGGATAATTTGAAGCGGGCTGTCCATGCTCGGCGACCATCAAACTTAACTGAACTGGAATTGTTTTGTAAAGAGGAATGGTCAAAAATACCTTCATCCAGGATCCAGGAACTGATTAAAAGCTACAGGAAGCGACTAGAGGCTGTTATTTTTGCAAAAGGAGGATCTACTAAATATTAATGTCACTTTTCTGTTGAGGTGCCCATACTTTTGCACCGGTCAAATTTTGGTTTAATGCATATTGCACATTTTCTGTTAGTACAATAAACCTCATTTCAATCCTGAAATATTACAGTAAGGCCGGACCCGGGCAAAGCATGGGGGGAGGCCGCCATGACAGGGCCTGAAGGGGTTGGCGTAGGGTTACTAGGGGAGGGGTCAGAGTGCAGTGGCGGGAGTAGTTAGGGAGAGGGGTTATAGGGGACTAGCGAGGGCTTCCCGCGGTCAGTTACGCGGTGAAGAGGGATCAGAGCAGGTCGGGTCGCGCGACTTACCTGTGAGATGTCTGAGCTTGAAGTCCTCCTGGGGCAGCTCCGCGCTGCTGCTGGCTCCGTGGACGCAGAATGGCTGTGTCAGCAGGTGCAGGGGATCGTCGACACGGTCCCCATCGATCCGGCGCTGTCTTCTCCAGGTCAGCACATGGCGCCGGCGGCCCTCCTCTTCACCCTCTCCTTCCAGGGCTCCAGTGGGCGTGGCCTCGGCCCGGCGGCAGCGTCGGGCTCGGCCGCCGGAGCATTTAAGCCCTGACAATGCACCCAGGTCCCGGCGTCGGCTGCGGAGCCCTTCCAGGGACCCTCCAGGCCGGCGGGCGCGCCCTGCAGCTTCGGGCAGCGGCTCCCGGCCTGGGAGGCATCCAGCTCAGCGGCCGGGACCAGCGGTGGGGAGGGGGGCGGGGCTTGCGGTCTGAGCGGCCACGCCCCCTTTCCACCTTGACTCCGCCCCCCAGCTCAACCATGGCAACGGCGGCCCCTACTGCCGATGCTCCGGTCGGGGGGGCTGCTAGGCGAGTGAGCAGACGGCTGATGTCTCCCGAAGCTTCACGCCGGTCCGCTGGAGCGGCCGGGCGTACCTCGGTGTCGATGGAGCGGCGGGCGGCTTCCGGCGGACGGTCTCCCGACCGTTCCTCTTCTGGGCTTGTGGCGGCCTCCAGGCGGGGGTGCTCTTCGTGTGCTGGCGGTTCCAGGGCCGCGGTGGCCGGTGACGACGACCAAGACTCCGATGTTGATGACTTCCTGGATATGTCTCGTCGGGTGGATTCTGGACAAGCGGCTGGTGGGATCACAGCTTCTGCGCAGCCGGGTGAGTGTTTGTCTTTGTCTGGTTCTGTGCCGGCGTTGTTTAGATCACAGGCGTGCGGGGAGGGACCCGACGTGGGGGTTGGGAATAGCTGCGGTCGCTGTTAGGCGGGCTGCGTGATGTATTGTCGCGGTCAGGAGGGGAAAGGGGGGCGGCGGGTTCCCCTGTGACAGCGTGGGTCGGGGGGATCCGCACCCCCTCCAGTAATAGTTTTGCCGTCGGATAGTTTGGTTCGTAGAGAGGCGGGGGTAGAAGTGTCGGTCCAGACGGAAAAAGAGGGAGACGGTATTCGTTTAGATGACAGAGCCAGGGGGGAGGTATACTTGTGTTATGAGGGCCCCCTGGGAGCGCATTTAAAGAAGGAGGTGAAGGATAAGATTTGGCGTGATGAATACGTCGAAATCTTTTCCTTGCTGCCATTAGCTAAATTCAACCTGGACAAGGGGAAGCGGGATGAGAGCAAGAAGGAGGAGGAGGAAAAGAGGCGTTGGCGTTTAATCCCGCAGACGTTTACTAACTGGATGCAGGCGTTCGCTATTCTGGCCAGCGTTATTGGGGAGAAGACTCCTGAACACTGTTCGGGGCTCTTCTGTTATTTGGATGCTATCGGGGAGGCTTACCGGGTTTACGGGGGTTTGACGTGGCTGCGCTACGATGAGCAGTTCCGTCAGCGCAGGGCGATCCGACCGTCTATTCGGTGGGATCAAAAAGATATAGGATTGTGGCTGAGAGTTATGGCCCCTTCCCGATTTGGGCAGCCCTTTCAGGGAGTGGCCGGTTTATCCGGCCCTGCTAGTCAGTCCCCAACTGGGCAGGGGGCTGGGGGTAAGACAGGATTTTGCTGGCAATTTAACCAAGGCCAGTGCAAGTTCGGGACGACCTGTAAGTTTAAGCACTCATGTTCCGCTTGCGGGGGATCTTCCCACGGTTCCGTCAAATGTTTTAAAAGAGGGAAGGGACGGCAGCCGGGAGGGGCACCTGGCCATGGGGTTGACACCGGTGAAGCTGCTAGAGAGGGAGCCTTATCTTAATCGCTATCCGGACCGTCTTAGGGCCCAGTTGTTGCGGGACGGTTTTGGGCAGGGTTTTCGGATCCCGTCAGCGCTTCAGGGGGCCTCCTTGTTCACGAGGAATTTGGTATCGGCTTACCGCCATCCGGGGGTGGTGATGGAAAAGTTGGCCAAGGAGGTTGCCTTGGGACGCATGGCGGGTCCTTTTAGTTCACCGCCGTTTGCGGATTTTGTAGTTTCTCCGTTAGGTGTAGTGCCCAAAAAGAACCCAATAAGTTCAGGCTCATCCATCATTTGTCGTACCCAAAAGGGGGAGTCGGTTAATGATGGTATTGATCCTGAGCTGAGCTCCGTCGTATATACCTCATTTGATGCGGCCGTTAATTGGGTGCAGAAATATGGGACAGGGGCGTTGATGGCAAAGACGGACATTGAGTCGGCTTTTCGCCTCCTCCCGGTTCACCCTGAGAGCCTTAGGCTCTTAGGGTGTTTCTGGAACGGGGCGTATTTCGTAGATCGTTGTCTCCCTATGGGTTGCGCGATTTCTTGTGCCTACTTTGAGGCCTTTAGTTCATTCCTGGAGTGGGTAGTGAAGGACCTGGCGGGTGTCGGGTCTGTTATCCACTACTTGGATGATTTTTTGTGCCTCGGTCCTGCCGACTCCCCCGTTTGCCATTCGCTGCTTCGGTCTCTTGAGTGGGTGGCGGCGTGTTTTGGGGTCCCCCTAGCGCCAGGTAAGACTGAAGGCCCATGTACGTGCTTGAGCTTTCTAGGTATCACTATTGATGCCGAGCGGATGGAGTGCCGTTTACCAGAAGACAAGCTGGTCGCGCTGCGGCAGGAGGTAGACCGGGCTGCAAGATTACGTAAGATCACGCTTAGGGACTTGCAGTCGCTCTTGGGAAAGCTCAATTTCGCGTGCAGGATCATGCCAATGGGGCGTGTTTTTTGCAGGCGCTTGGCGGGGGCGTCGTCGCCCAGGCACTTTATACGGTTGACGAGGGATCACAGGGATGACTTAGAGGTGTGGGCCAATTTTTTGTGTAAGTACAACGGCCGCTCCTTGGTTATGTCGCCTGTGGCTGACGTTTATGATTGGGACTTATACACGGATGCGTCCGGGTCGGTTGGTTTTGGGGCTTTTTGTAGGGGACAATGGTGTGCGGACCGGTGGCCAGCGGGTTGGATAGAGCAGGGGTTGGTTCGGAACCTGTGTTTGTTGGAGTTATTCCCTATTGTGGTGGCGTTGGAGATTTGGGGGGGATCGTTTCAGAAACAGGAAGGTACGTTTCCACTGTGACAACCAGTCCGTAGTTGGTGCCATTAATTCATTAACGGCCTCGTCCCCTCTGGTGGTTCGCTTGTTGCGGCACTTGGTGCTGCGTTGTTTATCTCTGAACGCTTGGGTGGTGGCTGTTCATGTCCCTGGTATCACCAATGTAATTGCCGATTCTCTTTCTCGGTTTCAGTGGGAGCGGTTTCGGCAGGTGGCCCCCGAGGCGGACGTCACTGGAATCCCATGTCCAGATCATCTGTGGGGCGTGGTCTTGCCGCGGCGGGTGAGCTGATTCGGTCTTCGTTAGCAGATAGTACCAGGGCAGCATACGAGGTAGCATGGAGGGAGTTTGAGGCTGTGGCAGGCAAGTTGGGGGGGTGTTTCTTCGGATGGGGACAGACGTACAGCGGTGCTGGTGTTGATTGGTCGGGGGTCGCTGGCGGGTTGGTCTGTGTCTAGGATGAATCGCCTGGTGGCGGGTTTGGCCTTTGGTTTTCGTTTTAGGGGATGGGGGGATGTCACTAAGGAGTTTTTGGTGTTGCAGGCGCTACGGGGCTTCCGGAAGGGACGGTCCCGCCCGGATGGGCGCAGGCCGGTTTCTTTTCAGTTGCTTGAACGTCTGGGGGAGGCGTTACGAGGGGCATGTTCTTCACCGTTCGAGGTTGCTTTGTTTCAGTTAGCTTTTTCGTGGGCATTTTTTGGGGCCTTGAGAGTGGGGGAATTGGTGTCCCCGTGTAAGAGGAAGGCAGGAGGGGTCTTTTTTCAGGACGTGTCAGTGGAGGGGCCGGGGGTTGAGTTTGTCATACGGAGATCTAAGACAGACCAGTCAGGCAGGGGTCGTAGAGTCCGTCTGTTCCCGGTGACGACGTCCGAGATGTGTCCGGTGAGGTGTTTTGAGAATTTTAGCGGCCTTCGACAGGGACATTTTGGCCCCCTGTTGTGCCATATGGATGGGTCATTTTTATCACATTATCAGTTTACGTGGATGTTTAGAAAATGTTTGGTGGCTGTGGGCCATGATCCGTCGGTGTTTGCGCCACATTCATTTAGAATTGGTGCTGCTACCGAGGCCTCGGTGTGGGGATTGGGCCCTGAGGTGGTTCGTCGGATCGGCAGATGGGAATCGCGTCGCTTTGTCTCATATGTGCGCCCCCATTTGTTGTAGTTTGGATGTATCTACGCTGAGACAAGGGGGGGGGGGGGGTGGATCAATTTAGGGGGCTTGGAAGTCTGTAAAGGTTGTTAATTTTTCTTCTTGGCTGATGTGCGGATTCGGTTGTTTTTTGTTTTCTTGTAGGTCCTCCAGCCCGTCTGGTATGGATTATGGGGCATTCTTATGTTCACTGGGGGGCGGAAAGAGCGAAAATGCGCCCCCACGGTCGGCAATTAGGATTCCCCAGGTCGGTGGCGGTGGTCCGGTGGCTAGGATTCCGGGGTATGTTGTGGGGTCGTATGTTGCGGGAGTTTTTCCGGTACGTCCGCCTAGATCACCCTCCAGATGTCCTAGTGTTGCATCTGGGTGGGAATGATTTGGGTGCCCGCCCCTTTCGGGAACTGGTGAGGGACGTCAAACACGATTTGTTGCGCTTATGGGTGGAGTGTCCGACAGTGGTGGTGGTGTGGTCGGATATTGTCCCTCGGCATTCGTGGAGGGGGGCCAGGTCGGTGACTAGCATTAATAGGGCAAGGGCCAAGGTTAATAGGACCATTGGAGCATTCGTGGTCAGGCATGGTGGCATTGTGGTTCGGCACCATGAATTGGAGGATTTGCAGGGTGGTTTTTGGTTAGCTGATGGGGTTCACCTTAATGCAGTGGGAATTGATCTGTGGGTCTTGGGCCTGCAAGGCGGGGTTGAACGTGCTCTCGCATTGGTGGGGGGCGTGCATCCTTGAGGGGGTCAAGGCGTGCGCGCTGTGGCGGGGTGGGGGGTCCTTGGAGTTGGTTGAAATTCGGTGGTGGGGGAAACATGGAGGGTAGTTTCCCCAATAATTAACTACAATTCTGGTTGGTCTGGCTGCTTTTGGGCTCCTGCTGGGTGGTGTCCCGGGGGAGTGGTTTTGGTATATATGTGGTGATACTGCCATCTGTGTTTTATGGTGCCTCCGAGCCTGTGGATTTTGCGGCTGGGGGTAACTTGGTGTGATGGACAGTTTGGCGGCCAGATCTAGGTAGCTCCAAGGACCTCCCCCTCAAGAAGGTTGTTTATCAGGAAAACGTGGGGTTAATTGTTATTTAATTGTTATTTATTTTGTTAGTTATTGGTTATTTAAATTGGTTTATAATTTGATAAAATACGGTTTATATATTTATATTTGTATTGTTATTGTAATAAAATGGCTGCTGTGGCCAATTAATCCAAAATAACTTGTGTTGTCTTCATTCTTAGGTAAGATAAGAATGGGGGAGGGGGGGGTGAAAAGGAGGCCGCAGCAATGGTAAGTGATATGTTGGTTGAGACAACATCCTCAGTGCCGATGTCAAGTAAGGCCGGGCCCGGGCAAAGCATGGGGGGGGGGGGGCGGGGGGGGGGCGGGGGGGGGGGGGGGGGGGGGTGGGGGGGGGGGGGGGGGGGGGGGGGGGGGGGGGGGGGGGGGGGGGGGGGGGGGGGGGGGGGGGGGGCCGGCGGCCGGCGGGGCGGGGGGGAGGGGGGGGGGGGGCCCGCCCGCCCGCCCTTGGTTTTGGGTTTGCTGGATTAGGGGAGGGAGATGGGAAGAGTTTAATTTTACTTGTCGCAGCAGCTGGCGGGGTGGGGGGTCCTTGGAGTTGGTTGAAATTCGGTGGTGGGGGAAACATGGAGGGTAGTTTCCCCAATAATTAACTACAATTCTGGTTGGTCTGGCTGCTTTTGGGCTCCTGCTGGGTGGTGTCCCGGGGAGTGGTTTTGGTATATATGTGGTGATACTGCCATCTGTGTTTTATGGTGCCTCCGAGCCTGTGGTTTTTGCGGCTGGGGGTAACTTGGTGTGATGGACAGTTTGGCGGCCAGATCTAGGTAGCTCCAAGGACCTCCCCCTCAAGAAGGTTGTTTATCAGGAAAACGTGGGGTTAATTGTTATTTAATTGTTATTTATTTTGTTAGTTATTGGTTATTTAAATTGGTTTATAATTTGATAAAATACGGTTTGTATATTTATATTTGTATTGTTATTGTAATAAAATGGCTGCTGTGGCCAATTAATCCAAAATAACTTGTGTTGTCTTCATTCTTAGATAAGATAAGAATGGGGGAGGGGGGTGAAAAGGAGGCCGCAGCAATGGTAAGTGATATGTTGGTTGAGACAACATCCTCAGTGCCGATGTCATGTGTCCATCAGTTATTAGATATATCAAATTGAAATGGCTGTTGCAAACACCCAAATATTTAGAACTAAAAATGATTAAGATTAATAGGGGTGCCCAAACTTTTTCATATGACTGTATATTTCTTTATTTTTTGTAACTTTTAAGCAGTGTATGTTATACCTCAGTATTAAAGCATTGACTTTTTATCATTTTATTTTATCTTGCCCTACAGAAACATCTCTGTAGTGAATAAACTGTGACATATTATCTCTTTACTGCTAGACTTAGCACCCAAATTTGATGGCTGCATTGGTGTTCCTGGGTGTATGAACTATTTGGGACGAGTTGTGTGCAATTTGTAGTCTGAGTGAAGGGTGAGCATGATATTGAGCTGTGGAATGCTGATTAACCCTTATGTCACCCCCATATCGTGGTGGCAGAGAGATGCCTTTTCTAACATTAGCACATAGGAAGCAGAGAGATGTAATCTCTCTGTCAGATATGCGAAGTTCCAATTCCATTTTGACTGTTTTGACCCAGCAGAGTGACAGCTGATCCCTAAGTGTCATTGCTTGATGGTATTAAGTTCTTCACACAAACCAATGAAGAAGTGTAAATGTGAAAACAGTATGGGGAGTCTTGGAACATAAAGTAAAGACCAACAGTTTAGGCTTTCATTCAGGACGGTGACTCCAGAGGTGCCTTAACTCACTGGGCGTGGGAAACCCACTGAGTTTGGCACATTGCACAAGCACTTGAACACACCTTTGGAGCACTCACCCGATTGCTTGGTTTATCCAGCATGGGTAATTTTTTATAGATCCGGCGGATAGACCGGGCCAGTACACTGGCACTCTATTCACTTATTTATTCTTTTTTGTTTATCACGTTTTGTCACCTGTTTGTCACTGTTTTTGTGTGGATGTAGGGGTGCGGAAACCCTTTTGGGTCCTACCCGAAGTCTAGGAGTTGGAGTGTGTGGCCCTCGGGTTCCCTCCTCCTTTGCTCTCCAGTGTCTGTCTCTGCTTTTGTGGAGATAGACAACAGTTTCAGGCTCAGTAGTACTCTTGGGGTGGCAGCCCTTGAGGAGACTGATGCAAGTAGCTGGCTTGGTAGTACTCCTGGTGGTGGCAGCCCATGGAGGAAACCAAGTAAGTCACTGGCCCTCCTGTTTCGGCAGTTGGGTTGGTTTAGCCCCCTTACTCTTGGGCCTTTTGGCTCAGTTTGGGGACAGTTTTGGAGGACCCTTTCTCTCCGGAGAGGGGTTTTGCGATAGACTGCATCCTTTGCACGTTTTTTCAGTGGCACCCGTCACTTTTTTCCGTGCACTGGTGTTTTCGTTGGCACAGCTTTGAGACCTTCGATAAAAAAAAAAAAAAAAAAAAAGCTATTAGTGAAATGATTGCCAAAACAGTGTCCTTTTGGCATACAGATGTATGTGACATTCAGTAACCTGCATCTAATAAGTTGCTACAGCGTGATTTCATATCACAAAAAAAATCTGAAAAATCTAAATAAATAAATGTTTCTTGTATGCCATCATACAAACACAATTCCAAAAAAGTTGGGATGTTGTACAAAATGTAAAGGAACCAAGAATGTAATGATTTGGAAATCTCATATAATTTTATTCACTAAATACATATTTTAGTAACATATTTTTGTCAATAGAACACATCAGAATTTGAAAGTTTTAACATTTTTCCATTTAATTTGAAAAAAAATTTACTAATTTAGAAATGAATGCATCAACACATTTGAAAATAGTTGGGACAGGGTTAACAAAAGGCTGGAAAAGTAAGTGGTAGCAGTGAAAAACACCTGGAGGGTCAGCTTTCAACTAAATCACATGACTGCATAAAAAAAAGCATGTTAGAAAGGCAGGGTCTCTCAGAAGCAAAAATGGTCAGAGGTTCAACAATCTGTGAAAAACTGCATATAGAAATTGTGGAGAAATTCAGAAAAATGTTCTTCAAGGTAAAATTGCAAAGACTTTCAACATCCCACCATCTGCAGTAAATAATATCATCAAAACATTCAGAGAATCTAGAGAAATCCATGTGAACAAGGGACAAGAAAAATGGTCAATACTTGATGCTTGTGATCCATGAAATCATGTGAACAGAGCCTTAGCTGGATTATATCATACATATACTGCCTAATTAATGAAACAGGACTAACGTATATGGCATAAAATAATGACCATTGATGGTAGATTTTAACTTCCTTTTTAAAGGAAGTCTATCATCAGCAAAATCAGAATCAAAGTACTGACAGCGCCTTGTAGTGCTCCGTACAAAGTTTCCAATTATACCCTTGTTATTCAGCTTTGCAGCTTCATTATCTGGAAAATTGCTATTTTATTCATATTAAACTTAGGCTGGGGACATTTCTTATATTCCCCTAGCTTCGCTCCTTGCTGTAGATTACCTCCCCTAACTGCCACCCAGCTTTCCCCAGGCAGGGCTGTCAATCACAGAATGGTGGGTGGAACTGGGCAGTTAGATTAAGTAATTTACAGCGCAGAGCAAAGCCCGGAAAAGCTAATAAACACTCCAAAAGCCCTTTTGCTTTCTAAATAATGGAGCTGCAATGCTGAATAACAAAGGCATATTTGGAACGTTTGTAAGGTGCACTACAAGGGCTGAATTTGATTACGATTACAGACAGACCTTAAAATCAGTAAGTCCTTCAATAATTTCTTATCAGTTAAGTTCAACTATTTCTGAAAAGGTATGCACCAAAATAGCTACTTGGTGTTTTTCTATGAGCTTCCTGGCACCAGCGCCTTAGCTATACAGCAACATGGGAATAGGAGTGTATCACTATATATAAGTAGGAGCTCCGTGTACTGTAGTGGTGGTGCCAGGGAACTGCAATTTTACTCTCATTCACTAGAATTGGTGCAGAGCTGTTTCTGGCCATATACCATGTAGACAACTTCCTGCACCAGGAGGCAGCTGGATTAGATGATCGTGCCGAGTCTGGGTGTTGGACTCCAACTGATCATATTCTGATATTAACACTGTTGCCAGTAATCTGGCCACATGTTGGTGTTGCCCATAAATAACGATTTCTATAGGACTTTTTACAAACTATCTGCAAACAATCCTACAGTTTGACAAATAGGTTTATCCATTGTTTACATTTCTTGTTTATAGATTTAGTGTTCCTTATAGTGACTCTGCTTTTCATTATGGTACAAATGTCTTGATTTGTTTAGAAAATAAGTGGCTTGCTCATGTCCATGTCCCATGAACTTTCTTTTAGTGTGTGATGTTTTTTTTTTTTTTTTAATTTTACTTTGGATAGTGAACCTAAAATTAGATTTTATTTTTCATTTGACTGAATGGTTTCCATATGTTTATTTTATAAACATTTGGTACTATGGGGATTTCACCATAGAAGTTATGATTGGAAGCTGTGGAAGACTGTAAATGGTATGACCCTCGTATGAGCCAAACATTTTTGTATTTAATTTGCATATATAATTGCAACTACTTCTTGTTTCCAGTCATTCCCAGTAAAATATTTGCTATTCTAAAAAAATGGCATCTACTTAGTTTGGTGATTAGATAGAAAGTGCCACCGGTGTGAGTTAGTGTTATAAATCTGGATTTTTAGAAGCAGAAATCTGTGACAAACACTCTAAATAGCTGTTTGTGGTGAAAATCAATGATAGCACCGAATCATAGTCTTCACTAATTCAATCTTCTCACATATTTCTTTAACACAATCCAAAAATCATTATGACTTCCACCTCCTTGCAAACAACATGTTCTTAAAGGAAAGCCCAGATCATTACATAATTGACAGCAGAGTAGCTACAGGGGATGCAGAGGTAGTAGTTGCATGTGACCCTGGTATGAGAGGGGGCCCAAAGGCTGCTTTGCGGTATTAGAAGACACCAGTATTATGAATGACACATAATATGTGGCAGACCCTGTGACAGATTTAGCCGTTTGCTGTTTATTTGCCCTGGCTTTTCTGACTTAGGTTTTGTACCTAGCAACTGAGACTGTAAGGCTAGGAAGCAGATTTATTGCAAAAGTTACTGAAAATCAGTTCCATTTATCTCAATAGGGTTGTTGTATGTGTCAAGTCCATGGATTTTTGCAAAACCATACTGAAAAATGAAACAGTCACAGACATTTCTGCAACAAGTCTGCAGTGCGTGAACATAGGGAAAACTAATTATTATATAAATGACACCACCATATGTTGGTGTAGGAAATTATACAGTATGTACGTCACAGAGATAGCAGCTCCTAGCTGTTACACAATGCGGAAACCAAACTGTAATAGAGAATAAAAAATCTATTATCTGCCAAACAAATTAAAATGTAAGCTGCCAAGATTGTTTTTTATTCATTTGATTACTAACATTTTTGAGTTTTATGCAGTAATATTAGATTATACATTTAACCACTTGTTAACCACCACACAACTGTAAATGTGTGGTACTGAACATTACAGCAGCAATATTATTAGGGGTAACAGCTGGATGACACTATTAGGCTAAGGCCCCATGTTCGAAAAATGCTGCATTTTTTGTTGTTGCAGATTTTGCTGCGTTTTTTTGAGCCAAAGCCAGGAGTGGGTTTAACAGAAGGGGAATGTCTAAGTGCTTCCTTTATATTTTCCATTCCTTTTCAAGCCACTCCTGACTTTGGCTCAAAAAAACGCAGCAAAATCTGCAACAAAAACACTGCATTTCCGCAACGTGGGGCCTTAGCCTTAAAAGGGACAGCAAAAATTAGAGATTTTCTAATGTACTAGAAAAACATGTAGCCAAAGATTGTGTGACAGGAGCAAGTCATAGCTGGTAAAGGTCTTGGGCCACATGTGGAAAACTGAAAAAACAAAACTCCAACTAAAGAATATGCGTGATCTTTGTGTGAGTCCCTGGATGCAATTGCTGTGTTTGATTATAATTATATCTATATTTCTAGTTTGCAGTGTGATGATACCCTGCAGACTGCCTGTATGGCATCTAACCACTATATGATCACGTTATTTAGTCTCAATATCCTGGTAATATTCACATACAGTTCAGTGGTGGTAATTTTGGTATTCTCTTAGTGTTTTTCATTCAGCAACAGTATGGGAGTTTTATTTAATAATTATATAGCGATAATACTTAGTCATTGTATGGTGGTGTTATCCATATTATTATTTGGGGGTATAGTTGAAAAGCAATGTCTGACTTTTATTTGTTCATTTTCATAGAATTTTTATATATTATTACTTTTGTCAGATTCAAGTTATTTCTGTGACCATTGTGGGTTTTTCTTTCATTAAACGAGGGGTACCAACAATTTTGTCCACGTGTGTACAGATTCTGGTATGAGTCATGTATTTCATAATAGAGCACATAACACAGTCCACACCACTGAGCATCTGGACCTGGCTGTGCACTAGGCAGCAATACCTTTTTCGCAGAGTTGCATTTACATATATCCATCCCCTCACCCGTAAGAATTATTTTACAACATCAAAAGTGAGCATAAACAAAAGTTTTATTGTTTAGCACTGGCAAATCATCTATACCATTGCTCAGAAACAGTGTCCAATAGATCCATGGCTTGGAGCATCCCATGCATGTGCAAGATTTTAGTGAGGGAGCTGTGATGCAGGCATAGCACACAGGGCTTCCATCAGGAATTTTGATCCCTCCCTACAGTATAATGCTCCACATGGTATATAATACTTGACAGTGCCTTCCACAGTATAAAATGCTCCCCTGAGCCCCCTACAGTGACTCCACATAGCATATAATGCTCCACAGTAGCCCCACACAGTATAATATGCTCCCCAGAGACGCCACACTGTATAATATGCTCTCTAGAGTCTGCCCCCCTCAGTATAATGCTCCATAGTTGCCACACACAAAATAATAAGCTCCCCAGAGGCCCACCAGTATAATGCTCCACAGTGGCTCCATACAGTATAATAATCTCCCCAGAGTTCCCACACACAGTATAATACCCCACAGTAGCCCCACACAATATAATATGCTACCTAGAGACCACTCCCACTATAGTATGATGCTCCACAGTGGCCCCACACAGTATAACATGCTCTCCACAGTGCCCTCAGTATAATGCTTCACAGTGTCCCCACAGAGTAAAATTTGCTCCCCACAGTGCCCTCAGTATAATCCTTCACAGTGTCCCCACACAGTAAAATTTTCTCCCCAGCAGCCCCACATAGTATAATAATAATATCACCACAGTGGTCCCGCACAGTATAATATGCTCACCACAATGGTCCCACACAGTATAATGCTCCCTAGAGCCTGCCCCCACCACAGTATAAGGCTCCACGGTGGCCCCACACAGTATAATAGGCTACCCACAGTACCCCGCAAGTATAATTCTCCAGAGCAGCTCCACACAGTATAATATGCTTCCCAGCAGCCAACATAGTATAATATGCTCCACATAGTGCCCCCCAGTATAATGCTCCATAGCAACCCCACACAGTATAATATGCTCCCTAGCAGCCCCCACAGTGTAATATGCTGCCCCCAATGGCCGCAGTATAATGCTTCACAGTGTCCCCACACAGTATAATTTGCTCCTCAGCAGTCCCACATAGTATAATAGGCTCCCCCAGTGACCCCCCAGTATGATGCTCCACAGTGGCTCCACACAGTATAATAAGCTCTTAATAGCAAATCCTGGCAATTCTTAATTACCTTTACTGGGAGCATATTCAGATTAGAGTCAAGGGCAGCATGAACTGTAAATTTCATGAACTGTAAAGTTCATTTTCAGAATGGAATGAATAATAACCACCCACCCACTTCAGTAAATTACATCACATTAGGTTAAATAAACTGTTGTTTTTGTCTTGTGTTTTTTTCTTTTTCTTTTCTATTTTCAAATGTCACAGTTTAGCTGGTTCCCATTGCCCCGGAAGAGAAAATTATAAATGGTCTTGTCACATGTCTACTGCCTTAGGCTTTGGTTAGAGATGACTTGGAGAAGCTAAGATGTTTAGTTTTATATACAGTCATATGAAAAAGTTTGGGCACCCCTATTAATCTTAATCATTTTTAGTTCTAAATATTTGGGTGTTTGCAACAGCCATTTCAATTTGATATATCTAATAACTGATGGACACAGTAATATTTCAGGATTGAAATGAGGTTTATTGTACTAACAGAAAATGTGCAATATGCATTAAACCAAAATTTGACCGGTGCAAAAGTATGGGCACCTCAACAGAAAAGTGACATTAATATTTAGTAGATCCTCCTTTTGCAAAAATAACAGCCTCTAGTAGCTTCCTGTAGCTTTTAATCAGTTCCTGGATCCTGGATGAAGGTATTTTTGACCATTCCTCTTTACAAAACAATTCCAGTTCAGTTAAGTTTGATGGTCGCCGAGCATGGACAGCCCGCTTCAAATTATCCCACAGATGTTCAATGATATTCAGGTCTGGGGACTGGGATGGCCATTCCAGAACATTGTAATTGTTCCTCTGCATGAATGCCTGAGTAGATTTGGATCATTGTCTTGCTGAAATATCCATCCCCGGCGTAACTTCAAATTCGTCACTGATTCTTGTACATTATTCTCAAGAATCTGCTGATACTGAGTTGAATCCATGCGACCCTCAACTTTAACAAGATTCCCGGTGCCGGCATTGGCCACACAGCCCCAAAGCATGATGGAACCTCCACCAAATTTTACAGTGGGTAGCAAGTGTTTTTCTTGGAATGCTGTGTTTTTTTGACGCCATGCATAACGCCTTTTTGTATGACCAAACAACTCAATCTTTGTTTCATCAGTCCACAGGACCTTCTTCCAAAATGAAGCTGGCTTGTCCAAATGTGCTTTTGCATACCTCAGGCGACTCTGTTTGTGGCGTGCTTTCAGAAACGGCTTCTTTCGCATCACTCTCCCATACAGCTTCTCCTTGTGCAAAGTGTGCTGTATTGTTGACCGATGCACAGTGACACCATCTGCAGCAAGATGATGCTGCAGCTCACTGGAGGTGGTCTGTGGATTGTCCTTGACTGTTCTCACCATTCTTCTTCTCTGCCTTTCTGATATTTTTCTTGGCCTGCTACTTCTGGGCTTAACAAGAACTGTCCCTGTGGTCTTCCATTTCCTTACTATGTTCCTCACAGTGGAAACTGACAGGTTAAATCTCTGAGACAACTTTTTGTATCCTTCCCCTGAACAACTATGTTGAACAGTCTTTGTTTTCAGATCATTGGAGAGTTGTTTTGAGGAGCCCATGATGCCACTCTTCAGAGGAGATTCAAATAGGAGAACAACTTGCAATTGGCCACCTTAAATACCTTTTCTCATGATTGGATACACCTGGCTATGAAGTTCAAAGCTCAGTGAGGTTACAAAAACAATTTTGTGCTTCAGTAAGTCAGTAAAAAGTAGTTAGAAGTATTCAAATCAATAAAGTGATAAGGGTACCCAAATTTTTGCACCGGTCAAATTTTGGTTTAATGCATATTGCACATTTTCTGTTAGTACAATAAACCTCATTTCAATCCTGTAATATTACTGTGTCCATCAGTTATTAGATATATCAAATTGAAATGGCTGTTGCAAACACCCAAATATTTAGAACTAAAAATGATTAAGATTAATAGGGGTGCCCAAACTTTTTCATATGACTGTATGTAGTTCCAGTGCAAAATCCTTCACCTTGCAAGACTTTTCTATGTAAAAATAAAGTATTGGTAATCCCACTCAATCTACAAAGTTTACCTTGTTTTATTAACTAGGGGTTGAATTTAGTACACTATTTTGACATCCCCTGTTCCTCATTCTGGACACCAGAAACTGCAACACTAAATGACTACATACCAGAAACAAATAAGAATAGAAGAGACTGCCCGTCCCTCTATCTACCTATCTGTCTATGTATCTATCTTTCTATTTATTCTATTTATCTGTCCTTAGAAAAAATAGATATACTGTATTTGTTGCTCAATATGTGTGTAGTATATGTCTCGAAATACAATAAGAAATGTAAGAATAAGGCTACCCACACACCTCCTTAGTTTTTCTTCTATTGCGTCATCACTCTGTCTTCTATGTCAGTACAGAGAATGGGTTGTAATTAGAGGACACAAGCATAGCTATCTCCATTCTGTTTTCCCTTTGTCCACAGTCAATGGGATGAATGGAAATTCAATAGTGTATGCCATATTTGTTATATTACCATGTAATAGCATCTAAAAGGCCTATGCCAAGTTATCAAGAGCTGCATTGTTTATATTCAGGGAAGGATGTTTATTTAGTTATTTTGCAATTTTTTATTCACAGTAATTTAAAAATCCCTTAGTTATGATCTTGTTTGTGAATATATATATATATATATATATAGCTCATAACCATAGACAAGCCATTTAATGCCATATCCGACATCATCGCATAAAATCTTATAGCAACATGTCAGCCATGTCACAAAAAATAATTAGAACTTCATCTTTATGTATCCTTATATACAGTAGGTATTTGCAGTAATTCTCTTGGTGCTAGCAGAGTGCTGTGCAACTGTTGTATTCGCATTTGTATTGCAGCCACAGGAACGTGCACCTGCATTTCTTGTTCACATTGTTTGGCAGTGCTGACCAATATTTGTGTTTTTGTTGTATTGTGCTTTTGGGTGGTGTGGCTTTCCTTCATATTGGTTCGTGCACACCACCCATCTGTCCAAGGCTGATATTAATTAGAGCATAATACGGGTGAACTACACTCCTCTATTTATTCAGAGGCCACAGTTCCAGAGAGGCCGTTTGTGATATATGCAGGACATGATATGGCTGAAAAACACATTTGCCTTTAATTCATGGGAGACCAAGTCATTGTAGTGTAGGGTCCCAACAGAGGTCACCTTGTTGTGGCAGGTGGGCTTACAATTACAGTTTGATCAAAGTGTAAGAACCACATCTTTAGGTATTGTTATATGCAGTAGGTATTTGCAGGAATGCTCAGAGTGCTATTGCAACTTTTTGTGTTCACATAAAAAAATTATAATTGCCAACTGCACAGTAAATGTATAAAGTAGTCTTTGATAAGTGATGTATTTGTCACATGTAAATAGCTTTCTCTGGTTTTCACTACTGAACTGTGTTGCTGTAATAATTGTATTAGAAATTGGCCCTTACACGTATGATGGTTGGAATGATATAAATGGCCCCTGAACCTTTAATGATTTTCTGTATTATTAATCTAAAATTAATAAATATCCTAAAATGTAATCTATGCTTTATATGCAATTATTTTTATGTGCAAAATTTTTACATTAGTGCTTTTTGTTGCATATCACTAAAAGCACACTTTTTATTGTCTCATACTGGCTTATTTCTTGGCTCTGTGGGTATACAGCTCAACAACAGAGCAGAGTAGCTGTGCATGTTTTCAGCACTGAAAACATCAGTTACATCTGCAAAGCATGCAAATCCTGTGCACACATCCCCTTTCTGTATATATGTGATCAGCTGTGCCTGTGCTTCCTCCATCTCCCTCCCCTCCTCCCTCCCACGCCTCCAGTGTGCAATTCTACATAAAAACACAGACCCTGCCAGCTCCCTCAATCAGAAACCCAGGGAGAAGAGAAAGGAGAACAAGGCAGTATGTTCTAAGCGATTTCTTCTTCTTGCAGTCTTTGCACCTAACCTGCAGAGAAGGACACTAAATGCTCGCTGGCTGCTAGATCTCCTTAAGTACATAGTTTCCTCCTGCTTTTATTAGCATTTTTCTCTCTGTTGAATTATTTTTTTTCTGGAAAGGACTGAGATTACCAAGAAATTTATCTCCTCACAGCCTTCATGGCTTTACCGGACAGTGCACGTGGATTGCCAAATGGAGGAGGTGGAGGTGGTAGCTGCACAGGGGGCAAACCTTTGGATCCTTTGTTTCCAGAAATAGTGGAACTGAATGTTGGGGGACAGGTTTATGTGACTAGACACACAACTCTTGTGTCAGTCCCAGAGTCTCTGCTCTGGCGTATGTTTTCCCAGCAGAAACCAGGAGAGCTTGCTCGGGACAGTAAGGGACGCTTCTTCCTGGACAGGGATGGTTTTCTGTTTCGTTATATTTTGGATTATCTACGAGACCTGCAGCTTGTTTTGCCAGATTACTTTCCAGAGAGAAGTCGTCTACAAAGAGAAGCAGAGCACTTTCAGCTTCCTGAACTAGTGAAACGTCTCAGTCCCCTGCGTATCAGTAAGGACAGCTCCATAGGAGGTGAAGAACCACCTTTGCTTCTCACCCCAGCAGCCACTCAAGATTCTGATCTGGACACTGCAATAATTCCAGCTTCATCTTCTCCTGCTGCTGGTGTGCCCTCCCCAACATTAGATCCATATCGTTTTAATGCCTCCTCTTCCTGCAGCCCTGCCTCAGTTCCTAGACTTACTCCTTCCCAGTCCCTTGAAGGCAGAAGATCTGGATACATAACCGTTGGCTATCGAGGTTCATATACTATAGGCCGTGAAGCACAAGCTGATGCCAAATTTAGAAGAGTTGCCCGTATTACCGTTTGTGGCAAAACATCTCTGGCAAAAGAAGTTTTTGGGGAAACCTTAAATGAAAGCCGAGATCCTGATAGACCCCCAGAGAGATACACTTCCAGGTACTACCTCAAGTTTAACTTTCTGGAGCAAGCTTTTGACAAGTTGTCTGAAGCTGGTTTCCATATGGTGGCATGTAGTTCCACTGGAACATGTGCATTTGCCAGCAATGACCAGAGTGAGGACAAAGTGTGGACCAGCTACACCGAGTATGTCTTCTGCAGAGACTGAAATCTTTTGAGGAAATTCCAAGATGTGCAGAAAATACAACTGAGTTTACTTTATCACCTATATTATATCGATCCTTCACAAGCTACAAAGAAAGACTAACCAAACAAAGGAAGTGGAACTGATGCATCAACTTCCAGAAAATTACTGATACAGATGCACTTTCAGCACAGCAATCGTAAAAGCTAAAGATTTGTGCAGTACTAGTTTTCACATAGGTGTATTGAAGTATTCTCAGAAGGTTGTCTGAGATCAGCTGTCTCCTTGTGTCAGAGAGGCAGAAAAAAATTTAAGTTACCTTTCTTAACTGCTTACTCCTGGAATTTGTCAGTACACCATTAGATCTTTCAGGTTAGGAAGATGAGGGGCACAAAATACCACATGACTGCTTCATATTTTTGTAAGGGGGTGGCAGGGCAATGATAGAGACTGTAGAGAATGTGTAAGTATGTACACCTTTATTAAACATCATACTCTGAATTTAATACTAAAATATTACTAAGTGTGTAGTTATGTAGAATACACCGATAACCTCCCATCGCAAACTAAATGTAATTTGTCCATAGAAACTTGTAATTTTATTCATTTATTCATTTTTTTCTTTCAAAGTCATTTATTAATTCAGTGTTTTTTTTTCCTTTTTTCTCATTTTACTATGTACTGTCTTCACTATGATGAACAATAGGGATTAGAGTTGTAACAGACATATATTTGAAGTGCAGTATACATTATGACTAGCTTTATTATGTTTCCATGATTTTGTTCTATATGATCACTCAGACCAATGGATGGAATTGAGCTGCATTTTAAACGCTTAACAATAGGCTTGTGAGTGTGTTTGTTGCCTGGCTGGCAATGGGTTCTGTATGTTTCAGCTCTGTGATACTTCACTCTCAAAGTTTAATTAAAATGACTAAAGGGCTTATTTACAGAGTACACTGCTGGACTATCTAAGAAATCAGTCTGAGTAATATATTTCATAAGGCCTGTGCCCCTATCTGTGAACTGTGTTGTGCACTTTATTTATATGGTCATACACATAACAATATTGTGCATGAAGCCAACTAAGATGGGCAAAGAGCAGGAGGCTGCTGTATTTGCCACTTTTTATTATGATAGGATGGACAAATATAAATCACAATTCTAATTGAGTTCTAGCGTTGGTTCTTTGTGGTTTTTAAAAATAATAATGTGAAAATAAATTAATTTTCATGTATTCGGGTGCATATTAGTGAAGATGTTGCTGTGGTTTTATTGCACACACACAGACAGACACACACACACACACAGTGGAGTAGGGATGATTTATAATCCTTTTACTGCAGCAGCTCTCCATACGCATTGAGCTTGACTTAATATGCTCTCTGATTCCCTGCTGTCTACAGAAGCACATAGTATATTAATTAGCTGACGTTATATATATATATATATATATATATATATATATATATATATATATATATATTATATATGTTAAACATGCAGACATCAGATCACAATGGCTTTACCAAAGATTTTGCTCATTTTAATTTAATTAGTTTCAGTATTTGTTGGCAATAATATAAAATACATGACACTAACAATAAGCTCATCCCTTCTTTCCATCTGCTGAGCAGTGAAAATGTGTCACTTTTGCATAATGTAGAATACTGGGCCGGTGTGGTCATGTCAAGTCTATGAATGCATTAACTCACTATATATAGTCTCATTTGTTTCAGATTATAAATAAAACATTCAAAGAAGCAATAAAATGATTTACCTACCTTTTGCAGCCATTTCATAATTTGGAAGCTTGAACATTTATTTTAAGAATAAAGGAATTACACAATGTATACTAGTGCTAGCAATAGTTCATTAGAATTAATGGTATAGGTGGAAATAATAAAATAATCATAGGCCACAATGTATGGAATATTTAATGTTCCTATATAATCAATGTCACTTGATTGTCACTATGATGTGACATAATACTAGGGCCTTTTAAAATGAGCCCAATTTTAATTCAATTTAAGATCACCTTCGGCTTTTCAGTATTTGTGTTGGACTTTCTTAAAAGTTGTAGCCCATCTGAATCCCAAAAATGGCTAACTACATCATCCCACTAGATTATTCCCTAGCTCAATATCCCAAAAAGTCAACCATAGACATCTTGATGCCTCATTGACACCACATATATTGAGACATCTGTCCATCTACAAAACTACCCCACTGGTGTTTGATGGGGAGGATCACTCAGACATCAGAAATTTCACTATTCATTGGGACAAAACTTATTTGGGTTTTCCCACCTCAGCAAGTTATCACCCATCCACAGTTTATAAACTGCTGAGGTGGGACAAAACCTTTTTAATACGCTCCTCTACACCACCCGATTGTAGGATTGGAGGGAAATAATTCTGTCCATAACAGCCTTAGCAATTTTGTAGACTGGTGTGAAGTCTATACTGATAATACCTTGCTCTATCCATTGCTGCAATGTATGTCACCACATTACTCACTTAGGAAGCTTCATTTTCTGTATTGACTGCTTCTTTGGCAGTAAAGGTACCTGTATGTAAATACATAAAATGTACATATATAGAGAAAACATTTTACAGGAATCATTTAGTTTTTTAATCATATATTAGTGCTCTCAAGTAACATAACTAGCTTAAAGAACTTGCACAATATATACATGGAAAATAGATATCTTACATATCTAATTTCCTTCTCATATATAGACTGAAATGTTATAAACAGTCTTGGAAGGCATAAATAATAAAATATCCTACTTATTCTTTGTGTGTATACCAATAATTGTCGCTTTTACTATAGCACAAGGAGATGTCTCAGCTATCAGTTGTGGGGTTATAGTATGTTTTAAAAATGGGCCTAATACAATCTGTCAATGCTGACTTTTTGTCCTCTTGCTAATTTTAATAAAGTACCAATGTTTAGTAAATGTGCTTGTTTCTTATTATATGGGTAATGTTTTTTTGAAAAGGTTTGCCCTTTCTGGACAACCTTTTTCATACTGCAGTTCCCTAAACAGGAGGTGGTAGTGTGTGCTAGGAGCATCTGAGAGGGGTATACATTTACCAAAAAACTTTAATTCCTCCAAAAAAATGTTTTTTTCTCAAATGGATGTCAGTTGTATGGAACTGTATACTCGTATAACAGACATGCTATTTGCCAAAGAGCCTAGCCTATAATACAGAGTCTGCAGTCTTGTATGTGATGGGTGAAAGCTGTAGCTGCTTGGTGAAGCCTTTTGCTGCTGTTGTGTTCAACGTTGATTCCATGGCTCCTTTAGAGAATCTGAAGACTTGAAGACTATGTGGGATGGGGGAATATGCTGTAGGTTATTAGAAGTTGGTCAGACAGCCCCAGGAAAATTGTATGGTAAGGATTCTCTAGAGACAAAGCAGGATTTTTTATTAATAAGTTAGTTCATACTATACTATAAGTATGCAACAATTGTCCCTGCAATCTTTTATAATAAACAAATGATATCAAATATGATGTGTTGTTTTAGGGCATATTTTCCTATAAATGAATGCTCTCAAGAACAGGGCCCCATGTTCCATGTATTGGCAGGTCACGTAGACACGTTGGCACTCCATTGATCTCTTTGGGAATACTGGAGATAGTGGATTACAGTACTTGGCTGTCTCCAGCAGTCCCAATAGAGATGAATGTTGTAAAAACATGCCTAAGGGAGCTGCCCCTCAATTCATACTGGGAAAACAAGACTCTGTTCTTGGGATTGGTAGGGGTCCCTGCAGTTGGATCCTATCCTTTGATGAGAACTTGTTGACTTAGTCCAACCCCTGTAAGGTCTTACCCTAGGTTCACACCAGCGACTGGGTTTCTGTTTGGGTTTCCGTTCTTTGGGTCCGCTTTGGGACCCAAAAACGGAAACACAAATCAAAAAAAAGGACAAGGAAACCCCCTTCAGACCCCATAAGCTATAAAGGGGTTCTGCCCGGTTTCCGCCCGAAAATTAATCCTGCAAGCAGGACTTTTCTCTCCATATTTTTCAAGCAGAATGGGGGACAGAATCCCTGAACAGAAAACAGAAAAGTGCTGGTGTGAATCCAGCCTTAGGCACACAGCTATGTTACAGCTTCATAAAAGCTACAACTCATGGAGAACCGTAATATGGTACCCATCAAAGTCTTTTAACTCATACTGTATTTATCCAATGCCATACAGAGAAATGCAATTTCAATGGAAGCTGTATTACAGAGTGATTTGGTATAAAAGAACCATGTACTTCCTACATCACCATAGTATGGTACCTTATGGACTCTGGGAACCTTAACTAATACATAGAGAATTCCAGAATCAACTTAAAAAGCTCTATCATGGCATATGGAAAGGGGTGTTAAAACCTAAAATTAACTGTAAAGTGGTCGAGTCACCATGACAACCTCTTGTAAAAGCTAGCCATATGTCCAGTTTTTGAAACGCTTGGTGCTCAGCTCTTATTTTAGTTGGATGTTGCAGGCATCAATATCACTGCAACAACTACTGAAAATGTAACATTGCATGGGGGCCATTCAAATTCTTATAATAATGAGACTGAGTTATTAAAATTGGCGTGTAGTACACCAGTCTTAATTAGAAGGGCCCACATTATCAAGAAACATACTTCTCTTAACTATTTTGGCGCATCTTGGGGTGGGCTGTGGACCAGAAGCTGAAACCTACAGTATGCCAGCTAGGGGCTAGTGTCGATTTCAATTATAATTTATGCCAGTGTTTTGCACAAATTTAATAAATGTGTCGGTTTGTGGAGACCCTGCCATGCTTTGACTACTTCTAGTCCTGTTCTGTGCACCTTTAGTAAAAGTGGCATGAACAGCATAAAGACAGTGGAGAGGTACAACATTTGGTGCAAAAATGATCTGCACAAAAAAATTGTGCCTTCTCTACACCAGAAAACTAAAGGAAATAAAAAGAGAAATCCCCTACTCTTTGTCATATGGCATTCATATTCTCTAATAGATCATATGGACTGGAAAGGAGAAAAACCCATTCAAGACCTAGTTCACATGTTGCATGTAGATGCAGTTTTTTGTAACCGAGTCGGAGAATGAATCAAAATATAGGGTACTCAGTGGCCAGCACTGTTTCCCTGCAGTGCTGGGGTCCTGAGTGTAAAACTAACCAAGGGCAACATCTGCATGGAGTTTGTATGTTCTCCGAGTGTGTGTATGGGTTTCCTCAATGTACTCCGGTTTCCTCCCACATGCGAAAAATATACTAAATAGGTAAATTGGCTCCCCGTACAAACAACTGACCCTTGTGTGTGTTGGGAATGAGCACCAGTATGGCAGCCACTAACACCCCTACTCCACAATGCTCCGTGTGCTTTGAGTCTCCATGAGAAAAGCATATTACAAATGTT
The DNA here is from genome assembly GCA_947044405.1 of Leptodactylus fallax. Taxonomy (NCBI): domain Eukaryota; kingdom Metazoa; phylum Chordata; class Amphibia; order Anura; family Leptodactylidae; genus Leptodactylus; species Leptodactylus fallax. The sequence continues at coordinate 1,913,418 of CAMRHE010000202.1, forward strand.
TGTATTGTATTTCGGAGAATCATTATGACAACGTCTGTAATTCGTACACAAAAACAACAACAAAAAACACATTGTCTATATACAACGTATACAGTATTTGCCTTTGGGTAAAAAAACGAAACATCTTTGTAGTGGTAGTGAAATATATTTGTGGCACGATTACATTGTACTGCATTTTTCCAATCCCTTTAGCTGACAATGCAAAGCAAAAAATCTGCATCTAAACTGTGAAAGGGGCCTCATAGATTTCAGCAGACTTTCAATCACTTTCTGGACATTTATAAATGAACATGTGATTTATCAACACTTCCTAAGCAACATCAAGGCTGTCTACACACTGAGCAATGTATTCCTATAGACTCATTTATATGCATTATGATGTACTGTAGCTAGTACTGCACCATTCCAGTGCTCATGGTCATCTGTTTGATACTGTAGTTTAAAATTACTATGTAGGTGGCACACAAGTGTGGTTTCTACTGTGAAATAGTTTACATAACAAAGGTTCCTGTTTTTATTGCAGTGTTTGCAAAAGAGGCATTACATAAACATTTTGACATTACATATTTAAAGAAAACACAGCACTTAAAGTAAAATATTTTAAAGAAAAATTCCAGTCATTACATAATGTTAAGAGTGGTGGAGATGTGCAAGATTTGGTGAATCAAGAATTGTTACTCATTTCATCTGGATTGTGGTTCTCTGAGCACAATTTGTACATAGGTAGGTACCTTAATATTTTGATTCTCATACCTTATTTTGTGCATTATTGAATGTCTACTAACATATAATATTTTGGCTTTTTGTATATAGTGGACTATTTTTGTTCTTTGTTTTTCTTTCACTTCTATATTATTATTATTTATGGAAGGGTTCAATTCTGTTCTGTTGTTCAGACAACTGTATGTAGAGTGTACACTATGTGAGTTGTGTTCTGGTTTCTTCTCCCAGTGCTGCTTAAACCAAATTATTCAGCAGAACTCAGGGGCATCATGACTATTGCATTTGACTAATTTTCTTTATTTTTCATTGTATTTGCATTAGAAAACTGGTGTAAATATATTGATAAATTTCCATCTACTCTAAGTACACCTCTACAATATGAACGCAAGTAACATAGAAACAATGTTGTGTGTTTGGTTTTCCTTTTTAATGAAGATGTCAAGGCTACTGTCTTGCAGAGGTTTCTTAACTCTTACAGAGAAACGAGAGATCTAATAACTGACATTTCTGAGTGGGGGTTTCCCTTTAAGATCAGTGAATATGTTTGTTTTTCCTCTTTACTCAAGATGCCGAGTCTTGCAGAGGTTTCTTATCTCTCTACCACGAGATGAGAGATCTAACAGTCTATCCATAATGGTGTATCTATTTAGATTTACATGTTTTGTCTAACAGCAAATATTAACAGCAAGCAATGTGATTCTGGTCAGATTGATAAATGAAATACTAGTCTACACAAATAAAAGCTTCTCTTTAATGTAGCTTACATTAAATATTGAGAGATCACTATACAGATGTGACCAGACTTCAAGTTGTTGTCCAGGATTCTTTTTTTTTTTTTTTTTAATTATACTAGGGGAGGTGAAAAAAAAACAAAACATACTCACCTCTCCTGTCCCTGGTGGTCCGGTCCTGCCGCTCGCATGTCTTCTTACGGTGGAAGTCCTCGCCAGCTGTGACGTCCTGGGCCCCTTTCCTTAGGCAAGTGATCGGCCTTATCGGTAAAGTGCGGCAGGGACTTCCGCTGGAAGAATACATCGGCACAGCAGGACCGGACCGCGCTGGTACATAGCGCTTGAGTCTCTGCTGTACTATACTCCAGAGAATCGACGGCAATGCCCACAATTACTGCATCGTTGGCTCCCGGAACGAGATCCCCAGATGATTCATTGCAATGACAGCTGGGAGCCTATTGAAGGCTCGAAGGCTTGTCCGGCATACACTTCTATTACAGACTGCTCTATGCCACTAGTCTATTATTAGTGATCAGACCCCCTGGTGTTCAAAACCTCCATGGGGTATAAAATTTACACTAATGATAAAAAGTTAAAGCCCAGTCTACAAACTTATAATAATATTTATCAATTAAAGAGCAGATCTGCAGTTTTTTGACTATGTCACCTCCCATAAAAATTTCGTTAAAAAGCGATCAAAAGAATACACATTCCCCAAATTGGTATAAATAAAAAGTACATCTAGTACCACAACAAAAGATGCAGATGCAGTTCTTCTCCAGTTCCACCCATTCACATTAAATGGTACCATCCCAAAGTATAATTTGTCCTGCAAAAATTAAGCTCCCATATAGCTCTGTGAACAGAAAAATAAAAAAAAAGTTATGGCATTTGGAAGCGGGGAGTCAAAAACTAAAATCAAAAAATGCCTGTGGTGAAAAGGGGTTAATAAAATCTGTGAACTAGCTGTGTCAAAATGCTCATGATATCCCTTGATAAATTGCTTGAGCAGTATAGTCTCCTAATTGGAGTAATTTTTGGGAGATCTCTATTGTACTGGTACTTTAGAGGCTCTGCCAATGAGGCATGGTACCTGAAAACTATTTCAGCAAAAGTGGTGCTCCTTCCCTTTGGCACACTGCCGTATGCCCAAACAGCAATTTATATCCACATGTAGGGAGAATTTGCATAGCAAATTGTGTGATGCATTTTCTTCTTTACCCCTTGTGAATGTGTAAATTTTAGGGCTAAATGAACATTGAACAATGAACACGCAAGCGCACTGGCGCTCCATTAACAAGGAGACTTTAATGGAGGGGACCTTTGATCCCCCTTCCTCCTGATCACTGATTGGACACTTATACCCTGTCCTGTGGATTTATACTGGTTGATCTGTACTGGATTTAATAGAGTACTAAATAAGCATAACCTAAGATGAGTGCTGTAGTATACACTTTAGGGCAGCTAAATAGCATTATATGGTACATATGGTTATGTCTCAGTAAAAGTAGTAAAGATTGTGCCAAATTTATTGAAATAGCACACATATAACTTGGTAGTCAGGTTATACTATGTTCTTTACAATAAGCTCTGATGTGGCTGTAATAACTATACACAAGAAATGCAGTATGCATTATGACTCTTTCTTTTTCTAGACACTTTTCATAGATGTTAGCTACAGTGGGGAAAAAAAGTATTTAGTCAGCCACCAATTGTGCAAGTTCTCCCACTTAAAAAGATGAGAGAGGCTTGTAATTGTCATCAATGGTAGACCTCAACTATGAGAGACAAAATGAGAAAACATATCTAGAAAATCACATTGTCTGATTTTTTTAAAAATTTATTTGCAAATTATGGTGGAAAATAAGTATTTGGTCACCTACAAACAGGCTCACAGACTTGTAATTCTTCTTTAAGAGGCTCCTCTGTCCTCCACTCATTACCTGTAGTAATGGCACCTGTTTGAAATTGTTATCAGTATAAAAGACACCTGTCCACAACCTCAAACAGTCACACTCCAAACTCCACTATGGTGAAGACCAAAGAGCTGTGGAAGGACACCAGAAACAAAATTGTAAACCTGCATCAGGCTGGGAAGACTGAATCTGCAATAGGCAAGCAGCTTGGTGTGAAGAAATCAACTGTGGGAGCAATAATTAGAAAATTGAAGACATACAATACCACTGATAATCTCCCTCGATCAGGGGCTCCAAGCAAAATGATCACAATAACGGTGAGCAAAAATCCCAGAGCCACATGGGGGGACCTAGTGAATGACCTGCACAAAGTTTGGACTAACATAACAAAGGCTACCATCAGTAAACACACTACGCCGCCCAGGACGCAGATCCTGCAGTGCCAGACGTGTCCCCCTGCTTAAGTCAGTACATATCCGGGCCCGTCTGAAGTTTGCTAGAGAGCATTTGGATGTTCAAGAAGAGTATTGGGAGAATGTCATATGGTCAGATGAAACTAAAGTAGAACAGTTTGGTAGAAACACAACTTGTGTTTGGAGGAGAGTGAATGCTGAGTTGCATCCAAAGAACACCATACCTACTGTGAAGCATGGGGGTGGCAACATCATGCTTTGGGGCTGTTTCTCTGCAAAGGGACCAGGACGACTGATCCGTGTACATGAAAGAATGAATGGGGCCATGTATCATGAGATTTTGAGTGCAAACCTCCTTCTATCAGCAAGGGCATTGAAGATGAAACGTGGCTGGGTTTTTCAGCATGACAAGGATTCCAAGCACACCGCCAGGGCAACGAAGGAGTGGCCTCGTAAGAAGCATTTCAAGGTCCTGGAGTGGCCTAGCCAGTCTCCAGATCTCAACCCCATAGAAAACCTTTGGAGGGAGTTGAAAATCCGTGTTGCCCAGCAATAGCCCCAAAACATCACTGCTGTAGAGGAGATCTGCATGGAGGAATGGGCCAACATACCAGCAACAGTGTGTGCTAACCTTGCGAAGACTTACAGAAAACGTTTGACCTCTGTCATTGCCAACAAAGGATTGAGATGAACTTTTGTTATTGACCAAATACTTATTTTTCCACCATAATTTGCAAATAAATTCTTTAAAAATCAGACAATGTGATTTTCTAGATATGTTTTCTCATTTTGGCTCTCATAGTTGAGGTCTACCTATGATGTCAATTACAGGCCTCTCTCATCTTTTTAAGTGGGAGAACTTGCACAATTGGTGGCTGACTAAATACTTTTTTTCCCCACTGTATATTAAAAACTTATATTAATGAGTTATAAACTATTGGGCATAAGTCAGAAGCCCCACGTTGCGAAAATGCAGCGTTTTACAGCACCTGCAAAGTGGATGGGCTTCTGACTAATCCCATCCACACATTGCAAAAAAAAAAAAATCAGCAGCAGAAAGGCTGCGTTGCTATAACTTATGCCAGAAACTGTTATATTTTCTGGCACATGGAGGACCAACAATGCACTTAATTTATTAAAGAGGATGTTTCACCATCTCCAGCAGATCCAATTGTTTGCATTGGAAGTGGTGAAAGGTCCTCTTTAAGAGGTATGTACCTCTTAATAAATGAGTTACATCTCCACTCCAGGACACAGAATAACAAGACAGTCTTGATAAATTCCCCCTACTATTTTCTTAGTTAAAGAATTTGTTTTAATGGCCATCCCCTCAAAGCAGTATGTAGTACTCAATGTATTTACAGGCCCAGCTTCTAGCTGGTATAAAATTCTATAGCCGTCCCAGAGGATTGCACATACATTTTATCAGCTGAAACGATTAGTTAATGACAGTTCCACTTTAAATGGTATTTGTGAATGTTTATTAGATTGTTATAGTAACCGTACTACAGAGAATTCAGCATTTTAATAGAACATAGCACAGACACTATATGTTAGTCCCATACTCCCACACACTTTTTTTTTTTTTTTTTTTTTTTTTACAGGACCCGTAAATGACAAATGCCTACCAGTGCTTAAATCACGTACTTTATTGGGAACACAACTATGACTTGTTAACTTAATGATTTTTTATGTTGCTCTTGTAAATCTCTCAGTGTATTGAAAGCAAACTTAAGAAGACTGTCATGGGGTAGAAAAGCTGATTGATTGTGTGAAAGTTCTATTACAATTCTACATGTATAAATAGAATGCAAAGCTGATAAGAATCTTATTGCATGCATACAAAATAAATTGAAAATACAAGAAATAAAGAGTACATTAATGTTTTACAAGAAAGAATTCAATTTGTTATAAAATGTTAGAAATCAGTATATGGTTTCTCTTAAAGAGGACCCATTGGCTCTCTTGACATGTCTGAAATACTTGTATTTCCTATAAAATAATAATGCTAACTTTACATTGAGACTTTTTTCTGCTATTTCTTCTGGAAATATATGAATAAAGTGGCAACTGGGTATAACCAGTAGCAGTTGTTTCCATAGTAAAACTCCAGTCCTGCTGTTCCGATGTTTTTTTCCAGCAGAAGTCCCTGCCGCACTTGACCGATGATGCCAATCACTTTCCTGGGGAAAGGAACCCAGAACATCACTGCTAGTGAGGACTTCCGCCGCAAGAAGACATCGGACTGCGCTGGGAGGCACCAGGGACAGCAGAGGTGAGTATGTTTTTTTTTTTAATATTTTTTTCACTTTCCCCAGACTAATTAAAAAAAAATTAATCCTGAACAACCCCTTTAAGTCTGGTTAATTGCGTTCAAATTGAATTGCATTGAACCTAAGGAGGTGTTCACACTACTGTTATTTAAAGGGGTTGTCCAGGAAATACAGTTTTCCATGAGGAAGCCAAGGAAAGTGAAAAAAAGCAAAACCAAAAATCCTTTCCCTGGTGCTTTGGTGTCTCCCACCACGTTTGGGTCTTGCAGTTCCGGGGGTCTTCTTCCGGTGGAAGCCCTCACCACACGTGATAACCAACGGACACCATTATAGTTAAAGGAAGTCTATCATCATCTTCCAAGTGATAAACATCATACTTTGTCTATGCATTTCACTTTTGTAGGTTTGGAAAAAACAAACAACTATGTGACAAGGCTGTAATTACATCACACGGTCACTATATCAGCGTGTGATATAAACAGGTGCCATAGCCCCTTCAAACTGCTGATCGGGGGGGCTGCAACCTGATCTCTTATTGATGATCTGTCCTAAGGATAGATCATCAATAATAAGCTGGAAAGCCTGTTTAATAAAGCCCAAGAGCCACCATAAAGGGGTTGTACAGGATTTATTTAATATGAGGCCAGGGAAGGTGCTCCAGTGGCTCCCAGCGCTTTCCAGTCCTGCTGCTTCAGTGTTTTCTTCCAGCGAAAGTCCCCACAGCGGCCTTAGTGGTCATGTGCAGCAGAGACTTCCGCTAGAAAAAAACACCGGAGCTGTAGAACCAGACTGTGTTAGGAGACATTGTAGCACAAGGGATAGGTGATTAGGGTTTTTGTTGAAACTATTAACACTTCTGTTTTTGAAAGCATTCTTACTTTGCAGCATGTTTTCCATACATGTCTAAAACTTTTGCACAACACTTTATATGCCATAACTTTGGTTTTGGTACTGTATCTGCATTGTAAGTTTGGTTAGAGTACTGTATCTATGCAGTAACTTTGGTTCTTGTACTGTATCTAGTTGGTAAGTGTCAAATGAGTAAAATAAAATTAAACTGGTGTAGTTCCATCTTCACAAAAGATTAAAGGGTTGTTGCCATCTCAGCCTCGCATGGATGTGATGGGAATAGTCCTGTCTCTGCCTCCCTGAGGTAGTTGCCATTAAGGGAGACAGACGAATGTGGTTGCTCTATACTGTTTCCGTATCTGTCATAGAGGTAAATAAGAGTAATGGAAACAGTGTAGTACATGAGCTAAGCTGTTTCCTTAGCTCCTGAAGCTTTCTGCACTATGCTGTTCCTATTTACCTCTATGGAAGTTATGGAAAAGCATAGAACAGCTGCATTTGGCTGTTGGAGATGCAGTGGAGAGAAATATCAGCCCCAACTGTCGCTTCTTTGTTAGCTGAAAGCAAACATTTGAAGATCTGAAATTGTTATTGACATAAGTGGGGTCCAGAAGTGTCTGACTGGTTGCTTTAAGGTTTAAAGAAGCACTAAAGTACTTTTCCCAATCAATGAGAGAGCTGTGCATCAGATCAGTGCAAGGAAGGAGACAGAATAGTTAAACTGGTGAACTGCAATCTGAATGGAGACTATGGCCGACAGCTGTCCGAACCCCTTCATCCATAATGACAGTGGCCACGAAAAACTACTCATCTCCCAAACACTGCCCTTAAGAATAAATACATTACTATAGTGGCTGCCTGCACAGACCCTGCTGCCACTATAGTAATGTATTAATGCTAAAGAGCAGTAGTCAGGAGGTAAGTGTTTCTCCTGACTGCTGTCTTAGTATTTAGAACAATATTTTTTTTTTATTTCTTTTTTTTTCTTTTTTTCTTTTTGAGTTGGAAGGGACCTCAAGGGCCATCAAGTCCAACCCCCTGCAAAAGCAGGATTCCCTAAATCATCCCAGCTATATATCTATCCAGTTTCCACTTGAAAATTTCAATCGATGAAGAACTCACCACCTCCCGTGGCAGCCTATTCCACTCCCTCACTACCCTTACTGTTAAAAAGTTTTTCCTAATGTCTAATCTGAATCTCCTTCCCCTTAGTTTCATCCCATTACTTCTCGTGCTTCCTTCTGCTAATGAGAATAGGGTAGATCCCTCTGCACTGTGACAACCTTTCAGATATTTAAAAACTGCTATTAAGTCTCCCCTTAGCCTTCTCTTCTGCAAACTAAACAATCCCAATTCTTTTAGCCTTTCCTCATAGGACATGGTTTGTAGACCTTCCACCATTTTGGTTGCTCTTCTCTGGACCTGCTCCAATAAATCGATGTCTTTCTTAAATTGGGGCGCCCAGAACTGTACACAGTATTCCAGGTGGGGTCTGACCAGGGCAGAGTACAGCGGAATAATTACCTCTCTTGATCTAGCTTGAATGCTCGTCTTGATACATCCTAGAATTTGGTTAGCCTTTTTTGCCACCCACCGCACTGTTGACTCATGTTGAATTTATGATCTATTATAATGCCCAAATCCTTTTCCCCTGTACTCTCACTTAGTTCTATTCCTCCCATACTATATATGCCTCTTGCATTACTGTTACCTAGATGTAGGACCTTGCATTTGTCCCTGTTAAATACCATTTTGTTCACCTCAGCCCATTTTTTGAAAAGCACTATACTTTGTGGGGGACAATCAGGACTGCGTGGGCAAAGTAATGGGGAATTATTCTGCTGGGGGGCACTAATGCCCCATTAGTGCCCCCCCCCCACAGTATAATACCCAATTAGTGCCCCCACACATGGTATAATTCCCCCACACAGTATAATACTCTTTAGTGCCCCTCACAGAATATACTACTCCATTAGTGCCCCCTAAACAGTATAATTCTCCTTAATGCCCCCCAAACTATAATTCCTTGATAGTGCTCTCACATAGTATAATTCCGCGTTAGTTCCCCCAACACACAGTATAATGTTCCTCTGTGGCCCCCATACAGTATAATGCCATATTAGTGTCCCTCACAAAGTATAATTCTCCATAGTGCTCTCAACACAATGAAATACCCTATTAGTATTGTATCAGTATAATACTCCATTACATTATGTGGAAGCACCAATAGGATATTATAGCTATTAAGCCCCTTTTTCTTCCCTAACATACCAGTTAGTTAACGTTTTTTGCTCAAACCTGGAGTGCATCTTATTGTCTGATAAATGCTGTATGTATTAAATAATTATATTATACAATAATTTCTTTTTAAGGTCCACATACTGTATGTATAGCTACGGTATTTATTATGCTTCATTTGTCAAGTACTTTGAGAGTGACAGTTCTGTACAATATATATTTTGCTGGAACTCATTTTCGACATACAGTACAATTTATCTACTTTTCAACACAGGATATGATAAAATGGATATTTACAACAACATGTTGTACTAACAACTGACATAACTGATGAAAGCTAATGTTACTTTGTGTAGTTATATATTTCTTAATAGTAATGAAAAAAAGTAATTGAAATCTGCTCTGTTATCAGTTTGTATTAAAATTAGTAAATTAGAAAAAATACTGGAGGGTGTAGAATTCTGTTTGTTTTTGCACAGATCCATATTATAATAACCATATGGAATCTTAATTAATCAGTGAGAAAATAATGTGAATAAAAAATGTCATATTTTGGAGCCATTTTCCCAAAAAAGCATTGGCCCAGATTTACTAATAGTCTGGCAGTGTAAACTTACGCAGTTTGAAAATTCGCCAGATTTATCACAGATACTGATGCTGAATGTTAAATCTGTCATATTTGTAGACTCAGGGAAGGGAATCTCTCTCCTTGTGGAGAGCACCAGTGAAGGTGTGTAGAGTTTTGAATTGCCTTTTGCCCTCTACTAAGCATCTACATATCACAAGGCATTATGGGAAAAGGAGCTGGGAAGCTCAAGCGCCCTCTGTTGGATGTAACAGATTCTCAATTTGCTTTTGACCCACTGAGTCTTGAGAAAACAAAAGGGATTTTAGCCAAGCCAATATCACTCATCTGCATACAGCGCTGTTTCGGGATTTTTGTCCCTCATCAGTGCAGAACAGAGTGAACTGACTGGCTTTGTGGGAGGCAATGAGTGGCTCAGGGAAGGGAATCTCTCTCCTTGTGGAGAGCACTAGTGAAGGTGTATAGAGTTTTGAATTGCCTGATGAGGGCCAAAAATCCCGAAACAGCGCTGTATGCAGATGAGTGATATTGGCTTGGCTAAAATCCCTTTTGCTTTCTCAAGACTCAGTGGGTCAAAAGCAAATTGAGGATTTGTTATATCCAACAGAGGGCGCTTGAGCTTCCCAGCTACTTTTCCCATAATGCCTTGTGATATTTGTAGACTATCTAGTTTACGTTTACACCGTCTTTGTAGGCTTACTTTGAGCCAGAATTTTATGACACACATTTAAGACACAACCCCTTTTTCTACTAATCCACACCAACATATACGAAAGTCGAAACATTTTAGCCCAAACTAGATGTACCATAATAATACTAGTGTCTAGTGTTAACCATAATAGTAAATCTCAACTACTGCTGGACGGGATAAAGAATAAGTGTCAGATCACTGGGGGTCTGACCACTCCATCCCCCAGCAATCAAGAGAACGGGGGATCGAATGTCCCCCTGAAGTGTTCCAAAGTGTTCCTGTGAATGAAGTGCCAGCACGCTTGCATGACAGGCGCTCCATTCCCTTGTAGGGGCTGCAAGGACTGCAGTCTCCAGTAGCCCCATAGATGTGAATGATGCGCCTATCACACAAGTGCACTGACAGATAGGGAATAAGTGTCTTTAATGACGCAACCCTTTAAGCAGGAACTAATAGGGGTCTTGTGTTTTGTACCACCACATAGACCAGTCAAAATAATGTTTACACAGTAGTGATTGGAATTGGATCCCCATTATGAGAAATTGTAGGATTTTCCCTTATATTACCAATGTTTATATTTACCTATATTACATATTTCCTATTATAGTACAATATTACGCAGAGCATGTCAAGGTAAGATGTTTTTCGGGTTGCACTGGATATGAGCACACACAGGTTGATATATAGGCTTCAAACAAGAATTGAAGGTATTTTTATTTTTATAATACCAGTCACCATGAAGCTGACTTTTTTTCCTGGTACATGTAATATATCTGATTCATTGCAAATACATACGGAAATGATGTCACTTAAAAGAGCAGTTACCTTAGGATACACTGTGAGTAATACCACAGAGTGAAATGTAAGCTATATTAACAACGCTCAATGTGCTCTTTAGAAACATGTATAATGCATACCAAACATGGACAATTGTATCTGTATAGAGCTATATCTATTATAACTAAAATACTCTATCCTTGGAAAGTGAATAGCAGTTCCATTCATAGAACAGAGAGAAACAGTAGGAAGCAAAATGCAGATAGAAATATAAGGCATTAAACACTATTTTGAGGTTCTAAAGGCTTACAAGCATAGCTTAAAAGCTGTGATTCTGGGAAAGCGGGAAGGCTTCATGACACAGAAGCCTGTTGTCTGGCCTGTAATTTGATGGCATAGAATTAATGGCCCACAAGCTGTGTTAATAGGCTGATCGCTCCACTTTTTAACAGAATATGTTCTACTAGATCAAAGAGGCTTACAGTATATTGACTAGGCATAGAACCGACATACAACACAATTGTATAATTGTTATTAACACTGAGATGAGGAAAATGTATGCACCCTCTGTTTACTAAAGATTGCTGCACAAAACCATTTTTAATATATATCATAAGAATCTCTATGTTGCTTCTTTAAGGTGCAGTTCTTGCGGGTCAAGTGTTTCAGATTGATTCACATTGCTACTTTCATTAGTGTCATGAATAGCTTTGAAGTGGATATCAAAGATGTATGATGATCAGGAAATCTATTTAGGGCATCTGTTGTATAAACCCCTTGTAAATCCTAAGTGTATCCTTTGTAAATCCTAAGTAGATATAAAGAGCTAAGTGTATCACTTACATGGATTCACAGTATTTCTATAGAAATTCAGGTGGTGATGTCACTGAAGATATGATTATGAAAAAATAATAAATGTCATGGAGAACTAGCCGATGGGATAGATGCAAGTGGATGCAGTGATCACTAGTGCCATGAGACCTTGAGTACAAAGTAAATCTTGAGGGCATGTGAACTTGGTGGCAGGCACCAGGAACACCACTGCTTTATTATTTCCAGGCAGCCATAAATCAGGAGAAAGCACGATACATGGATTTCAGTAAGAAATCTGTAAATCTAATGACATGGTTAAAAATGGTTGCTCTGACCAACTACTTTCTGGACCCAGCTCAAGACAGTGACGTCTGAAGCATAACCTGCTGACAACATAAGTGAATCACAGCATAGATCTTGGATCATAGGTCAACTTAGTGGGCCAGATATAATAATGAAAATCCACCAGAATGCTCACCATTTTTCACCAAAAGACTGGTGTACATGCTTTCGACCGTATTTATTTTAGATACTTTTTGACAATTTCTGCACCTTGTCAGACAAATGGGTGGAGTTTATCACAAATGGGTGATAAAGGGGCAGGGCTTAAAATTCAACGCCATGGTGGAGATTTATCAAGGAAAATGTGTCAGAATTCTGGTGTAAATAGTGCCAAAAAATTGTCTTGTATGCTGTGCGCCCCATTTATCAAGATACTTTTTAGACATTTTGAAGACTTGGATGAAAAAGTGCCGTTGAATATCCAAGAATGGGCAGGCATCATATCAAGGGGCTGGCATGAAGTTCTGACACTATGTGTCAAAAACGCACCAAAATTTCTTAAGCCAACAGTATTAGACACTATCCAGTATCTTGTACAGTTTAAGATCGTCTAGTCTAAATTTGTCTAAAATGAAGACATTAATAGTAAATGGTGCATTTTTTGTTGAAATTAAGCCATCTAATAAGTGGTGTAAAGTTAGACTAAAGTTAAACAGTCTAAAGGTGGTGTCAGATTTAACCGCATCAGCCACAGTCTCACTGCCCCAACTACTTTAAACAGCTCCCATAGTGCTGTAAATGCTGTTAGCGAATAAAAATGATACTTTTCTTATATGTCAGAGCCCAAGGGATGCGTACAAAAAACACTTTTATTCTTTATTCAAATGAGAATCTTGGAGCACAGAGGGAGCTTTCTTCTATTTCTGAGCACTGCTGCATCATCAACTCATCCTCCTGGGCAGTGGGAGTTGATCCAGTGTGAGTTGATCCTCCCACTGCCTAGGAGGATGAGCTGAATGCAGGATGGGCATGTTTAGTGATAATGCAGCAGAAGGGAAAACAAAATGACATTAAAAAACTGGAACCAATAGTGACCATGAAAAGGGGGTATATAGCGCTGCAATACAAAAAACCAAGATCCGGGTGATAAGGGGAACCTGCTTAAGGGCATGGGGAATAAACAATAAACATCCCACTTCATTGAAGGAACAGATTAAAGTTGGAGGTAGTATAGAAGGCCTGGGATATTGGACCAATAGACCCAAGGAGTCCAAGCTTTATCAAAGATTGGGTGAGTATCCGAGATAATGGAATAATTTTTTTCATGGAGCATTAAACACGCCATATCACATCAGTCTCGGAGAGGAATGATTTCCTCCAATTATAGGCAATATGGATAAGTGCTGCCATCAGGATGTACTGGAGCAGTTTATGTTGGGCAAATTTAAAACTGACTGGTTTAAGGCTTAAAAGAAAGATTGGGGGAGAAAATGGAATTGCTTGGCCAAAAAGCCATTGTGCTAATCTGTGTACAGCCGACCATAAATGACAGGCAAGCGGGCAGGACCACCAGATATAGAAAGTAGTGCCTAAAGCATTACAATCTCTAAAACAAAGAGGTGAGACCGCAGGGTAAATGCTATGCAGTCTATGAGGTACAAAGTAGGTCCTATGAAGAACCTTCAGGGAGGATTCCTTAAGGTAACCTGGAAGCTCCCCTTGCTGATGGATTTGCAACAGTCATGCCACTGGGCTGGAGTTAACGTTAAATCAAGATCCAGTTCCCAGGCTGTCATGAAGTCCAGCTTAACATGAGGTGGAGGGGCATTTAGCAAACCATATATAAATGAGAGAGAACCCTTGTTTGCCGCTCTGAAGAGGCATAGTCTCTCAAAATTAGTAGGAGAAATGTCTTGATCACGTAACATGAGGGAGTGTACAAAATGGAAGACCTATGTAGTACAAAAGGCCTCTGAAGGAAGCGGGAGACAATAAAATCTTCTTTGATGAAGATCCTCAGAGGTTACAGAGGAAATCAGCAAGATAGCAGAATCATTCTTTATTTATTTATTTATTTATTTATTTATTTTTTAACAAACAAAGGTACAATAGGTTTACATTAAATTAGCCAAGACTCGTTTGATTATTATAGATCAGAAGGGGTAATGTCTCATTAGGGAAAGGTGGTACAGGGACTTATTAGACCATGCATACCCTGCTAAGAATTCTGTGTAAGGAATATGCAAATAAGACATCATTGGTAAAATGAGGAATTTGCACCAAGCCCCACCTTTGGAAAGTAACTCTCTATAGATTAATACCTGGTTTTAATAGAAATTTAGGGGCATAATCTAGCTACTTTGCACTGATTAGAGACAAAAACCTTGAAACATCTCCAATTCAACGTGATAAGTGTTTATATTTATTTGGAGAAAATCTTAAAGGGGTTCTCTAAGACTGAATATTGATGGCCAATACCATCAAAAACAGATCAGTGGTGGTCTGACACCTGGCACCTATACAAATCAGCTGTCCTCAGCACAGTGTATGGAGCTGAAAGAAGATGGTTCCATACACTGCACAGTGGCCATGATGTGTTTTTGTAGCTCATCTTCCATTCGGGCATCCAACTACATACAGATGTTTAATGAGGGTGCTAGGTTTTGGGACCAGGCTGATCTGATATTGATGATCTTGGGGAACCCCTTTAAGGGAAATTTTCTAAAAAAGATCTTAATTTATTTGCAGTTGGAAAAGAGGGCTCAAAATAGTTATGATAGTTTTATAGCTTCATAACAGTTACAATGGTGGATCAGGATTAATAATGATGTGATGAGTGAGAAGAATCATTGGCTTTGAGTTGCTGCTAGATCTATAAAATAAATTTACCTCCTCATTTGATAAGAATACACGTTGGTCTCGATAAAATTCTGCTGATAACATTGTTTATTGTATTGTATAATGTGCTCCTTTGTTCAATGGGGCAGCGCAGCAGTACTGCAGTTTGTACGGTCAGTGAGCAGCATGGCTCTCCCATCAATCTTAGAAACTGGCTAACCCTTTTATCCCCTTCCCAAAATCCACCATACTATTACGGTGAATGTTGGATATTTAAATATGGTGGCCGCTCAGGAGATGAGTGGCTGCCATAGCCGCCGGGCCTTTCCTTTATTATACAGCAAAGACCTGGTGCGGTGCTAATGCCCACAATCAGTACCCGCACTGATCGCAGGCTTTAAGGCTCCCGACGCCACAGTCAGTTCTGAACAAGGCGCCATTTTGGGTGCTGCCAATTTGGGGATGATCGCCGGTGCCCCTGAACAAGATCTGGGGCCTGTGATCCATTGCCATGACAGCCGGGAGCATATTTAAGGCTCCAATGCTAGTCTGCCATTAATTTGTATTTAAGGCTGCTCTATGCATACATATTAGGTATCCCTTAGGTATCCCTGTGTCTGAAAATGACTGGTCTACAAACCTATAAAAATATTTTTCCCGTACAGTGAACATCGTACTGAAAAAAAAAAACCAAAACAAAAGTGCCAAACTGCCGTTTTTTCGCTGTTTCACCTCTGATAAAAATTTGAATAAAAAGTGATCAAAGCAATAGACATTCCCTAAAATGGTTTAACAAAAAAGTACACCTGGCCTCGCAAAAAAACCCCACCCTATTCATCCCCATACACGGAAATATAAAGTTACGGTTGTCAGAATATGGCGATGTTAAGAAAAATTTTTTTTTTTTTTGCAAAGTTTTAGATTTTTGTTAAAGGGTTAAAATGTAAATAAAATTACAGTGCTGGCCAAAAGTATTGGCACCCCTGCAATTCTGTCCGATAATACTCAATTTCTTCCAGAAAATGATTGCAATCACAAATGCTTTGGTAATAAGATCTTCATTTATTTTGCTTGCAATGAAAAAACACAAAAGAGAATGAAAAAAAAAGTCAAATCATTGATCATTTTACACAAAACTCCAAAAATGGGCCGGACAAAAGTATTGGCACCCTCAGCCTAATACTTGTTAGCACAACCTTTAGACAAAATAACTGCGAACAACCGCTTCCGGTAACCATCAATGAGTTTCTTACAATGCTCTGCTGGAATTTTAGACCATTCTTCTTTGGCAAATTTCTCCAGGTCCCTGAGATTTGAAGGGGGCCTTCTCCAAACTGCCATTTTGAGATCTCTGCACAGGTGTTCTATGGGATTCAGGTCTGGACTCATTGCTGGCCACTTTAGAAGTCTCCAGTGCTTTCTCTCAAACCATTTTCTAGTGCTTTTTGAAGTGTGTTTTGGGTCATTGTCCTGCTGGAAGACCCATGACCTCTGAGGGAGACCCAGCTTTCCGCACACTGGGCCCTACATTATGCTGCAAAATTTGTTGGTAGTCTTCAGACTTCATAATGCCATGCACACGGTCAAGCAGTCCAGTGCCAGAGGCAGCAAAGCAACCCCAAAACATCAGGGAACCTCCGCCATGTTTGACTGTAGGGACCGTGTTCTTTTCTTTGAAGGCCTCTTTTTTTTTCCTGTAAACTCTATGTTGATGCCTTTTCCCAAAAAGCTCTACTTTTGTCTCATCTGACCAGAGAACATTCTTCCAAAAAGTTTTTGGCTTTCTCAGGTAAGTTTTGGCAAACTCCAGTCTGGCTTTTTTATGTCTCTGGGTCAGAAGTGGGGTCTTCCTGGGTATCCTACCATAGAGTCCCTTTTCATTCAAACGCCGACGGATAGTACAGGTTGACTCTGTTGCACCCTCGGACTGCAGGGCAGCTAGAACTTGTTTGGATGTTAGTCGAGGTTCTTTAGCCACCATCCGCACAATCTTTCGTTGAAATCTCTTGTCAATTTTTCTTTTCCGTCCACATCTAGGGAGGTTAGCCACAGTGCCATGGGCTTTAAACTTCTTGATGACACTGCGCACGGTAGACACAGGAACATTCAGGTCTTTGGAGATGGACTTGTAGCCTTGAGATTGCTCATGCTTCCTCACAATTTTGCTTCTCAAGTCCTCAGACAGTTCTTTGGTCTTCTTTCTTTTCTCCATGCTCAATGTGGTACACACAAGGACACAGGACAGAGGTTGAGTCAACTTTAATCCATTTCAACTGGCTGCAAGTGTGATTTAGTTATTGCCACCACCTGTTATGTGCCACAGGTAAGTAACAGGTGCTGTTAATTACACAAATTAGAGAAGCATCACCTGATTTTTCAAAGGGTGCCAATACTTTTTTCCACCCCCTTTTTTATGTTTGGTGTGGAATTATATCCAATTTGGCTTTTTGACAATTCTTTTTGTGGTTTTCCATTGACGACAAATTAAATGAAGATATTATTACCAAAGCATTTGTGATTGCAATCATTTTCTGGAAGAAATTGAGTATTATCTGACAGAATTGCAGGGGTGCCAATACTTTTGGCCAGCACTGTATATAAATTTGATATCCCCGGCATCGTACAGAATCATAAAATACAAGTGACATGTAATTTTTGTAACACCTTAAAAAGGAAGCAGTAAGAAAGTCACACAAATGCACTTTTTCTCCAATTCCACCTCATTCTGAATTTCCAGTTTCCCAGTACATTGTACAGAATAATAAATGGTACCATTATGAAGAACAATTTGTCCCTCAAACATTATGGCCTCATAGCTTCTATAAATTATTTTTCTAACTGTCTTCAGATGGGGTGAACAGCAGTTTTGACATCTGGGCTAAGCTACATGATTTCAGATTAATATATATGTATATATTTTAATCTGTTAATCTAGGAATAAGCACTTTCTGCACACATCAGCACATATGCAATATAAGATGCTTAAACGTATTTCATACATTTTTATCTCTAAATATACACCTATTCAAGTAGAGCCCTTAAATTCAAAGTCTTATTGTACTTAACCCAGCATTTATCAGAATGTCACCTGTTCAGGATTGCCAACCATCCATCAATGTCTGAACAGTTCATATAAATAGGGGATGTTTTCATAGTGTCCTTAAAAAGAAAAAATGCTGCATACAGTATGTCTCTGAATGGGGTCTATTCACATGACTGATATTTCGACATTCCTTTGTAACGAACTGTCAAAATAAACCGCCATGCTTTATTTTTGTCCATTTTCACAGATCCCTCCATACACTGCCGTAGGTGAAAAATACACATTTTTTACATCTGTTTTCACCCACGGTCACCTGAATGTAGGCTTATTCACATGTTTTTGGAATGGCCATCATACGGACATTTTAAAACCCATGAATGTCTATAGGTCTATTCACATGTCCATTTTTTTGACGCACCATTTTACACAGTTCAAAAAAATAGGGCATAAATCAAGTACTCATATTTAGAAAGTAAACCCAATAGCACGAAAATGAAAAAACTAAAATATAACTTTTATTAATATAAACTAAAAGGCCCATGTCAGACGAGAAAACACATTAAAATAGATAGGTGTATATATATATATATATATATATATATATATATATATATATATATATATATATATATATATATATATATATATATATATATATATATATATATATATATATATATATAAGAGGTGGTCTAGTTACAGCCAGGTCTTCCAGGAATCCTCATGTATAAAAGGTAATGATGCAAAACACCCCAATATAAGGGAGTCAGAGAAGAGAACACAGGAAAACCTCAGACCACATTGCAGCATATGCAGATCAGCTTAGCCCTCAGATAATGGGAGAGCTGTTATATACTTAAACAGGTGAAAAAGCAAATTATCACCTGAACACACACACTGAGCAGGAAACTTGCCCATTCAGATAAAGTGAGCTAGACAAGGTAACAAACCCTAAAAAGGGGTAACCCAGCTAGTCCCCCTCAGTAAAGCCCCTCAACACGTTTCCCCCTACGGGTTCATCAGGAGGGTATAGATTTAAAAAAAACATGCCGATATGTATTATGTTAGCAGCCGCAGTTATATAGTATGCCAGTACTAATATGCAATAGAGGCTGTTCTTTAGCTGATGCCCTAATGGTGGACAGCAGCAAATAATAAGACTCTATGCCAATATGCACTGAGCAGTAGCAGCCACAGTTAGTTATTATATCAATACAAAAGTGCAGTAAAAACATGTGAAGATAGCCAACCTTTACACAGCCAGACGCCTAGCTCATATAGCGCTAAGCCCACCCCTTTAGCACGCCTCTATCTTTGACATCAAAAGACCCAACCAATAATGTGGTGAGTCCCTCCCACCAAGGTCGGAGGCTCGTACTAGTGGGTGTACCTGTTGGTATGGAGACGGGGAACGCTGTGCTGCTGGCATCGAATCAAAACAAAGGTAAGGAGAAGGTGAAGTAAACAAATCAGCCCCATGAATGTCCAAAAGAAAAAAAAAAAAAAAAAAAAGAAAGCTACAGAGTGTCAGACATACGAGCCTCTTTGCAACAACAAAAAGATGAAAGTCCGCACACTTATCCAAATTAGATGAAGTTGAAAAACTGGTAAACTACTCATTGAAGCACAAACAAGACTAACAGCGATGTCATGATAAGATGAAACATGCAGCACTAAAATAACAAACACACCTAACACAGTAAAGCCCCCTATATGAAGGGAAAAATATTAATTTTTTTTTTCTTTTTTTCTTTTTTTTCTCCCCTCTCTTCCGGACAAAACATGAGGCATGCATCCCAAAAGAGTGAACATCAATCACTTGAGATGGGTATGTAATGTATATGCAGATTAACCAGACTCAATAAGTCATAAATATAGAATAGAAAAGGAAAAAATATCCACATCTAAATGAACGGAGTAAAGGAAATGGATTTATTGAGGCCATGAGGTTTAACCGATTGAAACTTAAAAATCCATCTGGTTTCCTGTTGTAAAATCAACCGGTCCCAATTGCCACCCCTAATAGGGGGAGTGATGTGTTCAAGACCTTGGAACTTAAGACACTTTGGATTGCCTTCATGCTTTTCCCACACATGAGATGATAACGTTTTATCTTCTTTCCTCAGGATATAGCCCACATGGTCTAATATCCTGCTTCAAAACTCTCTTTTAGTTTTGCCAATGTAGTTAAGGGGACAGGAACAGCACAATACACCACCCCAGTGGTACGACAATTGATAAACTGTCTGGTGTGGTATGTGACACCTGTAGATACACAACATACACTGTCACCCCTGGCTATATAATCGCACGCCTTACACGAAACACATTTGAAAGATCTCGGGCTAATAGATGCCGTAAGGTGTAGATTGATCTGGTTTTGGTTAAGGGCTCCCACAAAGTTCCAGAACTCGTCCTCAGAGCCCATCCATAATATCAAAAGGTCATCTATGTATCTGAACCACAATGAAATCCAACCAGTCCATCTCTCAAAAAGCTCGGTAAAGATGAGGCGCTCCTCCCACCAGCCGAGAAATAAATTTGCGTAAGTTGGCGCAGCGGAACTGCCCATGGCGGTTCTGCGCAGCTGGTGGAAGAAATGCCCGTCAAATAGAAAATAATTCCAAGTGAGGATGAACTGAAGGAGCTCAAGAAGGAATTCATTGTGGGAGGCTAATTTGATATGTCTACTCTGTAGAAAGTGCCTCACAGCCCCACACCCCTTATCATGGGTATGGAGCTGCAGAGTGCCTCAACTTCCTGAGAGGCCAAGTAAGTACCAGACGGTAAAAAAATATCCTGTAAATGCCTCAAGACATCCATAGTGTCTTGGACATAGGAAGGTAGCATCATGACGAAGGGGTGCAGTAATCTATCGATGTAGACACTGGCCCCTTGCGTCAGACTTCCTATGCCCGAGACTATGGGGCGTCGTTTTAGAGGACTGAGTCCTTTGTGAACTTTGGGGAGACTGTAAAAAGTTGCTGTAACAGCAAAGGCCGTACACATAAAAGCCTTTTCCTTTTTACTGATTAAACCTGCATCTAATGCCCTAGTCAAAATTGCTTCAAGTTCACTTCTAAAGATGATGGTGGGATCAGAATCCAGAGTTCTGTAAGTATCTGTGTCCAAAAGTAAGGCATGGCACATATTAACATATTACCAACATTACCGCCTTTATCTGATGGTTTGATAACCACGTCGTCGTCATTGGACAGCGTTTTTAGTGCTTGTAATTCCCCAGTATTTAAGTTATGGCCCTTGGCCAAACCATCCTGGGGTAAGTGTAGCAATGCTTGTGTGACCATGCCTTCAAAAACATTAATCACACCCGTAATTGTGCGGGCATTCATCTTTTTGTTGTTGCAAAGAGGCTGACACTCTGTAGCCTTTTTTTTTTTGTTCAATCTTTGTCCATTTTGACTGACATATAAATAAACATATGAATAGACCCATAGACTTCTGTCACACCATGTAAAGGAGCCCCCTAAACGGACTTAAACAGATCGACATGTCCTGTTTTCATGTAAATCAAGCCTAAGACTTTAAAGGCCCATATTCTCTAGAGAACTAAATATCCCAATTTTCAGCATAGACAGAAATGTTTATTCATCTCATGCCATCTTCCTAATCCACCATGTTGACATATTGGTTTCTGCTCTAGTGAAGCAAACAGTATAGCTGAACTAACCAAACACATACATACTAAAGTCAGTATAGACAGTGGTTTGATGCTTTTATAGAGTTTTTGTATATAAAAGCAATAACATGAAGCATCAATAATAAAGTCAAGTTGGGTATTATATGATCATGTGGGTGACATCCTGACTTTTTTTTAGAACTTGAACCAAATTGTGTAATAGTTGTTTTATGTGGTGTTGAAAATTCAGCTTGCTCATGAAAACAACCACATTTATGTGCTATTTATAATAATGGTGTCGTCTTATGAGACAGAGCAGCCTTTGGGGACCCTCAAGCACCAATACCATGTGCTACTGCTATCCTACACACAGTATTCCATCATTTAATGTATCCCATTATTTAATATATTTACAGAACTAGAACTATAGAAGATAAAAATGTGAAAATTATAAATGGAGTGTTTATCACCGTCTAAAATAGTAATATTCATTAGCAAGAACGTATTGTATACAGTCACAGCTTTGTATAGAAAAAATAATTGTACTTTGTATAAATATATCCTGCAGAAAACACTTGGTTTCATTTAAATATAGTTACTGTAATTACAGAAACCTGACAACTTTATTTTCTAGTTTTAAAACAAGTCCTTTCATGTTTGATGAATTCTTTAAATACATGTTTATTGCTCTGTCTGTTCTGGTATGACAGATACAGAATCATTCTGAGTGA
The DNA here is from genome assembly GCA_947044405.1 of Leptodactylus fallax. Lineage (NCBI taxonomy): Eukaryota > Metazoa > Chordata > Amphibia > Anura > Leptodactylidae > Leptodactylus > Leptodactylus fallax. The sequence goes on from CAMRHE010000202.1 coordinate 1,935,962, forward strand.
GTGGCATCATACATAATAATTTGTCCGTATGTCAGTAGAAGAGCAGAAATCCACAGCTCTCATTTTAATGATGAAACATTATTGGAATCAGTGCCTTTTTAACATATTGGTGGGTCCAGTGCAAAGGTTTCACAAGTGGGCTCCCCCACTACCACTTAAAGAGAATTGGTCAGCACGTCTGAAAAGCCCAATGACATACACAATCTGAGCATTTCATGATAAGAATTCAGCCGTTGCAAAGATATAAGCCCTTTTTTTTGTTGATGCAAATTAGGGTACAAAATGCGTGCTAATACTGCATGACTTACAGCACACAGAGACCCACTTGGTTAGTATACTCAAATTTGCATTAACAGTAATAAGACTTATAGCTTTGGAATGAACAGTTATGGATAAACTATTCACCAAAATGACAGAGCCTATCAAACGATGTATGTCATTGGCATTTCAGACCTGGTGATAGGTCCTCTTTTAGACATACTACAGCATTCCAAATGGACACTGCTAAACTATTTTGCTTTATATTATTTTGCTATAATGTGCCACTATCTGTATATAGTTTGCATCTTCCTTATGTGTTTTTCCCACTTATAAGGATATTACACTGTCTTGATGGTACACCCCTCCTTTTTTAGAGCCATGGTCCAGCCCAACCATCAGTTGGCTGGAAGTAAGTGGAGAAGACTGAATCTTCAGTCAGTTCTATAGAGTTGAGTCTTTGATTAACAGTTGAGCAGACCACTGAGAGAAAGTCCATTACGGCCTCTGAGGGAAGTGGTGTTTAAGGGCTCCTGCTAGAGTCTTTGTCCAGCGTCACCATTGCTGCAGCCTTGAGACAGCAAAGAAATCTGCTTTCAGACTCCTGAGAGCAGAGAGAGTGCCAAGTTGGAGGAGAAGTTGAGTTTTACTAAAGCCTACCCATCTGGGATGCTTTATCTGAAGCAGTTATCTCAGTAAAGTTGCATCATTTGGTGCAACTGCAACTACTGTCTCCTGAATCATTCCTGCATTTAGTATCAAGGGCCCTTCCAACCGCCATCACCTTGCTTAGTTAAGAGACTCATCACAACTGGAAATACCCCCGGAGAAACTATCACCACCATCAGGTACACTGCAGGCCCCTTCAGCACTGCCCTAACTGGGACTGTTCCAGTGGATCCAGAATGGATGAGGGGGCTCCCCCACTGCCATAAGTTGTGGTGTAACATGAAGCTCCTGGGCCCTATTGTGAAATATGTAATATATATTATAGAGAGGACTTTTGGTCTCCTCGGATTCTGCATCCATTAGCAATTGCTAATTCTGTACTCCTATATCTATGTCCCTGACCATAGGGCCTGGTGCAGGCAGGGCCGGCATCAGCGCCTGGCAAACTTGTTGGAGATATACAACAGCCAGCTTTGTCTCTATATTTGCTGGATTGACTGCAGTTCACATTTATGACACTAGATGTATCTGTTACTAAATGCTTATCTGTAGACACTCTGTACTTTTGTTGTTTTGATGCTGGTTGATATACACATCCTGTTTTGTTAGTGTATTTGCTGAACTGGATCTGTTATTCACCATGTGAGGTGATCTTCTCTTACTGCACTCATGTTTCACTAAAAGTTTGTTCCTGTTATATACAAATGTCTATCTGGTTTTGAATCTGCCACATCCAGGAATCGCACTCTGCAACAGGTTATGGGCCCAGTGATCAAATGAATCTCCAGTGATCAAATGAAGCCTCAGTAACCAGATAAACCCCAGTAAACAGAAGCGGCCCAGGCAGAGTGAAGTCCAGAACGGAAGACAGTGCGGCAGATGCAGAAATCAACATAAGGAAGCTTCCACAGAGATATCTCCTGTACAAAAGTAAGACTGTTCCTATATTTATAAAGGAGGGAGAATGGCCTGTAGTTCAGAACCTAAACTATCAGTGGCCAAGGTGAACAATGGCAATTATCAGCTATGGAAATTTAAAGTGGAAATGCCATTATCCAGGGATGACTTGTGGGAAGTTATCACTACAGAGAGACCACAAGATGATTATCAGGACTGGGACAGGAAAAACAGATGGGCACGGGCCACTATAAGCTTACTAGTAGAAGATGATCAGCTTATTCACATACACAGTGAGAATAAAGCAAAAGGCATGTGGGATGTACTGAAAAGACTGCATAAGAGATCCAGTTTAAACAGCAAGTTGTTTCTGCTGAGGAAACTCTACAAAATGAGGCTTAGTAGAGAGCAGGACATGCAGGAGCATATAAATGCCATGCTGGAAGTGATCACACAACTCAGATCAGTCGGCGAGAATATAACAGACAGTCATGCTGCAGCCATTTTATTATGAAGTTTACCTGACACATACACTGCACTGATCAATGCGCTGGAGACACGGCCTGAGACAGATCTGACACTAATATTTGTAAAGACCAGGCTCATAGATGAGTATCAGCGAAGAAAGGAGTTTACACATGATTATAGAGAAACTCAGTCCAAGACAGCTCTTAAAGCTACAGACACAAGGTCACACAGGAAGGAAACCAGAGTGTGCTTTAGATGCCACAGACAAGGACACATAAAGAAAGACTGCAATATATGGAAAGCTGAGCAGGTGAGGCAGCATCCCTCTTATACTAAGCAGAAAGTCAAAGCCACAATTTCTGATTCAAGTGAAGGGAAGTGGAATGCCACATTTAAAGTGACAGGCAACCATAAATTGCAAGGCTGGTGCATTGACTCTGGAGCAACCAGTCACATGACAAGTGATAGAAGTTTTTTCACAGAACTTGATCTGAATAACAAAGAGACTATTTACCTCGCAGATGGGAGTAAAATATGTGCAGAAGGATATGGGAATGGAACCCCTGTATGCCCCAATGATGTGGGACACAATTTAGCAATATCAGTAAAAGATGTACTGTATGTTCCTGATCTAGAAGGAGGACTCTTATCTATGAAGCGTCTGATAAGCAAAGGACTCACTGTAAAATTCCAAGGTGACAAGTGTTCTATCCTAGAGGGCAAGCAGATGATAGCAAGTGCCAAGTTGGATGATCATCTATATCACCTCAACACAGTGAAGGAGCAGGTGAGACTATGCACACATAAGCACAATGATTGTATACACGTGTGGCACAGGCGTTTAGGTCACAGACACCCAGAATGCATACAGGAACTACAAAAGAGGAATCTGACAAAGGATCTAAAAGTATCCCCTTGTTCAGTTATTGTTAAATGTGAATGTTGCATTAAATCCAAAGCTACAAGAGCAACACTTCCTAAAGCAAGTCACAACAGAGCTTCAAGACCTCTTGATCTAGTTCACAGTGATGTATGTGGTCCCCTAAACTCACCTACACCTGGAGGCAACAGGTACATAGTGACTTTCATAGATGACTATTCAAGATACACCGTCACTTACCTAATGCAACACAAGAGTAAAGTTTTTGACAAATTACAGGACTATGTAGTAAGGACAAGTAACAAGTTTCAGCGAAAACCTCTCATACTTCGGAGTGACAATGGAGATTAATTCACAGGACATAAAATACAAGAGTACTTAAAGCAGAATGGAATAGAGCATCAAAAGACAGTCCCCTACACACCAAAGCAAAACAGGGTAGCTGAAAGAAAGAACAGAACTCTGACTGAAATGATCAGATTAGGGACAAGAATCTCTCACATTGAGGAGAGCACCAGTGAAGGTGTGTAGAGATTTTAATTGCCTTTTGCCCTGTACTTAGCATCTACATATCACAAGGCGTTATGGGAAAGGAGCTGGGGAGCTCATGCGCCCTCTATTGGATGTAACAGATCCTCAATTTGATCTGTTACATCCAATAGAGGGCGCATGAGCTCCCCAGCTCCTTTCCCATAATGCCTTGTGATATGAAATGATCAGATGCATGCTGACAGACTCTGGATTACCACAAAAATATTGGGGTGAAATAGCAATGACAGCCACTTTTTTGCAAAACAGACTCTACTCTAGAACAATGGAGAAAACTCCATATGAACTGTGGCACAATGAGAAGCCGAGTGTAAAACATTTAAGAGTTTTTGGATGCAAGGCGTTCATCTACATTCCAGAAGAAAAACGCACCAAACTTCAAAACAGAGCATTTGAAGGCGTCTTTGTTGGATACAGTGACAATGTTAAGGGTTACAGAATCTTAAATCTCAAAACTGACAAGGTTACCATTAGCAACAGCATAACTTTTGTTGAAGATCTGAGAGACAACAGAGGAAGTAAGAACAGAAGAGAAAACTGACACTGATCAGCCAACATCTGTAACTTCTGAACAACCAGTTGAAGTGAGAGCACACTCCATCAGTACTGAAGAACAGACACAACCAAGCTCACACACAGAACCACGACGCTCGATGAGAGAGAATAAAGGTAAACCACCTGTATGCCTCTCATACAAGGCAAGCACTTCCAGTTCTAATGAACCTGCAACTTGCGAAGACATATCTCAGCTTTGTAAGGGTTAACTATATTCTACAACAAGGTATACAGAGAGCACAGGGGATGAAATGTTATGAAGACAGACTGCATAGTTTATAGACAAAATACAGACTCGAAGTCTGGGAAGAAATGTCAACAGCTCTGCTGTTCTCAGCAGAACTACTACTCTCAAGATAAGGAGGACATTCAGATAAGGTGAAAAGGAAAACATCTGGGGTGATGGGTAACTGAACAAATTTGTCTGATAACGGAACTGGAAAGACCAAATATGTACATTGATCACATGACTGTTATGTAACTGAGCTTACCTTTAAAACTGTATTGAACTACGCAATAAAGTAGAAACTGTTCATACACGATACCTGTGTATGTCTTGTTTCCCGAGCGCTCGAAACTGGTTATTTATTTAATTAGGCTTACGGTGACATCCATCCCGGGGGAGATTAACCCCCGACAGAAATTGGCGACCAATGACGTGGGGCTCGAGATCGTCTGATGTGCAGCCGATAGAGTGCCGACCCACTCACCGATCGACTTGAGGACAGGACCAGAGGACCTCAGATAGATAAAAACAGTACTGTGAAGGTAAGCCTTTGATCTTGCCAATTAGTATATCTGAGGTTCCTGTGTGTCTATTCTCTGTATCGATGAGTGAGGTAAGCTGCTGCATGTTTATATGACATCTTGATGCCAATTGTATAGTACGGAAGAACCTAAAAGGGACATGTCACCTGTAAATGATATGGAAATTGTTTTCTTTGCTTTTTGTCTTACCTGTTTACCTGTCTACTGATGTTTGCATGTTACCTGTGTTATAAGATATAAGGCTGCAAAGAATGGGGAAAAGTTCTCTATTCTTAACCCCTAGAGTCTAGAGTTGCGGACAAGGTTCCGAACTGAGAAGCACAGAGTGATTGAAAAGTCCTTGTTTTGGAAAACTAGCCTCCAGCCGTGTCTGGACGGTCAAGGTCGAATGGGACCTGAGTAGTAGCACGAAGGACTTAGTAGAATCCGCGAGAGGTGCGTGCAGTGATTTGGGAGTGTTTTGGTAAGGGGACACAGGCAGAAAGTTGAGCCTGTGGAAGCCATTAGGCATTGCCCTGAGCACTACTCCTGAACTTGCACAAGTAGAGTAGTTCATAGAAGACAGAAGAGTCTGTCTGGGAGTTCTCACTAAGTAGTCATAAGTGACCCTCTATTGTCTCAAGGTTGCCCTAGAGGAGTGAGAGACTCATCGGCTGATTAGCTACCAGCCAAGATGGGGAAGGGACCATCTAAGATATGGTACACCCCATGTGAACTAATAGAGATAGGGGAAGGGAAAGAAGTAGCCACACAGGTAAAGAAAATTCTGAAAAAAGCAGGAATACACAAAACTGGGTTAGTAGACAGTAAATTTTGGAATCAGTGGAGATTAGATCATGTGGGATTGATTTAGGACAGTAAATTGCAAAGAGGCATATATGGAAGAAAGGAAGCAATAGAATAGGATAAGGGGATGATAGTTCAGGAAATAATGAATCACCCCCACCTCACTCCGAGAATCAGGCTTGAAGGGAGACATCCCCCTTCTCAGTATTATTGTTTAATATAACCCATCTTATCTCCCAGTTCTGTATGAAATATTACTTACTTTAACAAAATACTCAGAGAATCTGATATAGTGCAAAGAGAAAAACTGTCCACCATCGGTATGATGTTTATTGGATTATGTATTATATATATGTCAACCTGTATTTGTAATATTCATTATGTTTATATCAATGCCAGGATTCAACTTTTATGCTTTTTGTAAAATTAAATCCGCTTTCAGGAAATGTCCCCTAAAAAGAAGAAACTAGGATATTGTGATGTTCCACAGGGGTTCAACTTTTGGTTGGAATCCAGTGAAGAAAATTCTAAAGTCTGTGGGGTTTGGAAAAGATTTGAAAATTGTACAAAAATAGTAATATGTAATTTTGGTGTCAGTATTAACTGCTATCTGCTTGAATTGTATTCCTGTATTCTGTTGTAGCGCTCTGCAGATGTTCTGCAGGGAATAACCAAAACATTAATTGACTGCCAAGTAGCTCCAAGGACGTTGTATCTGATATGATGCGCACACAGAAAATCACAAGCTGAACATGATGCTGTTACCCAGTAATGTTACATGTCAATTATTACAAAGTGAAACTTGGCTTTGGGCCTCCGGGGTCCGCAGCCTGTGTATGATGACTATTTATGCCCAAAGGGAAAATATTTTGATAAAAGTGTTAGCCTAAGGTTAAATGGAAAGTAAGGTACAATGACAATATATATGTGTAAAATATTCAAGAACATACTCAAACATATGAAATTATGTCTTGTACTATGTTATGTGAATTTATTGTCTTGCCTGTTATCTGAAGTAAGGTATCTGTTAAAAGAGAGAAAGGTGAATCAGTAGAAGTTTATGGAAGACTTCTCACTAAAACGGTGGAAGCTTTAGATCAAACTGATCCTGTAGAAACCTCATTTCAGGGTTGCAGGATACTCACTAGGTATTTAGTCTCAGACACATCAGATAACATTCTTGGTACAGATGTGATGGGAGTATTAGGTTGTAACATCATGTTGCATTCATCAGGAGAAGCATATGTAAAAGTCACACATACTAACCATGAGATTTTATGCTTGTTATCTGCCGAGTTAAGTACACCAAATTGTATTTTTGTCCTCACTGAAGAAGAAAACGTACTGTTATCCCAAGTGCCAACAGCATTATGGGCAACTGGGAAAACAGACTTGGGTAAATTGGATGTACCCCCTGTTATGGTAACCCTGAAACCTGGTGCTCAGCCACCCAGGATTAAACAATATCCTCTGACCCATGCCCAAGAGGATGCCATAGCAGTAACAATAGTGGAATTAGTGAAAGCAGAGGCATTGAAGGAATGCACTTCTGTAGCAAACACTCCTCTTTTCCCAGTGAAGAAAAAGGGCAAAAAGGGAGAACCAGACACATACCGTATGGTTCATGATCTTAGGGAATTGAATAAAGTAACACTACTTGAAACCCCAGTGGTACCTAACCCACACACCCTGCTGTCAGCTGTCCCCACAGGTACCACCTGGTACAGTTGTATAGATCTTTCCAATGCATATTTTTCTGTGCCTTTACACCCCGATTGCCAGTATTTGTTTGCATTTACATTCAGGGGTAAACAGTACACTTGGACAGTACTACCACAAGGGGCGCAAAACAGTCCTAACCAATTCACAAGGTGTCTCACACTTATCATGAGTACTTGGTATTTTCCACATGATGATGTCATTTTGTTACAATATGTTGATGACCTTCTTCTTTGTGCTCCAGACAAACCAACCTGTGAAGCAGCGACCATCAGCCTGTTGTGTTTCCTCTACCAGAACGGCTGCAAGGCCAGCAAGGATAAGTTGCAATTTTGCAAACAAAAAGTGATATTTCTAGGACACTGTCTTGGCCAAGGTACCAAGCACCTGTCAGATGAGAGGACCAAGGTGGTGAGAGACATGCAGGTGCCAACCTCTCATGCTCAGCTACGTACCTTTTTGGGACTGGTATCCTACTGTAGGCCATGGATCAGATCTGCATCTCTGACCATGCAACCTCTGTACGATAGCCTCTCCTCAAAACCATTCAGCCTCACACCTGAGGCCTTGGATGCGTTTTACCAGCTGCAGTTGCAGATAGTCAGTGCTCCGGCCCTAGGCCTACCTGACTATCAGAAACCTTTTCAGCTCTACGTGACTGAGATGATGGGACATGCAACTGCAGTTCTCACACAACAACACATTACAGCTCAAGGTTAGATGCTGTAGCCAGGGGGACCCCCTCCTGTGTGCGTGTTGTCCTCTCAGTACAAGCGTTGCTTGAGAAAAGCTCAGACATTGTCCTAGATCATATACTGGTTGTGTATACACCTCATGACATCCATGCTATCCTCACACAGTTAGACAGACGTCACCTTTCTTTGGCACGGCAGTGCAAAATGGAATTTGCTCTGCAGTCCTCCTCAAACATCTCTTTTCAACGCTGTTTAACTTTGAATCCTGCAACTCTTCTTCCTGTAGGAGTTCATGATTCAAAAGGGGGGGTGGAAGATGAGATATTTTTAAATTCCCTCTCTGAAGAAGAACTGTTTGACAGCCAGCATGAACATGATTGCGTGGCTCTTATGTCACAGGAAACAGTGGGATTTGACCATGTCACGCATGTGCCATTACAAAATCCTGATTATGAGATGTTTGTGGACGGCTCAAGGTATCTGACAGATGAAGGCAAATTTGTTACAGGGTATGCTGTAGTCACTGAACATGACATCATAGTCCAGGAAGCTCTTCCACCACACATGTCAGCCCAAGAAGCTGAGCTTAAAGCCCTTATGGAGGCTTGTAAGACAGCCAAAGGTAGAACAGCTAACATATACACTGACTCCAGGTATGCTTTTGGCATTGCACATGATTATGGTCCGATATGGAGGGCAAGGAACTTCCTAACGGCCCAGGGCAAGCCAATTAAGAATGGAGATGTGGTAAGTCGACTGATGGAGGCCATACTGCTCCCAAAGCAGCTGGCAATTGTGAAAGTCAGAGCTCACGCAAAAGGAAGGGACCCTGAAAGCTGTGGAAATGAGAGAGCTGACAGAGCAGCCAAGGCTGCAGCACTCCTGGCCAGAAGGGGTCCCAACCAGGTGAGCAAAATGGACATTGACCTAGCAGACCCAAAAGGGCTGTTCTCAAAGTTCACCAGTGTGGAAATTGAAAGATGGAGGAAAGCAGGTGCTACAGACGGTGATGGTATGTGGAAAATGGGGGATCGATTATGTCTGCCCGCAGCAGTCTACCCCCAGATGGCTGGCTTGGCCCACGGTAAGGTGCATGCCTCTCGAAATGCCATGGAGTCATTAGTGGGTAAATTATGGTTTGCCCCAGGTTTTGGAAGAGCTGCTAGTAACCACGTAAAAGCATGTCACATATGTGCTCTACACAACCCAGGGCAGGTAGTTAAAACACCCACCAAGTGTACACCAAAATCCCTGTACCCATTTCAGAGAGTACAGATAGATTACATACAGTTGCCTAAGTCTGGAACATACGAGTATGTATTGGTCTGTGTGGATTTGTTTTCAGGATGGCCTGAGGCCTACCCTGTGAGCAAAGCAACCGCACAAGCAACTGCCAAGAAACTGATGTCTGAGCTTGTGTGTAAGTTTGGAGTGCCCGAGGTGATTGAGTCTGACAGAGGTACACATTTCACAGGTGAGATAATGAAAGAAATAATGTCTGCACTAGGGATTGAGCAAGCTTTCCACACACCCTACCATCCTCAGAGTTCAGGCAAAGTGGAAAGGTTGAATGGTACACTTAAGTTGAAGATTCAGAAAGCCATGGCAGAGACAGGAAAGCCCTGGCCTGAATGCCTGTCTCTAGCCTTATATTCAGTAAGAACTACTCCTAACAGGAGGACAGGGTTGTCACCATTTGAAATATTGTTTGGAAGTGCACCCAAAACAGGATTGTACTTCCCTCAGACATTACAGCTTAATTATGACAGTGTTGCCAGCTATGTACAAGATTTGTGTAAAAAAAAAAACTGAAACAAACACATAAACAAGTGTTCTCTTCTATTCCAGACCCTTCTGATTTTTTCAGGAACGTATAGCTTGCAGCCTGGTGATTGGGTGGTCGTGAAAAGACACTCCAGGAAATCTCTTGAACCCAGATATGATGGCCCCTTCCAGATATTGCTGACAAACTGCCACCTCAGTAAAGTTGGAGGGAAAATCTACCTGGATACACGCTTCACATTGCAAGAAAGTTGAAGCGCTGAGAAGGAAATGGAATACAGTTAACCAATATGTAAGATAGGATGTTATTTTTAACCTCTTCAATGGAGAATACATCATAGATGGCACACAAACAGTGTGAAGGTATTCATTGAACTTGATTAAAAATAAATTCCTAAAATGGGGGAATTGTAAGGGTTAACTATATTCTACAACAAGGTATACAGAGAGCACAGGGGATGAAATGTTATGAAGACAGACTGCATAGTTTATAGACAAAATACAGACTCGAAGTCTGGGAAGAAATGTCAACAGCTCTGCTGTTCTCAGCAGAACTACTACTCTCAGGAAGATAAGGAGGACATTCAGAGAAGGTGAAAAGGAAAACAGAAGGGGAAGCCAGTAAATGGATAAAGGCTGTTTAGAAGAATAAGATCCATGCATGACACTAAAACATGGACACTTACAGAACTACCACCTGGAAGGAAATCCATAGGTTGTAAATGGACTTTCAAAGTAAAATACAATGCAGATGGTACAGTGGAGCGATACAAAGCAAGACTCGTAGCCAAGGGATATTCTCAAAAATATGGAGAGGACTATGATGAGACATTTGCGCCAGTAGTCAAACATGCTACAATAAGAACTTTGCTGACAGTAGCCGCAATAAGGAAAATGCAAGTAAGACACTTTGAAGTAAAAACACTGTTTCTACATGGCGAGTTAGCAGAAGATATCTACATGGAACAACCACCAGGATTCAAAGATGAGCAAAGACCAGACCTAGTATGCAAACTACAGAGGAGTATATATGGTCTACAGCAAGCCGCCAGAGCATGGAATATGAGAATAAATGAAGTGCTTACACAGGAGGACTTTCAGAGGAGTAAAGCAGACCCCTGTTTATACACAAAGAAATTGGCAGACAGGTGGATCTATGTACTCATTTATGTGGACGATATTCTGATTTGTTTCAAGCAAGAAGGGGATGAAGGAGAAATACTCCAAACCCTAAATCAGGACTTTGAGACCAAAGATCTTGGCAACGTAAATAATTATCTTGGCATTCAGATTGAGAGAGAGGAAGATGGCAGCTTCTTTCTGAACCGAAAACACAAAATACAAGAAATAATTGAGACATTTGGAATGGAAGATGCAAAACCAGTAAAATCTCCCATGGAAACCAACTACCTGAAGAAGATAGACAGCCAAGATACGCCACTACCAACTAACACTCAGTACAGGAAAGCAATAGGGAAATTGCTGTACATTAGCACCGCTACAAGGCCTGACATTGCAGCAGCAGTTGGAATCCTATGTAGAAAGACTTCAACACCAAGTCAGATGGACTGGAATGCTGTGAAGCGGGTCATTCGCTATCTTAAAGGGACTTTACACTACCAGCTAAAGTTACTAGCAAGTGATGAGAGCACCCTGACAGGATATGCGGATGCTGATTGGGCCGGAGATACCAGTGACAGAAAATCTACAACTATTAAAAGACTTGGGTCAGCCACAGATGAAACCAACGAGAATCTTTGAGGACAATCAAGGATGTCTTGCACTTGCGCAGATGGAAAGAGTTAGCTCGAGAACCAAACACATTAATGTGAAGTACCATTTTCTGAGGGATCTTCAAGAGCAGGGACTTCTTGAGTTACTTTATTGCCCGACTGAGGATATGACAGCAGATATCCTTATCAAGCCCCTGACCGTTGAAAGACACTTGAGGCTTCCAAAGAAGATGGGCCTAACAGACTAAGCCTTAGCTGTTGAGAAGGGGTGTTGGAGATATACAACAGTCAGCTTTGTCTCTATATTTGCTGGATTGACTGCAGTTCACATTTATCACACTAGATGTAGATGTTACTAAATGCTCATCTGTAGACACTCTGTACTTTTGTTGTTTTTGATGCTGGTTGATATACACATCCTGTTTTGTTAGTGTATGTGCTGATCTGGATCTGTTATTCACCATGTGAGGTGATCTTCTCTTACTGCACTCATGTTTCACTAAAAGTTTGTTCCTGTTATATACAACTGTCTATCTGGTTTTGACTCTGCCACATCCAGCAATTGCACTCTGCAACAAAACTCAGGCAAGTGCCAGGGTCTCAGGTTCAGTCCACTCCAGTAGGTCTGCCTCAGCAAAAAACAACCAATTTCATATTTTTTTTTTTATTTTGCTGCAGTGCACATGAGTTACTTCAAAAGGGTTCGACTGATGCCAGGGCCTGTTTTAGACAAAGTGGGGCCCTAGGTAATTTTACAGGTGGGGCCCTAAATTCTAAGACATACCCAGTGGTGGAACTACTGCCATAGCAGCTGCTATGGGGCCCGTGACCTAAGCGTGCCTGGTGGGCCCCTGCTGCTTTTGATTTTTAAGTATGCCATTAACTGCTGGAGTTATTCCAGCAGGCAACGGGCCCTATTTACTTACTGGTCTCCACTCCTGCCCATGGCCGCCCGCACTTCCCCTTCAGCCCTCCAGGGAGCCCCGTGCATCACATTTCACGTCACTGACACTGAACAGTGTCAGGACTTCACTGAAAAGGATGTGATATGAAATGCACGGGGATTGGTAAATACAGCTACGGGGCCGGGGGAAGGTGAAAAAAAAAAAGGTCTTACTTACCTCTCCTGTGCTTCAATTTGAATTCCTGCTGTCTTCAGCCCTCTTTAATGATGTCACAAACGGCACATGGCACATTGATGCACAATGACGCCAACATAACCCACGTCTGTGATGTTATTGAAGACAGCAGGAAGTAGCACTTGAGCCCAGGAGAGGTAAGTAAGACTTTTTTTACCTCTCCTGGGCCTCCGAACATTATACTTGGATTCTGAAGAGACCCCAGTGTATAATAATAGTTCATGGGTCGTGATCCCCAAAAATTTTTGTAATATTTGCACCAAACATTATACTGTGTGGAGGGGTCACTATGGGACATTATACTGTGTGCAGGGGCCACTATGTGACATTATACTGTGTGAAGGGGCCACTATGGGGCATTATACTGTGTGAAAGGGCCGCCATGGGATATTATACCTTGTGAAGGAGCCACTATGGGACATGTATATGATATATATATATCAGTGAAGTATGTCAGTGGGTATATAGATGAGACCCACGGAGACCAATGTACAATCAGGTCATGTAGTCCCCCATATGTTGCAGCCATGTATAACTAAGGCTAAGTTCATATTTGTGCCAGAGTCTGTGCCAGAAACCGCTGAAAATCGGTGGAAACAAAAGTCCTGCATGGAGAAATTTTCTCTCCGCCAATTTCAAGAGGACCTTTCAAGCCCTCTGGCACCCATGGTTTTATATACCGCTGGAAAGCTGACAGTGCATTGAATTCAGCGCACTGTCAGCTTTGACGCTACGTGCCCAGGTGCTGGAGATATTGCTGCCGTTAGTTTCACCGATATCCCTTCACCGTCAGAAGGGCATGCCTTACTGCTCAGCATCATTGCTGGGTGGTAAGGAAAGCCCCCTCTGACAGTGCAATGCTATGGAAGAATACTGTCAGTGGGAGGGGAAACTTTCCTTACCACCCAGCAATGGTGGTAGAGAGATATAATTGTCCAAATTAATGGCACCGATATCTCCAGTGCCTGGGTGCACATCGCGAAAGCACACTGTCAGCTTTCTAAGGGTATATAATACCGCGGGTGCCAAAGGACGTGAAAGCTCCTCTTTCAGTTTTGAAATGGTGGACGCCATTCTAGTCAATGGGGTCCGCCGATGTCTGTGTGTAACCTCTAAAATAGTGGTTCGTCTTCCCTGGTGGACCCGAATGATGGAGAGGCAGGAACAGATGTGAACCTAGCCTAAGAGTTTTCAATTCATTTTAAAATGACAGTTTTTATCCGGCCTTCATCATTTACATATATAGCAAGAATCTTAGACAATATAGTGCTGATCATCCTGATAAATGTAATGCAAAACTGCAGTAAATACACACACACAGAACACATAGCTCCCAACCATGCTGCATCAGGCGGGACAGTCCCGATTTTACACTGCTGTCCCGCTATGCCCCTGAAGTGTTTTGCTGTTAACAAACTTCATTAGGGTAGGGTAAAGGCTAAATGGTAGATGCTAAATCCTAGTGGGCTAAAGGACCTTTGATGATGTCATGACCATGTGATCAGACTGGGTGGAGCTATTCTGGATACTGTGGGACAGTGTGGAGTTACACAGAAAGCTGGGAACGAGAGTGATCGAAGATAAGGAGGAGAGAAGAGACAGCATGTGTGAGCAAGAGGGGGGGATTGGGGGCAGATGTAGGGGGTAGTTAAACTGAAGGCAGAATAAGGGGGCAATTAAACTGGGGGCAGATGAAGGGGGCATTAAGCTGGTGACAGATGAAGGGGGACATTAAGATGGTGGCAGATGAAGGGGGGGATTAATCCTGTGGCAGATGAAGGGGGATAATAAGATGGTGGCAGATAAAGGGGGACATTAAACTGGGGGCAGATGGAGGGTGACATTAAACTGGGGGCAACTGGAGGAGGACATTAAACCATGAGGGGTAGCTAGAGGGGGACATGTCTGCCTCTAGTTTCCCCCAGTTTAATGTTCCCTTCCAAATAACCTCACTGTTTAATGTCACCCTCCAGCTGCCCCATAGTTTAATGTCACCCTCAGTGCTGGGGCACAAGGAGAGAGACTTAATACTGTGGAGCAATTGGAGGGGAACATTATAATGTGGGGGCATATAATTTTAGGGTGACTGTAGGAGCATTATACTGTGTAGCACACCGCATATTTTATCTCTCATTCTGTCCTTTGAAAGTTGGGAGGTATGAGAACATGATCACACACACACACACACACACACACACACACACACACAGTCGGGAGAGAGGGCTAAGCAGTCAGCATCTGGCAGCCCAGTCGGCCTCCTCAGGAGCTTAAGTTGTGGGAGCCATGGGCAATTGCCCAGTTTTCCCCCCCTAACGCCAGCCCTGACTGATGCTTTGTCATGCAAGGGCCCACACAAACCTGGAGCCAGCCCTGGGTGCAGGAACATTGTTTGCCCTATGGTTAATATAGCCCTGGTTGGAATTCTTCAATTAGGACAAGCCCTGTTCATATGCTTTATTAGGCTTTCCCCATCTCAGCTAGAATCTGGTTTAGGCATGACCATGTATTAGATCTGTCACTGTTCCCTTGGATGGTTGGTATGTAATATCACATTTCTCAAACAGTGGCCACTGCTGGAGAAATACGTGGCTGCAGTTATATTAGCTGATCTCTGTGGATTTCAGCTATTGAAACCACATTTAGAAAATGTAATAATTAATTTAAATATTGGAATATCTTTAGTGAAAAAAAAAAATCTATCTATATATATATATATTACACATACACACACACTGTAATATATGTATGACTGTTATCTGAATTTCTTCATTTAAGAAGTTTAAGTTATAGGGATGCCTGGAGAAAGCAAATTTTCCTACTACTTGCTCTTGGCATCAACAGAAAACAGATCCTTGGGTAGGACTGTTCGTAGTTGAAACATTACTCACAGAGTGAATAAAGCATGAATTTACCACACAGTTATTAAGATTCTCTGTTTGGAGTCAAAGGTGATGTTTACAGTGCGTGTATTCTCTCAGTGGAGAGAGTGAATAGTACTAATGGCCTTCACGCCATTGCTTCTCCACTGGAAGGCTTCAGGCGTCATAGATCTATGCATATACAGTAGTTTGCAGAGATACAAAAAATATGTAGAGGCTCACTGTGTAAAGCCAAGACATATATATGTGTAAAGTCATATGTAAAGACAACTATATATAATGTCAGAGCTGTACCTGTTCTAAAGCACTGTTGCTTCAGTTTTGTTTACCGTGGGGGTGTCGACAGTCTTTTCCCCACTGATGTAATACTGATGAACTAAGGTTAGTTCATCAGTATTAAAGTCCTGTAAAGCATCTTTTAGGCTGGAGCCTCACATGGCTCAAATGCTGTAAATCCCATCTACACATTGCAGAAAAATACGTGCAGTGGAAATGCTGCGATTTCCAAAACCGTCATTTTTTTTTTAAATCGCAACATGTCAAGTATATCTATGGAAACGCCAGCAGTTTCCCTATAAGTATAATTGAAGCAGAGAGCTTCTGTGAAAAGTGCTGCGAGAAAAAACGCGATACATTTCAGCTGTGGTTTTTCCTACAGTGCTTTTTGGCTACAGCTCGCTTACCTAGGGACTTAACCTAAGAATAATTTGATTTTTTTTTTTTTTTTAATAAAACTAGATTCCCTGTAATGGTTCATGGTAAAGTGGTTATCCAATGTTATAAAACTGATGTTCTATCTATAGAATAAGACAACTATTTTAGATCAGCAGGGGTGCAACTGCCAGGACCCCCTAAGATCAGCTGTTTCCCCAAGCCGACCCAAGCTGCAGTGTATTTTAATAGTGGCTGTAGTGAGTACTGCAGTAGTTGTCCCATTGACTTGGAAGGGACAACCTCTGCAGTCATGGGACATCAATTTTAAAAAGCTGGATAACCCCTTTAACCCCCTAAGGATGTGACCTAGTTTGATACTTAAGGATGTGTGTGCCTTTCTGTTTTTTCTATTGTTACATTCTGAAAGCTGTAAGTTTTTTTTATTTTAATGTTAACATAGCCATATGAGGGATTGTTTTTTTGTGCAAGTTGTAATTTTCTTTTGCAACATTTCAGGATGTGTTCAGCTTATTGGTCAAATATTATTAACTCTTTTTTAGTGGATGGCAAAAAAGTCAGTTTTTCCATCCTTTTTTTATGTTCTAAATTTTGCATGATGCCCTGGGCATCATAAATGACATGTTATGTGTTTATTCTGCCAGTCAGCACAATTAAAATGATACCAAATTTATATAGGTTTTTTTATGTTGTACTACCTTTGCATTATAAAATCACTTATTTGCCAAAAAATATTTGTTTTAGTGCCACCATATTCATAACGCTCTTATTTTTCCATCATTGGACTTGTGTGAGGGCTTGTTTTTGCGGGAAAGTCTGTTGTTTCTGTTGGTACCATTTTGGGTTATATATGACTTTTTGATATTTTTTTTTATACAGTATATGTTTTTGGAGAAAATATGACCACAACAGCAATTTTGTTGTTTTTTTAAATATTTTAATGGATTTCACCAAGCAGGATAAATAACATTCTATTTTTATACTATGGGTTGTTACGGAATCATCAATAGCAAATATTATTGGTATTATTATTTTACTGTAAACAAAAATTGGGAAAATGGGAATTTATTTAGGTTTTTTATCTTCTTTTTATTTCATACATTTTATTTTATTTGTTTTGCATTTACCCATACCAGGACTTCAACACTAGGTTGCACAATTACTACCATATTACATTGCAATGCTTCTGTATTGCAATGTACTGTCATTTCCAAAATTGAAGTGACAGTTTTCTTTAAGACTTTGCCTCTGGCAAAGGCTTATATAGATACTTATGAGGATGACGTAGGGTCTTCACTTAAATGCCACCAGCTGTCTGGGTATAAAAAAGTGGTAATTCATGGGTTTGCAACATTTAACATACCAGCTGCAATGAACATTGTTGCAACTGGCGTTTTTACACTGCCCTTACGATGTTACAAAAAGGGAAACATGGCAAGCGTGTTCTGGGGTGAAGTCATTGGCTGTGCTAGATTCATCATTATTTATGTCAGTTTTCTGGTGTAAATGAAGCCTGCAATCTATTGCAGGCAATTGGAGGCAGAGGATGATGAGGCCTGCCTCCACATGAGATATGAAGGCCATTGTTGAAAATCTCCAATGATAAATACCTCACAATATATGGAATAGAGTTAGCAGCAGTGCTGATGCTCTATTGGTCCAGGTAGTAACGTGACTGGCCATGTGATCACCAAGATGCCAGTAGTAGAAGGCTGCTGCATCTAACTAGTCACTTTAACAAGGGCTGATTTACTGTTCTAATTCCAGTGAAAAAGTGTATTGTTGGACAGAGCACAGATAATTTAAAGAGAAATAAATATGCAAGGCTTTCCCTGAAAGAGATGTTGTCTGGGTGGGAACAGAATATGGCTAGAAAAGCTAGCTAGATTGTAAAAAGGCATGATTTTTTTTTTTTAAAATATCAGTCACAACAATTGCCACAAAAGCACATCTATATCTCAACAAATGAAAAAGTTTTAACTGATAAACCTACTAAAATGGACCTAAAGGTCTACAGAATATGTACAGAGCAGCTCAAATGGAATATGAATGTCATCCGACAAAATGAAACATATTGGGGCTAATGTATTAAGACTGACATGTTGTATGATAGTCTTAATAAAGGCCCTGACTGGTGCAGGGACAAAGCTGATTTGTGAAGAGGATCCGGCCTCTTCATAAATCAGGTACATTCCTAAATGGAGACAGGAACTGTTGTAGCTCATTTAACCCTCCAGAAAACTGCCAAGTTATAATAAATATGTTAGGACGTGTCATCCCTACCCAAGCTCACACCGCTCCTCTCCCTTACCCACATTCAGACAATGTGGCAAGAGAGGCACAGAACGAGGGTTGTGACACGTAAGGTGTAAAAAAAGGACTTTGCGCCAAATGTGTTCCACAGTATCATCCCTTTATGCCAGTCTTCTGATAAATTCTCCCCATACTGTACAATGCAGGCAAAGTTTAATTGTGGATTATTGTAGAACAAATAAGATATACTGCTGCAATAACATCTGCACATTAGTAAAAACTATTTGCAAATGAATCCAGATGTAAACTGCCATCTTGACTTATTTTTGCCACCCTTGAGTCAAATTGCATTACAGACAATAGTTGTCCATTCTGACACCTTTTTGGTAGCAGACCTAGCATTTACTATAATAATCTAAACTAAACTTCTAATAATTTCTGGTATTCCCTAATAGATTTACATTTCCTCCCACTGACAAAGGTTCTTCAAGGTTCAGCTGTTCAGAAAACGCCGATCAGTTGCTAAGCACTATCCATTAAATGAAACTGATTTTTTCTGTTACTGGCTATAAAATGGGTAGATCTGTTGTATATATTACATGGTGTATTCCAAGGCAGAAATATCAGTCCTCCTGATAAGACAATGGATGAATACTGATCTGTACTCTATAAAATGATTGAAAGGTGGAAATTTGCATGGAAACTGGAAAACCTAGTACCCACATTTTCTGGCTCACCATAGTTCACAGCATGAACTTATATAGGCAGTGTTAAAATGCTCCAAATTTATCAGAGTAGCTCAAATTTGGCACAGTCTAAAGGTTTACACCTTCATTGAATGGACAATGTTTGTGCCAAAATTTTATGCTAAACTTTGGTGGAAAATTGTACATATAATATACAGGTGCATCTCAATAAATTAGAATATCTTTGGAACGTTTATTTCTTGCAGTAATTAAATTAAAAAAGTGACCTATATTTTCTAGATTCTTTACACACAGAGTGTTCTATTTCAGTGTTTTATTTCTGTAAATGTTGATTATGGATTACAGCTAATGAAAACCCAAATCTAAGAAAATTTGAATATTGTAAAAAAGTTCAGTAGGTCACCTGCCGAGGTTTCCTAAGCCTTTAAATGGTCCCTCAGTCTGGTTCAGTAGGACACACAGTCATGGAAGATGCTGATTATGAATTGAATTACTGAATCACTGAAATGAACGAACATTTCAAAGATATTCTAATTTATTGAGATTTTATATTATATATATAATATATTGTTTATCTTATTATTTCAATGAAAAATACAGAAATTGTGTCTTGAAATTCAAAAACTCCACAGAACTGCACGGCATGAATATTCTATTTTATTAATACAGTTGGGAGATTTAAGACTTGATAACCAAAGTCAAGAGATAAATCAGCATCTAATCCCATCAAAGTATGATATTTCATTTGCAAGTGTTACACAACATGAAATTCCCTTTATTATGCAATATCAATAAATACTGTTTGATTAGTAAATTAGATGAAAGTAAAATGAGGTATGGTTATATTATCTATTTCTATGTATACTTTCTGGAGGTTCGAGTGAGAGAGTAATTGATGATTGAAGTACATGTGCAGGATCCCAGTGGACACTTCTAAATTGTTTCTTTTGTTTTATATTGTTTTGCTGATGTTCAACATTTGGCTGGGAAAAGGGGAGGAGACACTGAACTAAAAATTCAATTGTGTTGAATTGAGTCTTTGGTTAGCAGCAGAACCAGGCTCAGACTGGCCCACGAGGGAACCGGTGAATCTCCCAGCGTTCCCTTATGCTTACCAAGCATGTGTAACACAAGTTTGGTTTAATGGATTGACGGTGAAGCGTAGCAGAGGGCCCTCCCTACCTCCATCATGGGCCCACCTGTAGCTGAAACAGATGATACACAGCCCCCAAATCCTATGAAATTTGTAATTGAAAAGTATCATTGTGCTGAATACTCCACTGTGCTCACTGATTGTAATGAGAGCACGGGGGGATGGGATCCTGCAGAGAAGGAGAACAGGGTCCAGGAGTACAATATTGCTCTGTGCTCACACAGACAGAAGCATAAAAGGCATTGCAGCAAAATGTCATTGGAAAGTGGGCCACTGGCAGAGTCTGCAAGATTAAATGTTCGCATTGCACTGCTCACCATGGTAAAAAATTTGACCAGGAAGTTTACAGATTGGCCGATGTTATGGATCACACATGGGCTGCCCGGTTTGCCTACAGTTCATTTGCTGCATACAGTACATCTCTTTCCATTATGGTCTGTGTGTAAGGTGTATTTCCCTTCCCAACTTCAGAATTACTGCATCTCTAACGTCTAATTCTTGTAGCATGATGTGACTATGGGACAGTAGACCAGAGTAGTTCTAAAGCTCACAGCCATAAAATTGATGTTGATGGTTCAGTTATCCAACACATGGAACATTTTTTCACCCAAATATGGTGATATGAAAAGGACCTAAGTGAGATGTAATTGCTGGAGCACACTGAGACAGCCACTTTTAGCTCTGGTAGACTGTGGATCACCATGGCACAGATTTTCTTACCCTGGCAGTCAGTAGTTATTACTGGGGGGGGAAGCATTCTGTGTGGTTGCCCATTTTTCCTACAGGGCAACTACTGCACGGGAAACGGTGCACATTCAAGTGACCTGGTCTGGGGTATTTTCCATGGTTTTGCTACCCATTATATTATAGCGAAGGTACACACACACACAAAATGAAAAGGACTTTTTTTTTTTAGAATTATCTGCTCACAGAAAAGAAACTATCAACAAATATTATTTACTTCAAAAGCTTTGAAGTGAAACATTTTCTCTGCATTGCAACACAGTATTCAGTTTACAATTGTCACATATAAATTCACTGATCCTTAACTAAGCACATCTGTTTACTGTAAATTTTCACCTAGGAAAGGCTGATGACCAATATTTACTCCAAAAGCAAATTGTTTACTGAGCTGTAGAAAAGAAATTTATCTCAGTCTGCAGATATTTATAAAGCATTATTTAGCTTTGTTCTACAACTTTCTAGAGGATAGTAAAGTACAAGTATAATGGATGGAAAACATTCCTCTACTTGTGGTTTAAGAATGATGTCATATAGGAAGTCACAAGCTTAACCAGCTAACAGCAGGGCTGTGGTATGAGAATTTGTGGGAACTCTGCACTTCATAGTTTTAAATCTATTTGAAAACACAGACAGCTTTTACAATTATATAATATATATAAGGCACAGTATGTATACATTAATGTGCAAAAGTTTCCTTGTTTTTAAATATGTATAAATATAATATAGAAATAGATGGTAGTTAATACTACTGTTTCAATAACTGATGACTGAGTTAGAATTTTTCACATATAGTATGACCACAAAGGCTCATGTTCCAGAAATGGATATTTGATTATGTAATGAATGGGCTGGCTCAGCTAATAAAGCCAGTTGACTAGGTGGCAACTTCCTTCTGATATCCATATGCAGGGGCGTAATGATCGGGATTAGGCCAGCTGGAGATGCCTGATTTCCCAACCGCTGTCTCCCTTGTGAAGATAATACACCTCTGGCAGAAGAGATCAGTACACATCTCTTCTGCCTGTGGAGATCACTGTACTAAACCCTTAAGGCAGCAAGCATGAGTGCCAATATCTGTTTCAAGAAGTATATTGGCCTTACATAGGAGACACCGTTTGGGGTATTAGGCTTTCCCCAACTGCTGTCATTTACATCTTCATACAAAGGAACAGGAATAGCCCTTTAAAGGGTTTAGCCACCTTTTAAAAATAGCTTGATGGGCCTTCAATTTTAGATTGTCAGGGGTCTGACTGTCAGGACCCCCACAGATCAGCAGTTTCCCAGGACACACATCTCCCAGCATTGTTTCTACGCTGCTGGTGCTGTGCTGTTCACTCACTATATTCTTAATAACAGCAGTTGTGGGTATTATACATGTATCTCTTTCAAGAATCTGGGGTCCCACAGCAGAACCCATAACTGCCTCTATCAAGAACATGCTGTACGGATGAGGTAGGTTGCCCCAGTCAAAGTTTGCATGGAGACTAACAGGACTTCAGTTATGCCACTGTCCATATATCCTATGGAACAATGGCTGTGGTCTGGATACAATCTCTCCCCAAATGGGTTATGTTATAGTTGACACCTGCTGCTAATGGCTACATGCTTTACAGGTGTGAATTGAAGTTTCCCATAAACACTGAAAAACAATATCCATCTACATTTCTTTTATGTTCAATAGACTTGAGCACTACCACTTTTATATGCTGAGAGTTAGGATGCCAGGTGAGCCATTTACAGTACAAGCAATGGAAATCCAGTCAGCTAGCCTTATTTAATACTGGTACTGAAAATGTTAGTGCCAGTGATAATGTTTGTCCGTGCAGCATTTCTAGTGTTCTTTGGAGTTTTGCGCCTTGCCTATTTTGAGCTGTGACTTCTGACCCTCACTGTTCTGACCATTTTCCTGCCTGATCATCTGGTTCTGCTGCTGGCTTTCTGCCTAATAACCTGTTTTGATCCTGTCTTACCATTTTATATTGCAGTGCCTGGTTTTTGCTAACATCCAATTGCCAATTCCCAAAAGAGTACCGAAATACAAATCAAAGTCATTGCGAAGGAGGTGAATTGTGTGATCCAGTTGAGTTATTTCTCTGTTTATTGCTTGAAAGCATAACAAATATGTTTAGAAACTGACAGCTAGAATGCCAAACATCGGCAAAGCTGTCATTGCTGCAAATGCAGGATTCTTTATTTTCTGAACAGAACTAATTTAATGAATAGAGTATGAAGTTGTTGCAATTAGATACATTTCATAATTCAAAATATTTCATGCCAGTGTATTTCTATATGACTTTAATACTATTTCATGAAAGAAGCTTTTACAGTATTTGATATATATCAGCTCCAAATGTCCTATACAGAATGAAAGATGTTAACAATTTTCATAGTTTGGTATATACTGGTCGAAATGACCAAAAGCAAAATCTAAACTGTATGTTAGGAAACAGATGCAGCATTGAGCTAAGCAGTGAGTCCCAGCATCAGTCAAACCGGATCAAAATGGTAAAAACCGTGCTGAACGTCCCGTGCCCTTCATCTGTACTGGATTCCCCGTTAGTGAGCGATCATGGCGAAGGCGCGCGTGCCAACTGAGAGGGCTCTGCGTTCCCTCTCTGGCACGCGTGCCATAGGTTCGCCATCATGAACCACAAAACAAGCTTTATGCCAGAACTTTTGGGTGCGGCCCATGAGCCTGTCAACCTCAGAAACAGCCATGTCTCCTTTCTTTGGCTAAGGCCCAACATAGCAAGCCACAGTGAAAAAGTATTGTGTGAAAAAACGTGGTGGAAACGCATCACGATTTCTCCTGAAGCTTTTTTTTACAGAAAGTCTGTAGAGTTTTCACTTGCAGACTTTCTGCTTAAATTATACCTATATGGAAAACGGCAGCATTTCCGTAGGTATAATTGAAATGCTAGGATTTTCTTTAAATTGCAGCATGTCTGCTGCAGATATTTTTCTGCAATGAGTGGATGGGATTAGCCATAATCCCATCCACTTTTCAGGCACTGTAAAACACAGCGTTATATATACTGCACAGGGGTTGGACAAAATAAAGTAAACACCCCTATTTTTATAAAGTCAAGTTTAACTTTTCTGAAACACCTGCTATCAATGATGACACCCCTTTTTTCTCTTGTATTATTGTTGATAAACTTTATTACTTGTTCTGTTCTAAAAATCTGTTTTAGGGTTGTAAACATTTGTTTTATGGTTGTAATGTTAGAATAACTGACAGAGTTCCATAGGGTACTGATAATTATTGATGGGCGGACCTCTCAGGAGTTGTTTCGGGTTTGGGTGTCTCGAGCCCAAGATTCTTTTCAGGTCAAACAAGTTCAGTACTAACCGCACCTTAAATTGACTTAAAACATGGTATCTAACACTCGCTGGGGCTCCTAGTAACCTTCTATCTAATTTCTAGCACTCAAGACCCAGGGGAGGTGTAAAAAATAAAAAAAAATATTCACTCTCACCTTCTCTTACCTCTTTTGGGCCTTCTTGCGGTGCTCTCCTGGTGATATCATGCACTCGGAGTCACCACTGATGCCTGTGATTGGGTCTCAGTGGTGACATGGGAACAATGAGTAGGAGTGCAAACACAGCCAAAGTTATGTCAAAGTGACAGTAACATGTATGTCTATGGGAAAATGGATGGTAAGCAGTGGATACAAGTTGTTAGTTTAGCCATACACTGCCTGCTATCTGAATAAACTAGAATATCTTCTAAAATGGAAAGAATTGTAATGGCCATGAAAACTGCACTTGGGAGCCAGAAAAAAAACCCTGAATTATCCTGCTGGTTAAACTGCCACATCAACATTTCAAGAACAATAAGTGGCACACCATCAGTGTGCCAACCAGTTGAAAAGTAATAAAGAACTGAGTGTAGACAAAGACCACCAAAAATTAACCCTTTATGGGTGCACATATGGCATCCAAGTAGTCAAATTTTACTGAATTTCATGAAAAAGATTGTGGCAAACCATCTCTGTGCCTAGCCTGACAGCGGAAAAAGCTGGAATATCTTACAAAAGTGATCATGAGGTAGAAGTTGTTCTTCTTCCTCTCATTGCTATCTGCTTCACTTTTACTGCTGCATGCAGTAATCATTAAACATATACTGCTGTTCATACTGATGTTCTAGCCTGTGCCACAGTTCCACTCAATATGTGCTTCACCTTACAGTCATGAAATGAGGGAGGGTGAGTGGAAGCAATGGTTTGCCCTGGCGGTTGGAGGCAGGAAATGGTCCAATGTGGAGGAACTTGAGGAAGTGGATGGGTCCCTCCTGGTGTTGAAATTCAACCTGTACCCACAAGGTGATGTCAGAACTAGAAAGCACCTGGCCTTGTTATGTTTCTAGACTGTAGCCGCTGATGCTCAAAACATTGATCCAGTGGGCCATTAAAGCTATGCATTGTGCCTGCACATAATTGATTCTCCACGTGTTGACGGAGGCATGCACTTTTCCCCACATAGACATTTACAAGGAGAGGCCCACATGGCTATATTAAGCAGGGACAAGTTTCCTAGAGAAATAATGGCAGCTAGGTAATCTCCATTGAAACTTTGTGCATGCCATCAGTTGGTGAAATGCAGTGGAATCCACTAAGTGGCACAGAAGTGACTGCACCACTAATAACTTGGCAAGTTAAAGTTTCAGACCAGCTGGATGACTGGATACACATTCCTTAATGGATGATGACTGACATAGGCGTGGAGGAGGAGGAGAAGTAGTAGACGGAGATGATAATGATAACAACGATGACCATGTGCTAGGTGTGGATGTGGCCTGCCTACAAAAAAGATCATTGGGAGAAGGAATAGTACAGATTTAGTCTTGAAAGGGTAACCCGGCCAGTATTAGACTACAACACACTGCATTAGTCAGTTTGGTTTTTTGCGACACTTGGTATATATTGTTTACCAAGAAAAAAACCCTTAAACAGATGTTTCAGCATACCTAAGGCTGTAACAGGATTTTTGCTGTTACAACGATAGCTTGTATTTATTGGATAACAAAAAAACCCCTCTTAACAAATGGAGATTTTTCAGACTACCCCAGACTGCGTCAGTATTTTTGCAGTTAGAACAACACTATGTATGTATTTAACAAAAAAACAAAAAAAAACACAATTGCCCAGATAAACCTTTAACAAAAGATATTTTACTAACAGGACTGACTTTGTCAGTAAAAACATACTTGCTCTATTGTGAAAAAGAGTTAACAAATTTAGATTATTGGCAATGAAAGGTGCACAAGTCTCTCTAACAGTCAGATGCAAACACACTTCAAAAAGGTATTGGGTTCAAAGTACCATTAATTTTAATCATTTTTTAATACCCAAACGGTTGAGTGCTGTATATGAAAAAGACAAAAGATGACAAGACACGCAAAACTGTTTTTATAATAAAGGAGAAAAAAGAATAAACCATGATAACCTAGAGTCGTTTTGCTTCCATAAAACTTGGATGATTTCTCCGATGGACTGGGCACACCCAGCTTACTTGCTGCCACATGCATATGGTTTGAGCTTAGCCTATTTTACTTGCCATAGGCAAGGCCCTTATACACAAGTTTAACTATTTGTTTGATAGGTGAGAAGTAATGGGTTGCACTTGATGATTTGGTGTGCCAAGTTCTGCCAATTTCAAAGTCAACATTTTTATAAAGGACCCATTATGGGTACATATTGTAAAACTCTTATACAGATATCTAAATCCATCTCAATAGGCATTAAAATGCAATGAATCACTTTCACATTCATTTGGACTTGAAGGAAGGTTACATTTCCACATTAACAGGTCATGATGCTGCTAGATGAAACTCATTAATTTGATCTTGGGAATATAATATCAGATATTAACATTTCTATCCTAAGGATGTCAAAGTGGATTGACTGTCATGGCTAATTGAAATAATTTAAGCAATCCTACTAATAATTTTTGACATATAAATATATATTTACTGTGTCTTAAAAACGTATTCAACCGCTAAAAAGACAAAAGATTTGTCTAGATTTCCAACAACACTGTCTCTGTCGTTTGCAAACAGTGTTTACATGTAAATGTTTAACATCACATTAATTATTTGTTAGTAGATTTTCTATTAAACTAAAAACTGAATGTAATGATTTTACTCATTTGTTATAAAAATATTGCCTTAACAACTGGCTTACTGGTGAATTAATAAAAATATCAGCTATTTTGGATAAAAGAAAAACTCTAATTCAAGTATCTGAAAAGAATGAATCTGAGGGATAATTAAAAGACTTGAGAGAAATTATTGATAAAGTTAGACATAAAAATGAAGTTACATCATATCATCCAGGCACTGCCTAGACTTAAGACCATTCCTCAAAACTCAGCATCAAAGCAAAAAGGAGATTTGTAACGGTAGCTACAGGGAGGCCAAAATCAATCAGTGCAGTTAGTTTCAGCCCCCAACATGCTAATTAGGCTCTCTCCTGTCAGTTGGGCGGTCCTGAGCTGTCTACTCAAGGCTACCCACCTAGTAGTAGTGAGACTAATTATCACATTGTGTGCTGAGACTAACTGCACTGATTGCTCAAGAAAGAATTCCAACTGCATCGGAATCAGTGCAATTGCACCTACTCATCAAAATATTTTACGAATGAGAAAATAAAAATTAAAACTTTACTAACTGCTCAGAATCTGGTGCCTGAGGTAACGCTAAAAATATTTGGTCCATTTCACGAGGGTTTGGAATTCAGGAAATGGATGGAATATTGAGGTTTGAAATTCTGTCTTTAGTGCCCTCCCCCCTTCACAAGAACATTTTGTTTCCCACATGAATAATCTCTCCGTGATTTCTATTTTTGATATAAAATATTTGCAGCAGGGTACACGCTTGTAGAAGTCATTTGATTTAGTTATTGATTCAAATCCTCCAAATGACTTACAATTGCTCAAATGGTTGTTCATCAAATTTGCATATTAAAAGGCTGTATGAGATTAAAAAAACATGGCTGCTTTCTTCTGAAATAGCTCCACAACTGTCTATAGTTTGTGTGTGGTATTGTAGTTTAAAGTGGTTGTGCCATTAAGGACACATCCTCTACCCACAAGATAGTGGATAAGTGTCAGTTCACTGAGGGTCTGACCACTGGGTCCTCCAGCAATGAGAACAGTGGAAATCTCCCATGTCTTCTCCGTTTGAGTGCAGATGCGCTTTTATCACCGTCGCTCCATTCATTGCCAGAGATTACAGTCCCAACAACCCCATAGCAGTGAAGGAAGCGCTGGTCACGTTGGTGCTCCATTCACAAGGATGAGGCATGGGGAACTTTTGGTCCCCCTCATCGCTAGGGGAACCTGGCATTCAGACTCCTGGTGATCTGATATTTATTCACTATCCTGTGGGTAAGGAATAAGTGTCCTTAATGGCACAACCCCTTTAACCTACAGCTTATGTACTATGATGATTTTCAATCGGTCTTTATGTTCATTAACTTAGAATTGATAAAGCAACAATATTTCCTAGCGCCCTCTTGTTTCTTGTTTCCTCTGATTTCATATATTTCTTTGTCTCTGTTCCAAGAAAATAACTAGAAACTTTTGACTGCCTCCCTGAGTATGAACATTTTTTGTACGTCCACACCCAGTAGACTTTTCTAACACATATGCAGATTCTGTTGTGGATTTGCTGCAGATTTTACCACTGGTACACTGGAAGTGAAACAGAGATTAATATGCTGTGGATTTTTAAATGGGAACTATGGCTCAATTTCTGTGAAAATAAATTCCTTAGCATGTTGATGAAATTGTGAAATGTTATCCTTCTATGTGTGACTGGAATCTGTTATGGGTGAGTACCTCTTCCCTACAAATTTTGTTCAAATATACTGTCCTGCAGAGCACCTCACATCTAACTACTATTATCAAGCCCGGCAGAGACATTAAAGGAGTTATGCCTCAAACATTTATCCTGTATTCATAGGGTAGAGGATAAATTGCAGATCAGTGGGAGGTGACTACTGAGATCCCCACCAATCCTGAGAAATAGGGGTGTTTTATCCCCATTGTGAATGCAGCCATGGTGAAGGCAGACTGGTGGACACAAATGCACCCCTACTCCCATTGACTTCAATAGGAGTGCTGGAGATAGCCAAGTGCTGTAATTTGGATATCGCCAGCACTACAATTGAAGTGAATAAGAGAGGAGGTTCATTTGCGTCCACTAGGGGTGTGCCTGCTTTTACTGTGGCTACATTCACAATGGATTAAAAAAGAACACCTATTCTCAATATCAGTGGGGATCTCAGTGGTCAGACATCCATGTTCAGCAATTTATTCTCTATCTTATAGATAGAGGATAAATATTTTTTGTTGCATGACCCATGTAATAATGTGGGGGTTATATGTATGATGCTTTCCAGGACAGTAAAATGTGTGTGCTTTCTGTTCCAACAAGATGGATTCTATACCACAAATGTGCACTGTTATCATTAGGCCCTGCTACTGCTCTGAGTATTGGAGCTAGACAATGTCAGGATGCCGCATGCTATGCTACATACTGATCAAACTTTTGTGCTGAGTTGGGCTCTGTAGAAAATGTCTTAACACTGGCCAACATCAGAACATTTTGAGCAGCCCATGGCTTTAACACATAGGTGAGGCCAGTGCAAAGGTTTCATGAGTGGGCACCTTCCTGAGTATTGTTCATGATCTTGATGGTCACTTATAACATTGTAACAATTCTTTTAAGTTAGGCCACTTTTTTGACAAATTACTGGGAAGGTTATAGATCAGAGCTAAAGTCCTCTCTGGAGTTGTTCGATTTCCCTATTCTCTTTTAGGCACAGTACATCATGACAACTTCAGTCATGACTTATCTCTGTTGAGTTGACTGCCTAAATATTTTTGACTCCTCAGTTTTCTACTCTCCCTACCTATTACCCACCCTTTACACAAACTCTCATCCAACTGCTACATTCAATGCTAAACCTGTTGCTACAACCTTGCTGTACCTGCTATGTATTTCTAAAGTTGTAATTTAGATATAAATAATAGGATTACACAGTTAGTGAGTGATGGAATGCTGAATAAATATGGACCTCAGAACAAATACAGACAAGATCCCTAAAAATACAGATCTGGACCACATGTTCCAAATATAGACCTCTGAATAAATACCGACTTCATAAAAAAAAACCTCAAAATGCAGTAAATACAAAAATAACTGATACAGATCCCTGACCCTCTATATAAAAGACAGACATCAGAATAAATACACACCATATACTAGATCCCAAGTGAGTAGATATGAATAAATATCCCCAGACCAGACTCCCTAAATAGAAACTAAAAGCCATAAATACAGACCATCAGACCAGACCCCCTAAAACAAATACACACCCTAGACATCACATCCCAAACACTTTCACAGAATAGCTCATACTCTCCTTTGTGGAGCCTTGCAGCTCTGTTCTCTGGCTTCAGGAACTGTGAAGATATGGGCATATGACTGCATCTGCTCAACAGAAACAAGTCCTGCAGAAAAGAGGAAGGAGCATTGCTAGTTTCTCTTCCTCCCTCTCTACTGCCACATTGCTTATCTCCTCCAATCATCCAGTTAGGATATTTGTGTCCAACATTTTGACAGGATAATTCTGCTGCAAAAATTCTTTTATAGAACTGGGTTTTTTTTTTTGTTTTTTTTTTTTTTTAACCAGGCTAGTATCTGGGAGTTTTTTTTTTTTTATAAACATTTTTTTTTGGTTCCAGTGTGTCAAGATTATAGGTACTCTCTGAAGATAGAACTATAGCACTATTTTTAGTGATGAAAACGTGGTGTTTCTGTGTTGTTGTTAATAGAACTGTGACAGAATGAAAATGTCAGAATATATATTAAGATTTTGACAAGCTTTGTTGAGGAGAGTGTGAAAGGCAATTTGTCAAATGGAAAAACATCAGCAAATCTTTTATAGTGTGATAAATAGAAGAAAATACAATATTTTCTATTCAACAAACGTTAGATATTTTTTTCTATTTACAGACCACTGCAATGTGTTCACAATATTCACAAATAACCTAATGTTCAGATGGTAGACATTTAAATGATGCTACTTATACCTGTACACATCCGAAATCCATTCATGGATGGCAAGCCCCAACTTCAACACTATCTGCTTTGAATACAATGTGAAGATGGGAACCGTCAGCTTTGTCTCTGCTTTCGGTGGCAATGGCAGGAATGGTGTAGTGATGTCAATGCACCCGATGCTTCAAACTGCTGACAGCAGTCAGAGCACTTAGGAAAAATTATACTGTGTGGGAACATTGAGGGGGCACAATACTGTAAGGAGGCACTAAGGAAGCGTCATCACTCTGTGCTGTGCACAAAGAAGGACATCATTACTATGTTGAACACAAAGGATGGGATTGGGTGGGGTCATGCTGAAATAATAAACTTCTAAATGTATTTTGGAATGCCTCCCTGTTCTCCCCTATTTTTGGTGCTGACAAGAGATGGGTGAACCGATTCGTCATGAGCCAGGTTCGATCCGAATATACCAAATTGTTTGGCTTTTAACTAAACCAAATAAATGGCAACTCATCTTGGACAAACTAAAATGGCCACCACCTCATGAATACTTGTGAGTGTCTCATGAGTCACTGAGCCTCTTAGCCAATAGTCAGTGGTAGATGGACACCTTACAGTGCTGATATACACTATATAAGATGCTGTGGGCTTGAACACAAGGCATTTCAGTGATGGTGGATCTAGGTATGGATGTGTTATTCATTTCAATGTTTGATACTGAGTGCTGCAAAGCTTGCAAATTGCAGTAGAGCTAGAGAATCTTAGAAATAGAGGAGTTTAGTCAGATTTAATAAATTACAGGCAGATTAGTGATAGAACTCTTTTGTTAAGGTTCTTTTGGGCAAGAGTTTAAAATTTTTCATTAAATATATAAATACTGCTGTTCTAACAGCAAAGCACTGATTCCGCAGGAACTAATCTGAAAAAAAATCTCATTATTTAAGTGTTTTTTTGTTGTTCACCCACATTCTGAATAATATCAGTTTCTTAGGCTAAGACCCCTCATTGAAGACAATCTTTTTTTTTTTGTTGCACATTTTACTGCTTTTTTTCAGCCAAAGTCAAGAGTGGCTTAAAAAGGAATGGGACAAATAAAGGAAGGACGCAAACTTCTGTGAAATCCACTTCTGGCTTTTGCGCACAAAAAGTGTTTGTTTTTTTGTTGCTCACCCAATAAACAGGCTCGTAGCCAGCGCTGAAACTCTGAAAAAAATCTGTTATTTAAAGGTTTTGCATATTAGGCTTTTTTAGGGCAAGCTTCGGGACTGCCCTTGTCAGGGCGGGAGCTTTATACCTTTGGGTATTAGGGAAAGAGCTAGATATTCCTCCTATGATTCTATCAGTTCCATATACCCATCCTTTGGTACAATCCCTGCCACATTTGGACCCACTACAGTCCACCGTTGAAATCGGTAAGATTGTTCCGATTATTTGTCTATTTACATGCAAATTAGGACCTTGTTGAAATTTTAACTATTATATTAAATGTTAAGATTTATTTTTTTGATATGTTATGGATCTATGCTTCTGGTAATTAATTAACTGATCCGTGAGGAGCTAGTTATTTTGTTCTTTTTTCGTGTTTATGTGTCCTCTTCATTGACAAAGATTCCATTCTCTAGTAGTCATGTGGCATCTGCTGAGAGAGATTCCTCATAGCCCAAGACGTTCTCTTCTTCCTCTTCTTTATGAGTTGGGTGAGAACTGCCAGCATTTTTTGGATGTAGAGGTGAGTTTTGGTGGAGGTAGTAGTGGCATGGGGTGTGCTACTGGTGGTCATGCTGGTAGGGGCACAAGGGGGAAATCTGTTATGAATTCTTCTATGAAAGGGCATAGAGGAATACCATTGCCATGATGAATCACAAAAAAGTAAGGGAAGATGACATTACTGAATCAAATGATTATTCTGTTACAGATAAGACCTGGCAACCTGGACAGGGAGGTAGCAGCAGCGAAAGTTAGAATTCCACCTAATATGCAGATCAAAATCCAAAAGACCTGCCTGGGGTAGATCTAAAGCAAGCTTGGTTGGTTGTGGCACTGTCAGACACATTTCCACTGCTGCTGGTTTTGGTGGCTGCAGCTATTTGCAGTCTTTTTTGGTATGAGATTTGTGATTTTGGTACATTACCTAATGACAAATGCATAGCAAGGTGCAAGATTGCAAGCAGGTAATTAGCCATGGCCATACATGCACACATGTAGGAACTAGGTCTCTCCATACTCGCATGAAATGGCATCACCAGCTCATTTGGCAAAATAAAATTGGAAGTGGCACCAAGTTAGCAAGATCATTCTGTTCCTTCCCTCCATGATCGTCTTTGTAGTCAGGCCATATCTGACTTAGCACATTGTCATCGTTATTATCATTATCATTTCTGATTGCTTCTCCTCCTCCATGCCATTGTTATTCATCATCTATAAAGAAACAACAACAATCTGCACCCAGTCACCCAGCTGGTCTGTAACTTTAACTCACACGTGGCCAAGTTACTGCCAGTGTAATGGTTGCTGTACCATGTATTGGAATCTGCTGCATTTTGCCAACTGATGGAAATGCATAGTCTCGATGGGGAATACCTAGTCACCATTATCTCTCTAACAAAGCTTTCCATGCTTGATATCGCCATTTACCTGGTAAATGTCCATGTGGGGAAAAGTGATCGTCACCGTCAATAACTGTAGCAGCAATTATGGGCAGGAACAATACATAGCTTTCATGCCCCACTGAGTAAATGTTTTGAGAATCAGCAGCCACAGTCTAGAAATGCAGCAAGGCCTGGTACTTTCGAGTACTGACTTCACCTTATGGGTGCAGGGCAGGAACAGTTTCAACACCAGGCAGGACCCATCTGACTCCTCCAGCTTCTCCACATTGGACCATTTCCTGCCCCCAATTTCACCAGGGCAAGCCATTGCTTACACTCCCCCTCCCTCATTTCATGGCTGTAAAGTTAAGCACGCATTGAGTGGCACGGTTACACATGCTGGAGCGTCAGTTTGACCAGCAGATGATTACTGCATGCAGCAAGCCACAAACACAAGGACACAAAAAGAACAACTTCTACCACATGAGCACTTTTTCAGCTGTCAGGCTAGGAAGTAGGTACACTAACAATGTTTCTTGAAATTCTATAAATTGTCACTCCACTAACACAATGTTGATGTGGCATGTGTTCCCAGGGATAACCGGCATGATAATCCAGGTTCTTTTCTGCCTCCCAAGTGTTGTTCTCAGGGTCATAAAATATTTTCCATTTCACAAGATATTCTAGCTTTTTCAGCTGGAAGGCCAGGTATGGTGATAGTGTGCTCCATGTGTTTCTTGAAATTCTGTAAATTGTCACTCCGCCACCACGATGTTAATGTGGCATGTGCTCCCATACAGGGATAACTGCCAGAATAATCCAGGTTCTTTTCTGTTTCCCAAGTGCTGTTCTCACGGTCATAGAATCTGTTCCTTTTTAGAGTATATTCAAGCGTTTTTAGCAGAGTGGACAGGACCACTGATAGTGTATCACCTGCCACTGCCACTCGATTTGCATAATAATAAGAAAATAAAAAAACACAACTCCACCATTGCATCTTCCAATATCAATGTTGCTGCGGCATTTTGCTTCCATAAAGGAATAATTTTTGGTGGCTTTTTTTTTTTTTTTTTTTTTTTAAAAGCCACTTCTTCACTTTTCAACAAGGCTCACAGCCAAAAATTTGTCTCCCAAATAACAAGCCTGTAGCACTTACAGATCAAATGGGCTAATTTTTCTGCAAAACCATTGCTTTTTGCAATATAACCACCATGTGTGTATAAAAAAAAAAAAAAAAAAACCATGGGCAGGCACCTTTTTCCCCAAAAAAAGGGCAATTTTTGGAGTGTTTTAAATGTGGCAGCACAGTGCTATTTGTATCCACTATTTACCATGTGTTTTTCCATAGACATGCATGTCACTTTCACTTTGACCTAACTTTGGCTGTGTTTGCATTAGAGAGTTAGAAATTGGATAGATACGGTAGGTTCCTAGGGGACCTGACAGTGTTATAGACAATGTTTTAAATCAATTTAGGCTAAGGCCCCATCCACCTTGCAGTGAATGTAAAACACCATGGCCAAACTGTGGCACGTAGGACCCCAGCCTTAATTTGTATTTCATACCAAATATGTTTGACCTGAAATTAATCTGAGCGACCTGACCCAGAAACTAAACGAATCTTGAGAGGTTTGCTCATCACTAGTGCTGACAGACTCCATTTAAATATATATTTCATTTCATCTGTCTTTTGAGGGCTGATTATATTAACAATATATATATATTGTAACGGGATTAGCTCAGGGATTGTCGTCTCCTCAGATAGACGAGCGCTTTTTGGCACAATAATCAGGGTCCAGTCCAGTATGGTGCAACTGGCCGCAACCAGTTTTATTAGTGGTTGAAGAAAATAAACAATGCAGTACAAAATAAACTCCTAGCCGTCCAGCCACTACCTACAATACACAATGCAGGTCCCTCACTAGCAAGAGCTGGGCCTATTGCACAGCTCCCTAAACACAAAACTCAGCAGTTTTACTCACAGTGAATTTCCAGGAGCAGAGAGAGCCAAATACATGTGTGCTGTCTGCCCTTATATGCGCACACTTCAGGAACCAAGGAATTAACCCCCAGTCAACTCAAAACCTGAAGTGGCTGAATGGAGTAGAGCCACACCCAACTCTGCTTACTCCAACCGCCATACCTTTTACCAGGGTTTAGATACAACCCTCCAGCAAGGATCACCTTTTCCAGGTGCTTTTTAGAAGGTATATGACAGGAACCTGGGAGAAATGTATACTCCTTCTACCACTTTGCCCCTGGTCCTGTCACAAGTATATATATATATATATATATATATATATATATATATATATATATAATATAACAACATATATAACATTTAAGCAACTTTGTATAAGTAAACAGAAGTGCACCACCAGAATTGTGTTTTTCAGCAGTTTTCACTCTCTGCAGGCACCATCTCTAATTGTCAGTTTTCCCTGAGGTCAAGTCCAAAGTAGGCATACACCAGATGTTATAATGTCTCACATACTGTACAGTAGAAAAGATCTTGCCACCCTGTTTCTCTTATAGACATACACAGAGAAAGAGGAAATTCTAAAGACTAATGAGCAGTGGTGCACTGTAGAATACTTACTATAAGCAGAAGCATCAATGTTTTTCGCTGTGCACCACCTTTCTCTTATTTATTGCCCTCCCAATGTTATAGGCTGCAGTTATACCCTAATTTCTTAGATTCAACTGAAAGTGTAATTTCTTTGTACTAAAAGCTTCCAGAGACATATTGCATACATACATCTCTGTCATGGACAAAAAAACCCTGGGTTTCATGCATTTCTACTGAAACAAGCTAATACAGTGAACATATTTTACAAAAGCAGAGTATTGTTCTGTAAGGGGGCTTTCACACTACCGTTGGTGACCGTCAGTAGTGTCCGTTGCTATTGTCCGTTACAAGATTTTAGCATCGGACACTAGCTGAACTGTCAGAAATCCGTTAAAATTTCCATTCATTTCAATGGTTTTTTATATTGTGTCCGTTAGTGTCCGTTTATGTCCGTTTACACCAAATCCATCAGAAGTCCGTTTTTTTTTTCGCGGACAAAAAATCCTACATGTAGGACTTTTTTGTCTGTTTGAAATAACGGATTCTTTACGGACAGCAAGCGTCCGTTATTTTTTTAACATTAA
Organism: Leptodactylus fallax; assembly: GCA_947044405.1. Classification (NCBI taxonomy): domain Eukaryota; kingdom Metazoa; phylum Chordata; class Amphibia; order Anura; family Leptodactylidae; genus Leptodactylus; species Leptodactylus fallax. Next base: position 1,973,081 of record CAMRHE010000202.1, read on the forward strand.
AGTATATATGGGTAATGGACTTATAATGGACAGTAACTGATAGCCATCAGTTATTGTCCATTATTTTATGTCCGTTTTTTTTCTGCGCATGCTCAGAAAGCAGAAAAGAAAAAAAAAAACGGACAGTGTTAAAAAATGGACACTAACTGATGCTAACTGATGCTAATGTGTCCGTTTTTTTTTAACTAATCCATTAATTGGATCAGTTAAAAAAACGGACACATTAACATCAGTTAGTGTCCGTTAATGTTTGTTATGATAGGTGTCCATTTTTTTATTTTTTTTTTTTTTCAGAACGGACATCAACTGTAGTGTGAACCCTGCCTTAGATATTTTTGCCATTGGTGTTTGGCATGATTGGGCCCCTTTTGGCTGAGACTCATTGCATTTTTTAAACTACTTAGTTTAGTGTTAGTTTACTTTAGTTTACTTTTTAGTGTTAATGGGGAGGATCATTCAAATGACTGATCCCACCATTGATCCATCACTATTCTCCTGGCAATTGCTAAGCCTTTCCAGGACGTTAATTCTTACTTTGAAGCTCTGTTACAGTGCAATCCATGTCTGAAACGTTACATGTCTACAGTTTTGGATTGCTACACTTCTATTAATAAATGCATGTTTGCTCTCTCTCTCTCTCTCTCTCTCTCTCTCTCTCAGAATTAAATAAATAGTTTTTTTTTTTTGGTTTTGTGCAAAAAAATTTCAACTTTTTATGCCTTTAACGCCAGAAAACTGGTGTACAAGTTGCAATAAATCTGGGCCAAGGAACCTTTCTGTGATGCAGAAAAAAATGGAATATGTGAGCAGCTGGGTTTAGAAGTCAGGCCTAATTATGTGAAATATTTGGTCCGTCACAGCAGCCTCAACTGTTCATCTGTTTAGAACTATAAATATATTTCAACATGTGGATCTTAGATATACAGTATTACATTGACTATATACAGTAAGTGATGATGGCAGTCTACATTGAGAATCTGTGAACCTGACATGCAACCATATAATTCCCTGAAGGATATTAGTATGAAGTATTGCAGCTGAGGCTTAGCTCTAAGTATCGTGCATCATTTTGATACTTTGTGATTGCTTCAATCTATCAAGGTGTATCTTGCAAATTTTTATGACAATTCTCATTCATGTTGATCTCATAATGCTACTTTATGTGTGGACACAGTACAGGCAATGCATGGCGGTTTATCTTATATGTCATAATTTTCATTATTTAAAGTAAGTGTGAAATATGTCATAATAACCTAATACAGTTGATAAGAAGTTATAAAAATTAAAAATAATTTGACGTGTATTTAAATTCAATAGTTATGCTGTTTCTTTATATTCACTTCCAAGTTGCAATTGTGTGCAGAAAATATAAGCTGTTTCCGTTCAGCTTGCCCAGCATACACTCACATCCTACATATAGTACAGTATATGACTAAGATTTTGAAGTACTAAAATGGCCACAGAACATGTGTGCTATCTATTTATCGAACAGAGGCTGATGTTCTGCCCAAGATAATTGTGACTATGTGTAACTTGATGCTCCTGGGCCCTAATGCAAAATCAGTAATGTGACCCCCACTTAACATGTGCTATCTATAATACTGTTTTTTTCCTATATTGTAGAGAGGCCTTTGGGCTTGAGGTCCCAGTAGAAGTTATTACCTCTGAACCCTCTATAGCTATGCCCCTGCTTTTGGGGTAGATTTATTATCTGCTTATGTCACTTTTGTGGGGTAAAATATTGCAAACCTTGAGTTTGTGTTTTTTAAAAATACATTTATGACAAATATTGCCACAAGTGTTGTTTTTATGCCGAAAATGGGGCGTGGTGAAGGTATGCTGATGGTCCCAGCAGATGATGGTTCTAAATGATGCCTAAAATATATGCAGGGTAAGAGCTGGCGTAGATTTCAGTTTAGGCACATGGCCTCCAAAGAACACAATCTTATTGTGCACCTCTTGCATCAGCCTTATTTTCTCATAGATTGTAAGCTCTTGAAAGCAGAAGACTCACTCTAATTGTTTCAACTATTAATTAGTTAATCTGTAACGTCTGGTTTTATCTGCACATGATCCTTCTGAATTGTAAAGCACAGAGGAGTACACACTATATAAAGGAAATTATTATTAATAATAATAATAATAATAATAATAATAATAATAATAATAATGAGAGATGAGCTTTCAAAAATTCGATTCGGCAACTCTGCCGAATTTTCCGATACGTTTCTCTTCGATCCAAATTAATTCTCGGCGAATAAACAGTTATTTCCTGTCTGCAGAGAGCCGGGGTGGGCGGCAAAATGGCGGAAGCCCTTGGATGCCGCAGTCATGTCTTTCTCTCTCTCTCTCTCTCTCTCTCTCTCTCCAGCACGGACAACTTTTATTCATGTGGAAGGATCTGCTAACAAGCAAAGACACACTTACCCAATCACATCACTAGAGAATATCTTGTGACCGTCTGATGTCACAAAGGTCCTTACTAAATATTAATTACGCGAAGCATCAGGAAATCCGGATTCCATGCAAATCAAAGATTTCCTAAAATTCGGATTGAATTCCAATTTTGCAGCTTCTATTCGCTCGTCTCTAATAATGATAATAATTATAAAAATAATAAATATGTTTTTTAGGAACCAGTTTTGCTCTCAATGAAATCAGCAAGTGGTTATTTTTTAAATATGTTGTTTTATTTCTTTCATAATTTGAAACCATACTCAACATACAATGCCACAGACACTGCCGAATAGCTTCACATTGATAGGTTGGATAGTCAGTCTATGTCAGTATTGCATTGGCATAACACCTATATTACTGTATTATTGAAATGCATACATTGATTGGTTGTCAGGTAGTAAGATAGTAGCCTCTTTGCAGTACATTTCTACCATGTAACTCACTGTTGGGTGAGCGTTGCACCATCTTATTCTCTGTGCGCATGGTACATGATCCTGAAGAAGTTTCTGTTTTCTGCATAAAACATGATTACAGTAGCTTTTTTCTGACTTTCATATAAAATCTTTTGCTATATCTGAAATTGCTTCCTGCAAATATTTGTATAATTATCACTTTTCCTTATTTTGGGGTGACATTTTGGGGCTTTGGTACCAATTTACTAATTTTCCATAGGGTTATGGTTTCAAATCACAATATTTTCATCTTACCTTGGTCATCCTGGAACCAATTATAACTTGAGGAGCCTGAGTATATAGTATGTATATGCATAGTATGTGTATGTATATATGTATAGTATATTTTGGTTTGTAAGCATGAAACAGCTTTGTCTTTAAAGAGTTTTAAAAAAAGATTGAGAGTTCTGAAAGGACGGATATAACAATTTACTTACAAGCACAAAGAGACATCTGCTACAACACAGATGTATACAGAATATACAGAATCAGCCAGAACTCTCATACATCAATTAAAGATCATTAGCTTTTCCTGCCTTGGCCTGTTGTGGTATAACACTCACGGAACAATGGCCGTTTTCCAAGACATTCACCGGAAACGACCATCAGCTGTTTATTTCCCTTTTTAATACCATTCATAATCAAGAGTGTGATAGAGTGTTACAGGTATAATGTCACATGAACAAGAAAAGTTAATAAATAAATGCAATAATCAGAAATGTATCTCAGTTATTTTATGCTGCTTCAGATTCAACTGGCTAGGACTAGAAACATCTTTATGCAATGAATAACAATTTAACTTAAGCTTTTGAAGAATAGCAGGCCTACAGTGACTGAAAGAAGGAAACAACCCACTGCATGTCAACAGCAGTTTCATGCTTCAGGATTCAGAGTAGGAGCCTACCTAGTGTAGCATTGAGAGATATTGCAAATTATGAAGTAAAAGGCCCAAAACTAACTCATAGGGGAGCACTGTTAAATTCTCAAGCTTGAAGTGGAGTTAAAATTTTGCTTCTGTGTAGCTTGTATGAACTTGTGAGCTAAGTCTTTTATACCATTTATAACCTGCCGGAGTGTCGCTTTCTCCTATATATATATATATATATATATATACAGTGGGTACGGAAAGTATTCAGACCCCTTTAAGTTTTTCACTCTTTGTTTCATTGCAGCCCTTTGCTAAAAGCACAAAAGTTCATTTTATTTCTCATTAATGTACACTCAGCACCCCATCTTAAGAGAAAAAAAAACAGAAATGTAGATATTTTTGCAAATTTATTAAAAAAGAAAAACTGGAATATTACATGGTCATAAGTATTCAGACCCTTTGCTGTGACACTCATATTTAACTCACATGCTGTCCATTTCCTTCTGATCTTACTTGAGTCAGTTCTACTCCTTCATTGGAGTCCAGCTGTGTTTAATTAAACTGATTGGACTTGATTAGGAAAGACACACACCTGTCTATATAAGACCTCAAAGCTCACAGTGCATGTCAGAGCAAATGAGAATCATGAGATCAAAGGAACTGCCCAAGGAGCTCAGAGACAGAATTGTGGCAAGGCACAGATCTGGCCAAGGTTACAAAAGAATTTCTGCAGCACTCAAGGTTCCTAAGAGCACAGTGGCCTCCATAATCCTTAAATGGAAGAAGTTTGACAACCAGAACTCTTCCTAGACCTGGCCGTCCAGCCAAACTGAGCAATCGTGGGAGAAGAGCCTTGGTGAGAGAGGTAAAGAACAACCCAAAGTTCACTGTGGCTGAGCTCCAGAGATGCAGTAGGGAGATGGGAGAAAGTTCCACAAAGTCAACTATCACTGCAGCCCTCCACCAGTCGGGGCTTTATGGCAAAGTGGCCCGAAGGAAGCCTCTCCTCAGTGCAAGACATATGAAAGCCTGCATAGAGTTTGCCAAAAAACACATGAAGGACTCCCAAACTATGAGAAATAAGATTCTCTGGTCTGATGAGACGAAGATTGAACTTTTTGGCTTTAATTCTGAGCGTTACAGTGGGGAAAAAAAGTATTTAGTCATCCACCAATTGTGCAAGTTCTCCCACTTAAAAAGATGAGGCCGGCCTGTAATTGTCATCATAGGTAGACCTCAACTATGAGAGACAAAATGAGAAAACATATACAGAAAATCACATTGTCTGATTTTTTAAGAATTTATTTGCAAATTATGGTGGAAAATAAGTATTTGGTCACCTACAAACAAGCAAGATTTCTGGCTCTCACAGACCTGTAACTTCTTCTTTAAGAGTCTCCTCTGTCCTCCACTCATTACCTGTAGTAATGGCTCCTGTTTGACATTGTTATCAGTATAAAAGACACCTGTCCACAACCTCAAACAGTCACACTCCAAACTCCACTATGGTGAAGACCAAAGAGCTGTGGAAGGACACCAGAAACAAAATGGTAGCCCTGCACCAGGCTGGGAAGACTGAATCTGCAATAGGCAAGCAGCTTGGTGTGAAGAAATCAACTGTGGGAGCAATAATTAGAAAATGGAAGACATACAAGACCACTGATAATCTCCCTCGATCAGGGGCTCCACGCAAGAACTCACCCCGTGGGGTCAAAGTGATCACAAGAACGGTGAGCAAAAATCCCAGAACCACCCGGGGGGACCTAGTGAATGACCTGCAGAAAGCTGGGACTAATGTAACAAAGTCTACTGTCAGTAACACACTACGCCGCCAGGGACTCAGATCCTGCAGTGCCAGACGTGTCCCCCTGCCTAAGCCAGTACATATCCGGGCCCATCTGAAGTTTGCTAGAGAGCATTTGGATGTTCCAGAAGAGTATTGGGAGAATGTCGAATGGTCAGATGAAACCAAAGTAGAATTGTTTGGTAGAAACACAACTCGTCGTGTTTGGAGGAAAGTGAATGCTGAGTTGCATCCAAAGAACACCATACCTACTGTGAAGCATGGGGGTAGCAACATCATGCTTTGGGGCTGTTTCTCTGCAAAGGGACCAGGACGACTGATCCGTGTACATGAAAGAATGAATGGGGCCATGTATCGTGAGATTTTGAGTGCAAACCTCCTTCCATCAGCAAGTACATTGAAGATGAAACATGGCAGGGTATTTCAGCCTGACAATGATCCCAAGCACACCGCCAGGGCAACGAAGGAGCGGCTTTGTAAAAAGCTTTTCAAGATCCTGGAGTGGCCTAGCCAGTCTCCAGATCTCAACCCCATAGAAAACCTTTGGAGGGAGTTGAAAGTCCATGTTGCCCAGCGACAGCCCCAAAACATCACTGCTCTAGAGGAGATCTGCATGGAGGAATGGGCCAACATACCTGCCACAGTGTGTGCCAACCTTGTGAAGACTTACAGAAAACGTTTGACCTCTGTTATTGCCAACAAAGGATATATAACAAAGTATTGAGATGAACTTTTGTTATTGACCAAATACTTATTTTCCACCATAATTTGCAAATAAATTCTTTAAAAATCAGACAATGTGATTTTCTGGATTTGTTTTCTCATTTTGTCTCTCATAGTTGAGATCTACCTATGATGACAATTACAGGCCGGCCTCATCTTTTTAAGTGGAAGAACTTGCACAATTGGTGGCTGACTAAATACTTTTTTTTCCTCACTGTATGTGTGGAGAAAACCAGACACTGCTCATCACCTGCCCAATACAATCCCAACAGTGAAACATGGTGGTGGCAGCATCATGCTATGGGGGTGTTTTTCAGCTGCAGGGACAGCACGACTGGTTGCAATTGAAAAAGATGAATGCGGCCAAGTACAGAGATATCCTGGAAGAAAACCTCTTCCAGAGCGCTCTGGACCTCAGACTGGGCCTAAGGTTCACCTTCCAACAAGACAATGACCCTAAGCACACAGCTAAAATAACAAAGGAGTAGCTTCGGAACAACTCTGTGAGCATTCTTGACTGGCCCAGCCAGAGCCCAGACCTCAATTGAGCATCTCTGGAGAGACCTGAAAATGGCTGTCCACCAATGTTCACCATCCAACCTGACGGAACTGGAGAGGATCTTCAAGGAACAATGGCAGATGATCCCCAAATCCAGATGTGAAAAACTTGTTGCATCATTCGCAAGAAGACCCATGGCTGTACTAACTCAAAAGGAGCTTCTACTCAATACTGAGCAAAGGGTCTGAATACTTATGACCATGTGATATTTCAGTTTTTCTTTTTTAATAAATTTGCAAAAATATCTACATTTCTGAGTGTACATTAATGAGAAATAAAATTAACTTTTTTGCTTTTAACAAATGGCTGCAATGAAACAAAGAGTGAAAAATTTAAAGGGAGGGGTCTGAATACTTTCCATACCCACTGTATATATATATATATATATATATATATATATATATATATATCACACACACACACACACACACACACGTACAGTATATATATCTAAACTGTGTAGGCAAAATGGATGCACCTCTTAGGCTAAGGCCCCATGTTGCAGAAAAGCAGCTTTTTTGTTACAGATTTTGCTATTTTTTGAGCCAAAGCCAGGAGTGGATTTAGCAGAAGGGAGAAGTATTATGCTAGGATCATACTAGCGTTTGGCCTGTCAGCTTAAAAAGCGGTTATCTGCGGACACCCATGGACCCCATTAAAGTCTATTTCTGCCGTGTTTATACTGAAAAGAAAAGTCCTCCTTGTAGCTGTGACCCTATCCTAAGTGCTTTCTTTATATTTCCCATTCTTTTTGTAGCCACTCTTGGCTTTGGCTAAAACCCCCCACAAAATCTGCAACAAAAAAGCAGCTTTTCCACAAGTGGGACCTTAGGGTGGGTCAGACAAAGTTTTTTATAGCCACCCTCCAAGCTAGGGCTGCTGGTGCTTTCGCTTAAGTGAAACCATGCTTGACTATGGGCTTTTCCTATTTACTGACCACACAGTAACCAGCAAAAACGAACTGCCAATAAAAACGGAAAAGCCAGTAAACAGGCTACATAGTAAAGTGACCAGCGGGCCCTATACCAAGTGTATCTGTTAAGCTATTTAGAGTATTATCTCTGTATTTTATATTTCTCTCTACACGGAAGGACGGCTGAATGTGTTGTCTAATAGATAAGGAGAAGACAAATATAATAATTAAGCTATAGTAACAGACACCTGTGCAATCAGTTTCCTAAATACATTTAATTATAGATTTTTTCAAAAGCCAGATTGTCTAACCATTTTAGTTCCGAGTCAAAAATAACTGTGACGCAGTATCCAATACACAGCTAGAGTAATTATGTACAGTATAATACTTGATTTTACCCTTTCTATTCAGAAGAGATACTTCATTCTATGACATGAAAAAAAGCTGGCATTTTTTTTTACAATATACTGTATACTTACATAGTTCATTTATAATATTGCAAATGGATTGTGCACTCCTGACCAAAAATTGTGAATATTTAATGTAAGCAGTGCACAAAGACTATTTATTAGAATTTGTCACTAGAAAATTACATAGTTTTAAACCAGGTTTTTATGTTAAAAATACCTTTTTTAAGAATTTTCAAGATTTTTTTTTTAAATTTCCATGTCGTTATTTATATCCTGCAATTTTTTACTCTGGCATAACAATAGGCTGACACTTGCTAATCCTGTAGGGGTTTTCTATGCATCAGCTACCTTATTTACATCACAGAGAAGACAGATAGGATCCCAATAGAAGATAACAACTCTATAGATAACAACACTGTCCATTTATTACATTCAATACTGACAATAGATGATGTCACAGATTATTTACTCCACCCCTGCACAGAGCATACCTAGAAAGAACTCAATGAGTCAGCTCTAGGTTAAGGCTGAGGCCCCACATTGCTAAAATCCAGCTTTTTATGTTGCAGATGTTGCCAGGAGTGGAATGAACAGAAGGGAGAAGTAAAAGCACTTCCTATATATTTCCCATTCCTTTTGTAGCCGTTCTTGGCTTTGGGTCAAAAAACCACAGTAAAATCTGAAACAAAAAAAAAATGTGTTTCCACAATGTGGGGCCTTAGCTTAATACAGTCTTTGACTATAATGTAAAAAATATCACTGAATGCTGCTAATACAGCAAAGAAGAAAATATGGCAGCCCCCACAGTCATGTACTGAAAACTGAATAAAAAAATCTTCATTCAGGAAATAAAAGCAGACTAGAAAAAAGTTAGATATTCAATGTCATGTTTTAATAAAATTTTAGCATACAAAGCACCATGGCACTGCAAAACAAGGACTTCAAATACCCGGAGTTTGCATGAGACTATGGGCTATACTCCTGTTCTGACACTTGCAGACTAATCTTTAATTGTTTTGTAATGCAGCAGGCTGCTTCCGCAGATGACGCAGACCAATCGGCACAAGCTTGGACCCCGACCCCCTTTCTCCCAAAAAGGCATGAGAATTCCCCTTATATATCAAGTCCTCACCCCAGCATAACTTAAACATTATGCTGGAGACAGCATGAGGTTATACCATGGGATGTATCAAATAACTCCCCCCAGTGGTACAACACATAAGTGCAACCACAGTTCACCCTCTCCACTTGTACCTAGGAGTGTAGCTATAGGAGACGCATAGGTAGCAGTTGCTACTGGGTCCTCGACCCTCAAGGTCCATCTCCGCATAAAATAACAAAACTATACTAAATAACAGAAGGTAGGTAGGGGCCCCTTTACAGATTTTACATGGGGGCCCAGGAGCTTCAAGTGTCTCTGCTTGTACCTGTCAAGAAAAGAGACAGCAACCGATTCATTACAATTACTCAGTACTTTCATATATTTGTATAACAATTCAAACTACAGTCCCATCCAGGTCTCATCTTACAGAATCAGCAATAACCTGTTTAGGATAGTTTTAGTTGGAAATCAGAAACACATAAACAGTAAAATTAAAATGCAAATCCTGGTTGGAAAACAATAGGGACCTGATTTTTTCCCCTAAATGTATAGATCGCTCTCTGACCACAATTGTGTCGCTCAGAAGAATTTGGTTCAATCTAAATGGCATCCAAACCCTACTCAAGAAGACACTCTAAAATTGTTACAATAGCACAAGGAAATGTACACATTATGTCAGGTGTGAGGCTCAGCCAGACCTCTCAGGTCCTCTTGAACAACAGTGGGTTTGCATAACAGAGAGATGCATAACTCTGATTTGGTCTGCATCCAGAGTTGAATTGTATCAGTATCATCATCACCTTCCTGGCTATCTGCTGTACTATTCAGTGCCTTTTGTGTAATGCAGGTGACATGACATTATTGTTGTTCTGCAGCAGCCTGGCCAGAAGAGGCCGTGAGAACAAGGCCTAGTGAGAATGGATTTTTGTTAAAGGGGTTTCCAGGACCTGAAAATAATTGATACTGATCACTTATCCACAGGGTCTAACGTTCGAATCAGCTGTTTCACCCCCTGGAAACAGTATACTAGGTAGCTCTGCTCCTATTGAAGGGAATGGGAGTGGGGCTGCAGTTCAAGGCTCCACTGCTACATTGTACAAACTAGAAGCTGTATACAGTGTACAGTGGAGCTTCCGGTGGCCAGAACATCTGACATATCTGGTACTGATGACCTATCCTGTGGTTAGGTTATCATATCAATTGTATTCAGATGCTGGACAACCCTTTTAAGGGTCAGTGGTAGGTTGGCATCAGTATGAGCGAAGAATTAAATTAAATTTAAGGATTTAAAAGGGGGTACTATACAGTGGGTGCGAAAAGTATTCAGACCCCTTTAAATTTTTCACTCTTTTTGTCATTGCAGCCATTTGCGAAAAGCAAAAAAGTTAATTTTATTTCTCATTAATGTACACTCAGCACCCCATCTTGACCGAAAAAAACTGAAATGTAGATATTTTTGCAAATTTATTAAAAAAGAAAAACTGAAATATCACATGGCCATAAGTATTCAGACCCTTTGCTGTGACACTCATATTTAACTCACATGCTGTCCATTTCCTTCTGATCCTCCTTGAGATGGTTCTACTCCTTCATTAGAGTCCAGCTGTGTTTAATTAAACTGATTGGACTTGATTAGGAAAGGCACACACCTATCTATATAAGACCTCACAGCTCACAGTGCATGTCAGAGCAAATGAGAATCATGAGGTCAAAGGAACTGTCCAAGGAGCTCAGAGAGAGAATTGTGGCAAGGCACAGATCTGGCCAAGGTTACACAAGAATTTCTACAGAAATAAAATGAACATTTTTGCTTTTAGCAAATGGCTGCAATGAAATAAAGAGTGAAAAATGTAAAGGGGTCTGAATACTTTCCGTATCCACTCTACAGTATATGACATTTTTATGGAGAACTACTGTATATCTAGCAATAACATTTTAGGGATTACTATGTTGCAGTAAGACTTTCAGAGGTACTATTTGTGACAATAATTATTTCAGAGAGCATTTAAGTAGAATTGAGATTTTATACGGTACATGGCACTGTATTTAGGAGGCTACAATGTGTGGCAGTATTCTATTTACAGGGCACAGTGTATCCTAGTATTTTAGTCAGGGCCAAAGTATGGTATAGTTATATTCAGGGGGTGCAGTGTAGTAGTATTATTATATTATGATTACTATTATTAATAATGATGATTATTGTTAATGTTATACTTGCTTTTCAATCTATTATAGGTAGAATTTTTAGCAACCTGCTGCAAGTCATTAGTGTATGTAGCAGAATCTGATAAGAACTCAGAATCCCACCCCTGTACTATCCTCATAAAGTAAAGATTGGCTAAGTGTATGTGATACAGACTGCATAATAAAACAACTAAGGGTAGGTTCACACTACCGTTGTTGGTTAAAAAAAAAAAAAAAATGGACACCCATCATATCAGAGGTTAACGGACATTAACTGATATTAGTCATAATGGAGTTAAAAAAAAAGGACACATTAGCATCAGTTAGCGTAAGTTAGTGTCCGTTAATGTCTGTTTTTATATAAAAAAAACGGACAGTAGACTTTAATGTTAAAAAATAAAGGATACGACGTTCGTCTTGAAACAGTTTTTTTAACATTAAAAAATATTATATTACCCATGGGAAAGCTGTAGGCGCCATTATATTAAACATGGAGGGACTGTAGGGGCAAGTGATCTCTACTTTTGGCTTACTCAGTTTAGACCTTTTCTCATTAGAGGGTACACTGTATTAGAGTAGATTTAGGTGTAAATAATAATGATAATATGGGATTGTATTAGGAGTCATTCAGATTTATATATATGGGTATTTGATCATAGTATTGGGTATAGGAATATTCATGTATTACAGTAACAACATGCATATCCATGGTTGTTTGTGTATCCCAGGTATGGTGTTGGGTATGTCATGACGTGCGATGGAACAATATCAGACTTGGTAGTTACATGGGGACAAGTCATAAATGTCAGAATAGAAAGATTAAATATTCCAAATTTCCTTATTTGGAAATATTCAAACATATTTAATCAGAAGTGTACAATTATGTAATAGTATGTCTTATCATGATGGACCACATTATAGTCAATGGCTAAAACGTGGATAAAAAGAGGGTCCAGAGAAAAGATGAAATTCAAGCATTATGGAAAGGACCCCTGGACGGTATATATGATCATATTATTTGATTTCTAATATTGTGCACACAAATATATTTATGTCTTTGTATGTTTTAGCTACAGGTGCATCTCAATAAATTAGAACATCTTTGAAATGTTTATTTATTTCAGTAGTTAAATTAAAAAAGTGACCTCCTATATTTTCTAGATTCTTTTCACACAGAGTGTTCTATTTCAAGTGTTTTATTTCTGTAAATGTTGATTATGGATTACAGGTAATGAAAACCCAAATCTAAGAAAATTTGAATATTGTAAAAAAGTTCAGTATTGTAAATTCAGTGTGTCACCAGGCAAGGTTTCCTAAGCCTTTAAATGGTCCCTCAGTCTGGTTCAGTAGGACACACAATCATGGAAGACTGCTGATTGTGGATTGTATTACTGAATTACTGAAATGAATGCACGTTTCAAAGATATTCTAATTTATTAAGAAGCACCTGTAGTTTATCCTATTTTGTGTTGGGGTTTTTGTAATGTTTTATGTACAGTGCCTTGCGAAAGTATTCGGCCCCCTTGAACTTTTCAATCTTTTGCCACATTTCAGGCTTCAAACATAAGGATATAAAATTAAAATTTTTTGTGTGAAGAATCAACAACAAGTGGGACACAATCGTGAAGTGGAACGAAATTTATTGGATATTTTAAACTTTTGTAAAAAATAAAAAACTGAAAAGTGGGACATGCCAAATTATCCGGCCCCCTTAAGTTAATACTTTGTAGCGCCACCTTTTGCTGCGATTACAGCTGCAAGTCGCTTGGGGTATTTCTCTATCAGTTTTGCACATTGAGAGACTGAAATTTTTGCCCATTCTTCCTTGGAAAACAGCTCGAGCTCAGTGAGGTTGGATGGAGAGCATTTGTGAACAGCAATTTTCAGCTCTTTCCACAGATTCTCGATTGGATTCAGGTCTGAACTTTGACTTGGCCATTCTAACACCTGGATACGTTTATTTGTGAACCATTCCATTGTAGATTTTGCTTTATGTTTGGGATCATTGTCTTGTTGGAAGATAAATCTCCGTCCCAGTCTCAGGTCTTTTGCAGACTCCAACAGGTTTTCTTCCAGAATGGTCCTATATTTGGCTCCATCCATCTTCCCATCAATTTTAACCATCTTCCCTGTCCCTGCTGAAGAAAAGCAGACCCAAACCATGATGCTGCCACCACCATGTTTGACATTGGGGATGGTGTGTTCAGGGTGATGAGCTGTGTAGCTTTTACGCCTAACATATCGTTTTGGATTGTGGCCAAAAAGTTCGATTTTGGTTTCATCTGACCAGAGCACCTTCTTCCACATGTTTGGTGTGTCTCCCAGGTGGCTTGTGGCAAACTTTAAACAAGACTTTTTATGGATATCTTTGAGAAATGGCTTTCTTCTTACCACTCTTCCATAAAGGCCAGATTTGTGCAGTGTACAACTGATTGTTGTCCTATGGACAGACTATCCCACCTCAGCTGTAGATCTCTGCCGTTCATCCAGAGTGATCATGGGCCTCTTGGTTGCATCTCTGATCAGTCTTCTCCTTGTTTGAGATGAAAGTTTAGAGGGACGGCCGGGTCTTGGTAGATTTGCAGTGGTCTGATACTCCTTCCATTTCAATATGATCGCTTGCGCAGTGCTCCTTGGGATGTTTAAAGTTTGGGAAATCTTTTTGTATCCAAATCCTGCTTTAAACTTCTCCACAACAGTATCACGGACCTGCCTTGTGTGTTCCTTGTTCTTCATGATGCTCTCTGCGCTTTAAACAGAACCCTGAGACTATCACAGAGCAGGTGCATTTATACGGAGACTTGATTACACACAGGTGGATTATATTTATCATCATCAGTCATTTAGGACAACATTGGATCATTCAGAGATCCTCACTGAACTTCTGGAGTGAGTTTGCTGCACTGAAAGTAAAGGGGCGAATAATATTGCACGCCCCACTTTTCAGTTTTTTATTTTTTACAAAAGTTTAAAATATCCCATAATTTCGTTCCACTTCACTATTGTGTCCCACTTATTGTTGACTCTTCACCAAAAAATTAAAATTTTATATCCTTATGTTTGAAGCCTGAAATGTGGCAAAAGGTTGAAAAGTTCAAGGGGGCCGAATACTTTCGCAAGGCACTGTATGTATAATGTTGAAAAGCATGCTGTTTTGAAAACTTTATAAGGAGGCATAGAATTTTGACTAATAAAGTTATTGATTATGAGCTAATTGATGTAGTTCTAAATCCTTATTATGCAGATAAAGCAGTAAATTATCCATATGTACTAAGCTTATGTATACAAACATCTATACACTCTGGTAACACAAGCATAGGCTCTGAACACCTCACTGGCAATGTTCTACTTATCAAAAAATTTGAGGGGGCATAGAGTAGACAGTTTAGATAGCGTAGATATCTCAAAGTCAAAATTTACTTTACATTTATAAAGTTTAAAGATATTCAACACATATTAAATAAAATATTTTACAGCATACCAGACCTGGAGCCTGACCCTGGATTTTGCCCTCAAAAAGCATTTTCCTGGTTGCTCGAGTGGTGAGTCGAAATGCTGTACAATTATAGTAGTATGGTTTTGTAGTCCGGGATTGATTTATTTTTTTTTTTTTTTAACTATATCTTTTTTTTTTTTTTGAGGCCAAGTGGACTTTGGGCTCACTCTGGATATCCATCTCATGACAGAGTGGCTATCCACAAGGCTTCTATACTCGAGCATGACCATATTTCGATCCCTAACAGAAACTGGACTCGTTATTAGTTCATTTTTCTCATTTATGACACTACTGAAAACAAAGGTGAAGGTGGATTAAGCATTCCTCTCTACTGGTCTTGATGGTCAGGAGCCTGATGGCGGGCTGTAAGGATTCTCAATTCAGCTGCTTTACCTTTAAGGTTACTGTGTCAACCTGGGAGGCTTCTGCAGTTTCAGAAGTTTCCTGGGTTTGTCCAATTGTCTTGCATCTAAACCATAACACGAACAATTAATCGAAACAACCATCTTGCTTCTCTGTAATGATGAGCCCCGTCTTAACCCCTTCCCGATATCCTTCGTAATAGTACGCGAGTCGTGCGGCCGCCATTGCTGCTGGGTCTCTGCTGTTTTATACAGCTGTTTTATACAGCAGAGACCAGGCGATAATGCCTGCGATCGGTGCCCGCATTGATCGTGGGCATTAACCCCTCTGTCGCCTCGGTGAAAGCTGACCAAGGCGCCAATCTACCAGCACATGGGCGCCGGCATTTTGCCGGTGTCCCGTTGCTATGACAGCCGGGAGCCTTCTGAAGGCTTCCAGGCCTGTCTTTCATTAGTTTCTATTGCAGGCTACTCTATGTAGCCTGCAATAGAAATGTATTTTTTTTTTTTGCAATGCATTGCAATACATTGCATTAGTGATCAGACCCTCTGGGGTTCAAGACCCCTAGGGAGTCTAATAAATGCAAAAAAAATTTTTTTAAAAAGTAAAAAAAATATATAAAAAATAAAAAATATTAAAAGTTCAAATCACCCCCCTTTCCCTAGAACACATATAAAAGTACTTAAATACTGTGAAACACATACACATTAGGTATCCCTGTGTCTGAAAATGCCCAGTCTACAAATCTATAAAAATATTTTTCCCATACGGTAAACGCCGTAGCGGGAAAAAAAAAATCAAAAGTGCCAAACCGACATTTTTTCACTGTTTTGCCTCTGATAAAAATTTGAATAAAAAGTGATCAAAGCAATAGCAATTCCCTAAAATGGTATAACTAAAAAGTACACCTGGTCCTGCAAAAAAGGACACCCTATGCATTCCCATACACGGCAATATAAAAAAGTTACGGGTGTCAGAATTTTTTAGAAAAAAAAATTTTTCTGCGCAGTTTTGGATTTTTGTTAAGGGGTTAAAATGTAAATAAAACCATATAAATTTGGTACCTGGAATCGTACCGAAACATAGAATACAGGTGACATTTTGGCTGCACAGTGAACGCTGTAAAAACGAAGCCTGTAAGAAAATCGCACAAATGCACTTTTTCTTCAAATCCACCCCATTCTGAATTTTTTTCCAGCTTCCCAGTACACTGTACAGAATAACTAATGGTAGCATCATGAAGAAAAATTTGTCCTGCAAACATTAAGACCTCATATGGCTCTGAGAGCAGAAAAATAAAAAAAATTATGAGGTTTGGAATAGGGGGGAGTCAAAAACGAAAATCGAAAAATTCATCCGGGGGAAAGGGGTTAAAGTCTATCAACTGTGAAAAATATATTTGAGTGGGTTGTAGAGGCATATTGAGTAGTGAACAATTTTTCACCAAACTTAACACTACTCAAAAGTAGTCTCTGAGAGCTGAGGCATAACTTGAAGATCATTGGTCACAAAGCAAAATCTGTAATTGGGCCTCACCCTACCTTGTTCCATTTAGAATAGTGTTTTTTTATGTGGCAGGGAGACCATTGGGGTCCAGGGCCTGGTAGAAACTGCTACTTTTGTATCGCCTATAGCTTTGCCCAGCCGAAGACCCTTTTTTATAGGGCAGTGGAGGAAGCACTTTTACTCCTTCTTATGACAAAATTTTGGGAGTTGCAACAAAATGTCAACCTTTGCACAAATTTCTGTCATAAACTAAGCCAACTAATAAATTATGTAAAGTTACACTAGACAAACTAAAAAAATGCTAGATTTTCAAATAGCCTTAGACACTTTGGAAAATTTGGTGCAGTTTAAGACTATCTAGTTTAACTTTGTACTGTCTAAAAGACAGTTTTAGTTTGTTAGCCCCCCACCCTCCCCAGTGTGTATAATCAGACCACATCTGTAATCATTTATGTATCTGCCTGAGACTTAACTGTATGCCAAGTTTTGCAGCAATCCAACATTTCTATCTGGGTGCATTTTTTTGTTGGTGACTTTTTTTTTCCAAATGCTGAGGCACAACTGAAATCAATTTCAAAGATCACTGTTGGAAAACAAGCTGTAGAAATACTTGCTTTGTATAGTAAGCTTTACATTTCAATGGGGATTTATAGATATTGTTGTAGTCTCCCAATGTAGGAATCTGTCTACCAATCATGAACTGTACTAGTATAGATATAAAGTGTAGTAAATAATAAAAGTCTGTGAAAGCATTAGATTTTCTGTGAACTAATACCTAAAAACAACTTTAATACTTAAAATATGAAGGTTAGTGTCTAAGGTACAGATGTACTGACGCAAGAAAATATGTTAACTGCCAAAAGAGAAATATGTTCAAATCTAGGCTTGTGTCAGAATGTAGTCTGACTATCCTGGATAGTGGATTCCACAGTATAGTTTCAGATGTAAAAGAGATAATAGATTTTGATGGGGATGGTAGCGAGGATGAAACCATAATCAGATAAAAGGGTTCAAGTACAGTTGCATGTGGAAAAGATGGAAGAAGGTGAAATATTTTAGATAGCTTTGCCCATAAGGACCATAACATTGAATTTATTATGCTCCGAAACAGAATTATTAAGATAAGGTTATATAAGCATACTGTGTATTACAATATAACTTACTTAGAAGACCACTAAACAACATTTAATTAATTAAGTAATTAATTAATGTGAAAATACTTGTTACTGTATATTGTGACAGGACCAGGGACAAAGTGGTAGAAGGAATATACATTTCTCCCAGGTTCTTGTCATATTCCTTCTAAAAGGACGTGGGAAAGTTGTGTTCCTTGCTGGAGGGTTTTACCTAAACCCTGGTAAAAGGTCTGGCTGCTGGAGTAGGCAGAGTTGCGTATGGCTGTATTCCATTCAGTCACTTCAGGTTTTGGGATGACTGGGGGTTAATGCCTTGTTACCTGAAGTGTGCGTATATAAGGGCAGACAGCACACAGATATTTGGCTCTCTCTGCTCCTGGGATAACCACGTGTGAGTTTAAACTGCTGTGAATGGTGAATGGTGAATGGTGTTTAGGGAGCTGTGTAGTAGGCCCAGCTCTCAGTAGTTAGGTACCTGTGTTATAGGTAGTAACTGGACGGCTAGGAATTTATTTTGTATTGTTATTATTTTGTTTTCATCAAAACACTAATAAAACTGGTTGCAGCCAGTTGCACCATACTTGACTGGACTGGACTTTTATTGCCGTACCAAAAAGTGCTAGTCTATCTGAAGAGACGACTATCCCTGAGCTAATCCCATTACAACATCTATACTTTAATGTACCTACACTTGATCATATACCAAGTATATACAGTATACAGTGCAAATACCAACTACAGTAGGATAGACGTGCTCTGACTATGTGGAATCGCAAACCAGGCTATTTATCTATCTATCTATCTATCTATCTATCTATCTATCTATCTATCTGCTGTATATAGGTATACATGAATGATTAGCCAGTCTGTATTTTGTGTGTACCAACAGCAATGTAGTCCCACATCCACACCAGAACTAAGCTCAGTAAAAACCAAGAGTCAAGCTCAAAACAAAAATACAGTACAAGGACCAAACTCAGTAAATAAACATGGTACCAGAACCAAACTCAGTGATGACAAATCAAAGTAACACACTGTGCCTAAAATAGGAACTGTAAATACAGTACAAGAACTAAGCACAGAAAAAAATATAGTATCATAACTAATCATTGTAAATAAATACCGCACAAAATCTATGCACAGCAAATGCATATGGCACCAGAACCAAGCATATAATATAAGTACAGCACAAGAACAAAGCACAGTACAGAGATCAATTTTAAATTCTGGTTAACGTTTGCCATATAAGATGGTACCACATGAAACTAGACGTCATAGTATGCCTCCAAGTGTAAGGGTATGTTGAGAGTTGTTACACAGCAAGAATGTTATCACACATCATCACTCGGCAGACTATATAAGTTACTACAGTTACTCATCAGATGCAGAAAGGTATATATAAACAAAAATGGGCTAATAACCAATTAACAAAAAATGTGCAGGACAAGCAATAAATCAAAAAACAACCAAATCATGCCCACACAAAAGTAAAAATAATTAACAAAGTTTATTAACAAATAAATAAAATACAAAATACAAATGAACAAATACATGAGGGAATACAGGAAAAAACCAATAAATAATGTGTACAAAGGCATGAAGTTCAGGATATCAGATAAATAAATAATCATGGCAAAGCACCTTCACAAATGCACTTGAGATAATTTGAAATAGCATATTCAAATACAACCAAAGCTCCTCTAAAGTCATACCATAAATTTAAATGTAGAAAGGTGCTAAAAGACCATATGTTACAAGATGAAAGAATCCTGAAACAACATACCTAAGGCATAAACAACCTGACGCACGTTTCGCCTACAGCTTCGTCCGGAGGTATATATACATATATATATACCTCCATATATGTATGGGGAACAGTGAAGGGGCCATTAGTGTGTGGAGGCAGTGATATGGGCTAACATTTTGTGGGGGGGATATTAAAATGTGTGGGGAAATATTTAAAGGGCTTGCCGGGCTTACATTTTTTTGTGACCTATCCTCAGGAATAAATAAATACCTTGTCCATATGGGACTAACACACGGACCCATCTGATGTACGGAGCCACTTCCGACACCCATTCTGTACACAATGTAGGGCCAGAAGCAGAAAGTTCCAGCCCAGCACCTTCACTGCAGCTCAGCTCCCACTGACTTCATTAAGTGCTGAGATGCAGTGACGATGTCGGCTCCCGACTGATCAGGTATTTATGACCTATTCTTAGAATAGATCATAAAAATAATTAAGCCTGAACAACCCCTTTAATACAACCCCATACAGTATGGGGGACCAGTGCAGAGGCCACTGTATGGGGGGAGACCTGTAAAGTGGCCACTATATGGGGGAAAATAGTGAAAGGGCCACTGTATGGACCATACCGTGGCTCCTTCATTGGTTCCCCTTATAGCAGTATTGGGTCATTACTTACCTGTATGCTCCCCAATCCCGCTCTGTGTTCCTGCTCTGGGCACACTGTTGTGATGTCATGTGCGCCTGGAGCAGGAAGAAGCCGGAGGCACTGGAGAGCAGACAGGTAAGTACTGGTACTTAGCTTATAGGCCACAGGCTCAATGGGGCCTGTGGCCTACAAGTCGGGGAGTAGCAGAACCAGGTCAGATGCGCCACTTCTACCTGTTTCTGTTTTAATAACCGGGTTGGCAGAACATGGGGTAACCTAACTGCATTTACTTACTGCTCCCCACTTTGGCTCTTGGCCTCCTCTTCCCTCCTCAGCCATGATGACATAATGTGTGGCACACGGGGGCCCATTGAGGTTGAAGATGGGATAGAAGGCCGCAAGCAGGAGCAGGGAAAGGTACGTTAATAGGGGCCATTGCCAGACCTCCACTGTACCAAAAAAGCAGTGGGTGTCTGCTAGTGTCCCCTAAAGGCACAGGTCCCAATGGGGGATTCACTGGTACCCCAGTGGGCCAGTCTGAGCATCATTGAAAACATGCCTACTGTTTCACCTAATTTAAAAAAATGTCTACAAAGTGTCCTTAATTGAAGAAAACACCCCACTGTGCCCTTTGATTAAAAATATTTTCCCACTGTTTCCCCTTACTAAAGGAGTTTCCCAGTATATTTTTTATGGCCTATCATTAAGATAGGCAATCAATAACTTATTGGTGGAGAGCCCAACACCTGGCCCCATTACCAATCAGTACTGCTGCCTGGCTTGCTACTGTACAGTGTATGGAGCCAGAAGTAGATGGTTCTGTACATGAGTATAGTTGCCGAGATATTCTATTACACCAAAGCTCCCACTCACTTCCATGGGAGTGAACTCTGTACACTGTATAATATTGGGACTGGCTTCAACCCCCCCCCCCCCCCATTGCTCTGATATTGGTGGCCTATCCTAAAGATAGGCCAACAGAAAAATACCAAGAATCTGCTTTATGAAAATGTCCAGACTGTGCCCCCTCATTAAAAGCAAGAGATACCAATACTGCTAATTAAAAAATGGCCCCTGATTAAGACAATGCCCACACTGTGCCCTTGGTTACAAATAACCCCCCCCCGCCACCGATTTGAATAATACCCCCACTTTGCTCCTGGTTAAAAAAAATGCCTCTACTGCGTCTCCGGATTAGTAAAATGCCCACAGTGTGCCAGCTAATTAAGAACATGTCCACACTGTACCCTGAATATAAAATATTCCCTCACCATGTCCTCTGAATAAATGTAAGCCCCACACTGTCCCTTTGATAATGAAGAATCCCTGCCAGCCTGGCACAGTATACTCATCTTCCCATATTCCCATGTCATCATCCAGCAATTGGAGCTTGAGGAATGATGCAGATAGTTCAATGACTTGATAGTGCCACTTGCCTCACAGAGTAATAGCTGAGCCACAGTGTCTTGTAAGGCTCAGTCGCACCTACCATTGTGTGCTCCACTACCACTGTATATTCAATTACCTCCACATCTAAATTTGATGAAGAGGAACTAGCTAGCATGGCTGACTGCATGTGAAATTTGAAATGCCATAACACTGCATAGACTTTGTACGAAAGCTCTCATGTCAATAGGCATGTAAAACTGTGTTTCTGGTAACAAATGTGGATGATTCACACAAAATGTAATCATTCTAATTGCTGAATGTCCTTGCTGATGTAAGAATCTATATTCCTTTCTTCTTCTTGGTGAATAGATGTTACCCACTTTTCTTCTGTACAAACTCTTATGATAAAAGGGGTTGGGATTCAAGATACTGCTGGGATAAAACCTATATTTATAACACATTTTACACAATTTTTAAAGATGTTCTTTTGTATATATTTAATTGCAGTTTTTAAGAATATCATTAGCTGGGATCATATGACATAAAATACAGTTGATATACTGTATCTATACATTTAAAGAAGACCCATCACAATTTGGCAGAGAATACAACTAATTATTAAATCAGTCTCTGAAGTAACATCTTATCATCCATAGTGGCAGCCAACTGTTGGCTGACATCTTTTGAAGGTGTATGGCCATCATTATTTATTGGTGCTGAATTACTGTATGGATACATTGCTATACAGTTCCATTCCTCTTTTAACAGCGAAAAAAGGAAAACATGTTTGACATAAGCCAATAAAATGAAATTGTTAGCTAAATAAGCTCTTTTGAGTACAAATCAGATTGTTGGCTTTGATAGCCAATTCAAAGCTTTTCTCTTTACACTGAAGAAAAATTTGAGGTTTCTCTTGCTCAGGTTGCACAGGTTATATTGCTTTACTAAAGTCCTGGAAAATTTGGGGCCTGAATCCAAGTGTAATTCTCAATAGCAACTATCCCCTCAGTGCTTTTGTGCCAAAGATGACAGTACAAATCACATGCAGTTGCAGTTAACACAGTAAAAATCCATACTTATTACATTCAGTGGCATAGAGGTGATGTTTCCCTCTGATTATTCCCTCTCCTGCTTATTGATTTGACTTAAGCCATGCCTCCGACTCTGCCTATGCCTCCTTTGACTCCATCCAGTATCTTTTTGCCCCCCCCCACACTTTATAATGCCCCTCAGTTTCTCCCACACAGTTTAAGACCCCCTCAGTTGCTCCCACACAGTATAATGCCCCATCAGTGAACCTCACACCATATAATGCCTCCACAATGGCCCCTACACAGTATTTTTGTCACTTAGTGGCGCTCATACATACCCTCAATTACCCCCACATAGTATGATGCCTCATCTTTGGTCCCCATGCAGTTTATTGGCCCACATATAGTATAATGCCCCTCAGTTGACCCCATACAGTATAATGCCTGCTTAGTATCACAATACAGTAAAATGCTCCTTCAGTAGTCCCACACAATATAAAGTCCCCTTAGTGCCCCTACTGTTAAATATTGTCTTCCACTAATTTATGTGCTTCTTTATGATAAAATGCACTAGAGTGTGTACCAGCAAAAAATAGGTAGAGTCCTTGAAATAAGATAAAGTAAAACTGTTTAATACATACAAAAAGATTAAATGTACATAAAATGTTCAGAAGTAAAACAAAAAAATAGAGAAAAAATAAGTTACATAGCCCTATCTTCTGTTTTAAACCTATACAGTACAGTGAAACTATGAGTTGACTACCCAAATTTGCACAGAAAAATGCTGTTTTAAAGGGATGGTTATCTTAAAGAAACAAGTATATGGAATGCATGTTAAAGTGTCTCAATGGAATCACCATGCATGTATAGTGTTATAAAACAAAACAAATAATGATGAAAGAGATCAAAATCATGCATTTTATGCTTGGTATCTCATCATGCAGTACACAGGATCAAGTCTAGACTAAGACTAATAAAACGACCATGGTACCAGGGGCTAACTGGAAAAGACTGGGCCCCATAAAAAAACTTTTGACACCCCCACATGGTATAGCACCCCTTTCCTGGCCCCCACACAGTAAAAACGCTCCCTTTGCCGGCCACCACATGGCATGCAGATCTAAAATCTACGCTGCTGGTTGACCATCGATGAATTCCTTGCAGACTTTTTCCCCATGGCACGTGGATGAGATTTGTTAAAATCTTATTCACTATTCTCTCAAATGTGGACATTGGGGCAGAGTTATTAAACTGCGTAAATGAAAAATTGTCTTACCCAACCAATCACAGCACAGCGTTCATTTTTCAGGAGCAGAATAGAAAATGAATAACATTTTAAAGAATCTGCCCAAAATCCACAGCATATCTTACACATTAATTTACTCTACTCTTCCATGGTAATATATACCACATAAATGTAACAACAATAGTTTGAACGACCGAACACACTGTACTGTGGATAAACAAGGCTATTGTGCTTTATTAAGCGTTAATAATTGAACCAGATCAACCATAAAATCTCAAGCCCAAAAGTAATTAACAAGCATGAATAATCAAATCCACCATCATGACGCTGGGTGAGCCAACCCACAAGTCAGACCAACAAACAAGCCAGGCTGGCTCCCCCAGGACTTTTCAATAGTGATTTAAAGGGTTAAATAGAAAATATCCAATCCAATATCAGAGAGGTGGACCACATCCTCCCGAAATAAAACAGCCTCAAAGCACCCCCTCTGGGGGCTGGAAGCCGCAAAGCAAAATGTGTGTTGGAGCTGCAGGCTGGGGGTTGTGGTCACCAATCCTGCACCCTTTACATTTGTCTAATCTGCTTGGTCAGTTTTCATAGATCTCTGTTTACTTTATTTATTACTGCTATTTATGCATCATTACTATATAGATTTACTATTTATTATAGACTAAATGGAGTATACGGTGTGTTCTGATATTTAGGTTATTAGTTTCAGTATTCTATTATATACTGTATTTTTATCAGTTATTTATTATAGATTATTAGTGGTGCATGGGTGGTGCAAACCACAACACTCATATGAATTTAATTTGTTTTTATTTGGATTAGTTTGAGTCTTATATTATGCATTAATACATGATTATATATTGTCTAGCTTTTGTGATCATTATGTGTGGATATTCTTCTCAGGGGATACATGTAGGTTATTATTTGCTCTAGTCAGCATGCCCTGGTATATGTGAGTAACATTGGAATTTTGTAGAATAATTAACATACAAACCTGTCCAAGCCCCAGCGACCTAATTGCTTAATGAGTTTGTTATCAAAACCTACTCTAGCTGTCACACTGGCCGCACCAATGTGAAACGAAGAGGAGAATCTGAAATTACCCAAATTCAGCATAGAGAGAAACCTACTTAAAATTGCAGATTATTGATATTTATGAGAGCAGGAGACCCATCAACATGGCTCAAAAAGGGGCTAGGCAATGAAGATCTCATCAATAGATACTTATCCATAGCAGAGACTGGGCATAATGGACTATTTTTTCAAACTGCAACCATGTATCAATACCTATTTGGCCAGTCTTACAATGCTGAATCCAAATAAACAAACTACCCAAACCTACAAGAACATCATTGCATAACAAACAAGAAACTGATTTCTGGCTAAGGACCGGTTCACATCTGCGTTCAGGTTTCCGTTTGGGGAGTCCACTTGGGGACCCCCCGAATAGAAACCTATACGCATAAAAAGCAGTTTACCAGGGAAACCACATGGACCCCATAGACTATAATAGGGTCTGTGTGGTTTCCGCTCGGTTTCCGCATGAAGCAAGCGGAGAGAAAAGTGCTGCAAGCAGCCCTTTCCTCTCTGCATGTTTCTGCATGTTTCATGTGGAAACCTAGCGGAAACCACATGGACCCTATTATAGTCTATGGGGTCCGTGTGGTTTCCCAGGTTAACTGCTTTTTATGCATATAGGTTTCCGTTCAGGGGGTCCCCAAGCGGACTCCCCGAACGGAAACCCGAACGCAGATGTCAACCGGCCCTAACTGACACCAGCTCAGTCACTTGTTTTGCTGCAAAAAAGACTAACAAAAAGTAATCTTAAACTAAGAGGATAGATAAGAAGAGGAACAGATAGAAGAAGTAAGTTGATGATCCTTGAAAAGACACTCTAGCTAAAATACAAGACACTGGAGTATGTATAACTCTTCTGCAAAATATAAAGCAAGTGCTAAGCCCAAATCACCAGACAAAATTTCACAATTACTATTTGCATAAAATTGATACCACCAGGGGCGTAACTACCGGGGTAGCAGCGGTAGCAGCTGCCACAGGGCCCAGGACATTATGGGGCCCCGCGGGCCCCCGATGCGCTTTTTTTTTTTTTTTTTTTTAATAGGCTGTTACCCCAGCAGGTAACGGGCCCTATATACTTACCGATCCCCGGGGTCCCGCTCACGGCTGCCTGCGCTTCCGATTCTGCGGAGGCGGCTGTGCGCAGGAGCGGGGATCGGTATGTGAGGCTGCGGGTCGAACCCCACAATCTCTGCTATCATTATACTCCGGGGTCTTTGAAAAGACCCCAGAGTAATCGGAGGCCCAGGGGAGGTGAGGGAACATAAAAAACAACGTACTTACCTCTCCTATGCTTCTCCAGGTTTCGGGCCTGTTTGGTGACATCAGAGACGTCAGCGGACGTCATTTTGCGTCGCGACGCCGGCCCGCATCACGTGACGCTGGCCTGGTCCAACATTGAAGAAGGCCGAAGTAGCAGCGACTGGACCGGAGCGAGGAACAGGTAAGCAGCGTTGTTTTTTTATGTTTCTATCCTCCCCTGGGTCTCCGATCATTATACTCTGGGGTCTGAAAAGACCCCAGAGTATAATAATTGTTCATGGTTGGTCCACAATGGGACATATAATAGTGTGTGCAGGGGCCACTATGGGACATGATACTGTGTGCAGGGGCCACTATGGGACATGATACTGTGTGCAGGGGCCACTATGGGACATGATACTGTGTGCAGGGGCCACTATGGGACATGATACGGCGGGGCCACTATGGGCATGATACTGTGTGCAGGGGCCACTATGGGACATGATACTGTGTGCAGGGGCCACTATGGGACATGATACTGTGTGCAGGGGCCACTATGGTACATGATACTGTGTGCAGGGGCCACTATGGCATATAATAGTGTGCGCAGGAATGTGTTTTTTTTGGGGGGGGGGTTGGAGGGGGGTGGTCCGGGGGGGGGGGGCGATAGGGGGCAGCGGTTCAGGGGGGGCCATGTCAAATGTTCGCCTTGGGGCCCAGCCATTCCTAGTTACGCCACTGTATACCACATAAGCCAAGACTGGAATAGTCGGACCATGTTGACCAACCATTCAGAAATTGAATAATATCACTCCCAGATTTGTAAATGTGGTGGGCAGCTCACTTCTCCACGTCTACTCCAGGTGCTAGTTGGCGAAATCTTGTCCACTGCAATTGTGACAAAGCATCAGCAATCTCATTAATCAAAAAAAACAACCCTTAATATCACAGGTGGGAACATAAAAACCTGATTGAAAACGATATTTAATTAGAGTTTCCCTCAACTTGTCTGGGAATATTTCTAAGCAGGACAGCATTTTTTCCAGTCTCACTGGTGCCCAAGCCCCAAGCTTTTGATAGAAACCCTTAGCATTTTTGAAGCATTTAGATATTGTGGGGCATGACTCTCCTCACAAAATGTCATGTTTGCAGAGTCTCTGAGGCGCCAATAAATTTGAATCCGCCAGAAAGTGACCCCATTTTGAAAACTATACTCCTCAAAGAATTTATCAAGGGGTGTAGTGAGCATTAGTTTCCCAGAAGTGAATATTTAAGCTGTGTGGAGTACATTGGAAACACCAAGTCCCAGACTATTTTCCCACTAGCTCCTATGACACAGGCGGGGGTGTTATGTCTGGGGTGTATGTCAGTGCTGGTGTATTTTCCCTCGTAAGCTCTAAATCTGAGGTATACCCTAATATATGGTCGCACAGCTTATAAATTTCCTTGCCGCAGCCAGCTTTATCCTAATGATTTAGCGATTTTTGAAGTTTTTGTCTTCACATTGTTCAAGCTATATTTTTTTAAACATTTTTTGTGGCCATATGAGGGCTTGATTTTTGTGGGATGAGATGTACTTTTCAATACCACCATTTTGGGTTGCCTATAACTTATTGATTAAATTGTATTAACTATTTCTGGGTTGGATTTAAAAAAAAAAAAAAAAAAATAATACAATCCATAATAATACATAGTAAAACCCCTGAGATGCCACAGTCATGTTTGACCGCATAATCTCAGGGGTTAACACCCACAATCGGAGCTCAACTTTGACCTTGGGTGATAGAGGGAGGTGTCAGCTGTATATGGCTGACATCTGCAAGACATGGTGCGCACACAGTTTCTGTGTTCTTCATGGCAGCGTCGTACTATGACACCGGATGTCAGGAAGGCGTTAATTTGTGTTAAAAAAATATTATCATTGGTTTGTCCAATAAAATTTGATTTATACTCTAACGGTTGAAGATTTGAACATTATACTGACTGTCCTTTGCATCAACCATTTAGCAAAAATATTAAGGAATTAATAAAGGAAAATATAATTTGTGTAATTTGGAACATGTTTTAGTAGCTCCTCCATGATGGAAAGTCTGTCAGGCACTACCTGAGATGATAGGAGATTGAAGATTTCTGCTCTTTTATGTTCTAAGACGAGAAATACACAAGTGTTTTTAAAACCAACATTACCGCCAGATATTCAATCCTCCAATCAGGATTTCCTCTTCTCTCAGTTATTTCTGGGCAGATTTTTCATCTGGTTGTGCACAGCGCAGTTAACCCTATTAATGCCACATAGAAGTGAGAAACAAATAAATGCATTAATAAACAAATCATAAATACAGCAGAAACAATAATTACTTAAAATAAGAAACGGGGGTCAGTGTGAATAATCCCATGTGCCCCACACGCTCATAAGTAGCTTCCATTATACTAGTTTTCATAACACTTCCTCTAATATGTTCAGTCACAATTGGATATCTGGAGTAATTCCGCTCATTTTACATTAATAGATACTAAAGAAGAAAACAGTCCATTAAAATGCCAGTGAACTTTCCTCATAGACATTTTACACCTGTGTTCTGACAATTCCTGGGCACTTGGCCTATTGTGTACCTTGGATGAGGTGTTGTGTCCCAGGACAAGTTGTCTATGTTCTCCATAATTAGCTTGTTCTTTCCAGCATTGTATGCAATTAACTTAAAGCATAGGTCACTTTCAATGTCGACCTAGAAATAAAGACAAATTAAAAAACCTGGTATACACGGTGTTCTCCAAAAGTAATTTATTCTGCTTTTCTAGTTAATGACATGCCGGGAATGTATTTCTTTACACTTTTAGAGTGAAAGTTAGACCAAACTGTTCAGAAGTTAATTTAATTTCCTAGAAGACAGTTCATAGCTAACAGAGTAGGGATAATATATTCAATGTTTATTTGAGCTTGATTTTCTCCTTTCTCCTTGCTTTTATCTTGGTATCCATTGATGACAGTATGAATAGGATGAAGTCATAGAAACTCATAGATATGACATACACAGAAAATGTACATGCCAGATATACAGCATATACTGAATTTTTCACGCTAATTCTGCTGTTTTGATAAATTTGACAATATTTGTGCTATGTTCACTATGTTAAATTGATGTTTCCTGCAAAGACATTAAATATATCAAGTAAGAAATTATATCTTCTAAAATGTACCTGTTTGTTTAGAGCAAGCATACACAAAGATTAAAGGGGTTTTCCAGGCAAAAAATAATTTTTCAAAAAAGGTCTGTTAAGCTATTAATAGGTTAATAAGTGCACCCAAATACCTTTAGCAGTGTTTTAGTGATTTCTGGGTTTCTCTGGGAGCTCCTGGTATCTTCTGCTTTTGTTTACATGGGTATCTTCCTGTTCTGTTTTACTAAAACTACCATGATGCCTTGGGTCACTCAGAGCTGACTCACACTACCTTCCGCTCTCTCTCCCTCCCACTCCCTTTCTCATTCACACCCCCTCCTAGTTTCCCTCACTAGCTGCCCTCTACTACGGACAGGAACTTCACTTCATCTGGGCAGTCCGGCTCTATTGCGCAGGCATGGGCGGCTGGCAGACGTCAAGAAGAGGAGGTGTTGGCTGCCCAGATGAAGTGACATCCCGTGCCCAGAAGGTTCTGTCCGGAAGACAGATAAGTATAATGGGGTGAGGGGAGGGTTAGTATTGGTGACGTTCCGTTTCCCCCCTTCTGGAAATGGAACGTCACTGGAAAATTGAAAAATGTGCCTGGGGCCCCAGTAACCTAGGTATTTATAGATTTTTGGTACAGTCAGTAATTTAGAGGGAAGGTGGGGGTGGGGTGTGTGATTATCTTAAATTATAAAGATCAATTTATCCCAGACAACCCCTTTAATATACCATAACGGGGCTTACTGTTTGCAGGCTGTGTTAAGTGTGGAAGTTATTGACTACATGGATACTCAGGCTTTAAGAGAATAGCAGTATCTGTGGGGCCTACTGTTTCCTGGCTAGGGAGGTCACATGCCTCATCCAATGTCATAGCCCTCTTAAATTACATTTGTAACACCCCTCTTCCCCTTCAGACTGCGACAGCAAGGAGATTGCCCTGCCCACCAATCCACTTATAGATTTCTAAACTGCATTACTGCCATATACGCTGGATTATATATATATATATATATATATATATATATATCTGTGCTAAGTTGTATACTGTATAATTGTTATTTTGTATATAATTTCAACTGTCAAAGCTGACAGTGTGGATGGATCTTATCCCTTTACCGTAGAGATAGCATGTGTAGGACCACCTGACCAACTGTTATATGCTCCCCGTTGCTGTAGTGGCTCGGCATGTGAGGTAACTTATTTTTAATAAACTGTTGTTTAATGGACAAAGTTCTCCATATATCAATAAAGCTGTGGCAGACCTTCACTTTTTCAACCACGCAAGATGTCCTTTCACTCAATGACTTAAGACTAACATCCTTTATTATCAGAACCTCCCACTCCTGTATCTAAGACTTCTCCCGAGTTGCACCCCTTCTCTAAAATGCTCTACCCCGGATAATCAGATGAACTCCCAATTTCTACAGCTTCAAGCGCAAACTAAAGACACATCTTTTCAGACCGGCCTATCACAATTCCTAATGTAAACCCTTCCGCAGTTAGAATCCCTAAAACGAACCCTCCACTGTTCACGTTCCCACAATACCCCACTGGATTTGATGCTGTATTAGACTGTAACTTTATGTGTCCAAGCACCATCTGCACATTAAAGGACACAACTAGTGACGGCTCATACAGTGTAATTTATATGCATGATGAAAATAACCTTTATCACAAAAATGGCTGGACCACTGTATAAGCAATGCTACCTCCTATGCCACCCCTGCTACCTCTTGTGTCACCCCCCCTTTACCTCATAGATTGTAAGGTCTTGCGAACAGGGCCCTCAGTACCATTGTGTGGATTGACTTACTACTCTGTAATGCCTCATTTTGTCAGTACTTGAACCCTACAAATTGTACAGTGCTGCGGAATATGTTGGCGCTATATAAATAAAATGTATTATTATTATTATTACCACCTACATATTTAACTCCAAAAATGTCACAATGACATTATTCAAACACAATAAATAAAGACAGTAGTTAATCCATTAAAAACATATACAAAAGCAGAGGATGGAAAGTTATGACTACCCACAATTTATATATAAACTCATACAGGTTGGATTTTGTGACTATCTACTCACTGGCACTATCCCTACTTTGGTTTGTATATGGTTCATATTATTGTGGTGTCCAGAGTACTTTTATTGTGACTGGGATTTATCCATATAGATTGATGCAAGGGCTTTTTGATATTACATTATTAATCATAACTTTACTTGGATCCCTTTGTTATATGAGTTTGTATATGAATAATACACCATATCAATTGTTGTGTTGTCATCCTCTGTGCAGTGTGGGTAGCCATGGCCTTCTATCCTCTGCTTTTACACTACCGTTCAAAAGTTTGGGGTCACCCAGACAATTTTGTGTTTTCCATGAAAACTCACACTTTTATTTATCCAATGAGTTGCAAAATGAATAGAAAATATAGTCAAGACATTGACAAGGTTAGAAATAATGATTTTTATTTGAAATAATAATTTTCTCCTTCAAACTTTGCTTTCGTCAAAGAATGCTCCATTTGCAGAATTGCAGACCTTTGGCATTCTAGCTGTTAATTTGCTGAGGTAATCTGGAGAAATTTCCCCCCATGCTTCCAGAAACCCCTCTCACAAGTTGGATTGGCTTGATGAGCACTTTTTGCGTACCATACGGTCAAGCTGCTCCCACAACAGCTCAATGGGGTTGAGATCTGGTGACTGCGCTGGCCACTCCATTACAGATAGAATACCAGCTGCCTGCTTCTTCCCTAAATAGTTCTTGCATAATTTGGAGGTGTGCTTTGGGTCATTGTCCTGTTGTAGGATGAAATTGGTTCCAATCAAGCACTGTCCACAGGGTATGGCATGGCGTTGCAAAATGGAGTGATAGCCTTCCTTATTCAAAATCCCTTTTACCTTGTCCAAATCTCCCACTTTACCAGCACCAAAGCAACCCCAGACCATCACATTACCTCCGCCATGCTTGACAGATGGCATCAGGCACTCTTCCAGCATCTTTTCAGTTGTTCTGCGTCTCACAAATGTTCTTCTGTGTGATCCAAACACCTCAAACTTCGATTCGTCTGTCCATAACACTTTTTCCAATCTTCCTCTGTCCAATGTCTGTGTTCTTTTGCCCATATTAATATTTTCCTTTTATTAGCCAGTCTCAGATATGGCTTTTTCTTGGCCACTCTGCCCTGAAGGCCAGCATCCCTGAGTCGTCTCTAAGTGATCCTAAACTTTTGAACGGTAGTGTATATATGTTTTTAATGGATTAACTATTGGCTATATTTATTGTGTTTAATATTGATTAGTATATTTTTAGTTGAATAATGTCAATGTGTCATTTTTGGGGGTACATATGTAGGTAGTACTTTATACATACTCTGTTCAATTAAATAGATGTATAATAGAAGCAAACATCTGGAAACCCTACTATGACTTTCTCAAAGGGAGTCTGTTGTCAGAACCCAGCTCCGCAGATAGATAGGGTCACCAGAATCAAACAGTTTTTTCCCATTATGCCTCCATTGCCAAGATATTGCAGTTTTTGTCGTTACATAAATGAGCTCATTGCTCTAACCTCAGTCAAGCACTGGCAATACCCTCATTGCTCTAAATAACTAATTTACACTGATTGATAAAAAAGGCAATATATTGGCAAAGGAGGCACAGATTCACAAGGGAAAAAAACACTACGTGATTCAGGTGACCCTAACCTATCTATCTGCTGGTTGATATTTTGGGTTCAGGTGACAGACTACCTTTAAAATGTAAAGATTGGATTTGATAACAGATCCTGGTTTCATCATTTTACAAAGTTGATACAGATTTATGTAAATGAACCTAAGTAGTCACGGTGTGCAAGAAGAAGCTTCAGCCTAGTCAAACTAGTCACATCACCTGATGTGACTGACATCTCTCTCTCACAGTCCTCTCACTCTCTCATGTTACAAGGGAGATGTTAATCCAGAAGGTGTGATTAGCAAGGGGACAGGTTAACTAGGCTGAAGCTGTTCCCCACCCACTATGATTACATGATTAAGATAATTTGCATATTACTTTTATGCTTTCAAACATTTGGTCCAGATATATAAAAACTATACTTACCTCTCCCAGTTGCTCAGGTGTCTCTCAGCGTGGTTCGGTTCTGCTGCTCGCATGTTTTCTTCCAGCGAAAGTCCCCACCGCAGGTGACTGCTGAGGCCAAGCATTGGGGACAGGTGAGTATGTTTATTTATTTATTTTTTTTCACCTTCCCTGGCCTCATATTAAAAAAATGGTTATCCTGGACAAGTCCTTTAAGTTTCTGCAGTTGTAAAAGAAAATCTAGTATTGAAAACTTTTTTTAAATTTTAGTATTAAAAAGTGGAAATTATATGAGGACTTATGTTATGCAGGACCTGAAAAAGTGCTGCCATGCTCAAAATGGGAAAAATTCCCTAATCTGCCATAGCTTTTTCCATGGTGTTTAGAAACAAACAAAAAACCCCCTATAAAAGCCTGTATTGCTGTGTGTTTTTATGACTTTTTTTGTCTTTGGCATTTTTATTAACACAGCATTTTTTTCTGCTATTTTTTCCTATAATAAAATCAAAAGAAAAACAAATGGAAAAATGACATGCCCAAAGCCTGCTGGGTTTTGAAAAAAAAAGGAAAAAATTCCATGAAATGTAAAAAAAAACAATGTATGCAGGGTTATTCATAATTTCTTATTGAATAATCTGGAAAATCTGGCCGCAGCATTTTTATCAGCATTTTATAGCTGTAAAAAAACCCTTGTCTGACGGCAATCTCAAGCTCAAACATTGTAGTAAATGGTACCTGTTAATAAGTACATGGCAATTTTTTGATGATCTACTATAGCTCTATTATTTTATTAATGGGTCATTTATTGGGGTATGCAGTCGCTTACTGTAGATATGCATGCAGCTAGATTTCTCCATGTCTTCGTGACCACACATAGTCAGCTGAGTTATCTTAATGTATTTCGGTCTTCCTGGCCTGAAAGGAGATATAGTTTAGTAGATATGTTAATTCTCAGTGTGTTTATTGTCTAGACAAAACAAATAAGTCGCACACAAACTGAGATCTCTGCTGCTTCAGAGACTGCATTATAAATGTTGTCCAAGTAAAAATAATGATTAGAAACCATTAATCTTCAGAAAAAAATGTTCTAAACCACACTCACCACATCCTGTCTCTTTTTCTCATCTAACCCAGAGCTCTTTTATCATCATCTTGTGAAGTATCAAAGACGAGAATGTATGTCCATTTAGCTATTCTCTAATATTGTATATTCATTACTGTGATCAAGATTGGAAGAACAGTAGGTTGCAGGATATTTACCTAGCAAGAGGTTGATAATAATATAACAATATGTCTACATGTGTCATCAAAACAAAAGAAAAAAAATAAGGAAAGTAAATAACATACAACACTGACATTTCAGTTTTTTTTTTCAATATATATACCGAGTAGACTACATGGCCATTTCTCCCAATTATTAAATGGAATGTCCAGGATAAAATCTAATTCCTACACTAATCTAAACATCCTCCCCCCCGCCTACTTTCTAAATAACATAATTTATCAAAAATGTACTGTACATTTACCCATATCCCTGGGATGGTCATGTGACCGCCTCAGGGACATTTGCTGGTTATCCGGTGAAGATCCGTTTCCCCGTTTCCGGAAACGGAAAGTCACTACAACTTCTCCTTCCATCCACTCCATTATACTTACCTCTTTTCCTTCCAGGCTTCCTCTTGCGGGACGGCTCCTCCCTCTTTTCTGACTGCCTGCATGCGCAATAGTCCCAGCACTGCTCTGTGCTCTGCAGCCAATAATCCACATTTACTGCGCAGGCGTGCGAGTAGCTCCCACGCCTGCGCAGTAGAGGTGGATTGTTGGCTGCAGAGCACAGAGCAGCACTGGGACTACTGCATGCGCCGGCAGAATCAGAAAAGAGAGAGGGGCTGTTCTGCAGGAGGAAGACTGGAAGGAAGTCACATAAGTATAATGGGGTCGGGGGGTGGGCGGGATAGCTAGAGAGACAGGGAGGGGGGTGTATGGGAGGGAGGGAGAGAGAAGGGAGAGAGAGAGAGGAAGGTGGGAGTGATGTGAGAGGGAGCTAGTGTGGAAGCTAAGTAGCAGGAAGCTAAACCATGTAAACAAATGCAGAAGATGCCATGAGCTCGCAGAGACACCCAGGAATCACTCAAAACACTGCTGAAGGTATATGGGTACATTTAATAACCCATTAATAGCACTAACAGACCTTTTTTTAAAAAAAAAAAAAAACATTTTTGGCCCGGAAAACCCCTTTAAGTCCAGGTGTTTCTGCCACAGTCATTGCAAATAGATGCATAAAATCAAGCACATAGTCATGTAACTTACTAAACAGTGGTGGTAGTATTGGTAGTGCTGTGCTAAGTGCTGCTTAGGTACTGTCATAACATGTTTAAGTAAGGTCATTATCAAGTGGACAGTATTTGGTCAGTATTTTGCATCATTGTTTGTAAGGCAAAACCTGGATTGGAACCTATAAATAGAAAAAGTACAATGGAATGATTTGCACCTTTTCTGTGTTTTGAACCCATTAATGATTTTGGTGTACACATAATAATGGAAAAGACAGATGCACAACTGGTAATAAGGGGATTTGTGTCATCAAAGCTATTCTTAGGAATTGTGGTGCATAGAGGAACGTAGATATCATCAGAGTATAAAAAGATAGTTCACCTTCAAACAACGGAAGCTTTGATGTAACAGACATCTAGAGACTGCTACTCTCCTTATTTACTCTGGGTGCAGGCGCACATTGCGTTTACTTATTTTGTATGCTTCATATCTTGTCTATGTTACTTTCATTGTATCTTTTGATATTTTGTATGCTTATTTGTCTGTTGTCAATATACTGACTTAAACAGGCTGTCCCATTATATACACATATCCCCTATCCACAGAATAAAGGATAAGTGTCACATCTTTGGGCATCTATCCAGTGTTAAGAAGAATGGGGAACTGAAAGTCCTGCTGCATCCTCTCTGTGAATGAAGCACCAGTGTGTTTGCTTACCTAGCTCTCCATTTACTTCTATGGGTTGGCCGAGAGTGGCAGATATTGAAGCAATGTGACACTTATCCCCTATCCACAGGACAGGGAATAAGTGTCTGTAATGGACAACCTGTTTAAGTAAACTATATCAGGCCACCTTTAATGCAATACCATGTCCTATTTTTAGAGCCCCCCACTATCCCCCAGAGTGTCTCCTTTCCCCCACATTAATATTCCTCTTACATAAATGATCTCCTGTTATTTTAATATTCATCCTATTGTCCCCTGATGCCCCCTATATAATTATTATCCCAATGTCCCCTGATGACCCCTTATATTAATTTTCTCCTGTAATATGCAACAAAATATCCACAGTCAAGCATGCTCATTCAGTGTCTGACCTCACAAATTGTGTTTTTGCTGAATGGTCACATATTCCAACACATTTCAAAATTTTGTGGGAAGTCTCTTGTTGGATGCCCTATTAAGACGTAGGGAAATCAGAGAAGTGTGTCGCCCTCTTACGATTCCCCTCACTGAGATAACACAAAAGCCTGCTATCAGCCAACAGCTTATTTCTTGTATAATAAAGTTCAATGCAATTTCTGTTATGGTAAAGTTAGTGTTCCATTTAATAATGTTTTTTCATCAGAAGCCAGCTGTCACGTACGGACCATCCTAGCACTTGACATGGGTGCAGTTATCAGGGATCAATTCACTACACTTATTCAATCCTGAACTCACCCTTTTCTGCGTAAATCACACCCCAATACAGTTCATGCACCCCAAATGCACATTGCCACCACTACTGATTTGCCAGACTCAGCAGAAACCTCACTCACATATACACGTGTCTCTATAACAGTCAGGTAAATACACTTCAAAAGGGTAATGGGTTCATAGAACACATACAAAGTACTATCAAATTTAATGATTTAATACTCAAAGGGTTCAGTGATATATATGAAAAAGACAAGAGATGACAAGACAAGCAAAAGAGTTTTATAAATAAAAGGAGAAAAAAAAAGAGTTTTATAAATAAAAGGAGAAAACAGAATAAGCATGATAACCTAGAGTCCTTTTGGTTCCATGGAGCTTGGAGGAACTCACCAATTAAATAGGCACACCCAGCTTACTTGCTAATTCCAAGATGTGACAAAAGTTCCAAGGTATTCCCGGAAACAATTCAACACAATATCATGACCTGCTAACAAAAACACTTTCCCAATAGACACAATTAGGATACTTAGCATATAACCCTGTGATAACTTGTCAAAAATAAGTTATGTTGCATTTAGAAAAGCTTCTTAACTTGTGATACACATATCTGGACAGGTAAGGGAGGACACATTTGTACATACAGAAAAACAACATATTGCTGAAAGGAATATCCAGCTTGACTAGCCGTTTTCCAACCTGGTCTGGCAGTTGAGACAAGTGGATCCAGGAGTGATATTGCCTGGATAGCCACTTTAAAAATATATCTTAGTGTTTTCCATGAAAGAAGAGTTAAAGGGAGTTTATCACCTCCACAAAAAATATTCAACTGTCACCACTGCATTAAAGAGCACATTACAGTAATCAATAATATACCTTTTCTTATGCATGTCAATTTAGTAGATTTAGAGAAAAACAGCTTTGAAGCCTTATTCAAATGAGGCAGTTGGTGCACTGGAGGCGGCCTCTGGAAATACTGCTCTTATTGTTTAGATAGGAAGGGTGATATAATTGGAGTGGGAAGGTTAACTCCCACTTCCAGGCGTGGCACAGACAGGATGTGGTAGAAGTTTGAGTAGCAAAAGCAGTGCTTCGGGGAGCTAATGGCCTGTCCCCAGTGCACCAAATCCAATTTACATAAGACTTAAAAGTTGTTCTTCTCCAAATCTATAAAAGTGACATACATAGCAAAAGTATGCTATGTATCTCTGTAATACAATCTTCACAATTGAGTATGCTTGGGGGAGGTGACAGACTGCTCTTAAAATGTGCACTGGAGGTAGTCTCAATTAGAGATAGGTGAACCTCTCATGATTTGATTTATTTCAGGTTCATATGGCTTGGGTTCCAGATTCGTTTTGGTATGAACTGGAATTGAAATGATTATACTGTGGGGTCTGAAGTATAATAGATGAAGACCCAGGGAGGTGTAAAAAAAACCAAAACATTTATACTTACCCTCCATCACCTCTTTTGGGCCTCCTTGTGGCATCCGGCGCTCTCCTGATGATATCATGCCCCCATGGTCACAGATGAGGTACATTTTCTCTGGGGCAAAATCTTTTTAAAAACATTGCAGATACATAAGTTCTCCTCCTTCTACCTCAACATGCCTTAGGGGTTATTTATTTATTTCTCTTACTTATATAGTGCCAACATATTCTGCAGCACTTTACAGACATTATCAGTCACATACCATATAGAGCTCACAATCTAAATTCCCTATGAATATGTCTTTGGACTAAAGGCTTCAGAGTCCATAGTAATAAAAAAATAATTTTATATAAATCATACTTCTCTGGAAAAGTAAAAGGAAGCACTGGTGTTAGGTTCCTAAATGAGATTTTCTAAAGCTCTATTAAGACAAGGCAGAGCAGTAGAAGCAGTGATAGATTAGATAAAGCTGACATTTTAGTGGCCCGTGTTTCCTTACCCACATGTTAAATACAGTAATAGCTATGACACAGACAAAATCAACCTTAACTTGAGAGCAAGTTGAGAACATTCCCTAATGGATTAAATGGGTAAAGGAAAGGGTCCTACATTTTGTTGTAATAAGATTTTTACTGAAAGTACTTTATCACATAAGCTCTATTGTGAAAGTCTTGAAGCAAGCATATAGTAGATGCTTACTACAGTAAAAAAATACCAATATATGTTCAGATTACTACATTTCCTGGAGAGATGGAGATATTTTCAGATGTTCAAAGCAGACTTGAAAATTAAAGGTTTTACATTGAGCCTGCTGTTCTGTCGTTAGAGCTCATTATTTTTCTGGGCACATATTTTCAATCCGTCCTTGAAATGTGTGATATACAACAATTGCATTTTGTATGCACTTAGATGAGCTAAAAACTTGCCATTAGAAATTGGTTTGGGCCGTTGGGGGGTGGTTTTTTTTAGAATACACACCTATATTTAATTCCCCCCCCAGGCGGAGGGAAAGAAAAAAAACACCCCCCCCCCCCCCCTTCCCCCCTGGGTGGTTTGGTTGTAGAGGCAGAAAAAGCCGGAAACCCAGCAGAAACCCGCCCCGCCAAAATAACAACAACAAAAAAAAAAAAAAAACCCCACCCATTATATAAAAAAAAAAAAAAAAAAAAAAAAACACCCCCCCAAAAAAAAAAAAATAAAAAACCCCCCGGGGGGGGCCCCCCCCGGCCCCGCCTTGTTTGGGGTGGGGGTTTTTTAATTGGGGAAAAACCCCCGAAAAAAACGCGGGGCAGAAAAAAAAAACAACAACAGGACCAAAAAAAACAACTTTTTCGGCGGCCGCGCGCCCCCGCCAAAAAGAGAGGGCCGCGCCGCGGGGCGGGCGGCGCGCGCGCCGCGCCGGGGGGGGCCCCGGGCGGCGCGGGGGGGCCCCCCCCGCGACCCCCCCCCCCCAAAAAAAAAATGGGTTAAGGGGGGGTACCCAAAATATAAAAAAAAAATTAAACCCAAAAAAACCCCCCCCCGCCAAAAAAAAAAAAAAACAAAAAAAAAAAAACAACAACAAATAAAAAAAAAAAAAAAAAAAAAAAAAAAAAAAAAAACATTAGTTATTGTTTGTTGTTTTTTTTTTTTTTTTTTTTTAAAAAAAAAAATAAAAAAAAAAAAAAAAAAAAAAAAAAAAAAAAAATATATAAAATTAAAAAAAAAATAAAAAAAAAAAAAAAAACAGCCCCCCCCCCCCCCCCCGCGACTGGCCCTGAAGCGGTTAGAGAAAGGGCCAGGGACTGCAGGTCACAAGTGCTTAAATGCAGCATTTTTTGAATGGGGAACACGGTGTGTAGTTAATAAAGTTGCTTGAGGAGGAGGCGGAGCAAAGGTAATAAAACCAAGGGGGCACGTAGGCGGGCTCACCTTCTACCGTTGGCAGTCACGGTGAGAGGAACCCGCATGAGATAATGGCGGACTTGTTGGAGCAGCAAATATTGGCCAGGATCGCTCAGGAAGGTGCTGCATGTTGAAGAAGGCTGAAGTGGAGCGCATTGCTGAATTGGGCTCCTGCGCCCACCTGGAGGACCCGGGTGGCAGACCCCATCGTCCCTCCCGCCCGCCTGCCCGGCTAAGCCCCAGCCCGCCAACGAGGAGCAGGAGGGGAAGATCCCGTTCAAAGGGAAGAACGCGGGCCGCGCGTTCCGCAGGTGAGCGGGGGGGTAGCGGGAGGAGGCCCCCGGCACCTGCTAAAAGGTGCACGGGAACTTCTTTAAAAATGGCGCCCGAGGCCGTCGGAGCGGGGAGGCCGGGGTCCGCTCCGGCGGCCGTCATCCGCCACAGCCACCCAGTACGCGCAGGGAGGCGGCTTGGAACCCCCCGCCCCGCGGGGGGCCCCGCCCCCGCCCCCCGGCGGGGGGGGGGAGAAGGAACCCCCCGGGGCCGCCGCCCGCGCCCGCGGCGGGGGGGGGGGTTCTCCCCCCCGCGCGCGCGCTGCTGCCTGAGACACAGCGCAGCAGCGCGGGGCCAGATCGGCTCGCTGGAGACACAGACGCTGTCTGCCAGCGAGCCGGCCAATACTGAACCCGGTGCGCAGGCTCAAAAGCCTGTGTGCGCCGGGTATGTGAACCAGGGAACTGCCGGCAGCGTGGGAACAGGCGCTGCCGGCACCTGGTCACAGAGTGCTGTCGGCGCCACACTAATAAGTGGCGCTGCAGCACATATAAGTAAAAACACAGCACACACACATGCCCAAGCCCCCCCCCTCACTCCTCACACAATTCCAGGCCCTGCCCCCACCCCTAGTATATGCAAGCACCCGCCATGCACCACTCACTCATTCACAAGCCCCGCCCCCAACATTGGTATACACCCATTCCCACCCCCCACCTCTCGCACATTCACAACTGCCCCCCTGCCCCTGAACACACAGATCCCCCCCCTTCGGTCGCGTCGCGCCCCCCGGGGGGTATACTAGGGGTAACGCGGACACGCGGCCAAGCGTGGTGGGGGACTTAACCACTCAGCGCCCAAGGTCGAACACTGGGGGTACCCATGGGCGCAGGGAACCGCGTAATACGCAGTACCCTCGGCACACCCCTCACCCAGAGTCTCTTCAAGGGTCACCGCAGACAGCGAGAGCGCAGGCTAACCCTGGATCTGCAAGAAGGAGAAGGGCAGGCAACACATCCTCAAGGCAGGCATATCACACTTCTGATACTT
Organism: Leptodactylus fallax; assembly: GCA_947044405.1. Classification (NCBI taxonomy): domain Eukaryota; kingdom Metazoa; phylum Chordata; class Amphibia; order Anura; family Leptodactylidae; genus Leptodactylus; species Leptodactylus fallax. Next base: position 2,015,018 of record CAMRHE010000202.1, read on the forward strand.
GTGCTGAGTTTCTCTCCACAGATGATAGTGACCCGCGGACCAGGCGGAGACCGCTCAACCCCAGGAGACGTCATCGCAGCCTTCACAGAAGAGCACATCGGAAACATCGGAGAGACGCCACCGCCGTCGCTCCCCGCACAGCCGCTCGTCCTCTACATCAGGAAGATCCAGACCGTCAAGGAGACGATGTGAATCCAGGCCGTCTGGCGGGTCACCGAGGCATCCTCACCGGGAAGACAGAACACCCACGGCTACACCTTCAAGACAGGCTACTCCAGGAGCAGGGTCCATGCTCGCGGATCAGCCCCTCGCCCCCACCGCTTTGCCGGCCCAGATGTCTACAGGAACTGGAACAGCTGGTGAGTACCACGGCCGCCCAGGCTGGCCTACTATACACAACAATGCTATGTCCAGTGATTTTGTGTCAGTTTTAAAACAACTTGTGTCGAACCTTGAACACCCCTCTCCCGCAATAGGACCCACAAGGTCTCCGGGGGGGAGTACCTCCCCCGCCTGTTACTATTTCCGAGAGTCCTGTGTTTGCCTTTAGGGACTCCATTTTTTGTAGAGTGTCTCCGCTGGGCACGCACGTGCCCAGCGGAGACAAAAGAAAAGATTATCAGAGGTGAATATATAGATATTTGGTCGCTATTATCTATGGACCATGTGTCTGTAGATAAGGAGCGATCCTTTGAAAAAGGACCGGACAAAAAACCGAAGGTGGCAAAAACCTTCGGTAACTGGATTCAAGCTTTTGCCACACTGGCATATATCATATGCCAGAAGTCGCCAGAGCGCAGTCCAGAATTGTTCATATACCTAGACACAATTTATAGCGCCCACAAGCTGCACGGAGGTGCGGCTTGGTGGCGCTATGACGAGGAGTATCGTCATCGCTTGGCTCTGACCCCTACAGTTGGGTGGGCGTCAAAGGCAACAGACGTCTGGATACAAATGATGATGTCTCAGAGACCCCAACGCCCCTTTCAGATGGGGGCCGCGGGCATCGGAAGTCAATCCGGGGCAACGGCCCATCGTCCCACCGGCGCATGTTGGCTGTACAATGAAGGCCATTGTCGGTTCTATGCAACATGCAAGTTCCAGCACGAATGTTCAATTTGTGCCGGTTCACACGCAGCCATTCGGTGTTTGCGTCGAAAACAACAGCCCAAGCTGTGTTCTTCCGGTAGCACAGAGAACACCAGTAAAGATACGGGAACTGGAGCAATGGCTCGACCGGTACCCGAGGAAGCTAGAGGCAAAAACGCTATATGAGGGTTTTTCGTTCGTTTTTTTCATACCACATGAACAGTCAGTTGCGTTGTTGTTATGTTCAAATCTAAAATCAGTTCAGGAAAATGTTTGGGGGGGGGGGGAAAAAGGTTAAAAGAGGGGGCCCCCCTGGGGAGAATGGCGGGTCCTTTCCTGGAACCTCCGCTTTCAAATCTGAGAGTGTTACCTCTGGGTTTGGTTCCTAAGAAGGAGGCGGGGAAGTATCGCCTCATTCATCACTTATCTTACCCCCCGGGAGCCTCAGTTAATGACGGGATAGCAAAGGAAGATACGACGGTGTCGTATACATCCTTTGACCGAGCAGTAGAATTTGTTAGACGGCAAGGTCAGGGGGTGCTCCTGGCCAAATCTGACATAGAAGCAGCATTTCGTCTCCTTCCGGTACATCCGTCGTGTTTTCATCTGTTGGGGTGTTTCATTAATGATAGGTTTTTTTGTAGATATGTGCTTGCCTATGGGCTGCTCCATTTCTTGTCATTACTTTGAAATGTTCAGTTCCTTTTTGGACTGGATGGTCCGCTACGAAACGGGCAGCCCATACGTACTGCACTATCTGGACGACTTTCTGTTCGTCGGTCCAGCGAATTCACCCATTTGTGCATACCTGTTGCACTCCTTTTGTGTCCTTATGGACAAAATAGGAGTCCCCTTATCTGCAGAAAAAAAAGAAGGCCCCACGACGCGTTTGTCCTTTCTGGGAATAGAGATAGATACGATCAGTATGGTTTTTCGCTTGCCAGAAGACAAGTTACGGCGTTTGGTAACTACAATAGATCAGTTCGTAAAAGCCAGAAAGGTGACTTTACATCAAATGCAAGTTCTGTTGGGGCTCCTCATCTTTGCTTGCAAGGTACTGCCCATGGGGCGGGCTTTTTCACGCCAGTTGTCATTAGCGACAAAAGGGGTGCAACAGCCTCACCATTTTATTCGGGTTACCAAGTGTCTCAGGGAGGACCTCCTCGTTTGGCAGACCTTTTTAAAAACCTATAACGGTAGGTCGGTGTGCCAATCAGACGAGATAGCTAGTTTGGACTTGAGCCTCTTTACCGATGCAGCTGGGGGCGATGGGTTTGCAGCAGTTCTGGGGAAGCATTGGTGCAAGGGTTCGTGGCCAGAGCACTGGAGGGGGCTAGGTTACGTTAAAAATCTAGCTTTATTGGAGTTATTCCCCATAGTAGTAGCGGTGGAATTGTGGGGGTGGGAAATCACCAATAAACGTATCTGTTTTTGGACTTATAATATGGCAGTGGTGCAGGTAGTGAATAGCCAATCATCTTCTTCCCTTCCGGTGCTTGCTCTACTTAAGCATTTAGTGTTGCGCTACTTGCAAGCAAACATTTGGTTTAGGGCACGGCATGTCCCAGGCAAGCAAAATGTGGTGGCTGACGCCCTGTCCCGTTCACAGTTTCAGGTCTTCAGGGATCTTCATCCATCTGCAGATGGGGAGGGACATGGATGCCCAGGCTACTTGTGGGACCTGGTCGGGAGGTCATGATGGAACTGGTATATCAATCTGTATCCCAGGCGACCTGGCAGGGCCACATGAGGGCATGGTCGGACTGGCTTACCTGCTCCAGCGGTAGGATACCCGCGGAGGAGGCAGTCTTACTGGAGGTCACGGTTCAGTCGTTGGTGGGTTTACGCTCAAGAGGAGTTTCGGCCAACGTGGCGAAGAAATATCTGGCCGGGGGTGGCATTCATGTTAAAGCTCTTGAACATCAGAGATGTGACTAAGCATTTTGTCATTCGACAAGCCCTAAAGGGATGGCGAAAAGGTTCGGTCCAGTGTGACGTAAGACGTTCTGTCTTGCTCACATTGTTTAAGAGGCTGACGGCTATCTTGGCGGTGGTTTGCACGGATTTGGGCGAAATGCGTTTGTTCCGAGCGGCATTTGCTTTGGCCTTTTTTGCAGATAGGTGAGCTGGTAAGCACGAGCGCGGAAAGGGTCGGAGGGCTGTCTTCAAACGACGTGTTGGTTGGCACAGGGGAGGTGCGAGTTTGTATTCGGCGGTCAAAAACGGACGTTTTTGGCAGAGGAACGTGGATAACCATTCGCGCATTGGGTGATTCGTGCTGCCCAGTACTATTAGTCAGGGATTATTCCAGTCACAGGTTTCCAGGCGCCGCGTTCCTAACACACCAATTAGGTAGACCGTTAACAAGGTTCCAATTTAATTCCATATTTAAGAGGTGCCTGGTGGAGCTGGGGCTAGATCCAAAAGAATTTGGTTCCCATTCCTTCAGAATCGGGGCGGCAACGGTAGTGGACGCCTGCGGCATGGATGCGGTGGGAGTCATGCGCTTGGGCCGGTGGAAATCTGACTGCTATAAAGCTTATATTCGTCCTGATTTGTTAACGCCTTAGTTTTGCAGTCCCTGTTTTTTTGGCAGTGCATTTCTTGTTTTCTGTAATTTTTGCTTATCTTCCACCAGATCTGATCCCGGCGTTCATTTTAGGCCATTCTTACATATTCTGGGCTGAAAGAAGAGCGGCGGTGCGCCCCTGCGGTCTCGACTTAGGTCTGTCCAAGTTAGCGATACGGTGGAGCGGGGTACGTGGGCTGCGTTGGCATCAAATTTTGCCGTTCATCGTTCGTATTAGTCGGGACCACAGCGGGCCGGTGATCATTCTGATACATGCGGGGGGCAACGACTTGGGCCGGGCTAAATTGGGAGAATTAGTCACCTTGATTAAGCAGGACCTATCCAGGATGATGGATTTTTTCGACCAGGTGATCCTCATTTGGTCAGAAATTGTCCCCCGACGTTATTGGAGAGGTGCTAGGGACCCACTTGCGATCGAGCGGGCTCGGAGGGTTCTAAATGTCAGGGTTTCCAGGCATGTTCGTTCCCTGGGTGGGGTGGTCATAAGACACAGAGAGCTAGAAGGGGAAAATGCAGACCTGTTGCTCCGGGATGGGGTTCACCTGAACCCCATAGGAAATGACATATTTCTGTCAGGGTTGCAGGATGGTTTGGAAAAAGCCCTCTTGTTGGTTGGGGGGGGGGTCACAGCCAGGCGTAGGCTTACGCTGGCTGCTCCTTGGCGGTTTTTCCATGCTGGCGGACAACAAGATGGCCTCACCTGCACGCTGCCTCACAGCGTTCGGCAGTAGGAATACGAAAGAGGAGCGAACTGGTCTACACGAAGCTGGCATGGAATGGTTAACAGTTGAAGTTGTTAAAATAATACTGAGTAATAAAGCTGTGGCCTACCCCCACATTATCCATAAAGTCGTGGTCAAGTGGTTATTGGAGGCAGGTAGCCTCCGGGGGTGACCCATCATGGGGAGTTATGGGTTACGTACATGCAGTCTCTCTCAATAACCACGCCTTTTGGTTTTTCAAAACTTTCCCCCCCCCCCCAACGGGTTGGTGGCAAATTATAAATTTTTTCCGTCTCCTCCCCATTTTTTAAATTATTAACTTTTCTCTCCCCCCCCCCCCTCTCATTTATATTTTATATAATTTTTTTTTTTTTTATAAAAAACCAGCACCTCTCAGATACTCTACAATCCTCTCTGTCCCCCATCTCTTCACTCTCCTGTCCCAATCTGGCCACCAGTCACTATAATGAAACCCTTAAGAGTGCATTGGATGAGGCGGCTCCCCCTCCACTCGAAAAGTTAGACGCAGGAGGCAGCAACCCTGGCACACGCCACAGACGCTTTTTCTTCAGCGGTGCTCTAGGTGTGCTGAACGTCTGTGGAGAAAATCACGTTCACCTGCAGACTTCCTCCACTTTAAATTTATACTTAAAACCTATAATTCTGCCCTTCACCTAGCCAAACAAGCCTATTTCACTGCTCTTATCTCTTCTCTCTCCTGTAACCCTAAAAGGCTATTTGAAACTTTTCACTCCTTACTCACCCCTAAGGTGCAGGCGCTATTCACAGACCTTAGCACAGATGACCTGGCCACTTATTTCCATGATAAAATTGATAAGATCCATCAGGAAATAACTGCCCAATCCCCAGGTGGCACTGACCCCCTCACCAGCCGCACTTCAGACTGTTCATTCTCATCTTTTGAACCTGTTACAGAGGGGGAAGTATCTCAGATACTTTCTTCTTCTCGCCCTATGACCTACAGTAGTGACCCTTTCCCCTCACACCTTCTCTAGTCTCTGTTGCCTGCCATCACGACTTACCTTACTAAAATATTTAACCTCTCTCTCTCTTCTGGAATTTTCCCATCCTCTTTCAAACATGCTGTCATAACCCCACTACTGAAGAAATCCTCCCTTGACCCGTCCTGTGCTGCTAACTATTGACCTGTCTCTAACCTCCCCTTCATTTCCAAAATCTTGAAACGCTTAGTCTATGCTCGTTTAATCCGTTATCCTTCTGGTAACCCTCTTCTTGACCCCTTACAATCTGGCTTCCGCACTCTGCATTCTACTGAAACGGCCCTCACAAAAGTCTCCAATGATTTCCTGATGGCTAAAGCCAAATGTGACTACTCTCTTCTTATTCTTCTAGATCTCTCAGCAGCATTTGACACTGTTGACCAACAACTCCTCCTCACTATGCTCCGTTCTGTCGGCTTCACGGACACCGCTCTCTCCTGGTTCTCCTCTTATCTCTCTGACCACACTTTTAGTGTATCATTTGCGGGCTCTGTTTCTTCCTCTCTTCCTCTTGCCGTTGGGGTTCCTCAGGGCTCGGTCCTAGGTCCCCTGCTCTTCTCCCTCTACACAGCCCCCACTGGACAAACCATCACTAGATTTGGCTTCCAGTACCATCTTTATGCTGATGACACCCAATTATATACGTCATCCCATGACATCACCCCTGCACTAATACAGAACACCAGTGACTGCCTCTCTGCTGTCTCAAATATCATGTCTTCGCTCTATCTGAAACTGAATCTCTCAAAGACTGAATTACTGCTGTTTCCACCATCTATTAAACCTGTCCCTGATATCTCCATTGCAGTCTCTGGCCTTACCATAACTCCTAGGCAGTATGCACGCTGCCTCGGGGTTTTTTTTTGACTCAAACCTTTCCTTCACCCCTCATATCCTATCATTGGCACGCTCATGTCATCTTCACCTCAAAAACATCTCCAGAATCCGCCCTTTCCTTACCACAGATACACTAAAGACACTTATTGTTGTCCCGATTCACTCTCACCTTGACTACTGTAACTCCTTACTAATCGGTCTTCCCCTTACTAAACTCTCCCCTCTACAATCTATTCTGAATGCGGGGGCCATGCTCATCTATCAGTCTAGACGCTACAGCGATGCCTCCGGTCTGTATTCAATACAGAATACAATATAAACTTATCACCCTCATTCACAAGGCTCTCCATAATGCTGCAGCTCCCTACATTTCCTCCCTCATCTCTGTCTATCACCCAACCCGTACTCTGCGTTCACTCAATGACCTAAGACTAACATCCTCTATTATCAGAACCTCCCACGCTCGTATACAAGACTTCTCCCAAGTTGCATCACTTCTGTGGAATGCTCTATCCCAGACTATCAGATTAACCCCCAATTTCCACAGCTTCAAGCATAAACTAAAGACATATCTTTTCAGACAGGCCTATCACAACTCCTAATGTAAACCCTTCCGTAGTTAGAATCCCTAAAACGTACCCTCCTCTGTTTATGCTCCAACATTACCTCACAGGATATGATGCCGTATCAGACTAACTTTATATGTCCAGGCACCATCTGCACGTTAAAGGACACAACTGGTGACGGCTCATACAGCTTTATATATGGGTAATAACAGTAACCTCTATTACAAAATTGTCTGACCATTGTACAAGCAATGCTACGTCTGTTGCTGCCCCTGCTACCTCTTGTGTCACCCCCTCTACCTCATAGATTGTAAGCTCTTGCGAGCAGGGTCCTCAGTCCCATTGTGTAAATTGACTATTTCTTTGTAATGTATCTTTTTTGTCAGTACCTGAACCCTACAAGTTGTACAGTGCTGCGGAATATGTTGGCGCTATATAAATAAAACTTATTATTACTATTATTATTATTGATGAAGCGAATACAAGTTAATTTTTATAAACAGACAGCAATAGTTACACTATCTATGGAGATGACACAAAAAGTTAGCATTTTACAAAACCAATGGAATTATATCTTAGATATTTATTATTTATGGAATTGCTCCCTTTAAGAAAGCTTCAATAAAAATGCTTGTGTTTGGCAAACATGGTTTCTCTGCAGCTTCCCTGTTCCAATAAAATAAAAATTGCACTAATACGGATTTGATGATATCAAAGAGGTGAAATCAAGTTAGCTCAAGATCACCTATTTCGTAGAGTGCTTGGTTATGTCCCAAAAGAGATGAATTAGGGGATGTTCACACTACGGTTATGAACATCTGTTGCTCTCATCTGACATAGGATGAGAGCAGTGGATATTAACAGTAGTAGAGTGACGGATACAGATGAAGCCTCCTCTGTCTGCATCCACTAACCACTGACTTTTATAATGGAAAAAAAAAGTCCTGCATGGACAAATTTTTCTTCCATCAGACAATTAAAAAACCTGACATACAAAAGCTTCTATAATGGTTTTTTTCACATGACGGCAAATAAATAGGGGTCTCCGTCAACATCAGTCACTTAATATCAATTGCATTCATGCTGTGATGTATGAGAGCACTGGACTTTAATAATGGTAGTGTGAACCTACCCCTAGGCCAGGGCCCCAAATGGCATAAACATCGCGGTTTGGCCACGGCAGAAACACCACAGATAACAGGAAAAACCGTGATGTGTTGCCACTGCAGTTTTTCCTGCAAGGTTTTTTTTTTACTGCGGCCTGTTATATGTGACCTTAGCCTAAAGTGGCCACCAACCACTACTTTCACACAAGGAAATCTGGGCTCTTTTCTCAGGATCCGTGGGGGTCCCAGTAGTCAGGCCTCCATTGATCACCAGGGTATCATCACTTATCCTGTTTAGGGTCCAACCTCTTTAAGCAAATTACTGAATGTATCAATTTCATAATATTTAAAGGTCTCAAAAATTGAACTGAAACTGTAAAATAGACAAGTCAAATGAAAATAAAAGTATCATACATAGTAATAGTATAGGTGTGATATTTAATTCATTCATGTCATGTTTCATATACTACTTTTACTTTGATAAGATTCTGAATGACATAGTTGCAGTTACAAAATCCCTCTGTATTTCAAGTCTTTGAAATGAACTGAGCAGACTCTCCTAAAAGTATTCAGAATAATCTAAGATGACATTTTCTCTTCTCGTGCATTTTTTTTTCTCATATTAGTTCCTGAAAATCTATGTTAATAATGGAACACCTATTTAAACTTTAACAGTTTACTCCACTTACTGCATGTTAGAAATGTATTTTCTGTCTTCTATGACACATAAAATGTCCACCAAACATCTAGTATATACTCTACATGAATGCAATGAGAATCTGTCTATTAATGCAAGATTCAGAAGTGAAGTGCAGCTTAGTGACGGGTCAGTTTCTCAAAGAATAGATCAATGCCTTGAATTCCCCTCTTTAACCCTTTAAGGACACGGGGTAGTTTGGACGTTTATTCTCTGCGACATTTTCATACTTTCTCTGTCATCCAAAATTCATAACTTTTTTATTTTTCTGTTGAGATAGCTATGTGAGGCCTTATCGTTTGCGGGAAGAGTTGTACTTTTATTTTGCACCATTTTACATACATATATGAACAATGTTCATATAATGTTTTGATTAGATTTTATTAACATTTTTGGGGAGTCTGTGTGAAAAATTTTGTTCCTATGACATTCACTCTGCATTAAAAATAACATGCCATCTTTGTCTGGTGGATCATTTCATTATGGTGATACCATATTTATATTGATTTTATTATGTTTTACCGAGTTTACTAATAAAACATAATTTTTTGAAAATAAATGATTTTCCTGGGGTCACTATATTCTGATACCCATAACATTTTTATTGTTTTGTTGATAGAGAGCTCTTTATTTGCAGGGCAAGTTGTAGTTTTTATTGGTTCCAAAGTTTGGAAGATATGACTTTTTGATCATTTTTTATTGCTATTTTTTGGGGGAAATGAGGTGACCAAAATACATTATTTTGCACATTGCAGTGTATATTTTTTTTACAGTGTTCACCATACGGGATAAATAACGCCATTTTTGGATAATGCTGATTTATACGCATGTGGAGCTAACATGTTTGCTTTATATTGTTTGCATTGTGTTTTTGAAATCTAAAGGTGGATTAAAAATAATAAAGGTATCTTTTATCATTTATTTTTTAACTTTTTAGATTTTTTTAAAAACTTTTTCCTGTCCCTCAAGAAGAATTGAAGCTGGGATCTGATGATCCCCAGTGCAATGTAGTGCAATAAATTTTATTACAGTACATTGCACATAGACTTCCTATGTGCAACAGGGATAGGCAACCAGGAGGCCATTGCTCGACCTCCTGACTGCCATGGCAACCTCTCGGAACCCATGATCTCATTGTGGGGGATCTGAGGGGTGGCAGGGGGGCATCTTTCCCCTGAACCACCAGATGCTTTGATCATTATTGATCACAGCATCTGATGTGTCAGAGTCAGAGCATTTAACTATATGGAAAGGTGTTAAGAAATGGAAAGTGATAACTACACTGCTAAAGAGACCTGCCCCAGAAGGCCTCATTCATGTTTTATACTGATGTGCGATGCGTGATCATTTTTGGATTATGTCCATGGTTGATCTGTTTTTCACTTCCTTGAAAAGTGGCCAAACTTTTTGTTTAAAATTTTGTATATTTTTCTATGCCTCTGAGTCCATGGAAAATGGACAGCACACAGGAGTAGCAAGTAAAATAAAGCTAAGCAAAGGGTGCACAAGGGAATAGTGAGGATTTAGCATCTGCAGATTTTGTATATGCAGAAAATGTCTGGAAGCTGGATAACCCCTTTAAGTATCTGTCTGTGTGTCATTTGTAGTCCTTTTGTAGACACAAATCAAAAAGAAACTAGTACAACTATCCCCAGAATTCTGACACAAGAAGAATAGTAAATATGCCTCAAAATGTTAAAGTTACAGAAAGGAGGAGGAAAGGGAAATTTTTTTGCTCCTTAGCCCAGTTATAAGTTAATCTGACAAATATGTTCAATTCTATACTCATTCAGCACCAAGTACAATAATACTGGCCTGTGGACAACAATTTGTATCTGAATGTGTAGAATAATCTGATTCTACTTGATACTATAGAAAACAGGAAGTTGGAACATAATACATGAGCATGAATTAGGGGTGAACCTAGCCTCTTTGCTACCTGAGATGATTTATAGAAATAAAATGACCCCTGGGCACGTGACGTCAGACAGACGCTGGAATAGGTCCTAAGAGAATGCCTAGGGCCTGCTAGACGACCAGGAGAGGCGAGTATAACTGTTGTTTTTATTCAACTTCCCTTGTACTGTACAAGTTTGTATGCCACCTATTGGCTTATTTCAACAGGCCAATGTTTTACTCACCCACCCCTGCTCCTGTCCTACCTAGCCTACACTTCTGCCTCCGGTGCGTGGACTTTGAAGAACACTGCAGCGCCCTCTGAAGGAAGAAGTGGATACTGGACTGGACTGGAGCAGAGATCAGTGAGTAAAATATTGGTTGCGACCTGTTGGAATAATCCAATAGGTAGAGTCCAGTTAAAAATATGCTGCCCTCAGTTTATGCGTAAAGTCGCCTCAGGTTGCCTCATGGCAGGTGTGGCCGTGGCACAAATATAATGCTTATATTGGCCTGTGGGGATGAGGGCCAGTTCAAAGACTGCTATCAACCAAACTAAATTCTGCTAAGCTAATTTTGCTCAAAATATATATCAATTTGCCTACCTAATTTTTCTCTAAATTATGGTGTCTGCAACTTTTACCACATTTTTAGGTTCATTTTAACACAGTTGTCTCAGTACATTGATTTAACATTGGAAACTCTTTTTCCAAAAAGTCAATCCATTTATAATATATAATCATAGGTCTGGCATCTGAAACCCAGTAAACAATTGATAATAGCCATCGCATAAATGGCTGTGATTGTAAACCAAATGTGTTGTGTCCAGTAGAGCCAATCATTGTAACAATAGTTCCTTTCCAGTGTAGCTACCAGAGGGACGTGGTTTACGTATGCGGTACTCAGGCTGAATGCACAATGTGTGGAAAACACTCCCCTCCTCCCCATTCTCCCTGCTCCTATCCTGTATCCGGATGACATAACCCCTTTAAGTTATTAAGATTCTATTTGTAGATATGATTCCATTTTTTAAAATTGTATTTATTAAATGTACAGACTGTTCTGTTTATGAGAAGCAAATAGCCTGAAGTAAAATGCTCGAAAATCTAAATTTGAATTCAAATGAATTCCTGTATCTTTGATCATATAGTTGGTTTTGTTGATATTTTCATGATTTTTCCACTTGACTTCAATATATATTACATTTTTTTTAAATCTTTTGAAGTGAATATACATATGAACAGTATTGCAGTAATATGTTACAATTATCCAGCAAAAAAATTAAGATGCAGAGCATGTGCAACACTGGATAAAATATGTACCTTTTACTTCTACTTTGTAAACAGCCTACTTACCCCTTTCTTTTTGACTTATCAACCCTCCTTAGCTAAAGTTTAAATATTCTGCCATCCGTCCTAGAATTCTTTCTCCTTGCACTCGATTCAGGTTTAAATTATGTTTAATTCACTTTTTTGCACGTACTCTCTTTTGCAAGTAGGCTGCTGTAACATCAAACTTACGATTGAGTCTGATAGGCTGCTGTGACATTGTAAGACTTTCTCTGCTTGTAGTCATAGTATGGGGAGAGAACTGTAATGTAGTCATACATTTATAATAATAATAATACATTTTATTTATATAGCGCCAACATATTCTGCAACACTGTACAATTTGTAGGGTTCAAGTACAGACAAAAGAGATACATTACAAAAAAATAGTCAATTCACACACTGGGACTGAGGGCCCTGCTCGCAAGAGCTTAAAATCTATGAGGTAGAGGGGGTGACACAAGAGGTAGCAGGGGCGGCAACAGACGTAGCATTGCTTATACAATGGTCAGACAATTTTGTAATAGAGGTTACTGTCATTGCACATATATAAAGCTGTATGAGCCGTCACCAGTTGTGTCCTTTAACGTGTAGATGGTGCCTGGACATATAAAGTTAGTCTGAAACGGCATCATATCCTGTGGGGTATTGCGGCAGTGTGAACAGAGGAGGGTTCGTTTAAGGGATTCTAACTATGGAAGGGTTTACATTAGGAATTGTGATAGGCCTGTCTGAAAAGCTATGTCTTTAGTTTACGCTTGAAGCTGTAGAAATTGGGAGTTAATCTGATTGTCCAGGAAAGAGCATTCCAGAGAAGTGGTGCAACTCGGGAGAAGTCTTGGATACGGGAGTGGGAGGTTCTGATAATAGTCTTAGGTCATTGAGTGAATGGAGAACCCGGGTTGAGCGATAGACAGAGAAGAGGGAAGAAATGTAGGGAGGTGCAGCATAATGGAGAGTCTTGAGGATGAGGGTGATAAGTTTATATTGTATTCTGTATTGAATAGGAAGCCAATGTAGTGACCGACACAGACCGGAGGCATTGCTGTAGCGTCTAGACTGATAGATGAGCCTGGCCGCTGCATTCAGAATAGATTGTAGAGGGGACAGTTTAGTAAGGGGAAGACTGATCAGTAGGTAGTTACAGTAGTCAAGGCGGGAGTGAATAAGGGCAACAATAAGTGTCTTTAGTGTATCTGTGGTAAGGAAAGAGCGTATTCTGGAGACGTTTTTGAGGTGGAGATGACATGAGCGTTCAAGTGATTGGGTATGGGGGGTGAAGGAAAGGTCTGAGTCAAACATAACCCCGAGGCAGCGGGCATGCTGCCTAAGAGATATGGTAAGGCCCGAGACTGCAATGGAGATATCAGGGACAGATCTATTAGATGGTGGAAACAGCAGTAATTCAGTCTTTGAGAGATTAAGTTTCAGATAGAGCGAAGACATGATATTTAAGACAGCAGAGAGACAGTGACTGGTGTTCTGTATTAGTGCAGGGGTGTATAATTGGGTGTCATCAGCATAAAGATGGTACCGGAAGCCAAATCTAGTGATGGTTTGTCCAATGGTGGCTGTGTAGAGAGAGAAGAGCAGGGGGCCTAGGACCGAGCCCTGAGGAACACCAATGGCAAGAGGAAGAGGGGAAGATACAGAGCCTACAAATGATACACTGAAAGTGCGGTCCGAGAGATAAGAGGAGAACCAGGGGAGAGCAGTGTCCGTGAGGCCGACTGAGCGAAGCATAGTGAGGAGGAGTTGATGGTCAGCTGTGTCAAATGCTGCTGAGAGATCCAGGAGAATAAGAAGAGTGAAGTCATCATTGGATTTAGCTGTCAGGAGATCGTTGGAGACTTTTGTGAGGGCTGTTTCAGTAGAGTGCAGAGTGCGGAAGCCAGATTGTAAGGGATCAAGAAGAGAGTTAGCAGAAAGATAGCGGAGTAAACGAGAATAGACCAAGCGTTCCAAGATTTTGGAGATGAAGGGGAGGTTAGAGACAGGTTGATAGTTAGCATACTTACTTTAAGCCAAAGAACACATGCTCACTCTTTTTATAGCAAACCGTTCTTTACTGACACATTTCAGCAAAACATCAGCGGTGGAGCAACATTTGCAAAAAGTCTTTAAGCAAAGTCTCTTAAGCAGGTCTTGTCCTGTGATGCACACTTATCCCCTGTCCTGTGGAGACTTAGGCTGGTGCCCCACATTGCGGAAATACAGCATATTTTGTTGCAGATTTTGCTTCGATTTTTTGAACCAAAGGCAGAAGTGGATTGAAAAAGCATAGAAAATATAAAGGAAGCACTTAGATGCTTCCCTTTTGTTAAATCCACTCCTGACTTTGGCTAAAAAAATCTAGCAAAATCTGTAACAAAAAACACTGCATTTCCGCAATGTGGGTCCTTAGCCTTAAGAAAGAAACTTAAGCATACTATTAAAGATTACCCTTGCAAGGGATACACGAACAGTACCCAGGGAGTACCATCATACATGCTCAGTTCCAGCCTAGTTGGAGAACAATTGTGCCTCCATTATATGGAATAAGTTCTGTTTCTTTTACAAGTAAAACCATGAGTTGTTACATCCAGCACTGGTGCCTCCTTTACTCACCATCAAGAACTCTTGAACCCCCATCTGGCTCAGAAAGTCTTACTGTTCCCCAGGGAAAACTCCATCATCTTCCACAGTGCAGGCCTCAACTTCACTGGCACTGGACAAGCCCTTAAAGAGTGCTGGAATGTTTGGCAAAGGTTACCACCACTGTGAACACAGCTACTACTACACCCAACCTCCTGGCCTTCCTCTACTGAGTTGATGTAACATCACAACTGTGTTACCATTAGGTAGGCTGCTGTGACATCTTAAACATGTATTATTGAATTTAGTAGTAATAAAAAAATTCATTTCAGTCATTAAAGCAGCTGTGAAAAATCTGTTCTGTCACATATGCAAATATGATATCACAACTCTTTTCTGTCAAGTAAGCAGCTGTGACATCAAAAATGGGATTTAGTCAAAACCACAAAAATTGTTTTTTATGTCGCTTTTGCCATGTTACAAAAAACAAAAAGGGCTTAGCAGTAGATTTACTAGAATGTTAGCCAGAAAGCGGCCTGTTCACTACTTACCAAGCACAGCACCATACATTATATTATACATATTAATAAATTATATTATATTACACCATACATTATAGCAGCTGTGCTTGGCATTGCAGCTCCTTTCACTTGAATGAGACTGATGAATGTGATGTCACATTGCCTATGACGTGGAAGTCCTGGAAAAGCCATTTAAATTATTTTACTAGTATTCACAATTTTACAGTGCCTTATTACCACCAATGATCTACACATTTTTTTGCATTACCATTTCCCAGGGCTGTGCAGAAATTCTTTGCATTGCAATGCTTTCTCAAACTGCAGCAAGAGTGAAGTTGAGCATTTTCTGACCAGTTCTTTTTGCGAACGAAATATTCTCCTATATTAGAAAACCACTTATTACAGTGGAATTTCATACCTTATGTTACATAACCATACTGCTCAATATTCTGATGGAATTAATAGAGGCTTCTCCACAGTAACAGATGTAGCTTTATGCTGCCACACATAAAAGTTCAAGAAGAGCCAATCCATTCTACATTAATATCTCATATCCTTTCAATGAGTTAAATAAAAAAAGCACTATGACATGTTTATAGCTCAAGATATAGCTATATTATTTTATAGCACTATGTTTATATCATTCATAATCGCGCCATTATTTCACTTTATTATAGTCCTATTTCTGTCCTCTCAGCTATTTAGTTAACACAACATTTTCTTTTTACTAAAGATTTATCCAAGCTGTTGTAATTGGGCCATATTTTAGCATCCTTATTATAAAAGCAATTTCTGTCCCAACCGCAAGACTAATACCCAAAACTAACTGCATCATAGATCCCTATAATATAATTAGTTTAGGTCATTGGCTACCTATGGTAAGGCAGGGCTTGTAGCTGTATTACTGGCTGTAAAATACACCTGCATAGTTGCCTTCTGCATGATT
Source organism: Leptodactylus fallax (assembly GCA_947044405.1). Taxonomy (NCBI): domain Eukaryota; kingdom Metazoa; phylum Chordata; class Amphibia; order Anura; family Leptodactylidae; genus Leptodactylus; species Leptodactylus fallax. The sequence goes on from CAMRHE010000202.1 coordinate 2,030,912, forward strand.
CTTTGCCATGCTAATGTTTTTTTTTTTCCATTTTGAGAATAGTGGTAGTTTATATATAGCACTTACACTGTATTTAACAAACACTTCATAAACATCAGAAGTTTATCCTTCTTCATATTTGAGCTTGAGGCTGGTGCAGATTTTTCAGGCCTTGCTTCATTAGAAATTTTCTTAAATGGTGTTTTAACCCTTTTGCTGCTAGGGGTTTTCAGATATTTTACACCTTTGGTAGCCAGGGCAATTATCAGTTTTGAGATGGACAAATAAAACCTAAATTGCAACATTAAAAACCTACATACCTATATATTTTGTGAATGTAGACACCTGACACTTTGTCAAAATCCAGTGTATGTTTTATAAAAAAAAATTAAAATAAATTTATGTTACTTGGTAAAAGTAGAAAACAAACAAAAGCTAAGGCTCCACATTGTGGAAACACAAAGCTTTTATTTTTTTATTTGCAGATTTTGCTGCGGGTTTTTTTTATCCAAAGCCAGGAGTGGATTACAGAATTAGAAAACCATGAGCAAAATTTGTATATATAAAATTACAAATCTTTATTAAGTACATCAAGTATACAAATAGCAAAGTTAGGTAATATACATCAGTGCAAAAAATAGACAGGAAAAAGGTATCAAATATAACCTGTCTCCACACTACTAGTAGAAACAAATAGTGGTGAGGGAAATGTCTACCACATGCAAATAAATGTACATTTTAATTCAATCCAGTAGGTTATACCAGTTATAAGAAACCTCACTGGAAATATGTTATACAATACAAATGATAAGTATTAAAGTAAGCTGATTAACAATACAAATCTTAATGTGTCTACAAGTATAACAGCCAAGTTAATAATAAGAACTGATCATGGAATAGTATCAGCTTACCGAAAGACATATTGAGCAACATGGGAGACCCCCCCTCACACCAAAGCAGAGACCCCGACGCGCGTTTTGTCTTTAAGAAGATGTTGTCAGTAAGTATAAGAGCTTCCTATTTATTTCCCATTCCTTTTGTATCCAATCTCGGCTTTGGCTCAAAAGACCGCAGCAAAATCTGCAACAACAAAATGCTGCATTTCCACAAGGTGAGGCCTCAGCCAAAAAATTATATGCACCACACCTCCTAAAAATAAGAGTTCAACATGTGCAAAGTTCATTCATATCGTGCCGGTTTTGGAAATTGCCGCGTGTCCACAGCGCAAGTTTTACCGCAAAGTGGGCATGGGATTTGCTCTGACTGTAAAGCCCCACGATTTTTTCTGTGCCATTTACACCACGTGGGGCCCCAGTCCGAAGCTGTAAATGTTAAAAAGTATCATTCTTTAAAAAGTAGGGATTACACACCATGAAAAGCAAGTGCACCCCTAAGCCCTATATACTTCTTGAAAGTAAACAACCCGAGGATTACATGTGTCTAATTGGGTTAGCAATAATCATGTCCACCTTCATGTAACGTTGTGATTTGGGACAATTTTTTGAAAAAATGCGCTAAAACATATATTTGCACCTAAAACTCATATTCAATCGTACAAGGCGTCACATTTGCATAGTGGTTTATAAAAGAATCACTACTCATTAATAGATCCATTATAAAAACACATGCTAACAGTGCCTAATGTACTCCACTGAATTATAATGGTGTCTGTTGAGTTCTGTTGTGGTGTCCATTATTTTGACAGGAAATATAGAACTACCTATTTCACTGTTCAACCTCTCAAACCTGGTAGAATCTTCAAAGGAGGAGTTGCCTTTCAAAGGTATATTCCAGTATTATGTAAAATGTTATTTTTTTCAGGAACAGCATCACTCTGGTCCGTAAACAGTGTCAATTATTGCTGTCACAACTGATAACTTGCTGCAACATAATAACTCACAACTTAAGCCAATGAAAGCAATGATAAAAAGTCAAGTTAAAGTGATCAGCAACTGTTTACTTAACACATTAAAAGTTGTGTTAAACTTGGCTTACATCTATAGCATTTTAGAAGCACTGTAGAAATATTTATGAAAATTCAGTATCAGCTTTTAAAGTAGTAGTACTAGTAGTAGTATAGGTTTACAGTACACCCTTTTCCAGATACTTAGACCCCATGCATGTGAGCATAGTTGTTTTCCATATACCGTCCGGTATTATGGATCTGTAATTGGGGATAGTATATGGTCTCATTCATTTCTATGGCCCCATACACAATAGAGAAGAGCAATGATTAAGAATAGTGCTGATTTAGCATAGTGGTATTAATAACCAAACATATATTTTGTGGAGTGTTTTATGGACATTTGGAATCATTTGCTTATTCTTAATTTTGCAGATGCAATTTTGTAGCATGAGAAAATGATTTCACATTCTGCAACCTCTGTAACATCTAAGGTAAGCTCTAAAAGCTACCGTTTAGATAGATAAAAATAGGAAATTTATTACAATCCGGATTTCAAAAACCAAAACTAAACAGTGCTTTTAACAAAACTCCAGGTCTTTATTCATACATGCTATAAAAAAGCAATATATAAAAAATAAAAAAGCACTGGCGATCATGCTATTCCAGATGTGCTTATGGTCTGTCTTGCAGATATATACAAAATCACTGGGATTTCAAGGTATGACTTCCACACACTGCACAACAGGGAGCCAGTTCTGCTGCTGTCTTCATGACCTTTTTTCATAGCCCTGCAGTACAGTCATAACATCATTAGCATTCAGCTCCATCCTTTGGCTTTTAGCATTCTCTGGAAGAGGTTTAAAATTATATGCTCCAAACTAGAAAGCAACAGTCATCAAGAAATGAAGGAATTACATTTATGATAATTCATTTCTTTATAATTTTTAAAGAAATGTACGTACTTAGGATGTGCGTAAAAAATGCACCAGGATACAGGGTTTTATTTTCTTATGTCTAGTTAACCTGCTTGAGATTTTGACATTTTATTCCAAACTGTAGTTTCTTTTTCCCTGATGGCTTTTTTTCCTTAATATTTTTTCATATGGTTCACCTTGAGCAGCTCACCTTCTCAGCACTTATAAGAGAAAAAAATATATTTTCCGAACTTCCCACGAGTAAGTAACACACATCACTTCATTAAAGCAGACCTTTTCGATATATTATAAACATTTGGAGATTTTAAGACGGTGCCAATGATTTACTATTTTTTTTACAAGTTTTCTTACTGGCTCTCAGATTATGATTAATTTGAAGAAAGACATATAATCCATCAAGGTAAAGGGATTGGGTGTTGGAGAGAAGCAAGCAAACCAAGACTTAAACTCTCAGCAGGGTGAAGATCACTTTGCTCTAAAGAGGAAAACATATTTCCTGATCCATAGTGGTTATCACACTGCATCAACCTTAAACTAAGAATGTTATACTTTGATATACAGTAAAGAGTGATTCAAAAAGAATGGTGCAAAAGCAGCGGTCTAAAGGGAGAAGCTTCAATGGTAAATGTCCAGTGACTAAAATCAAAGCAAAACTGGCTTAATTGTCCATAGCAACCAATCACAGCACAAATTTCATTTTTCAAGAGCCAAATGTGAAATCTGCTTACATAGCATGACACAAGATGGTGACATGGAAGCAAGAAAAAGCTTTATGCATATTGGAATTTTAAAGAACGGGGTCTGTTGTCAAAGTACAGCAAACTATCATAACTAATTTTTCTCCACATAGAAAATGCATTTTGCACTGGTTGAAGCTGACTTTTATCATCGAACTCATTAAAAAGAGGAAGAAGAAGCCATGGACTAGGAGAAAGAAAGTCTTGGACTAGGAGAAATATCTTTCTCAGCAGGTGCCACATCACTACTAGGGAGTGTTGGTCTAAGGTATATCCGCACCCTGGGGCATCACTGGAAAGAAGCCAGCCACCCAGCCAAGAAGCCCGCCCCCCACCCCCAAGCCCCATTATACTTACCTATTCCTGTAGATATCCATATCCCACCTCTTCATTGCATGTGCCAGCCGTCCATACATGTGCATTACAGTGGGCGGCAGGCACATGTCACAAAGAGTATGTGTCGGCTGCTGATGACGTCATGAGTCCAGACCTGGAAAGGAAGGTAAGTGTAATAGGGATGGGGGAGTGGCTCAAAGAGGAGGTGATGGCTGGTACATGTCCCAAAGAGTTTGTGCTGGCCTCCATAGAGTCATGTAGCGTTGTATAATATGGACTGCGAATGCGCAATCCATATTATACTGTGCGGGGGCCACTATGGAGCATTATACCCTGCAGGGGCCACTGTGAAGCATCATACTTTGTTGGGCCCACGGTGAAGCATCGCACTATATGGGGGCCACTGTGAAGCATCATACTGTGTGGGGGCCACTGTTGAGCATTATACCGTGTAGGGGCCACTGTGGAACATTATCCTGTTCAGGGACCTCTGTGGAGTATATTATACTGTGCAGAGTCCACTGTGGAGCATTATAGTGTGCAGGAGCCACTGTGGAACATATTATACTGTTCAGGGGCCACTGTGGAGCATTATCCTGTGCAGGGGACACTGTGGGGCATTATCCTTGGCAGGGGCCACTGTGGAGCATATTATACCATGCAGGGACCACTGTGGAGCATTATCCTGTGCAGGGGCCACTGTGAAGCATATTATGCTGTGCGGGGGCCACTGTAGTGCATTATACTGTGCGGGGGCCACTGTGGAGAATATTATGCTGTGCAGGGGCCACTGTGTAGCATTATCCTGTACAGGGGCCACTATGGAGCATATTAACTGTGCAGGGGCCACCGTGGAGAATATTATACTGTGCAAGGGCCAATGTGGAGCATTATAATGTTCAGGGGCCACTGTTGAGCATTATACTGTGCGGGGGCCACAGTGGTAGTTTTACCCAGTGTTTTATTATTTAAAACATAATTATTAAACTTATTTCCTGCAAGGTGCATAATTTCACATTTATCCACATTAAAATGAATTTGATATTTCCCCACCCAAGCTTTAATATTAATCTAACCTCCTCTGTGTTCACTACTTTACAGAGCCTAGTATCTTCTTCAAATATTTAAATTCTACTTTGTAACCCTCTGCCAGGTCATCAATAAAAATATTATTCACTGTGTATAAATGATGTGTGTTATGGTAGGGGCTCTGGAGCAAATATCAGATATTGCAGGATCTGGATGACAACATAGACCAGTAGAACTAACTATTTAAATCCTATACAGCGCTGAGAGATAGATCCCAGACACTCAAACACTTTCACCAATGTCAGTTGCAAAGCCAGATGGACTTGTACTGAATTTGAGGTCCAAGTTATCACCACAGAAACTAGTACAGGAAATAAATACTGTCTAAAGTCAAACCAGAACTCGTGATAAACTTATGAGGCATATCGGAATCAGGAGGATAAATCAGGAGAGTGAACGTGAAATATCTTCTGTTAGGTAATGACAGAGTCAAAATTGGAAGACAAGCGGATATCCAGTAACAAGCCAAAGATAGATCAAAGATAGATTTCCAAGAGGTAACATCAGGACCAAAAGCCAAAGATCAGTTCAAAGCAGTCCCATACACATGATCAGAATGACAAAAGTCACACCAGGTACAAACAACTAGTAGGCAGCTGGTCGGGGGAGAAAGAGGATCCAAACAGCCACCAACCGGACCAGCATCACAGAGTTCAGATTAGCTTCAGAGTCAGAGAAAGCTTTGTATGTCTGCATGACAACTTTAAAGCAAAAGCAGCATGCGGTATTGAAATGCGAAGAACACACGCTAAGAATCCTCACGATATGTTGACTTCTGTTAAATTATGTGGGTCAGTACGATCACATCAATTTATAAAGTGTCTAATGATTTGCTTAGTAGTAAAATTATGTCACTAGCATCAGCATCTACAGTGTGCCCCAATTGATACATCCTTAATTCTATACATTTTAATATGTTATACAATATGTTACATAATATGCACAATAAATAGTCACACTACTATTTAATTGACTTGACAAATAAGATGTCAAGGCAATGCAGTAGATGAAACTGAGAAAGAAAAATAACTTCTACTGCTAAATAACCCAAACCCTTAATTTATCCTTTCACCTAATACACCACCTTTTTCTCACTTCTATCAGTATTAGTCTCATCAATTTACCTAACATACCTGGATTTTTATTTAGATACCAGTTTGTTTGAAACTAAGTTATTAGGTCACCAATCTCAGATTGATTAAAATGGCATATTAAAAACATTTTCCATTTTTTTAGAACATCCGCAACAGGGTGCTTTCAGGACACGTAGGAGAGGAAAAGGAGCCATCTGCAATGGTCACTCCCAAAGTTGTGTTATGTATGCTAACCCTTTTCCAATATCCACGTTCTATGATAAGATCCGAATTTTGCATATGGCAATTAGAGTAGACATGAGATGTGTCTGGGAAACTGGCATTTGGTGGGATGATAAATGCATAATTAGCATTAGGCATTCATCTGTAGTGTGATTCACTTCTGGTTTCACTTATAACATGTCTCCGCAAAAAAGCCAGCCATCCTAAATTTGTGGGATGGTGTCAGACAACTTAAACAAACACTTGCATTAAGCAACTTGTTGTGACATTTCTCAGTAAATTCTGTATAGAATTCTTCTATAGGATGGAAATCAATTTTCTACAAGCTATCACCAATAATGTCATGACACGTGTTATTTCTTGTTTCTTTCTTTATATTTCTAAGTCATTTTGTGCAAAAGGATTTAAGTAGAGTATACTGCAAGAAGTGACTAGTTTAAACATCATAAACCTCTGCTAATTCCTCAAGTATGGACAACAGTTCTTATTTCCCCAATCCTTCCATCTGTGAAACAACTTCCTAGTTCATCTACAGTGTACTGTAGATAAACCTGTAAGGGAACTTTCATACTGCTTCTGTTTATGTCTATTGCTGTCATCCGTCATAGGATGACAGCAATGGACATTAACTGCAGCAAAGTAAAAGGACACAGACGGAGCCCTTTATGTGTCCGTTACCATTAAAACTTATGCCTTTCATCATGTTTGTTTACTTTTGTAATAGAACAAAAAGTCCTGCATGCACAATTTTTTTCTTCCGTTAGAGAAGCATAAAACATGACGCAAGAAAGTTTTGTCATTTTTTTTTACATTTTTCTGTTCACAGAGTTATATGAGGGCTTAATGTTTGCTGGACAAATTGTACTTCGTAATGGTACCATTTAATATTCCGTACAATGTACTGGGAACCTGGAAAGAAATTGAGAATGGGGTAAAATTGGAGAAAAACTGCATTTCTGTGACTTTCTTAGGGGCTTAGTTTTTTGCTACATTGACTGTGCAGCCAAAATGACATGTCACCAGAGAGATGAAACAGCAAAAAAACGGTGGTTCAGCTATTTTGATTTTCTTTCCTGCTATGGCATTTACCCCACGGGAAAATTCTTTTGATAAGTTTGTAGACTGGGTGTTTTTGGACACAGGAATATCTAATGCGCTTGTGTTTCACTTCATTTCTTTACTTTTATATGTGTTCTAGGGAAAGGGGGGTGATTTGAAGTTTTAATTCCTTTTATTTTTATTTATTTCTTTTTACTGTATTTATTAGACCCCCTAGGGGTCTAATTACTAATGTAATGTATTACAATGCTAATGCATTGAGATGCATTGCAAAATGCAAGCACTTCTATTAGAAGTGAATGCCAGACAAGCCTGGGAGCCTGCAATAGTCTCTCGACTGTCATAGCAACATAACACTAGACCTGGATCTTGTTCCGGGGACTGGCAATCCTCCCCAAAATGACGATGTCCATGCGCAGTATTTGCCATTCAGATTTCTGTTTGTAAAGTTGGATTAGAACAATAGACTGTGCAAATGGAAATCTGAACTTAACTAAGTTGTTTGAAATTATACATGGTGGAAATTCTACATGTGACCAAATACAAAACTGTTAAAACCTAACCTATATTTTAGCTATATTAGTGTTTCTTGATAGCATGGAATGTTTCACATTAGTTACAAACAATGGGAATTTGGTTGAAGTGCTGTAATGTTCCAGTATCCTGTCAATGCAGCTTTCAGCCTGCAAGGTCTAAGTGTCCATTAACAGTGACAGTGAGAGACAGTAGAGGGCCCTTGTGCAGGAATATTTTTTATTTCATATCTTCTCATAAAGCACCACACTTATGTCTCTCAATGTATTAATAATTGTTAGCCATGAAATTCTATAGCTCAGAGATTTATATGCAATCTAATAGTAGGAAGCTGGGTGACAAAGGGCTCCTTACCCACTGGGCCCCTGTGCAGTTGCACAGCTTGGGTATATCTGCCCCTGTCCTTTACATGGGCAAATAATCTGTCCATAACAATTGGCAATCAGTTATATAATTCAATCTTCCGTTTTCTTGCAACGAGGACGAATGATTGTTATTATGATGGCCACGTCTTTATTGTTGGCAGCACAAATTCAGAACCTGCCAACTGTAGATGGTTTATGTATACCTGATCCTGAAGATACTGTAATTTTGTTAATAATATTCAAGATAATTTGCTTGAACACATGAACTGAGTGACAACAGCAACACTGAAAACACTGTAAACATTGCTATCATTACGTAATCGAGAAAATGAGATAATCTTGATCAGATGACATCTGCCTTCTGGAAGATTAGCCTCTCTCTCCAATTCACTTACAATTTTCCAAAACAGGGAGGGGGGAACAAAAGATAAATAGCCAGTCCACACTGACAGCAATGGCAGATCTATTCATCAGCCGGAGATGTGTAAAATTCCTCATGGATCCATGCCTGCTTCATTTTCATAAATGTAACGTTACACTTGTGTAAGACAATTTTCACACTATTTGCCATGCTGAATACCCCGACTGACAATACACTTGAGGGTGGATAAGATAGTACACCAATGGCTAATACGCTAGTTCCTACCACTGGTCTCCTGACTCAGAAGTCAGGGTATCTGCCGGAGGTAGGGCGTAATCCAGTTACAACTGAACCTGATTGTGCAGGAGGTGTGTATCCATTTGCTGATGTGCATTAGGTTGGCACAGTGAAAGAAAAAACTGTTCCATCATCTGCATCAAACTGTATTGACTTCTGTTGGTGAAGCTTCTTCTGCCACTTGTTGAAGCGGTAGCACTGGCAGAGGTGGTGGAGTCAGCTGGAAGTCTAGAGGGGGTCTGTCAGGTCTCTGCTAGGCAAAAGATGCAGCAAATTGGGTATAGACCATGTCCTGGTAATATTGCACTTTTTTCTCCCTTTAGATGCAGAAAAATATTGTATCATTTTGTTTTTATAGCAAGGGTCTAAAAGCATGGCTGTGCTTGTAGCATGTAAGAAACTAAGCATGCAACTTGCCATGCTTGCTAGCCTTTCAAAAACCCAGTTGTTTCATTCTCCACTTCACACTGCAATGATTGATCAGGCCCAGTATCATTGCCATCATTGTCATCACCATTATGTCTGCCACAATGAGTGTCAGTCTCATCACTTAGCTGTGTCTATAAAAGCTACATTTTCTACTCCACCAACTACTCCTCATCCTGTTCAAATCCTAGCACCTTATTTTCTTCCACTTCCTCCTGCAGGTGATATTTTCTGTGTGGGTCTACAACATCACAGTGAGCAAGGTATTTTGTTTATTCATCATAGTGGTTAGGATGGCTTTTGATATTTTGATTTTATGGTTGTTTTTATAGTAGTTAGTTGTTATGTCACACATTTATACCCATGCATCTCAAACCATTGCCTCCTGGCCGCATTTTTTTGTTTGGTTTGTATGTTCCATGCCATGTTTTTTATTTAATCATAATATTTGTGGCTCAGAGGTGTGGGTAGTGAATTACTATATATTGTGGAGATTTTTAGTATTTATATTGGCCTGAGTAAGGGTAATATAGGCAATTTTATATGCTGTCTTGACTCTCATGTTGGGGTCGTTCCAGTGCATTAATAAAGTTTCAATTTTCACCGACAGGAGTGCTAGATCATTTTTCTTTGGCCTCTTTGAAGGGCCTGAGTAGATGAATGGTGTTCATTATTAGCTACCACTGCCTGAGCTTAAACTATGTTCCCAGCATTGGTGGTCTGGTGTATGATGTACTCTTTGACTGCTTAATGCTGCTAATACAGATGGTCCAGCACATGCAAGATGGAATTCCAGTGAGCTGAAACATAAGGCCCCCCCCCCCCCCCAAAATTAGGCAGTGCAAAAGCAGACTATTCTTTCACTGCAAATCAGAGGGGGGTGTTCTTAGCACACTAAAAAGGCTAAAATGTGCAGGCGCTCTCCAGGACATGGTCAGCAGCAGCTATGATATGTTTCGGGGGGCGGGGGGAGGACCCAGAAGCCCGGCCCCCAGCCGCCCACCGGCCCCCAGCAAGCCGCCGATGTCATGGGTTAAAGAAACATTGCCACCCAAATTTATGATGTGCTCCATTCAGAGTATATGTGTCGTATTCCCCAAATGCAGTGCAACCACAGTGTTCCTGTTATACTATAGCTTCAAATTACACATATAAAAAGAGGGAGGGGGAAACACTCTGCCCTGTTGATGCTGGGGATGTCAACTGAGGAGGACATGGAGGAGATGGATAAGCACCTAGTGTCACAACCATACCTCTACAAACATGGAGGTATAATTATCACCTGGCCTTGTTGCAGTGGTGCGTCATCTCCAATGCCATGCAAAACATGTACATGTGTAAAAGACATATTCAGTCCCTGTTAAAATTGCTGCTTCACTTGTCAATGGTGGAATGCAACATGTTGCACAGCAACAAATCCAAGGATTACCCCACCTTCTCTGCTATGTGAGAGTACAAGGCTGGAATTGTCTTTCATCTATGGCGAGCACATATCAGTTGCCTAAAGGCAGTGGAATCCACTTGCTCATGGTTTTTTTTAGACACACATGGCGTTATATTGCAAAAATGGTTTTGAAGAAAAATTTGCCTTTTTTGATGGCTTGTAAGTGCTACAGAGACTTATTATTTGGGAGACAAATTTATGGCTGTAAGACACTTGAAAAGTGATGAAGAATTGGATTTTCATAAAATAAAAGCCTCCAAAAATTAGCCTGTGATGGGAGCAGATATGAAACTAAAATTGTTTTATTTTTTTTATTTTTTTATAACAACACTGTGATAATGGCACTAACAGTGTGCTATAGTGGAATGTGATGGTGTGATGGTGGACCGGGCTGTAAGACATGTCTGCCCGAGTGATGGTAGCTGTGGAAACATGTGTGGCAGTGCAGCGGGGACTAATATGATGGACCAGGCCTCAGGACATGTCTGCCTGAGTTAGGGTCTTTGGTGGTAGGCACCAGGCATCTGTGGCAACATGTGTGGCAATGCAGCAGGGCATAATATGATGGACCAGGTCGCAGGACATGTCTGCCTGAGTGGTGGCAGTGGTGGTAGGCACTAGGCAGCTGTGTCAACATGTGTGGTAGTGCGGCAAGGCATAATATGATGTCACATTGTCACCCTGACCTAATTGCCCAGTCCTATCCGCAAGAGAATCATCATCAGCAATGTCATTGTCATCTTTCCTGCTTTTTTCTAACACATAATCATGGCCATGCATACCCTCAGAATTTCCACTTCCAGATATCCCCTAGCTTCCCTACCAGAACAACTGCCAGTAGTAGTATTACTACACACCCTGCCACTACTACCTCCACCACCACTAGCAGTCATCATGTCATCCTCCTCTGCTTGCACACAATGCTGTCAATTCTCATTCAGCTCATAAAAAAGAGAAGGAAGACTGCTCTGACTAGTAGAAATAGATTGCTCAGTGGGTGCCACATCACCACCAGGGATCTGTGTCAGTGAAGAATGTGAAGGAGACATGGTTGACAGTCCAGAAAGGCCTTGTGGTAAATTACGTGTTATGTACGAGGAGGAGGAACACCCAGAACCCTGACTCAAGATCACATAACTCTTGGATGCAATATCCTCCTGTGATTGAAATAAGCCAGTTAAGAAATGCAAATGTCATCAACATTCACAGAAAGTACATTCTTGTGGCTACTGGCAGTGCCACCAAAACCAGAAGCAGTGTTGCTCTTGCCACCCACATTCTTATTGTTACTAGTAGTAGCAATACTTGCACAAGTGTTTCCTCCTCCCCCTCCTTTCGTCTATTGCCTGCCCTGTTTTTTTCACTCATTTTTAATGCACGCAGTGCTTATTTATTAGCCAAAAAAATAACTGAAATTTATTATTATTTATTTATTATGCTTACTTGTATAGCGCCATCATACTTTTCTTAAATTAGTGCAGGATGCATTAACAGTAGTACCACGGCCACCACTACTATTTTACTATGTGCATATGATTTCAACCTCTATATTTGACCCGAGTGTCACTACCACCATGTCTACCAGTGCCCCTTACCAGAACCCCTTCCATGACTAACAGCCTCCCTTACTACAACCACTTCCATGGTTGGAACAAGCACTGTTCCCTCTAAGCAGTGTGCTCTTGGAATGATAGTTAAAAATTCTAATCCTTGCAGACAGGTTAACCTGCTTTTGGGTTTGTTAATCTCATTAGTAAATTGTCTTAACTCTTTCCTTCCCACACGCCCAGCTACAAGTGCCATGGGTGTTTCTTCTTACATTACCTCTTCCTTACATGGTTCTGAAGAAAGAAAATCCAGAAGTCACACAGTTTATTTACTTAAAATGCGCTGTATTATTGCAATATTGCATATTTATTAGCAATTAGATATATGCAATGCAATGAGTGACATCATGTCTTTGACATTGGTATCAACAGGAAGTGGCACGCTATAAGCACAAATATTCAAATTTAGGTTAACATTTACTTGAAAAATAATAATGGTGCTATTTAAATGCTTGACACAGAACAATATGCTAATTGGTGGAACTATTAGATATATGCAAAACAATGTGCGACATTATCAGCACCACGATTAATATTATTGAAGATTTGTAAATGATAAATTGTGATGAAGTTTGATCATTCATGAATGAATGTAAGAATTGTATAGCTGCAGTAGCACTAACTCACAGAAATGGCTGCTTGTGTCTTCTTAACACATTGACACTCCTGTCTCTAAATCCTACTACCAATTTACCGTAAATCTATTTTCTTCTCACTATGAAACACACTTACTGACACTAATTCACTAGCTAGCACTATTCTGAGCTTTACCATTTCTCATTCTCTCTGTCCTATTTGTATCCTCAGAAAGCAGCTGCATTTCCTGGCATAGATCTTTAACCCCTTCCTGTCACAGGCATTTTTCGATTTTCAGTTTTGACTCCCTGCATTTCAAACGCTATAACTTTTTTTTATATGAGGGCTTAATGTTTGCAGGACGAAGTGTACTTTGTAATTATACCATTTATTATTCTGTATGATTTACAAGGAAGCTGGAAAGAAATTCAGAATGGGATGGAATTGAAGAACTGTATTTGTGCAATTTTCTTACAGTCTTTGTTTTTACGGCGTTTACCATGCAGCCAAAATGACATGTCACCTGTATTCTATGGGTCAGTACAATTTGGGTGTTACCAAATTTACATAGTTTTGTTTATGTTTTAACCCCTTAAATAAAATCAAAACTTTGCCAAAAAGAACTTGCCAAATTATACATAATATAACAATACATAAGGTGTCTTTTTTTGCAAAGTCAGATGTACTCGGTTCGCCCATCTCTAATAGTGACTATGATTTCTCATCATTGATAACTGTATCTCTACCTGTACACCTGTAGTCTCTCGTGGATAGGCTGTGCTAGAAGCAGGACTACCTACAAGTCATTATGGGGAAGCCCAATGAGCCTCTTCCCCAGGTCCCTATTGCTCTTTTTCTGATCTATAAAATAGCAGCCACGATTTTGAGAGATTTACTGTATGTATGATGAATCCCAAAAGTTTCTGAAAAGTTTCCTGAAATCTGAAATCTGTGCCGAACTGATTCACTCACCTTCTGTTCTCTAGGATCCAGACAGATGCAGTGGAATGACTTTTTCAGTCTTCAAGAGAAAGACCACATTTATTTTGGTCACCTCTCACCAACTTCTTGGTACAGGGGTTTGTAAGAATTCATGAAATTCCTTTGAAGAGAGGTGGAGCACTTCTCTTCCATAATATGCACAGCAAGTGATAAAAATAAAGCAAGCATAAAAGAGACAAGAACATTGTTTAACCACTTCCGTACCGCCCATAGACTATATACTTCCTGAAGGTGGTTGTCTATTTCTGCAAGGACGTACCGGTACATCCAAGCAGAATTTAGCAGCTGCACAAAATCGTGCAGCTGCTGAAACGGGGACCCGGCTGTAACTTCAGCCGGAGCTCCCAGTCATCCCTGTCATACTGAATTTCCCCAATGTGGGACTATTAAAGGACTATTATTATTATTATTATTATCCCAATCGCTGTGTATACAGCACTGAATGAGCGCTGTGTACACCTCTATGGGCCGGGATCAGCATCTGTAAGAGCTGCTGGGACCTACAGGACCCAGTTCAGCTCTATTGTAAGGTGAAATGTACCAGCCCCAGTTGCAGGGGAAATCAGCCTCCCCAACAAAAAAAAAAGTCATCAGATGTCCCCAAAGGTCTATTATGATATTATGGGAACACAATGTAAAAAAAATGAAAAAAAAATGAAAAGAAAACTGAAAAAAAGTAAATAAAATAATTAAAAACATAAATAAAACAATACGCCAATAACACGCCCTTATTAAAGGTTTTAGCCCCACCCCCGACAACACCATACAAAATAAAAATTACCAAAAATTAGTAATGGAGAGTAAAAACTATTTTAAAAAGTTTTTTAGTAGCACCCAGTGTTATTAACCCCTTAATGACCCGGCCATTTTTTGTTTTTGCATTTTCATTTTTCCCTCCCCACATTCCAAGAGCCATAACTTTTCATTTTTCAATTCACAGAGTCACATGATGGCTTATTGTTTGCGAAACAAATTGTACTTTGTAATGGTACCATTCAATATGCTGTGCAATGAACTGGGAAGCTGGAAAAAAATTCAGAATGAGGTGCAATTGGAGAAAAACTGCATTTGCGCCAAATTCATATGGGTTTAAATTTTACAGCATTCACTGTGTGGTAAAAATGACATGTTACCTGTATTCTGCAGGTCAGTACAAAAACGGCGATACCAAATTTATATAGTATTTGTAATGTTTTGATACCTTTTAAAAAATTTAAAACTTTGCTAAATAGAAAAAAAAAATTTGTGTCGCCATATTGTGTCACCTGTAACTTTTTCATATTTACATGTATGGAGCTGGGTAAGGTGTCTTTTTTATGCGGGACAACATGACGTTTTTATTGATACCATTTGGGGAAAGATCTGATGGTTTGATCACTTTTTATTCAATTTTTTATAGGAGGCAAAGTGTTGAAAAAAACGCTATTTGGCCATTTTGATTTTTTTTCCCCGCTACGCCGTTCACCATATGGGATAAATATTTTAATATTTTAATAGTTCAGGCATTTTGGAGCAGGGGGACACCTAATGTGTTTATGTTTACTTTTGTTTATTTACTTTTATATCTGATCTAGGGAAAGGGGGGTGATTTGAACTTTTATGTTTTTTTTTATTTTTTTCATACTTTTAAAAACTTTTTTTTTTCAACTTTTACTTGTATGATCAGACTCCCTAGGGACATCGAAACCTAGGGGGTCTGATCGCTGATACTATTCACTGCAATACTACTGTATCGCAGTGAATAGCAAAATGCCTTCACTGCTATTAGGCGATGCCTCTGGCATCGCGTAATAGTTGTAATGTAATGACAGGCCTGGGAGCCTTCAATAGGCTCCCGGCTGTCATGGCAACTAATCACCACCCTCCGATGACGTTCTGGGGGGGGGGGGCGATCAAGGAAAAATGGCGGCGCCCGTGGCGGCTGCGCAATTTAGACGTCGCGGTCCCGTTTGACCGCGGCATCTAAAGGGTTAACTGCCGCAATCAGTGCAGGCACCGATCGCTGCTGTTAGCGGCAGGTCCTGGCTGTATTATACAGCCGGCACCCGCGGTGTATGGAGAGCGCTCAGCTCCTGAGCGCGCGCCATACATCGTCATGCAACTCAGGACGTACTATTACACCCTGGGTCGTTAAGGGGTTAAATAAAAAAAAAAAAAATGAAAAGTGAAAAACAGACACGTTTTCCCTTCTCTTTTGTATAGATTTTCCTGGATATAAAAAAAATTAAAACACATGCAAAAATAAAAACAACATAAAAATAAAGCCCTATGTGCCACCGGAAAAAGATGCAGAAATTAGTTGAATAACGCATATGATAAAAATGTTACAGCCTGCAAAACTGCACATACAAAAAAACCCGAAACTGTGTCTGGTCTGGAAGGGGGGTAAAGCATCTGGTATGGAAGTGGTTAAAGAGAGTCTAACACCTTGCCAAAGGATGCTCAACTGTTGCCACCACATTACAGAACACATTATAGTGATAAATACTTTTATTTTGTATGTTTTTCGGGTAGATTTGGAGAAAAATAGTCCTAGTGCCAAGAGCTGTGCTTCATCTGCTGAAGGCCTGCCCAGTGCACCAACTGCCTAATTTGCATATAGTTTCAACCAACTGCCTAATTTGCAGATAGCTTCACTGTTGTTTTCTACAACATTTTTTTCTCTTTTATCCCTGTAATGTACTCTGTAACACAATGGTGTTAGTTGAGTATGACTGGTGGTGGTGGACTCCCTTTAATAAACCAATCTGTCATTTCAGTAATTACCCATTTAAACACCTCTATGATATTAACCAGAGCTGTAGCTAGGCATTTATTCATTTAGGTAAGGGTTCTGTTGAGTTTAGCTATATATCTAAATATATAAAAGTGGCTTGTTGGCACCTCCACGACAACCAGCACCAGGGGCAAATACCCCAGTTGACCCCCAGCTACAGCCCTGATAGTAACCAAACTTAAACATTTTCATAATCAATATCGGTATTACTCTTTTTCATTAATGTATTAATGGTAGATAATATTTATTAATGAATCTGGATGGTATGACTATCTGTCTGAAAAGCAGATCATTTCACATTTTAAATTTTCCCAAATTTCCACCAAATTTCCTATTTTATTTTTTTTAAACTATCAATGTTTATCACTAATATGAAGTACAATATGTCACAAAAAAAACCTCAAAATCACTCTGGTAAGTTAAAACGTCTCCAAGTTATTGCCACATACAGGACACATGTCAGTTTTGAAAAATGGGGCTGTGTCTGCTTTTTTTGGCTGTCCTTAAAAGGGTTAATATTTTTGCCAGTGTCTTATTATGTGTCTCAATATATACTGTTTTACTTTTATCTAGAACTATTCACAAAAAGTCATGAACTGCAGGGTTGTGGAATCTTTAATAAAAACATATTTACACAAAAATCATCTTTTACCCCCTTAACATTGTACTACTACATGAAATTTTTCTTTTCTCTATTACTTTAAGATTGTACTGGATGTCCCATGAAGTAACTTTCACCAACGCTCCAGTGCTTGGAATTTGTGGCTTTCACCAAAGGTCCAGTGGTTGCATAGTGTGAGATCCATTAGACAATGTACATGAGTGATGGACAACACTAACTTATAATGGGGTCCATCGGGCTCCAAAATGTTGTTAATTGTTTTGATTGAAAACAATAGCAATATGTACAGCACTCTTCTTTCATTGAAAATATATGTAATCTGTGACAGAGTCTGTTACTATGTATCACAAGGCATTATGGGAAAGGAGCTGGGAGCTCTGTTACTATGTGTCAGAGTCTTATAGAACTTTTAGGTAAGTGCAGTGTGCAGCCAGTTAGCACTCAGCTTCTGATGCACATTAAAACATAGCTTCTTCAAGACACTGTTAATTGTTATGACTTTAGAAATTGCTGGATCTGGATTGACATGTTTATTGATCTTTAGACAAAGACCCGTAGTGAACACAAAAGAAAATCTTCTTCAAAGTACAAGCATTTGGATCTAATTCTAGCAGTCATTACTCATATGAGCCATTATCTACATGTGGTTTCTTCAACTCTTCTGTTGTTCTCCTTTTCCTTTAATGGCACATCAGTAGTTTGAGTTTATTGTCAAGCTTATTTATCAGGGTCTTTAAATATTATTAATATGGGCAATTTCAGTTCCTACCATACTTGTTAAAATGTCATATTCCTTTCTTAAACTGATAACTGGCATACATTCTTATAAATAAAACCACTCTACAAAAGGAGAACATGATTTAGTGGATTTTTTTTTTTCTTCCATAGAAAACACAAATACCCATCAGGATGTAATATTGATGCGCGCGTTTTAGCTTGAAAAATCATTACTGGCCTGAAATATGATGTTTCCTTTTATTTGTAGAGAACTTGCATGCTGTGTCATTTCAATGTATGACCACCTGAAAGGCCCTGTTGGATTTATTGTGTTATTGCTTTTCAGCCGCAAACCAGCTAATTTATGTTTTATTGTGATAGTGACTGAACTCTATTATATACGGCTGTTGTGTAGTTAATTTGCTTTGCCAAAGACTTCAGTAATGAAGTTGCAAAAATGAAATTGAAATCAAGAATTTTAAATATGCATTTTACTGATTAAGTTCATCTGTCTTTAATGTGAATAGCAAGTAGCAGTACTGTACATAAGTTATACAGCATATTGTGCTGGGGAAATATATCATTTGTGTAGTTCTAATATTCAGCTACAATTGTTCAGTTTTTTTTTTTTTTTACAGTTTTTTAACAGTTGCATTATCTTGGGCTTGTATTTCTCAAAATTAAAGGGATCCAATCTTTAGGTATCTGGTTGATTAGCACAATAAAACGCATTCACTTGATCATCACATTCTCTATATTTATTATGCTTACTTATATAGCGCCATCATATTTTGCAGTGCTTTACAGACATTGACAGTCACTGTCCCATATAGGGCTCACAATCTACATTCCCTATCAGTATGTCTTTAGAGTGTGGGAGGAAACTGGAGTACCCAGAGGAAACCCACGCAAACAACATACAAACTCCTTGCAGATGTTGTCCCTGGCAGGATTCGAACCCAGGACTCCAGTGCTGCAAGGTTGCAGTACTAACCACTGAGCCACCGTGCTGCCCTCTATATAGCTCACATAAGCACAAAGTTCCATCTGTACCACTGACTGTGCCTAGTAGTGCAGCTCATCCCATTCAAACATGTATCGGAGCCTCTTAAAGAGGACCTTTCAAGTCCTCATGCACACGCGGTTTTATATACCACTAAAAAGCTGACAGTGCGCTGAATTCAGCACACTGTCAGCTTTCCTGTTATGTGCCCCGGAGCTGGAGATATCGGTGCCGTTAGTTTAGGCACCGATCTCCAGCCCCGGGGCACATAACGGGAAAGCCGACAGTGCGCTGAATTCAGTACACTGTTGGATTTCTAGCGGTATATAAAACTGCATGTGCATGAGGACCTGAAAGGTCTAATAGGAGGGTTCCCTGAAACTTGGACCCCCAATAATAAAATATTAAATGGGTTATCCAAGACTAAAGTTGAATGACCTATCCTTAGGACAGGTCATTACTTTGAAATTGGTGGATGTCCAACACCAGAACCCCAAACCCAGCCATTCTCCACACAGTGTATGAACTGGAAGCAGACATCTCAATACACTGTACAATGGTTGAGCCGCACTTTTAAAGGGGTATTCCCACTAACAACCATATTTAAATTTGAAGATCATGAACAGTTAAACATTTTTGCAAATACAAGTAATTAAACATTTTGCAGACTTTTAAAATCTTTCTCTTACCATTTTAGTAGTGACAATCTTTTGTCTTGACTGGTTGCCAATAGATACAACCATGAATAGAGGAACTTTCTATGGTCTGAAATCCAGTCATGATTTCCTTATTGAAGCTGAATTATCTTCTTGAACATCTAGTGTCTCTCCTTGATAACCTAGCCACAATAAGGAAATCATGGTTGGGTTTCTGATATGTACCAGACCACAGAAAGTTACTGCATTCATGGTTGTATCCATTGGCAACCAATCGAGACAACAGACCACTAAAATTATTTGAGAAAATCATTAAAACTCTGCAAAATGTTTAATTTATTATATTTGCAAAAATGATTAACTTTTCATTGTCTATGAATTTATATATAGTCATGTTCATGGGAATACAGTGCCTTGCGAAAGTATTTGGCCCCCTTAAACTTTTCAACCTTTTGCCACATTTCAGGCTTCAAACATAAGGATATAAAATTTTAATTTTTTGGTGAAGAATCAACAACAAGTGGGACACAATTGTGAAGTGGAACGAAATGTATTGGTTATTTTAAACTTTTGTAAAAAATAAAAAACTGAAAAGTGGGGCGTGCAATATTATTCGGCCCCTTTAATTTCAGTGCAGCAAACTCACTCCAGAAGTTCTGTGAGGATCTCTGAATGATCCAATGTTGTCCTAAATGACAGATGATGATAAATATAATCCACCTGTGTGTAATCAAGTCTCCGTATAAATGCACCTGCTCTGTGATAGTCTCAGGGTTCTGTTTAAAGCACAGAGAGCATCATGAAGACCAAGGAACACACCAGGCAGGTCCGTGATACTGTTGTGGAGAAGTTTAAAGCAGGATTTGGATACAAAAAGAATTCCCAAACTTTAAACATCCCAAGGAGCACTGTGCAAGTGATCATATTGAAATGGAAGGAGTATCAGACCACTGCAAATCTACCAAGACCACGGTCGTCCCTCTGAACTTTCATCTCAAACAAGGAGAAGACTGATCAGAGATACAGCCAAGAGGCCCATGATCACTCTGTATGAACTGCAGAGATCTACAGCTGAGGTGGGAGAGTCTGTCCATAGGACAACAATCAGTCATACAATGCACAAATCTGGCCTTTATGGAACAGTGGCAAGAAGAAAGCCATTTCTCAAAGATATCCATAAAAAGTCTCGTTTAAAGTTTGCCACAAGCCACCTGGGAGACACACCAAACATGTGGAAGAAGGTGCTCTGGTCAGATGAAACCAAAATCGAACTTTTTGGCCACAATGCAAAACGATATGTTTGGCGTAAAAGCAACACAGCTCATCACCCTGAACACACCATCCCCAATGTCAAACATGGTGGTGACAACATCATGGTTTGTGCCTGCTTTTCTTCAGCAGGGACAGGGAAGATGGTTAAAATTGATGGGAAGATGGATGGAGCCAAATACAGGACCATTCTGGAAGAAAACCTGTTGGAGTCTGCAAAAGACCTGAGACTGGGACGGAGATTTATCTTCCAACAAGACAATGATCCCAAACATAAAGCAAAATCTACAATGGAATGGTTCACAAATAAATGTATCCAGGTGTTAGAATGGCCAAGTCAAAGTCCAGACCTGAATCCAATCGAGAATCTGTGGAAAGAGCTGAAAACTGCTGTTCACAAACGCTCTCCATCCAACCTCACTGAGCTCGAGCTGTTTTCCAAGGAAGAAAGGGCAAGAATTTCAGTTTCTCAATGTGTAAAACTGATTGAGACATACCCCAAGCGACTTGCAGCTGTAATCGCAGCAAAAGGTGGCGCTACAAAGTATTAACTTAAGGGGGCCGAATAATTTGGCATGTCCCACTTTTCAGTTTTTTATTTTTTACAAAACTTTAAAATATCCAATAAATTTAGTTCCACTTCACAATTGTGTCCCACTTGTTGTTGATTCTTCACCAAAAAATTTAAATTTTATATCCTTATGTTTGAAGCCTGAAATGTGGCAAAAGGTTGAAAAGTTGAAGGGGGCCGAATACTTTTCAAGTATTTCAAGAAGGCACTGTATCTCTTTATTGCTCAGCTCTCATTCATTTTAATGGGAGCTGAGCTGCAACACCTGCAAAAACAGTTGATTGGTGAAAAGGTTTAAATGCTGTCAGATCTCAAATCTCAAATTAATGCCCTAAGAATCATTAATTTTTAGCCTTTGATGAGCCCTTTAATAGCCCATACTAAGTTTTGGAGACTCCTAATGCAGATGTAGATATGTATTAGATTTTATGTAGTCAGAAATCTGCTGGTTTATGACGTCTGAGGGGCTTTCTCTTCCCAGTGTATTCTTAGAGCAGTTTTGATACTGTATGATCCAATCATACAGTATGTTATTGTTTATTTATGTATATATAGCACCATTAATTCCATGGTGCTTTACATTTGCGGATTTACATACGGTATACCAGATATACAAAACAGAAAATACAAACATTGACCAACTGGCACAGTGGGATAGAGGGCCCTGCCCGCAAGGGCTTACAATCTATGAAGGAAGAGGGAGAGAGACAGAAGGTGGGGGCAGAGGCTGTTCAGGTGGTGGTGTGGTGACAGTAGCATTAATGGAGGTTGTAGGCCTTCTTGAATAGGTGAGTCTTCAGGGCCTTCTTGAAGCTTGTGACTGTGGGGGACAGTCTTATGTGTCTTGGTAATGAGTTCCAGAGTACGGGGGATGCACGGGAGAAGTCTTGGAGACGATTGTGTGAAGAGTGGATAAGAGCAGAGCAGAGTAGGAGGTCTTTGGAGGATCGGAGGTTACGTGTGGGCAGGTAGCGGGAGATTAGGTCGGAGATATATGGAGGGGACAGGCTGTGGATGGCTTTGTATGTCAGCATTAGTCATTTGAACTCTATTCGTTGGTCAACGGGTAGCCAGTGAAGGGACTGGCAGAGGGGGGCGGCCGATGAAGGACGTGGGGAGAGGTGTATTAGGCGAGCAGCACAGTTTAAGGTGGACTGGAGGGGGGGTGAGGGTGTTAGCTGGGAGGCCATGGAGAAGGGTGTTACAGTAGTCTAGGCGGGAGATTATGAGGGTGTGGACTAGCATCTTTGTAGTTTCAGGGGTGAAGAAGGAGCAGATTTGATAGATGTTCTTGAGTTGGAGTGGCAGGAGGTGTTGAGGGTTTGAATGTGCGACTTGAAGGATAGGTCAGAGTCTAAGGTTATCCCAAGGTAGCGGGCTTGGGTGACTGGGGTGAGAGTTGTTCCATTAATTTTGATAGATGGGTCAGGTAGGGGGATCATGCGTGGAGGGGTGAAGATTATGAACTCCGTTTTATCCATGTTGAATTTGAGAAAGCGGGAGGATAGAAAGGAGGCTACAGCTGCTAAACATGCTGGGACTCTGGACAACAGGGAGGTAATGTCTGGTCCAGAGAGATATATTTGGGTGTCGTCAGCATAGCAATGGTAATGGAAACCGTGGGATTCTATGAGTTGGCCAAGGCCTAGGGTGTAGATTGAGAATAGGAGGGGTCCTAGGATGGAGCCTTGGGGGACACCTACAGAAAGAGGGCGTGGCGAGGAGGTGGTGTGTGAGTGGGAGACGCTGAATGTGCGGTTGGTGAGGTATGAGGAGATCCAGGAAAGGGCCAGGTCTGAGATGCCAAGGGATGAGAGAGTTTCTAGCAGGAGGGAATGGTCGACTGTGTCAAAGGCAGAGGAAAGGTCGAGGAGGAGGAGGACAGAATAGTGACGTTTGGCTTTGGCAGTTAGAAGGTCGTTAGTGACCTTGGTTAGGGCAGTTTCTGTGGAGTGATGGGGTCTGAAGCCTCACTGTAGTCTGTCAAAGAGCATATTGGAAGAGAGATAGGAGGATAGTTCGGAGTGGACGTGTTGCTCTAGTAGTTTTGAGTCGTACGGGAGCAGTGAGATGGGGGCGATAGTTGGCTGGAGAGGATGGGTACAGGGAGGGTTTCTTAAGTATAGGTGTGACAGTAGCATGTTTGAAGGCGGAAGGGAAGGATCCATTGGTTAGGGATAGGTTGAAGAGATGGGTTAGGTCAGGAGTAATGTCTTCCGAGAGTTTTGAGATGAGATGTGACTGGATCGGGTCGAGTGCACAGGAGGTGAGGTGGGATTTAGAGATTAGGGTGGAGAGCTTTTCATCAGTGACGGTGGAGTAACAGGTTAAAGATGAAGGGCACCGAGCAGTTGGATAGAGTGGTTGTTGGGGGTGTAGGGTGAGACTGTCTTTGATGGTGTCAATTTTGCTTTTGAAATAAGAGGCAAAGTCGTCGGCTGTGATAAGTGATGTCGGAGGGGGCACAGGAGGACGGAGAAGGGAGTTGAAGGTAGTGAATAGCTGTTTGGGGTTGCAGGATAGGGCAGATATCAGTGTGGTGAAGTAGATCTTCTTTGCAGAGGTGAGTGCGTTCTTGAGTGTGAGAACTGCCTCTTTATACCTAAGGAAGTCTACCTGGGAGTGGCTTTTCTTCCAGAGGTGTTCTGCAACCCGTGAGGCATGTCTCAGTTTTTTTGTCAGGTCTGTGTGCCAGGGCTGCCTATTGATCAGCCGGGTTCTGGCGTTAGTGAGAGGGGCTACAGAGTCAAGGGCTGAAGTAATGGTGGTATTGTAGAAGTCAGCGGCGGTATCTGCGTCCTGGAGTAAGGCTATGTCAGCGAGCGGTCGGAGAGAGTCTGAGAGCGTGCGGATGTCAAGGTGATTAAGGTTCCTGCGGGGGCGTGTTGGTTTAGGGGTTGGGGTTTCAATTACAGAGGAGAGGGCCGAGAATGTCCGCAGGTTGTGGTCAGAGAGCGTGGACAGAGAGTTAGAGAGGTTGACTAGAGAGCAGGGGCGGGTGAATATGAGGTCCAGCGTGTGCCCCTTTGTGTGGGTGGCAGAGGAGGACCATTGAGAGAGGTTAAAGGAGGTAGTGAGTGACAGGAGACTGGAAGCAGTGGGGTGGGTTGTGTTAATGGGGATGTTGAAATCACCCATGATGATGGTGGGGGTGTCTGTGGATAGGAAGTGCATTAGCCAGGTGGTGAAGTGGTCAATAAAAGCAGCAATAGGTCCTGGCGGTCGATATATGATGGCCAGTTGGAGGTTGAAGGGCGAGTAAATGCGAAAAGAGTGCACTTCAAAGGAGGGGAGGGTGAGAGCAGGTATCGGTTGGATTGGGGCAAAGGAGCAATCATCAGACAGGAGTATGCCTACGCCACCGCCGGGTTTCTTGTTGGGGCGGGGAGTGTGCGAGAATTGCAGACTTCCATAGGAAAGGGCAGCAGGGGAGGTAGTGTCTGGGGGTGTTATCCACGTTTCTGTGAGACCTAGAAATGATAATTTATGAGAAATGAAGAGGTCATGGATGTGTGAACCGAGAGCAAGGCAGGTGGTTTGGACTCCGCAACCAGAAATGAACGCACACGCGGTAGTTCAAGAAAAAAAATATATATTTACTATAAGTTAATAAAGGCTAGTTAAAGGTAAAATGACAGGGCTAAAGACAAGCAAAATATACAATATAGCATGAACAATTTCAAGGCAAATTCTGCAATGGTTTCTACTTTTACTCTGTCCACTTCTGCAGTATGGACACTGAATGAACAATATACTCAAAACTATCCCTAACTGACCCTGACTTCACATTTGGGTGCACCCCCTTTTCCCCAGTGGTCCAGGTGGACCGCTTACAGTCCGTAGAAGCGCGCGGTGGGGCCCAAAGTCGGTCCTTTCTTTTATAGTGAAGCGTCCTCTCCTCACGGTTATCAGGATCTTGGGAGAAATGAAGTCCTCTTTAACAGACAGGGAAACCAACTGAATGCAATGTAATCCAACAGCAGATTCCACTCAGCACACTGACAGTCCTGCCGAATCCATACACTGAGCTGGGATGTAAGCCGGGATTTAGCAGGTGCCGTCCAGTACATCAACAGCACTGCGAGTCTCTATCTGTGGTATCCATATACACAGTCACAATGTCAGTCTCACTGATCAGCCACTGAGCACAGTTCCTTTCACGTGGACTCACTAGTCCTGTTGTCTCTTTACACTCTGTTTGTCTCTGGACCAAGATACAGCTTAGCTGTACAGAAAAATCTCCACACCAGTTCAATGCAACACTTGCCAAGATGGCTGCTGCTCTCTGTCTCGTCACTTCCTGCTTCTCTGCTCACACTCTGTCTGCAGAACAGGCAAGCTGACATAAAAGGGGGGGTCTCACTCCAGCATCATGTCACAATTACAATGGCTGCTGTCTTAAAGGAACAGAATCACAGAAATACATTCAACATTAACAGTTTATACAGACAAATGAAGCTTAAGACAACATTGGCTGTCTCTTACATATTCCCCCCCACTTTAAGATTGGCAGTCCCTGCCTATGACTGTATATCCAGAGGGTTGTACTTTTATGCACAGGGTGGTAGTATACCGATGTATGGCAGGCCAAACAAACTCATCCTGCGCATACCGAACAGGGGGAATACCAGCATTTGGCCTAGTGGTCCGTCTGAGGACCGGTGGTATATTATGGGGTGCTGCAGCTATGGGCTGAGAAGGACCAGCGGATTCCGCACCAGAGGGGGCACAGACCGGAGATACAGTAGTCACAGGTGGAACATCCCCAGGAGCAGGGATCGGCCAACAATCATCCTCCTCGTCGGAGGCCCATTCCGCACCTCCATTCTCTGACTGTGGGAGCTCATTCACATTGGCAGGCCCATTGTGATTTGTCCCTTCAGAATGACACAGGCGCAACATATTTCGGTGAAGTACTCGAACACAATCAGTTCCTTCTTTCTGGACCTGGTACACTGGCCCATTCGCATACTTGCGGCCAACAACACGATACGGCAAAGCCTCCCATCTGCTTTCCAATTTCCCTTGGGGTTTCTTGACACGAACTAGCACCAGGTCGCCTGGTTGCAATGGTGCTTCTTGCACTGGGGTCTTATCAGGATGGGGATGTTCTTGCAGGCGCTGCCGCACCAATCGATGGATCGTCTCAAGTCTCTGCCGATGCGCCCGCACCCAAGAGGTTGGATCCCTCGGAGGGAACCCATCCACATCATTCAACTGTAATTCTCCTATACTTCGCCCAGACCGCCCAAAGAGAAGTGTATAAGGAGAGTACCCCGTTGTAGAATGGACCTGATTGTTATAGGCCCACGCCATTTCAGACAAGAACTGAGGCCACTGTAACTTCTTGTCTTCCTCCAGAGTCCGCAGCATCTGTAGCAGAGTTCTGTTGAATCTTTCACAGGCCCCATTTCCCTGAGGGTGGTATGGAGTCGTGTGCGACTTCTTTATCCCGTAGATACGTTGAACTTCTTTCATTACGTGTCCCTCAAAGCAGGCGCCCTGGTCGGAGTGGATGCGTTGGGGGCACCCATATACTCGAATGAAATCTTGCCACAGAGCACGAGCTGCTGACTCAGCTGTCTGGTCCTTGGTGGCGGTTACCACCGCAAATTTGGTGAAGTGATCCACCATTACGAGGCAATACTGGTGTCCGCTATTGGATGGGCCCACCATTAGATAGTCTATCATGACGATTTCTAAAGGTTCCTGGGTCACGATGGTTTGCAAGGGAGCTCTCTGTTCTATTGCCTTATGGATCTCACAAGTTCGACAGCTGCGGCATACTTCTTCGACCATTTGACGAAGACCAGGGCAGTAAATCAGTCGCTGTAACCAACGAAAGGTCTTCTCATGACCAAAATGTCCATTCTTATTATGAGCCTCAACTGCCAAGGAGCGAGCCAGTTCACTAGGCACCACAATTTGGTATCGAATGTCGATCTCAGAAGGTAAATAGACCTTTCGGCATAGCACTCCATTTTTCATCTCCAACTTTTCCCACTGACTCAAAACAGATAATATCTCACGTGTCAGTCGTTCTCTTTCCTCTCTACAGGGCTTCTGGCCTTTCTCAACACACTTGATCATCTGCGCCAGCCCCTCATGGGTCTGTTGTATCTGTGCCCATTCCTGTCGTGAGGGACCAAAGAAAGGAGCCATTTCAGTCCCCTCCATCTCAAACTGATTAGTGGCGGTCAAGGCCTGTGAAAATCTGCTGAAATCGGGCACCTCCACATGCTCCAACTCATGATCCACGTCTTCTGTGGGGGTCTGGGCAGTTACCCTAGAAAGTCCGTCAGCATTCTGGTTCTCTGTCTTGGACCGATACTTAATGCGGTAATTGAATGTAGACATTCGGGCTATCCACCTCTGCTCTAACGCCCCGAGCTTGGCATTTTCCAGGTGAGCTAGTGGGTTGTTGTCAGTCAGTACTAAAACTTCAGCACCGGTCAAATATTCAGAGAATTTCTCGGTCATGGCCCATACCAGTGCCAACAGCTCCAATTTAAATGAACTATAATTCTCGGGGTTTCTTTCAGAATCTCTCAAAGACCGGCTGCCGTACGCTATGACCCTCTCCTGGCCATCCTGAAGCTGGGAAAGCACTGCTCCAAGACCATACAGGCTTGCATCTGTATATAGCTGGAACGGCAAGTGGTAATCAGCATATGCCAAGATTGGGGCTGTTGTCAGTGCATCCTTCAATGCCTGAAAGGCTTGTTCCTGTTCAGGTCCCCACTTCACGGACCGGTTCTTTGGACCACCGGATGTGCCTCGTAGGAGAGCATTAAGTGGTGCTGCTACCTTGGCGAAATCCTTAATAAACCGTCGATAGTAACCGGCTACTCCAAGGAACGCCCTCACTTCTCGCAGGGTAGTCGGTATCGGCCAATCTTGAACAGCCGCTATCTTGTCTCTTGATGGTCTCACCCCTTCTCCTGATACGCGGTGACCCAAGTAATCAATTTCAGATTGGAACAACCGACATTTACTGGGTTTCAATTTGAGCCCATGTTCCCGCAATCTTCGAAATACTTGCCCCAACTGGTGGAGATGGTCTTCAAAGGTCGCAGAATACACTATAATGTCATCCAAGTAGATGAGAGTGAACTCAAAGTTGAAGTCACCGAGACATTTCTCCATCAACCGCTGAAACGTTCCGGGTGCATTTGTCAACCCGAAGGGCATCCGGTTAAATTCGTATAGTCCCATGGGCAAGATGAATGCCGTCTTCTCCTTGTCTTTTGTGGCCATCGGCACCTGCCAATACCCACTAGCCAGATCTAGTGAGGAGAAGTACCGGGCTCTCCCTAGCGCTGAGAGGGACTCCTCAATCCGTGGCAAGGGGTAGGAATCTCGTACGGTGCAAGCGTTTAACTTCCGATAGTCTACGCAAAATCGGATGGACCCATCTTTTTTTCTTACTAACACCACAGGAGCCGCCCAGGGACTCTGGCTTTCTTGGATGATCCCACCCTGTAGCATCTTAGCTAACAGTTCTTTCACTTCCTGATACAACTGTGGAGGAATTTGTCGGTAGCGCTCTCTAATTGGAGGGGTGTCTCCTGTGGGAATCTCATGGTACATCCCTGTGGTACATCCAAAATCTTCAGCATACCGTGCAAAGGTGGCTTGGTTCTCCCACAACAGCTCATCTACCTTCTGCACCCATTCCAGAGAACATGAACTTACATCCATCTTCATCTGTTCTCGAATTGCACAGCCATTCCATTCAGAGGTGGGTTCCTCATCTTCTCCCATGGACACAGTTACGGTCCACTCATCCCTTTCAGTCGGCTTCAGCTGCATTGGAGTTACTTTCCTTACTTCCTCCGGAGTCACATAGATGTTAGCCAGCAGCCTCCCTGGGGTCAGGTCCACACTCTGGTCCTGAGTGTTTACACATCGAAGTGGTACTCTTCCATTGCGAACTATTGCCAAGGAACGGGCCACTAGCGGATCAACACCTCCTTCGGCTGCCTGCAGTGGTTCTACCAACACAGCTATGCCCTCTAGTTTCCGACAGGTGCCTACGGGCATGGACACTATTGTCTCCCGACTGGGTGGCAGTGTCACTTTTGTATGCAAAGGAACTGAAATTCGAGCCAGAGGACGCTGTGCATCTGAACTTTTCTGTAAGCCACATGTCCGGATCAGCCGCTGGAAAGCTGTTTGAGTAGGCCGATGGGTGGTGGTTTCTTTCCAATAACCGTGACCTTTCTTTTCAAAGAGGATCTGATCTAATTCTTTTAACACATTCATCCCCAAAATGACAGGGACCTTTACTTCATGTGACTCCTGTACCACCACAATGCCTTTCCTACCTAGATCTTGGCCACATACCCGGACATTCATCCAGGCCACTCCCACGACCGGAACTGGTAACTGGTTAGCTGCGACCACTCGTACGAATGTATGGGGATCATATTTCACATGTTGCCGGAAGTACCGTTCATAACAGTCTCTACTCAAGGTCGTTACTTGGGAACCCGTGTCAATCATCCCGGTAACCGGAATACCCTCCATTTCCACCTGTATGACAGGACTTGCAGCGATCAGGTCATCATCAGGGCATTCTCCCCACATAGTCTCCTTGTCAGTCTCCCCTACTACACGCCCTTCAGCAGCAGGGGACTTCAGTTTAACGGCGGTCTCTCATAAGTTTGTCGCTGCTCTGGACATCTAGCAGCAACGTGGCCCATCCGTCCACACTCCCAGCAGCGTATCCCCCGTCGTTCTGGCCATCTGTTTGGGCCCCTTCGGTAAGCCCCTTCGATTTCTCCTGAGCACTGCACTAAATGATTTGGACCCCTTCGGTAGGTCCTATCCTCACCCCTCCAGCGGGGTGGTGGGTGATTCTGACTTGCTGGGTGTGGATGGCTCACCCTTTCATCTCCAGTCTTCTGGAAGTCTGCAACTTTCATAGACTGCTCATCACAACGAGTGTGCAAGTGTTCCATTTGTTCTTGCAGTTTCTGCATTACTGTGAGAATTTCTTTAACCGTCCCTTTTTCTACTGTCTCTGAGCCAGAACTAGCCCCCTGTGACAAAGTAACTCCAACTGCGGTCTGCGGCCTCGGGACCATACTATTGGCACGGGAGATGGCCTCTACCTGTACATCATGGAATTTAGCATCAGTCTCTCGTCGTATAAAATCCTGCATAGTCACAGTTAAACTGCCGTCACGTATCCCCAGGACAAACTGGTCACGGAGAGTCCGATCAGGGTTACAGAAGGCTGGCGAGCCCCCTCTTTCCTTCCTTTGAATATCTCGGAGCAGTTCTTGTAGGGCATTTGCATATTGGGGAAGGCTTTCATTCTCCTGTTGTACCCTCTGGAAGAACCGAGCCTGCAGAGACCCCAGCAATGCAGTTTCTCCATAGATGGTTTCTAGAATCTGGACTACTTGCTCAAATGTCTGCCTTTGTTCAAATGGCCTCAGTATCACCGTGGTCTTAGCATCCCCTTGTAATGTCAATATTGCTAGCTCTACTAGTACTTCTGGTGCAGTCTGGTACATTCGCTGTATCATTCGTATCTGTTCCACCCACATACTCACTGACATATTATTGCCATCAAATTTAGCTAACTGACTCATTATAGCCCCTGCTGGCATTCTTCCTCCAGCACCATTCTCCCGAACGGGTGCGTCACCGTCCATTCTGGTAAGCGGATCCTGCCGACTACGCCAATTTGTGAACCGAGAGCAAGGCAGGTGGTTTGGACTCCGCAACCAGAAATGAACGCACACGCGGTAGTTCAAGAAAAAAATATATATTTACTATAAGTTAATAAAGGCTAGTTAAAGGTAAAATGACAGGGCTAAAGACAAGCAAAATATACAATATAGCATGAACAATTT
The DNA here is from genome assembly GCA_947044405.1 of Leptodactylus fallax. Lineage (NCBI taxonomy): Eukaryota > Metazoa > Chordata > Amphibia > Anura > Leptodactylidae > Leptodactylus > Leptodactylus fallax. The sequence goes on from CAMRHE010000202.1 coordinate 2,062,361, forward strand.
CAAGGCAAATTCTGCAATGGTTTCTACTTTTACTCTGTCCACTTCTGCAGTATGGACACTGAATGAACAATATACTCAAAACTATCCCTAACTGACCCTGACTTCACATTTGGGTGCACCCCCTTTTCCCCAGTGGTCCAGGTGGACCGCTTACAGTCCGTAGAAGCGCGCGGTGGGGCCCAAAGTCGGTCCTTTCTTTTATAGTGAAGCGTCCTCTCCTCACGGTTATCAGGATCTTGGGAGAAATGAAGTCCTCTTTAACAGACAGGGAAACCAACTGAATGCAATGTAATCCAACAGCAGATTCCACTCAGCACACTGACAGTCCTGCCGAATCCATACACTGAGCTGGGATGTAAGCCGGGATTTAGCAGGTGCCGTCCAGTACATCAACAGCACTGCGAGTCTCTATCTGTGGTATCCATATATACAGTCACAATGTCAGTCTCACTGATCAGCCACTGAGCACAGTTCCTTTCACGTGGACTCACTAGTCCTGTTGTCTCTTTACACTCTGTTTGTCTCTGGACCAAGATACAGCTTAGCTGTACAGAAAAATCTCCACACCAGTTCAATGCAACACTTGCCAAGATGGCTGCTGCTCTCTGTCTCGTCACTTCCTGCTTCTCTGCTCACACTCTGTCTGCAGAACAGGCAAGCTGACATAAAAGGGGGGGTCTCACTCCAGCATCATGTCACAATTACAATGGCTGCTGTCTTAAAGGAACAGAATCACAGAAATACATTCAACATTAACAGTTTATACAGACAAATGAAGCTTAAGACAACATTGGCTGTCTCTTACAGATGTAGTCAAGTTTGTTGCATACAGAGCGAGCATTCCATAGTGCACTGGGGAGTGTGTGGGGAGGGGCAGGAGCAGGTGAGATAGGTGTAAGATTTAGGGGGTTCCGTGTGCTGGTGCCGGTTGTGCGAAAAGGTCTGACAGCAGGGAGGTGCTGGTGCGGTCCAGGATTAGGAGATACGTCGCCAGAAGTGAGGAGTAGCAGGGAGAGGGATAGCAGATGTAAGTAGGAGAGAGTGTGGGGAGGTTGTGTGTGTCTGGGGCGGAAAGCTTGCAGGTGTGTGAGTAGCTGTGCAGAGAAGGTGAGATGGTAGGGTAGAATAGATGGAGAGATAAAGATATTCTTAGTGACATGGCTGGCTTGAGGTGGAAAAGTGTTTTTTACAAGTATGGGACGAACAACAGTGATTATACTGAGAAGCATTTCTCACCTTGCTATATTCCCCCCTACCTATCATAATGTATTTGTGAACTGCTGAGTGAGAAGATTCAATTACACCTTACTCCTCCATTATTTTCTATTTACTGATTCACATTGCATTTCACAAAGGAAGGTTTCTGAGCCTTTACACAGGCTTCAAGATGGGAGCGAAAGGCCACTGGAAAGTAGCGTAACCTAGATTTAAAAGTAAGAACAAAAATTGATTTCCTACAAGACCTTGTATTTGAGACAAAAATTTTTAAAAAAAATAAAATCTTACTTACCTAGCTGAACATTATTAAATAGGTTTTCTGGTCTACAATTATTGATGACTAGAGATGGGTGAACCTCTCAAGATTCGTTTTGGGTTCAGGTGATTTGGATCCAAGATTTGCTTTGGACAGAACAAGTTTGTTACGAACCACAACTTAAATTGGTTAAAACATAGTATAGAGCACTTATAGGGCTCCTATGTACCTACCTATTCAGTTTCTAGCTCTCTAAGGCAAACACATTCAAAGTTATGTCAAAGTGAAAGTAAGTGACATGTATATCTATAGAAAAATGAATGGCAAAGAGTTGATACAAACTCCGACTAACCATTCACTTCGCTGACACTTGCTTTTATGCATTTTAACATTTAAAATGCTTAAAAAATTTTGGGGAGAAAAGGTGCTTGCCCATGTTTTTTTAGACACACGTTGGTTATATTTCAAAAGGCAATAATGTAGAAAAATTAGCTTATTTTGATGGCTTGTAAGTGCTACAGGCTTATTGTTATTTGGGAGACAAATTTGTAAATGTGAGCCAAGTTGAAAAGTGATGAATTGTCTTTTCAAAAAGAAAAAAGCCACCAAAATTATCCTGTGATGAGAAGAGGTGTGAAATCTATTTTTTTTTATACTGTGGATGATGTCAGCTTGTGTATCCTCCATTTTGGTTTCCAAGGCCATGCAGGGCCATGCCTGTAGCCAATTTACATTCCTCTTTGTTTCTCCAGAGAGCTTATCTCCCCCTCACAAGCCTTAATGGGATGCAGCTCCTCTTTTGTTTCTTATCCAATAGCCATGTGTCAGAACTATTTTACAACTTTGCTACCAATCATGTTATGCTAATTATACTAGTCCAACCTATTCTTTGTCTACACACTGTACTTAAACTACCTTTTTCCCACTATGCACAATAGCTGTGTGTGTGCGTGTGTGTGTGTTTCTCTAAGCTATCTTATATATCAACTTTGTTAATTTGGACTTCAATATGGTGATACTTAGAGAAAATTGCGCTCACAGTACCAATGTAATGTGATGGTGGACCAGACCAGAGGACATGGCAGTGTTGGTAGGCAGCTGTGGCAACATATGTGATAGTGCAGTGCGGTTGTGCATAGAGAGAAACAATAAAAAAATGTATTTTTTATACCAACACTGTGGCTGCAATAGACCAGGCTGCAGCAAAATCTCTGCTTGAGTGGTGGAATCTGTGGAAACATGTGTGGCAGTGCAGCAGGGCATAATATGATGGACCAGGCCACAAGACGTGTCTGGCTGAGTGGTGGCAGCTGTCGTAACATGTGTGGCAGTGTGTCAGGGCATAATATGATGGACCAGATGCAAGACATGCCTGTCTGAGTGGCAGCTGTGGCAACATGTGTCGCAGTGCAGCAGTTGCGCATACAGAGAAATGCTTATGCAATGCATATTTTTTCAGAATAACAATAATGCTCCATCAGGCTGTGTATTTGGTCACCAGAGGAAAAAAAAAAACAACCCATGAAATTCAAAGATTTTTTTTTTTTCAGATTAGCGCAGGCTAGACTGTATATTGGGTGAACAACAGAAATAAGTCAGTAAAAATAAAATCAGTAAAAAGTATGTTTAAAGAATGTGTATAAAGATGAAACTGCTCTATTGCAAAACAGACAGACAAAATTAGATTATTGGCAGTAAAAGGGTTAACCATCTGTGTAAGCAGCAGATGCACAGATTCCCTCAGTCACTGTGCCTATGTGATCTTATCCTCTCTCTATTGCATTTGAGCACTAATCTTCCTGTGTAATTGTTTGATTCTCTAAATTATCCTAGTCCTTGTTGGAATCCTTATTGCTTTTGTTACAAATGTGTAAGCCTATGATGCAGTTAGATGGATCATGGATCTATTCGCATGTCCACCATTCCAGAGCTGCTATAGGGTGAGAATGAATGCAAAAGCTTTTGTACTCCATATGATATCAGCACTGTAAAGTCCACCTATCACTGTCTATTGGTTAAGAGGCTGTCAAGTGGTCCTACAATGTCACAGTGACTCACAGACAGTGTCTGAATAATGCACACATGTCTTCTCTGTATTTCCTAATTAGCCATTTTCTCGTAGAGCAGCCATTTTGTTGGTCCGAAGCAAATCGCCATTTATTCAGTTTCGTTTAAAAACCAAAAAATTTGGAATATTCGGGTTGAATCCAGTTTATGACGAAGTGATTCACCCATCTCTATCGATGATGTATCCTGAGGATAGGTCATCAGTGTCAGATTGGGTTGACACCTAGCACTCCCATAAATCATCTGTTCTCAGCAGTTGATACACATAAAATGGAACAGGATGCAAATAGCTCTGTTCTCGGCGTGGCTCACCTGAATGGGAGTCAAACTGCAGTGACTCAGTTCAGGCACTACACAGAGAATAAGGCATCAATAATTTTAGCCCAGTAAATCACTTTAATAATAAATTAAGAACTGTTTTATCAGTTAAAGGGGTTATCCAGTTATTAATATAGATGAAATGTACAAGTTAAACTTTATTACTAACTAGCAGAAGGACCCTTCATCAGGCTAATGATAGTACCTTGTAGGATGGCTTCTATAATTTCCAAAGATGCCTTTTTTATTCTGCATTGCAGCTCCAAATCTGTGTTTTATTCTTTTGCATATTAGCTGAAAAGTGCTTTAGGGGCATTCTCTCCTACTAGGTCTTTACTCTCTGATTCAGATAACTGCCCTTAACTTCAGACAATGTATGACAAAATGGGAAATTTCACTCAGCAATGGGGGCAGAACTGGGGTAGCAGTTAGAGGCGGTTATCTAGAGCACAGAGTGAAGCCCTGTTGAGAGAGGACATGCCCCTAAAGCCTTTTCAGCTAATTTGCATCAGAATAAAATGCTGATTTTCATGCAGTGTAGAATAGGAAAGGCATCTTTGGAAAGACCTGCCAACAGACTCCCTTTAAATCTTATGCAATATGAGTTATAAATATGATAATATGATAAAAATGGCCGAGGTCACCTTTATACTTTCAAGGCCTTTTAGAAAAATGAAGCCTTGAGAGATCCTATCATTTAAAATGGAAACTTTTTTTTTTTTAAACAAAAGGGCAAATACGTAATTTAACTTGATAGAAAAATGTAGTTTGCAAACTTTCTCTGTCTAGCAGAGGCTGTGGCAGAGTGCCAGAAATAAATGCACTGATACTGACCATTATATTTTACAATAGGCTCTGCCATTTACAGAATGGCTGTTGTGGGAGCTGCCACTGGGCAATAACAACACTCTTCATATGGCAGGCAGGTGCTCCTCAGTGATGACCTCACAAATTTCTCATTATCTGTTGATAGTTGGTAAAATCATGTCACCTAAATTGTCTTTAAAGTGAATATGGTCTGAGATCTACTAGTCTGTGGGCACTGCTCATCAGTTTTGCCTAGTACTGAGATGTATAACATTAAACTGCTCACTGTATGCATAATATACAAGTAACGTGGGCTTGGGTCTTTGTGTATAACTTTTTTATATTATGCATGTAGATATGCACCCAAGTATTATATAAAGGCTATATTTTTATATTATTACTTAACATATTTCAACATATATTTCAATGCCATTTCATAAATAATCAGAGGCAAGTATTGCAATAGTTGCTTTTTACTGCATTTAATAACATTTTTTTTTTTATCTAGCACAATGTTAAGTACTCAAGCACCAATTGTATCCAAAGCACTATTGTCTCTTAAGTAGCTTTATATTATAGCTCTGTATCCCACCATTGGATAGAACGCAAAGAAAAAGCAATAGATATAACCTTTCCACTAGCTAAGTAAATAATACATAAGATTAAACAAAAATCAACAAACAAAGCTCAAAAGAGCTGTACTGTTACTGAGCTCTGGGAGACACACTGGCTGCCAATGGTGAAAAGCCGGATTATAATGGTTTTGCATCTTTTATTTTACCGTGTGACATTTTCCATGAGGCCTTCCAATAAATAATAAACACATTCAGTAATAATTAACATTCTGGGCTTGCAACATAATGTGTTTACAGGAATATCACATTTATGGCTTTTTCAGGCTTCTAATTTGTGGTGATAATGAATGTACTGGTTATAATGAAGACTTTCTTTTGTTGTGGTTGAGAGATATATATATATTATTTTTTTTTTTTTACAGTTTTAATGTCTTAGCTCATGTCATTCCATGTGGTATCGTTACAGTTTTTTCTACAAACTCCCAGGGGAAGGTGTTTTGTGCAATAATAGATAATTAATTCTCTTTTTTATACGTATTGCATTTTTATATGTATAGTTTAGTCTTTGATTCTGTTGCTGTGCTATTTTGAAATCTAAATATTATATTTATTTTCTCAAATTCAGAGCACACCAGTAGAAGTGACCCTATGGGTATAGCCAGGGGTATTTTCACATGCCAAATTTGTCACAGAAGTGTCTGCAACTGAAAATGTATATAATACTGTACATGTGAATGAGATTCATTCTGCTGGATGTACATTGATTTCTACAAGCCACATTTATTTATCTTTTCTTCTATTGATATTATTTTGGAATTCCATTTACATTTTCAGAAATTGCAAAAGCTGTGACTAATCAGGGCAGACATTTTTGTGAGGCCCAACCAAATGACACGTAATTTGATTTATTTGTTGCTTACTGCCAATGTCAATTTAAGGCAGTACATTTTTCTCTTAGAATTCTGTATGTTTATTTGTGTGAATGATCCCCAGAGGACTAGTTTCAATGGGCATTAACCATGTACAATACATAAATACAAATAAGGCATATTCACAGGGAGCACAGGTAGCTCAATGCCATCTGCATGGCGTTTGTATGTTCTCCCCAAGCTTGCATGGATTTCCTACGTGTACTCTGGTTTCCTCCTACATTCCCAAAAACATACTGTTAAGCAATTTAGACTGTGAGCCCTACTTAGGACAGCAAGATGCTGTGGAATATGTTGGTGCTATATAAAAAGCAAAATAAATATATGTCTGATAGATGCAGGTCCCATCTCTGAGAATGAGGAGGGAGCTGGGGTGTGAAGGAGTTAATTCTAAAGCATATTCTATAGCATATTTTTTTATATATGCCTTAAATGTCCATTATGGGAAAACCCATCTCTTTCTCTACTTTCATCTTATTTTATCTCTTATTAAAACTGTGAGAAATATGATAAATATATAAAGCAATTATTTATGTGTTCATATACATCAGCCATTTTCCCTTCCTCCACTTTGCAATTCTGTGAGTAGCTGTAAGGTAACTGGCTGTAGAAGGAGCTTCCCTCCACTGCTTAGCTTGCAGAGATCAGCAATGCTAATCCCTGTTCCTTTGCTCAATATCAGTTGCTAAGGCATATGTCAGTTAAAAATAAAAGAAATGAGTTCAATAAGACTTTGTCAGGAACTGCAGAAAATCCTGTAGGCTGATATACACTGTGAAAACGTATTATGATCTCTGTATTACTTGGTATAGTACCTAGACACAATATAATATAAATTTATATGTATAGTGTATATTAAAAAGTATGATGCCTCATGGGGTACCCACATTGGTCACATACTGTGCTGCATTTTATTTTCTAATGTAGCATTAATGGGCTAAAAGTACATCTGGAGTAGAAGTCAAGTTGTAACTGCTACAGGATAGAATAAGATCTCTACATGTATTGTTTTCAAAACCTGGAAACTCCCCTCTCTTTATTCAATTAACGTGGAAAAGGAGACCATTTTTGATCTTTTTTTTTAATTGAACTCAGTGAGATAATATAGTCACATTGACATCAATGTAATTTGAAGTTTTTACAACAATAACTACATATGACAAAGGGAAAAGTTGATGAATTTATGTAGTAGTGTTTCGTAGCATGAGAAATATCCAGCAGGAAATATTTAAATATGAATTTAGGCTATATTTGCTCGGCCATCCTATCAGAACAACAGAAAGAAAAGTTTCCTTTGTTAACGGATAAAAACAGAAGACTTTCCATTTGTATCCTCTTTCACTGCCATGTAAAATTAGAAATCAATGGTCCTTTCCATTTTGTTTCTATATTTTTGACGGACAAAATAACAATCCAAACTTGAGTTATTTTTCACTTCAAAAATTTAAAAATGAAAACCAGATGGAAAGAAAAATTTGTCTTTATTTTAATATTGAACTGAATTGTAATGGGTATAAATATTCTGTTGCTCTGATTTTCTGACAGTTCAGAACAGACATTAACTGGCAGTGTGAATATAGTCTTATTATTCAGCACTTGGAGATCAGGAAACTGGGGACTGTGATGCACTGAGCCAGTAGGACACCCTCACTTTCTTTTTCACAATAAGCTAGTTAAAATAGCTTTCTATTTTGGATAATTTCTCTTTGTTAGATACCCTTAGAGTAGCAGCACATGACCGTGTTTCACCTGTGAAACACAGTCCCTGTGTTAGCCAGATTTACCGGCTTGAACTTTGTGCTGGGAGTGGGACTCCTAGCAGTATAGTTATCTACAATGCTAGGAGTCCCTGCCTCCCAGCAACATACTGTCCCATATCAATTACAGTAAGGGACAGTCATGTGCTGCTACCCTTACTTTGGCTAATAGACGAGGATCCTGAAGGGGGCAAACCCTGCAAACTCTGAATTCTCTAATAGGGTATATGAAAATGTTTGTTCTAAAACAGACTACCCTCTTAATAAATTGTTCTGCAACTAAGTCCACTCAAATTGCTACTTGAAGAATTCATGTAAATTAACCATTGCAAAATACTGTAAAATAGATGTTCTGTATTCCCAACTTCACTAGATCCAATTATTGCTTGATGCAGTATATTCATTTTTTTATTTTTTTATTTTATTCTGCTGAAAGCCTGAATCCTTATTTATACCAAGCTCCTTAGAGAGATCACTAACAAGATAATCTGCTTAAGCTTTGAAGCCATAAATCTACAGAATGTTTGATACTTGAATTAAAGAGCTATATATTATTTTATGAACTGTATACTTTAATAATTCACTGATATATGTACTTTCAAATATTTGCATAAACATTTACTGCCACATGTCTTGAAAGGAATAAAGTTTTTATTGCATAATTAACTGATGCTACTGTTGGAATTACTTTATTTTTTCATAATCTTATTTGAGACAGGTTTGTTTGTTTGTGAACATTGTACTTTGGTTGCCATAGTAATTCAAGCTAAATTCTGGTACTGTTTATGTAACACATTATGGAAGATTAATGAACTTTGTGATTAATAACAGTCCCACTCTGCAACATTGCACTAAATTATAAGAAGCAGCGATAAAATAGCAGACATCAACTTTGGCCACTGTGGAAATTCAGTTTTATATTGAAGAATGACTAGTATAATGAGTAATGTGTTGTTTTATTCCTATGCAATTTCATTTGTGCTATATCTTTGAAATATTATTAATCCAATATATAATCTGGATAAACGATCTGCCAGTACATCAGTGGGTGATGTGTTAAGGTGCCTCTAGGCTTCGTTTTCTTTAGCCACTAAAGTGTAGTGGCCACAGCCATCTGACATTTCATAAACTAAATGTGACCCAAAATTTTGTCTCAGTTTGTACATGTCTTGTGCCTGTTTTTTTTTTTTATGTATTTAGACTCTTAAAAATGTCTACGAATGGGGGTGTGGTTCAAAGGAGGCTTAAAATGTGCTAAATTCTACCACTATTTTGTTGTAAAATATTAGCATAATGTAGGCCAGTGAAGAGGTGACATACGGAGGAGAAACATAGCTAATATGTCTAGCAAGATGCACCAAATGTGTCACAAAGGATGAGCAACTGAGATATCTTTTATCTACTTGGTCAAGTTTTAAGCTATCTAAATTGAAGGTAGTAATAATAAATCTCACCCAAAGCGTGCTTTATATCACACACACTGATGTGATCTTACTTGAAGAAGCCTGACTTTTGACAGATTCCCTTTAAAATGTCTCAAAATGTAATAAATGCTACTTATATTTTACAGTATCAGGCACAATCCCTAGGTGACCTGGAATAATGAATGTGCTCCACATTTGTAAGACAAAATTGTGTCTATAGATGCTCAGAAATATTTTTCACAATGTCTTAGGTGTCTTAAAATGTCACATTTATTTGATGAATATGAAACACGCCACCTCTGACAGTTTCTGTAACTTCTTTTAAATTTGTCAGCTCTAGATTTACTATATGAAACCTTACCAATTCTTCCCTGCAGACTGAATTGTGAACAAAAGAAAATGCATGGTGGCCTCTCTAAAAAATTGGTCATTTATATGTACAAAATAAAGATAAATTTGAATCAATTTATTGGATTCCTTGAGAATCTTACATACAATAATTAAGGGTGGGTTCACACTTGCGCCGGAGTCCGTTCGCTGCGAATCCAACTGAAAATCTCGGAAAACTGTATAGGGACTGGATAGGGAAAGGTTTGCGACACATTTGTTAAAAACCCATTCATTTGAATGGGTTTTTAAAGCAATGCGCAGCTGTGCGCTTACACGCTATGCGCCGCAAATCCACTTTTTTTCATTGGAAACAAAGTCGGACATGCAGGACTTTGTTTCCAGCGAATAAAAACGGCTTCACGGCGCAGATGGTGTAAGTGCACACCCGTGCATTGCTTTAAAAACCCATTCAAATGAATGGGTTTTTAAGCAATGCGTCGAAAACCTTCCCCTATCCAGTCCCTATACAGTTTTCCGAGATTCTCAGTCGGATTCGCTGTGGACAGACTCCAGCACAAGTGTGAACCCACCCTAAGATGCTAAAAATTAGTGAGAGGAGCCCAAAAAAAAAGAAATTATTATTATTATTATCAGGAATCCACTGATATATCTACTAACTGTATACCAATTTTGGAGGTTATACATTTGTTTTACTCACCGCATACACACAATTGACCCTTGATTTAATCATAAAAGGGTACTCTGCTTCCCCCACTCCCTTCCAGCTCACCTGTCAAAGTTGTCTACACAGGAGTGAAGCTCCCTTTTACACTCATGCATCCACACAAAACTGCCACCTCTCGCCACTTTATAGTACAATGAAACACTAATATACCCCCAGCTTGCACACTAGCAACCAAAAAGGAGCAAAATGGCTTGTGGTAGTTACTGTCTTCAGGAATTGTTGGGGATGTTAGAGCCAAAGGACAATCTTATTAAATTTTTGATTTTATATATGTAAAAAGATGGAATAAAAACAAATACAAATACATACAAACAAGGTGAAACACAAAGGGAATAATTTACAGACCTGGCTTTAAGTCTGGGACAGAATTTACACTAGCTCCATGGAATACAACACTGAAGTCATCACATTTATGGACCCCTGACCCCCAAGCTACTTTCAACAACCTCCCATCTGTGATGTCATAATTTTCTTTTGTTGGTAATTTTGATCAGCAAGCTCTCAGATGATCTGGTGTTGCAATGTCTGCTATGGTCAGCCTGCCTGGCTTGCTAATTAGAGTGAACTTCTATACTGAATGCACTTCCAGGGACTTATTATCTACCTGTCTCCTGCTTGTGGATTGAAATTTCCATACAAATTAGAGTTACTGACACAGGAAACCCAGACTTGGCACATACTAGTACACAAAGACCCACTCTCCTAACTACCCCCATGAATGAAAAAAACATGTAACGAAACTCCCCAATAGACACATAACTCATAACAGCACAATATATACATATTTCATCACAATTATTTATTTTTAGAGTACCATTGTTTCTGTGGTGCTTTACCCTTGAAGAGAATTTACATACAAAACACAAAATAGGTTTACAATCTATACGGGAATGGTGATAGGGACATTTATTTTCTTCTAGTACAGTCAGTTTTACTCAGAATAAACATCACAACTCTTTTATGTAGTTTGGTGTTAGGAACAATTTAATTTCTATTTATTGCACTGGCCCTATCTAATAGCCAATAATGTTTCAAAGTAGTGCCAATAGTGCCAATTCAATGCATCTGGTCTTCTGCAATGCCCAGTTAGGGCCCCTCTGCTTATGTAAAACATTTTGCATTAGAGAATCTCTTTAAAGGGCTATTCATTTTAAAGTTGGCAATTTACAAAAGAGTATATTATAACGCAGTCTGCTAATAAGTTAGAAATAGAGATAAGCAGGAGTATTTTAACACATTGGTGGGCCCAGTGCATGTAACAGATATTGCTAGAGAGGCGGTCAGCGAATTTTATTCTATAAAGATCAGGTATGGACAGGACAGAGACAAGGTGAAATGTAAACTTTATTGATGACTTTGTGTGTGTGTTGTGTAAGTGTTTGGTGTAACTCTTTTGGCGCTGTGACCTGGATGATGGTAAATGTCTGGGTCACAGCACCAATAATCTTCCTGATTATGTTATGTTCAGCGGGGTATTACATAAGAATTACCCCTGTGATTATGATTAGGCATTTCATTATCTATCGATGTGGCAATCAGAGCAAAGTATGCTCTCCGATTGATAGAAGAGGGGATAACATGGACAGAAGTCCTCACTACCTCCCCCTGGGGTCACACACAGGTTATGCACAGACGATGATGAGTTATCATTGTCTCTGTAGTCTGCAGCACTGGTCTTTCCCCCTCCTTCCTCTTTCAGGCAGCTCCAAGATGCTGCCTGAGGCTGGAGGGTGAGGACACTTTAGAGTCCCATATCTCAGGATCCCTTAGGGTTATGAAGATGTCTTGTAAAGCATCTCATCTTTACAATGATATCAAGATCTTCATGGCCCTTACAGATTTGGTGTGATTTGTTGTTAAAAACACTGTTGGCATTTGAGATCTGCATTGTTTTCACCAGCGAATTGCTGGAGGATCCTGAGTAATTGGCATTAGTGGCAAGGACTTATTACATACGTCCTCTGCAACTAAAGTGCAACCCTGGCCGGAGGGCAGGGAAAAGGTTAAAGTCCCCCTGCACTTGCCCCCACAGTTTAATGTCCCTCTCCTACCACACAAAAATCATAAAAAAACAGTAATACTCACCTCTCCTCGCTCCCCTGTTGTATCGGTCGGGAGTTTTCAAGGAGCTGCAGGTGCGATGCAAGTGACATCATCACATCGCACCTGCAGCTCCTGGGGAAGAGAGGGGATGAATGGTGAAACAGGAAGCGGACAGTTCCCTGTTTCATCATTGTATGCAACTGGGGCAGCCTGTCAGGACAGCATATGCAGGACTGTCCTGCTGTTCCCATAGGGCCATGCATGGGAACCCGAATGACAGAGAGCCGAACACTAGTGTGAACCTAGCGTAAGTAGATACAACATAGTTACTGAAGTTTCCCTATTGGTTTACCTACAGATTCACTAATATGCCATATGTCCATTTTCACTTTTGTGGATGGAAATTCCTTTTAAATATATCAATTCAGAAACTTCTATAAAAGTTTTTTTTTTCTATTACAATGTAAAGCAAATGGATGTTGTTTCTGTCCCTTGCCTTTGTGATGACAGTTCTTATCAGATTATACAAGTGAGTTTTCCTTCTGCTTTGCATTCATTCTGTCAGTTAATGTTTTCTATCTTATCTCTTCTAACATTATCCTGCAATGAACTAAATAGCAAATAGTATCTCAGCAATGGAGACACTGAACACTTGTCTTTGCAGATTGTGGCTTAATATATCACTATGACATAGGTATAATCAGTATTAATGGAAACACATAAACAGGTCCTCTTAGAAACTTACTAAAAGTCAGAGGCTCCTAGAACATTATTTTATATTATCAGCTGTAAGTAAGCGTTACAGTCAATCATTTATCTAACAGAGTGCTGCCTTGGCTTCTCTTCTATTGGCCACAGTACAATGTGTTGATAATTGTTGTCTTTTGGATGCATTTCATCATAGACTGTATAACAAGTTAGAAGGAGGAGGTTAACAATTATAGAACTGAGAACATTAAATTTAACAAAAATATCTGTATATACAGTATATTGAATAATCGTGTAGATTGTAAGTCCTTGTGGGCAGGGTTCTCTTTCCCACTTGTACCAGGCCAGTCTTCAATGTTAGTTTTGTATTTATTGTACTTGTTCTGAAATGTATGTAAACCCTCTCACAAATGTCCAACACCATAGTATTAATGCTGCTCTATAATAATAATAATAATAATAATAATAATAATAATAGAAAAAGAAGAAGAAGAATGCATTTCACATATTACTGCAGCTGACCCTGAATACTTATTTGGAGTTTTGAGTATTATGATACTATTCATGATTTTTTTAGAATGTAAGATAATTTTATGTTACCTTAGATGCTTGTCGAGTGCCCAACATCTTTAGACATTAGGCTGGTAACATTTAACTCTACTGGGACTTTAAATTGTGCAACTGCAGGAGAGCTGTCTGTCTGAGATGGTATATTACCTGAGCTTTCTTTCTGATCACTGACAACATAATGTTTAATGACCGCCCTATATTTAGCGATCAGGAAGCAACAATGCCACTTACTGTTCCAGTCCTGGTGATCACGTGAAGTGGCTGTAGAAATTGCTCCTCCTTGGAGCCCCAGATCATTTACACAGTCCATCTTAGTCACCTGTACTATCCCTAGAACTGAGGACAATATATCATACCCAATTTCAAACAGAATTAGAAATAAGGAGGAAAGGAAGCTCAATCTGAACCAGTAGCCCTGCCCCTGATGACCCAAAGCTATAATTCTCCTATATGAAAATGACTGTACAGGTAAGGAGTGTAATTAATAAATGTATCTTACGAGCATGGCATGATCTCTGAATCCCACAATACTGCCATGATAGCATGCCTTGTGCATGTGCATAAGTTCAGCAAGATATAACCAATGGAACATACGTATATATTGGCAGCATAATTGTCACTACTTATATATATATATATATATATATATATATATATATACTAGCAGAAGGAACCTGCTTCGCACGGGTATATTTCATTTTTTGTTTGTGTAGTGACCCCATAAGAATTGGACAGTTTTGCACTTGACATCCAGTATGGCAGTCCAGTATAGGTATAGTCTATTTATGGCTGTGTTGCTATGGAAACCTGGTAAATGAAATGTGAACTTATATTGGCTGATGCACTGAATATATGACTGAATATATATTCATATGACTGAATATTTAAGGACCTGTGAACTGATGTTGACTCATACAGGTCATAAATAGCTTGGTTGCTATGGAAACCTGGTGTAAAGCTGGTGTCAAGACTGAAGAACCTGCGATTTTCCATTGGTCCATAAGTGTCATGTGATCATGTGTATCTCAGTTTGGATATCAGTGAAAGACCTGCGATCGGTTGTTATGGAAAACCTGGAGTAAAGCTGTGTGTATGTGACCTTGTGTAACAGTGTCATCCACAGCACCCTGCCCCTTTAAAGCTGACCCACAGCAGTTTAGAAAAATGGCTGGGTTGTTATGGAAACATGGAGTGCAGCTGTGTGCATGTGGCTGACAATGCCTTGTCAGATTGGAGAGGGCTTGGGTCTGCTAGGTTGTTTCAGCAGCTCGCTGTTGTCTGTGACATACCTTGTCAGATTAGAGACAGGCTTGGGTCTGCTGAGAGTTTTCATTAGCTCGAGCAGCAGCCATGCGTTTTGCTACAGGGGGCATGAGTAGTTTAAAAAGTTTCAATTTATAAGAATGCTGAAATCCAGTATGGCAGTCCAGTCAGTGGCGTAAATACCGGTGTAGAAGTAGCGGCTGCCACAGGGCCCGGGTCATTAGGGGTCCCGGCGGGCCCCATGTGTTTTTTTTTTTTTAATACACCGTTACCTGCTGGTGTAACGCCAGCAGGTAATGGGCCCTATTTACTTACCGATCCCCGCTCCTGCTCACGGCCGTCTGCACTTCACCTTCTGCAGAGGCGGCTGTGAGCAGGAGCGGGGATCAGTAAGTAAGGCCTGCGGGCCGTGAACCCCACAAACACTGCTATCATTATACTCTGGGGTCTTTTCAGCAGGTTTCGGGCCTCCTTGGTGACGTCCCAGACGTCGGTGGGCCAGTCCGACGTCATTATGTGTCGCGATGCATACATGGCTCACGTGACATCTGGTCCAACATTGAAGAGGTAGCGGGGAGTGCACATAATACTATATGAAGGGGCCACTATGATAATGTGTGCAGGGGCCACTATGGGGCAGAATACTGAGTGCAAGGGCCACTATGGGGCTTAATAGTGTGTGCACGGGCCACTATGGGGCATAATAGTGTGTGCAGGAATGCAGTTTTTGTGCGGGGGGGGCGGTTGCCGGGGGGGGGTCCCATGTCAAATGTTCGCCTTGGGGCCCAGACATTGCTAGTTACGCCACTGAGTCCAGTATAGGTACAGTCTATTTATGGCTGTGTTGTTATGGAAGCCTGGTAAATTAAATGGGAACTTATATTGGCTGATACATGTGATATGACTGAATATTTAAGGACCTGCGAACTGCTATTGACTAATACAGGTCATAAATAGCTTGGTTGCTATGGAAACCTATTGCCTGAGGAGCATAAGCGCCTGCGAGCTCTTATTGGCTGATAAGGGACATGTGACCGTGTGTATGGCAGTTGGAATATGAGTGTAAGACTTGCAGGCTTGTATTAGCTAATGGTCATTTTTGGGGAATACTGTATCTCAGGAACGGTACGTCCAAGAGAGCTGAGACCCAGTCTAAAATATTCCCAGACACCTGATGTACATGTGTGCCAAATTTGGTGAGGATCGGTCCAGTCGTTTGGTCTCGCATAAAGAACAGATAGACAGACAGACAGACAGACACTCATTTTTATATATATAAGATATATATATATATATATATATATATATTAAAAGCCTCCTGGAAATAGTGCAAACAGCCATCAGTTATATACTTTTCCCTTAAAGGGGTGGCTACACACTCTGAGCACAACTTTGTTTTTTTATTATATAGAACTCCAATTCTCCTGTACAGCAATAGATTTATAAAATAACATCCTAACTGCCTGTAGTCCACCTCCCTTCTCTCAGTGTTAGAGATACTGTATCAGCAGGAAAGGTACTGGGGATTGTACAAAGCACAGGGAAAGTTCAGATCAGAAGGGGAAATCACATTCTACTCAGCAGCAGTATCTGTCAGCATACAGTGCTGGCCAAAAGTATTGGCACCCCTGCAATTCTGTCAGATACTCAATTTCTTCCAGAAAATGATTGCAATCGCAAATGCTTTGGTAATAAGATCTTCATTTATTTTGCTTGCAATGAAAAAACACAAAAGAGAATGAAAAAAAAGTCAAATCATTGATCATTTTACACAAAACTCCAAAAATGGGCCGGACAAAAGTATTGGCACCCTCAGCCTAATACTTGGTAGCACAACCTTTAGACAAAATAACTGCGAACAACCGCTTCCGGTAACCATCAATGAGTTTCTTACAATGCTCTGCTGGAATTTTAGACCATTCTTCTTTGGCAAATTTCTCCAGGTCCCTAAGATTTGAAGGGTGCCTTCTCCAAACTGCCATTTTGAGATCTCTCCACAGGTGTTCTATGGGATTCAGGTCTGGACTCATTGCTGGCCACTTTAGAAGTCTCCAGTGCTTTCTCTCAAACCATTTTCTAGTGCTTTTTGAAGTGTGTTTTGGGTCATTGTCCTGCTGGAAGACCCATGACCTCTGAGGGAGACCCAGCTTTCTCACACTGGGCCCTACATTATGCTGCAAAATTTGTTGGTAGTCTTCAGACTTCATAATGCCATGCACACGGTCAAGCAGTCCAGTGCCAGAGGCAGCAAAGCAACCCCAAAACATCAGGAAACCTCCGCCATGTTTGACTGTCGGGACCGTGTTCTTTTCTTTGAAGGCCTCTTTTTTTTCCTGTAAACTCTATGTTGATGCCTTTTCCCAAAAAGCTCTACTTTTGTCTCATCTGACCAGAGAACATTCTTCCAAAAAGTTTTTGGCTTTCTCAGGTAAGTTTTGGCAAACTCCAGCCTGGCTTTTTTATGTCTCTGGGTCAAAAGTGGGGTCTTCCTGGGTATCCTACCATAGAGTCCCTTTTCATTCAGACGCCGACGGATAGTACGGGTTGACACTGTTGTACCCTCGGACTGCAGGGCAGCTAGAACTTGTTTGGATGTTAGTCGAGGTTCTTTAGCCACCATCCGCACAATCTTTCGTTGAAATCTCTCGTCAATTTTTCTTTTCCGTCCACATCTAGGGAGGTTAGCCACAGTGCCATGGGCTTTAAACTTCTTGATGACACTGCGCACGGTAGACACAGGAATATTCAGGTCTTTGGAGATGGACTTATAGCCTTGAGATTGCTCATGCTTCCTCACAATTTTGCTTCTCAAGTCCTCAGACAGTTCTTTGGTCTTCTTTCTTTTCTCCATGCTCAATGTGGTACACACAAGGACACAGGACAGAGGTTGAGTCAACTTTAATCCATTTCAACTGGCTGCAAGTGTGATTTAGTTATTGCCACCACCTGTTATGTGTCACAGGTAAGTACACAAATTAGAGAAGCATCACATGATTTTTCAAAGGGTGCCAATACTTTTGTCCACCCCCTTTTTTATGTTTGGTGTGGAATTATATCCAATTTGGCTTTTTGACAATTCTTTTTGTGGTTTTCCATTGACGACAAATTAAATGAAGATATTATTACCAAAGCATTTGTGATTGCAATCATTTTCTGGAAGAAATTGAGTATTATCTGACAGAATTGCAGGGGTGCCAATACTTTTGGCCAGCACTGTAAGGTAAAAGAAAACCCTCATGGGTGGTAGAAGGAGAAAGCAGTACATGCTGATACATGAGACCTAGTGAAGGCAGTGGCATCCAGGACACACACAGAAAAGGGTTCTGCAGTGGAGAACCAAGTACAGAGAGAAAGTCCTGACAGGCCACCATTTCCCTCTGAGGGAAGAAGCATTTCTGCAGCAGCATCAGCTCTGACGATGCACCAGACTCCCAGACTCCTCAGAGGCCCCCAGGTCTGTGCAGCATCCCAGAGTGCTACTTCTTTAAGTGGTTGTCTATTGTGCCTCTGGGTTGTGTTGTTATGTCCCGTCCTCTATGTTCTATGTCACTGTATATATTGTTTTGCAACTTTCCTGTTGTTCCCCCCCCCCCCCCCCCAAGCGTTTCAAACCTTTTCCCTTGGTTCAGCCCTGGCCAATCACAGGCTACTGGGCGGGGTTGTAGGAGATCTAGGTCTCCAGGGCATCTGTTGGGAACTCAGTTCAGTAGTAGAAGTCATCCTGTGCAGTTCATGCTAGACTGTGGAGTGAGAACACCAGCACTGGATCTCAACGGCCGCCCACACAGCCTCTAGGAGAATTGTTATCTGCCCCAGGCTCATCTAGCGACAGCCCTGAGAGGGGAGTTCAGCTGTCTGGACATTTGGACACAGTGCCAGGAGGAAAAGTAGAGGACACTGACAGGAGGAGTTCACTCAGGCCTAAGTAAAGGTAACCAGATCCCTGTCAGGACTCCCTGCACCACTATCCCTGGCATCCTTACCTGGGATTCGCACAAGAGGAGGAGTAGTTGGAGAAGTCTGCCATAGAGCCTGTGTTATCCCTGGGAATCCTCCTATAACCAAGGCTGGGGGATTGGACATTGTGGTACTACTACCCCCATTTGGAAGCTGCTGTTGTACATGTTCCCAGTTGCTGCAATAATGTTTTCACCCCTGTTCAACTGCAGCAGCTGGCTTCCTGAGTAGTGCCTTCCTAACCATCAGGGACCTTCCGACCAACACCACACTGGCTCAAAGAGGAGAGGCCCCCTCTCCAACTGGAAGCGCCCCGGGGGAAACTACTACCACCACCATCATGGTAGTGCTGCAGGACCCCTCTCAGCAGTGTCCGGCTCAGGAGCGGGGCTGGGGTGCATGGTTGAGTGTGCTCAGCCTAGCAGGTGGCACATCATCCGCCACTACTACTCCCATCCTCCAATTCCCTCCATCTGGGATGCGGCATCTGCAACACAGAAGATTCCAGCCACACATGCCATGCACCTTTTTAGATCTTAGCATAGTGATTGGAGACATTGGGAGAGTTATAACTACGTTTTATAAATAGTCTCCGTCTTTGGGATAGTTATCCTACATCCCTGAAGAAAAGCATCCTAAAGGGACAGTTCTTTTGGGTACTCAGAAACTGCTCCTTGGATATGGATTTCCATACATAGATGATTTAGCTCATAGGTTAAGGACACAGTGTTATCCAGGTTCTCAAAAAAGCAAAATCATGTAATAGAATGTAATAGATCTTCTCACTCCCATCATCAGAACAGGATGAATGGGATCATTCGTCTTTTAGGCACATATGACTGTAGATCTAGAGAAGTAACAGAAATCTTGAGTGCCTATCAGGGTGTTCTAAACCTTGATCCCAACTTGTTGAATAGGAATCTCAACCATTTGTTACATATAACAGAGATAAAAATCTGGGGGACAGATTGGTACCCAGTCATTTATCCCCGGACTCGGTCGCGGGATTCTGGTTTGACAGGAAACCAGTAGGTACCTTTAAATGTGGTGTTTGTAGGTCCTGTGACTTTATACAGAAGGGCAAGGAAGTCCTATGTGCAGTGTCGGACTGGGATGTCTAGGGCCCACCAGTGGAATTGTTTCTAGGGGCCCACCATCAGAACCCCTGCAGATCAGCGGTACTGAGACAGGGCGGCTAAAGGTAATAACATGCCGGGAGCCATGCTGATCACCCACTATACCATGTGCACCACTGCACTACCTAAACCTACTGCTACACCTTGTATGGCAAGTGAACAGCGTGGCTCCTAGAATTGTTACCTTTACCTGTAGCCGCACTGTCCTGGAAAAGCTGATCTGCAGAGGTCCTGGCTGTTGTATCATCGTAGATGTAATATTGATGGCCTATCCTAAGGACAGGCCATCAATATTAGGAAGATGGATAAATCCTTTAAAGAGGTTGTCGAAGGAATTGGAACTATTTTATTATAAAAGTATAAAAAGTTCACAAACACAGTCACATACGAAAAATACCATACAAAAACCATAAACAGAGACAATACATAAATCCAAAACATAGCATAAATAACATCAAATACAAGAAAACGTCAAGACAAAATTAAAAAACCAAAAACATGCGCAAACCAGCCCCCATCCATTCTGTCTTTCATTCCGCCTTTCACTCCGCCTTTCATTCTGCCTTTCACTCCGCCTTTCATTCTTCTTCAGCCATCCGTCAGTCAAAACTCTAATTATCCTAAAAACAAAGAAAAAACAAAATGAGCAATGTACAATGAAACATATAACGAAAACATATAACACTAATAAACTACAACTAAAACTTACTATGAAAATTTTTTTTTTTTCCCCTCACCACACCCGGCCAGCACCACGCCCCATGTCCTCCCATGTCCGCATAGTCCTGGTGCTGGCACCACCCACCACCGAGCCCCTGAACCCCGACCTGGCTCTCCGCCTCATGTCCTCTCATGTCCGCATAGTCCAGAGCCAGGCCGGGCACACGAAAACCTATAAACCAAACCCTCCACCCCCAAAAAGAAACCCCCCTCCCAAACAACCTACCCCCCTAAAAAACCCCTTAACTACTAAAAAACAAATGGGATTATGAAATGGAATATGGAAAATGAATATGGGATATGGAAATGGATATGAAAAATGGAAATGGAAATGGGAAATGAATATGGGATATGGAAAAGTGGAAAAAGGGAAAACGGACACAACACATGACAAACGACAACAACAACAACAAACAACAAGTACCAGACAAATAACCAATACCAGACAAGCAACAAAGCCCACCATCCTACATAACCCACCATCCTACATAACCTGTTAAGATTACCCTCCCTCCCATGAACCTCCCATGGGCCTAGGGTCGGTTATCCTCAAGCCTCTTACCTTTCTATCCGTTTTTCCAAAACAAAAATGACTATGCGGTGACACGCCAGCCCTCCACCAGGAAGAGAGCACAGGAGGCCTGTCCCTGTCTACTCGCCCTACCACTATGTCCCTAACTATCATTCTGTCCCTACCCTGTCCCTACCTGTCCCTCCCTATCAGAAAATAATAAAACCCACCCCTCGTGCCAACCTTGCCCTACCTGTCCCTATCTGGCCCTAACCTAACTCACCTACTTTGAATCCCTTATTCTAACCCTCAGGGAACAGAAAAGTTGAACCCCCTCCAGAGGGTACCAGCCCTCTCTGCACCCAGCCCCTCATACTCCCGAGAGCGCACCCTCACCAGGTCCACCATGATGTTTTTAACCACCTCTACCTCCGGGAGGATTTTGCCTCGCGTCGATACTAGACACTGGGATGACCACAAGTGGAACCTGACCACTGCACTAACTATAAAAAGTGTCTGGCAGTCCCTGCCCTCCGGGTGTTTGAATGCCCCATAGGCCCACTCGGCATAGGAAAGGCCAGCCAGCCGCAGCCAACCGGTGGAGGTCCCCACCAATTTGCAAACCCTTATATTGAAGGGGCACTGAAGCAGGAAGTGCTCCATGCTTTCCAGCATGTCGCCACACTCCTCCCGAGGGCAGCCTCGTTCGTCGGAGTTCCGGTACTTCAAGTTCCCCCTCACATATAACTTACCTAGGAGACAGCGCCAGGTCAGATCCCAAAACTTCTGAGGAAACCTTTTGGAGTTAAGAAAACGCAACCCTCCCTCTAAGGTTTCTCCTGGGCAATCTTTGAGCGCCAGAGGCTTCTGGAAGCGGGTCAACAGGACCTTGTCGTCAAGAAAACGTCTTGACTGAGTCCTGATCTCCCACGCCCCCAGACCCCACCGATGAATCACTTTCAAGACCAGGGAAGCATAGGCCGGGAGATATCCATGGAGTGCACGAAGATCTTTCACTTGCCCTCCTGACTCCCATTTCTGGAAGAAGGGCCGAAACCACCCCTGGCAGGAGGCTACCCACGAAGGAGCCCCCTCGGAGGAGAGGTTTGGTAGATTGATCTTAAGAAAGGTGTTCATTAAGAACACCACGGGGTTAACCATATTTAACCCCCCTAGCCTCCTTGTGCGGTATGTAACCTCCCTCTTGATTAGGTTGAGCCTGTTCCCCCATAACAATTGGAAAAACAGGCAACAGATCCTACTCCAACAAGACTCTGGCAAGGCACAGACGCTACCTAGATAGATCACCAACGGGAGCAGGAAGGCTTTGGCAAGGTGAACCCTTTCTCTCAGGGTCAAAGACCAACCCTTCCAGCAATCAACTCTCTGGGCGACATCCTTAAGCCTACCTTCCCAATTTTGGAGTGGGTAATCACCCTGGCCAAAATGGATGCCTAAGATCTTTACAGACCCCTGGGGTTCTGGGAGGGTGTCCGGGAAAGAAAAACCAGGCTCTCCCCCTCCCAGCCAGAGGCTTCCACACTTATTCCTGTTTACAGCTGATCCGGAAGCCTCCGAGTAACTGTCCACTTCAGACATCACCCATTCAAGCTCCTCCCGTGACGAGACAAGAACGGTGACATCATCCGCGTAGGCTACTGTCCTCAAAGGAAAGCCAGTGCCCTCCAGGTCCATCCTGACTCCCGCCACCGGCCCACCATTAATCCGTCTAATCAGGGGATCAATGGCGAACACATACAGTAGCGGGCTCAAGGGACATCCCTGTCGGACGCCCGACCCCACCTCAAAAGGACGACCAACCCAACCATTCACAAGTGGGAAAGACTCAGCCCCAGTGTATAAGGTCTGCAGCCACTGAATGAACCCCCCAGGCAGGCCATACCTCGAGAGAGTTGACCACAAATACTCATGATTCACCCTGTCAAAAGCCTTAGCCTGATCTAGGGACAGCAAGTACCCCTTCCACCGACCTGCCCTACTCTGCTCCACAGCCTCCCTGACACTCAGGACCGCACTTAAGGTGCTACGACCGGGAACAGAGCAGTGCTGAGCCGGCGAGAGGAGCCGGGGCGCAAACTGTACCAACCGGTTGAAAAGTACCTTCGCCAGAATCTTTCGGTCCGTATTGAGAAGTGCTATGGGCCGCTAGTTCTCAATATGGCTCGGATCCTTACCCTTTGACAGAACTATAAGGGCGGACCTCCTCATTGACCCTGGGCAGAGTGCCCGAGGATAGACACTCATTAAGCACATCAGTCAAGAGGGGAGCCAAAGCTCCTTTAAAGGTCCGATAGAACTCAGATGTTAAGCCATCTGGGCCAGGTGACTTCTTGAGGGCAAGACCCTCAATAGCCCTGACGACTTCCTCTTCCCTTATAGGTTCTATCAAAACACCAAGAGAAGGGTCTTCTGCTGACTCAGGAATGGCTTCAGCCAAGAAACCTGAAATCCGATCCCGATTCAGTTCCTTCTTTGCCAAAAGGTTCGAGTAGAAGGACCTGACGACCTCCAAGATCCCTGACCTGGATCTTGTCAGGGATCCTGTACTGTCAATCAGGCCTGTTACTGTCTTACAAGTCACTGACATCTTACAGTTCCTGTTGGGGTCGGGCGAGCGGTATTTCCCGAAATCCCTCTCAAGAACCAAAGATGCGTGCCTATCGTACTGACACCTTTTGAGCAAAGCCTTCACACCGGAGATATCCTCCTGGCTACCTCCGGTCGAGACCAGATGTCCAAGTCTCTTCCTCAGTGCAGTGTACATGCGGTACATGTCCAGTGACCTGAGGCTTGAGAGCCGGCGGAAAAATCCCGCCACCCTTTTTTTGAATATCTCCCACCACTCTGACCTAGTACCTTCAAGACCCAGTAATAGTACCTGATCCTGAAGAAACTCCTCAAAGGCTTGTCTTACAGCTGCCTCCTCAAGGAGTGACGAATTCAGCCTTCACTAACCTTTTCCTCACCGGAGGGTCTCTGAAATATTCAAAGAAAACAAAATTAGACAGTGATCGGAGAACTCCACCTCCACCACGGACACAGGGGTGGTGACGGCATTCTCCTTCAAAAAAAAAACCTATCTATCCTAGACCTAACACTACCTCTCTGAAAGGTGAACCCACGGTGACCTGGGGAATGCCTGATGTGGATATCCTCCAGGCGAGCTTCACTCACTATGCTATTTAACGCGGCGCCATCATAGGGCAGTCTATCTCTGGTACCTCCTCGGTCTTGGGGTCTAGTTATGGTATTAAAATCCCCACCAAAGATGACTTGTTTGCCCGTAAAAAGAAAAGGCTTAATCTTCATAAAGAGGCTTTTACGGTCCCACTTTGTCTGGGGACCGTAGATGTTAATGAGGCGCAGGCTTTGCCCCTTCATGAAGACGTCTAAGACTAGGCACCTTCCCATTTCGAGCTCGATCAGTCGCTGGCATTTCACCTCTGCGGTAAAAAGCACCGCCACTCCACTATACGGCTCAGCCGCAAGAGACCAGTAGGAGGGCCCCCTGCGCCACTCCCTCCTTGCTCTGTTTATCTCTGATATAGTACAGAGCCTGGTCTCCTGCAAAAACAAAATGTCAGCTTCAACCCGGCCAAGAAAATCAAAGGCTGCAAACCTAGCCGTATCAGACTTAATGCTGGCCACATTAATGGTGGCCAGCGTCAGTGGAGAGGGGACTGCCATTAAGACCGATTGAGCTCAATGACCTTCAGCTTCCCACCCCCTTTCCTCCTATCACCACCACCCCTAGATGAGTCTGAAGAGGACCCGCGACTTCTCCTCGTCTTGCGGGTCCTCTTCTTACATTGGGATTGGTCCATCACCTCCCCCGGTGTGGTTTGGCCAGAGGAGGGATGGACCTCCCCCCGCAACTTCTCCCTGAGGAGTTACAGTGGTCGCAGAGACAGTAGCAACTTCGGCCCTGGGTGCATCATCTCCTCCTCCAGGCTCCAGGCCAGCCTCCCCCCCAGAGGGCAGGGGGCCCCTCCCGGAGGGAGACTCAGCAGCCCCTGACGGCTCCACCTCTCCCTCTGAAGCCTCCCCTGAGGCCGACGCATCCTCACAGAGGGATTGATACCGGTTGGGACCTACCACTAGAGGGCCGTCGAGTCTGCGTTCCTTCGTCGGGGGGGGGGTGGCAGATGTTTTTGCCCTCACTTTACTCGGTGACTTTCTCCGCTTGACCGTCTCTCCCTCCCCAGCACTGACGTACTGAGAAGACGACGACTGGTCAGCCTCTTCCTCCCTCTGCAGTCTCCTCATCTCCTCAACCAGGGTCGTGCCCACTGCTGCCTCGGCATCGGGATCTGGCCCAGCAGAGCCAGGGGCAGAAGGAAGGCACATAACTCCCTCTCTCTGCTCCCTCCTCCTCTCGCGCCTCCTTGCCCTTGATGGTGGCTGGGCCTTCTCCTTTTGCCTTGGCAGACTAGTCTCTCCTCCCCCACTCACCCCCTCCGCAACAGGGACAGCCTCCTCAACTGCCCCCGCTTGCCGAAGGGTGATGTTGGCGAAAGACCGTGGACACACCCCGATCGGGTGGCCAAGGACACCACACAGGTGGCAACGCACCCTGCCACAGGTCGTCGCGAGATGGCCCACCTCCCCACACATGGCGCACTTCTGCACACGGCAGGAGGCGCTCAAGTGTGAGGGGTCACCGCACCTGTGACAGAGTTTTGGCTGCCCCTGGTAGAAGACAAGGATCCTGTCTTTCCCAAGGAAGGTCGAGGACGGGATATGCATCACCGAGTTATCCTCGTGTCGCAACTTGACCATGAAAGTCCAGGCCCCCGACCAGATCCCAAACTCATCCAGGTTTTTCTTGGGGAAATCTTTGACCTCCCCATACCTGTTGAGCCAGGTCATGATGTCCATATAAGAAAGTGACTCGTTACGAGTTAAAACGGTCACTTTCTTAATGCTATCCTGGCGTGACACCGCCCACACCATAAAGTCACGCCAGGCGGGCTCGTCCTTCACCAGCCTGTAATTTCCCCAGAAGGTTTCTAGGCCCTCCCGGGGTAACAAAGCTGATGTCGAACTCCGAGGAGCCGACAGGATGAATCAGGGCAAAGATGTCGCTCGCCCTGAAACCCATCCCGAGTAGGAGTTCCACGACCCCCCTCCTCTGGGGACAAGGGCCGGCTCCCCCCACACGAGACGAGCCACGTTCCTCTGTGTCGGCCCCCTACGCCCGGGTGTAGGGAGAGTCCATCTGGTCTCACCTCCTTCCTCTCAGAACTTCCCTAGGCCAAAACGCTCGACCCAAAACCTAAGGTCTCTCGACTGCCCATCTATGGTCATTGTGGACTGGCCCGCCCGTAAAGCCTCCAGGAGCTGCCGTTGCAAATCGCTGTCCCTGGAGCCCGGCGGAAGACATGATGCACCCCCAGGGGCCCCAGAAGCGACGCTGGCATAGGAGCGTGGGGGCCCGGAGGCCGCAGCAACCTCCGCTGCCGGAGTACCAGCGCCACTCCCAGGGACCCCCGCAGAACTACTTGGCCCAGCCACAGCAACCGGAGCACCAGAGGCGGCAACAGTCCGCCCTGGCATAGCTGCCGCGGACCGGGTCACTGTAACTGCGGCAGAGGGAACAACAGCAGAGAGGACAACAGGAGCAACAATATCAATATCAGGAGCAACAACAGGGGCAACGACAGCATCAGGAACAGCATCGGAAACAGTAGCAGGAACAACAGCAGGGACAACAGCGGAAAAATTAGCAGTAGAAATATTCTTTTTAGCAGCAACGGTAATAGCCCCTCCACCCGCAGCTTCCCCGACTACAGGCTCTTGGACCCCCACACCTCCTTCTTCAGGAAGATTACTAATTACTGCATTAATCCCACCCGTTTTCCCCTTTGCCTTACCCGCCTTCTTAACTAACTTCTCCACTCGTCCATCATTCACACCTGCAGTCTTCCTTCTTACAGCCGGGCCGGCTGCACCACTCGCTGATGGCTTCCCCGCTTTTACCTCGGCCTCCGCATCCACAGTCACCCCGGCACCTGATGTTGTAGGAGGACACGCCCCCTTAGCCCCGGAAGTGACCTCCGCATCACCGGCTTCATCAGCACTGGAGGAGGATGAGCCACGCCCACCTGCCACTCCCCCTTTCCTACACCTTACTCTGGGGGAAGCCATCAATATTTTAATACCTCCTACCAGGGAGGGAGGTTTCCCTACACCACTCCCCTCCGCAGGGGGGCTTCTTTGCCTTTGCCCTTGTCCGCAACTATGAGCTCCTTGTCCGCCACCACCTGAAAGGTACTATCAGGCGCCATTTTGACTGCTGGCACCCCGGGCACCCCGCCACTTGGCGTGACCCGAGGTGCCTGCGCCTCCCTTTTCACTCCTGGAGGCATCGCAACCTGGGCTGAGGTCCCGGCACGATGCTCCCCAGGCAACGACCTGACAAATTTAAATGTCTCTATTTCTCTTTTTTTTTTCCTTCCTTGCCTTCTTCCTGGTCTTGGCTCCTTTTCCCGCCTCCTCCCCGTCCAGATCTGACATGCTGAATGCTAATTGGTCCATTCTGGACGGGGACTCTAATTGGTAGATTTGCCTCATCAGCTTCCCGCCTTCTCCCGAGGCTCCGCCCTCCTCCTCCTCCGTCTCGGGCAGTGGTTGGTTCTCTGGGAGTGTGGGAGATTGCGTCACTTCCTGCCCTGTCATTCTGACTTCCTGTCTTGTCATTCTGACTTCCTGCTTCACTGCCGGCACTGATACCTGCGTATACGTGGGTATCAGGCTGCCGCTACTAGGGACGGCTGCCCGACTATACTGTACCGCCATGCTGTCATCTGATTCCAGGTCTGACTCGCAATAGTCGTCCTCTCCCGAGCTGTCTGAGGACGCGGGGCCATCCTTCAGCAACCGCTCCTGCTGTTTGCGGAAGAAGCGGTCATCGTTCAGCAGCTTCTCTCTGAACGGCCCCGCGCCCTCCAGGATCTCCGCACACCTGGCTTCCAGGGTCTTAATCTGCTTTTTGAGGCTCTTTACTTGCCTGCTGAAAACCGGGCGGTCCTTCCTCGAGGCCCTGTCGCTACGGGCACGAGCGCTTTGCAGCTCTCCACCCATAGCGAACAGGGACCTCCGGGCCCGGTCATACTCCTCCAGGGCCGCCTCGATCCTCTGGCTGTAGATGGCAACCTCTTCTCCAGCCTTCCGGATGCCCCATCCCGCGGGTGATTGAGGCAGCGATAACGGTAAGGCGTCTTTTCTCCTGCTTGCAGGAACCCTTCCAGAGGAAACCGCATATCCTGCGGCCGTAGCCCCCCTTCGGACCGGCTTCACCCGCCACTGCCGCTGATGTTACCACCGTGGCTGATGTCGCCGTCTTCACGGATCCACCTGCTGGGACTGCTGACACCACTGTCGCCACTGCTACCCCCGCTGGCGTCGCCCGCTCCACGGACGTCGCTGCTCCCGATGCTGTTCCTGATGCTGCAGCCGCCAATGTCGCTGCTGTTGCTCCTGATGCTGCTCCCGATGCCGTTGTCCTGGTCGCCAGTCTCATTGAAGCTTGCTGCCTCAGCGACCTCCGCCTGCCCTGCTCTGCTGGTGCTGTGTCGGCAGACATTCTCCTGACCCCCGCCTGTAAGGTCCGGGGGGCAGGAGCTCCACGCTCCATGATAAGGCTCCCCTCCGCACGGGGAAGGGAGTCGGAGCTACGGTCTGTAACAAACAAAAGACCGAAGATCACACACTATAAACGGTCTCCAAGTATCCAAAAGCCACGTAAGCCTCTGAAGCTAGGAGCTCAAACAGACACGTCTGACTCCCACGGTTGCCCCGAAGGAATTGGAACTATTTTATTATAAAAGTAGAAAAAGTTCACAAACACTGTCACATATGAAAAATACCATACAAAAACCATAAACAGAGACAATACATAAATCCAAAACATAGCATAAATAACATCAAATACAAGAAAACGTCAAGACAAAATTAAAAACCCAAAAACATGCGCAAACCAGCCCCCATTCATTCTGTCTTTCATTCCGCCTTTCACTCCGCCTTTCATTCTGCCTTTCACTCCGCCTTTCATTCTTCAGCCATCCGTCAGTCAAAACTCTAGCTATCCTAAAAACAAAGAAAAAAAAACAAAATGAGCGATGTACAATGAAACATATAACGAAAACATATAACACTAATAAACCCCAACTGAAACTTACTATGAAATTTTTTACTTTTTTTATTTTTTCCCTTCACCACACCCGGCCAGCACCACGCCCCATGTCCTCCCATGTCCGCATAGTCCTGGTGCTGGCACCACCCACCACCGAGCCCCTGAAACCCCGACCTGGCTCTCCGCCTCATGTCCTCTCATGTCCGCATAGTCCAGAGCCAGGCCGGGCACACGAAAACCTATAAACCAAACCCTCCACTCCCAAAAAGAAACCCCCCTCCCAAACAACCTACCCCCCTAAAAAAAAACCCTTAACTACTAAAATGGAATTATGAAATGGAATATGGAAAATGAAAATGGGATATGGAAAAAAAAATGGAAATGGAAATGGGAAATGAATATGGGATATGGAAAATGGGAAAACGGGCACAACACATGACAAACGACAACAACAACAAACAACAAGTACCAGACAAATCAATACCAGACAAGCAACAAAACCCACCATCCTACATAACCCACCATCCTACATAACCTGTTAAGATTACCCTCCCTCCCATGAACCTCCCATGGGCCTAGGGTCGGTTATCCTCAAGCCTCTTACCCTTCCATCTGATTTCCAAAACAAAAATGCCTATGTGGTGACACGCCAGCCCTCCACCAGGAAGAGAGCACAGGAGGCCTGTCCCTGTCTACTCGCCCTACCGCTATATCCCTATCTATCATTCTGTCCCTACCCTGTCCCTACCTGTCCCTCCCTATCAGAAAATAATAAACCCCACCCCTCGTGCAAACCTTGCCCTACCTATCCCTATCTGGCCCTAACCTAACTAACCTACTTTAAATCCCTTATCTAACCCTCAGGGAACAGAAAAAGTGAACCCCCTCCAGAGGGTACCAGCCCTTTCTGCACCCAGCCCCTCATACTCCCGAGAGCGCACCCTCACCAGGTCCACCATGATGTTTTTAACCACCTCTACCTCCGGGAGGATTTTGCCTCGCGTCGATACTAGACACTGGGATGACCACAAGTGGAACCTGACCACTGCACTAACTATAAAAAGTGTCTGGCAGTCCCTGCCCTCCGGGTGTTTGAATGCCCCATAGGCCCACTCGGCATAGGAAAGGCCAGCCAGCCGCAGCCAACCGGTGGAGGTCCCCACCAATTTGCAAACCCTTATATTGAAGGGGCACTGAAGCAGGAAGTGCTCCATGCTTTCCAGCATGTCGCCACACTCCTCCCGAGGGCAGCCTCGCTCGTCGGAGTTCCGGTACTTCAAGTTCCCCCTCACATATAACTTACCTAGGAGGCAGCGCCAGGTCAGATCCCAAAACTTCCGAGGAAACCTTTTGGAGTTAAGAAAACGCAACCCTCCCTCTAAGGTTTCTCCTGGGCAATCTTTGAGCGCCAGAGGCTTCTGGAAGCGGGTCAACAGGACCTTGTCGTCAAGAAAACGTCTTGACTGAGTCCTGATCTCCCACGCCCCCAGACCCCACCGACGAATCACTTTCAGGACCAGGGAAGCATAGGCCGGGAGATATCCATGGGGTGCACGAAGATCTTTCACTTGCCCTCCTGACTCCCATTTCTGGAAGAAGGGCCGAAACCACCCCTGGCAGGAGGCTACCCACGAAGGAGCCCCCTCGGAGGAGAGGTTTGGTAAATTGATCTTAAGAAAGGTGTTCATTAAGAACACCACGGGGTTAACCATATTTAACCCCCCTAGCCTCCTTGTGCGGTATGTAACCTCCATCTTGATTAGGTTGAGCCTGTTCCCCCATAACAATTGGAAAAACAGGCAACAGATCCTACTCCAACAAGACTCTGGCAAGGCACAGACGCTACCTAGATAGATCACCAACGGGAGCAGGAAGGCTTTGGCAAGGTGAACCCTTTCTCTCAGGGTCAAAGACCAACCCTTCCAGCAATCAACTCTCTGGGCGACATCCTTAAGCCTACCTTCCCAATTTTGGAGTGGGTAATCACCCTGGCCAAAATGGATGCCTAAGATCTTTACAGACCCCTGGGGTTCTGGGAGGGTGTCCGGGAGAGAAAAACCAGGCTCTCCCCCTCCCAGCCAGAGGCTTCCACACTTATTCCTGTTTACAGCTGATCCGGAAGCCTCCGAGTAACTGTCCACTTCAGACATCACCCATTCAAGCTCCTCCCGTGACGAGACAAGAACGGTGACATCATCCGCGTAGGCTACTGTCCTCAAAGGAAAGCCAGTGCCCTCCAGGTCCATCCTGACTCCCGCCACCGGCCCACCATTAATCCGTCTAATCAGGGGATCAATGGCGAACACATACAGTAGCGGGCTCAAGGGACATCCCTGTCGGACGCCCGACCCCACCTCAAAAGGACGACCAACCCAACCATTCACAAGTGGGAAAGACTCAGCCCCAGTGTATAAGGTCTGCAGCCACTGAATGAACCCCCCAGGCAGGCCATACCTCGAGAGAGTTGACCACAAATACTCATGATTCACCCTGTCAAAAGCCTTAGCCTGATCTAGGGACAGCAAGTACCCCTTCCACCGACCTGCCCTACTCTGCTCCACAGCCTCCCTGACACTCAGGACCGCACTTAAGGTGCTACGACCGGGAACAGAGCAGTGCTGAGCCGGCGAGAGGAGCCGGGGCGCAAACTGTACCAACCGGTTGAAAAGTACCTTCGCCAGAATCTTTCGGTCCGTATTGAGAAGTGCTATGGGCCGCTAGTTCTCAATATGGCTCGGATCCTTACCCTTTGACAGAACTATAAGGGCGGACCTCCTCATTGACCCTGGGCAGAGTGCCCGAGGATAGACACTCATTAAGCACGTCAGTCAAGAGGGGAGCCAAAGCTCCTTTAAAGGTCCGATAGAACTCAGATGTTAAGCCATCTGGGCCAGGTGACTTCTTGAGGGCAAGACCCTCAATAGCCCTGACGACTTCCTCTTCCCTTATAGGTTCTATCAAAACACCAAGAGAAGGGTCTTCTGCTGACTCAGGAATGGCTTCAGCCAAGAAACCTGAAATCCGATCCCGATTCAGTTCCTTCTTTGCCAAAAGGTTCGAGTAGAAGGACCTGACGACCTCCAAGATCCCTGACCTGGATCTTGTCAGGGATCCTGTACTGTCAATCAGGCCTGTTACTGTCTTACAAGTCACTGACATCTTACAGTTCCTGTAGGGGTCGGGCGAGCGGTATTTCCCGAAATCCCTCTCAAGAACCAAAGATGCGTGCCTATCGTACTGACACCTTTTGAGCAAAGCCTTCACACCGGAGATATCCTCCTGGCTACCTCCGGTCGAGACCAGATGTCCAAGTCTCTTCCTCAGTGCAGTGTACATGCGGTACATGTCCAGTGACCTGAGGCTTGAGAGCCGGCGGAAAAATCCCGCCACCCTTTTTTTGAATATCTCCCACCACTCTGACCTAGTACCTTCAAGACCCAGTAATAGTACCTGATCCTGAAGAAACTCCTCAAAGGCTTGTCCTACATTTGCCTCCTCAAGGAGTGACGAATTCAGCCTCCACAAACCTCTTCCTCTCCGGAGGGTCTCTGAAATATTCAAAGAAAACAAAATTAGACAGTGATCGGAGAACTCCACCTCCACCACGGACACAGGGGTGGTGACGGAATTCTCCTTCAAAAAAAACCTATCTATCCTAGACCTAACACTACCTCTCTGAAAGGTGAACCCACGGTGACCTGGGGAATGCCTGATGTGGATATCCTCCAGGCGAGCTTCACTCACTATGCTATTTAACGCGGCGCCATCATAGGGCAGTCTATCTCTGGTACCTCCTAGGTCTTGGGGTCTAGTTATGGTATTAAAATCCCCACCAAAGATGACTTGTTTGCCCGTAAAAAGAAAAGGCTTAATCTTCATAAAGAGGCTTTTACGGTCCCACTTTGTCTGGGGACCGTAGATGTTAATGAGGCGCAGGCTTTGCCCCTTCATGAAGACGTCTAAGACTAGGCACCTTCCCATTTCGAGCTCGATCAGTCGCTGGCATTTCACCTCTGCGGTAAAAAGCACCGCCACTCCACTATACGGCTTAGCCGCAAGAGACCAGTAGGAGGGCCCCCTGCGCCACTCCCTCCTTGCTCTGTTTATCTCTGATAGAGTACAGAGCCTGGTCTCCTGCAAAAACAAAATGTCAGCTTCAACCCGGCCAAGAAAATCAAAGGCTGCAAACCTAGCCGTATCAGACTTAATGCTGGCCACATTAATGGTGGCCAGCGTCAGTGGAGTGGGGACTGCCATTAAGACCGATTGAGCTCAATGACCTTCAGCTTCCCACCCCCTTTCCTCCTATCACCACCACCCCTAGATGAGTCTGAAGAGGACCCGCGACTTCTCCTCGTCTTGCGGGTCCTCTTCTTACATTGGGATTGGTCCATCACCTCCCCCGGTGCGGTTTGGCCAGAGGAGGGATGGACCTCCCCCGCAACTTCTCCCTGAGGAGTTACAGTGGTCGCAGAGACATTAGCAACTTCGGCCCTGGGTGCATCATCTCCTCCTCCAGGCTCCAGGCCAGCCTCCCCCCCAGAGGGCAGGGGGGCCCCTCCCGGAGGGAGACTCAGCAGCCCCTGACGGCTCCACCTCTCCCTCTGAAGCCTCCCCTGAGGCCGACGCATCCTCACAGAGGGATTGGTACCGGTTGGGACCTACCACTAGAGGGCCGTCGAGTCTGCGTTCCTTCGTCGGGGGGGGGGGGCAGATGTTTTTGCCCTCACTTTACTCGGTGACTTTCTCCGCTTGACCGTCTCTCCCTCCCCAGCACTGACGTACTGAGAAGAAGACGACTGGTCAGCCTCTTCCTCCCTCTGCAGTCTCCTCATCTCCTCAACCAGGGTCGTGCCCACTGCTGCCTTAGCATTGGGATCCGGCCCAGCAGAGCCAGGGGCAGAAGGAAGGCACATAACTCCCCTCCCTCTGCTCCCTCCTCCTCTCGCGCCTCCTTGCCCTTGATGGTGGCTGGGCCTTCTCCTTTTGCCTTGGCAGACTAGTCTCTCCTCCCCCACTCACCCCCTCCGCAGCAGGGACAGCCTCCTCAACTGCCCCCGCTTGCCGAAGGGTGGTGTTGGCGAAAGACCGTGGACACGCCCCGATCGGGTGCCCAAGGACACCACACAGGTGGCAACGCACCCTGCCACAGGTCGCCGCGAGATGGCCCACCTCCCCACACATGGCGCACTTCTGCACACGGCAGGAGGCGCTCAAGTGTGAGGGGTCACCACACCTGTGACAGAGTTTTGGCTGCCCCTGGTAGAAGACAAGGATCCTGTCTTTCCCAAGGAAGGTCGAGGATGGGATATGCATCACCGAGTTATCCTCGTGTCGCAACTTGACCATGAAAGTCCAGGCCCCCGACCAGATCCCAAACTCATCCAGGTTTTTCTTGGGGAAGTCTTTGACCTCCCCATACCTGTTGAGCCAGGTCATGATGTCCATATAAGAAAGTGACTCGTTACGAGTTAAAACGGTCACTTTCTTAATGCTATCCTGGCGTGACACCGCCCACACCATAAAGTCACGCCAGGCGGGCTCGTCCTTCACCAGCCTGTAATTTCCCCAGAAGGTTTCTAGGCCCTCCGGGGTAACAAAGCTGATGTCGAACTCCGAGGAGCTGACAGGATGAATCAGGGCAAAGATGTCGCTCGCCCTGAAACCCATCCCGAGTAGGAGTTCCACGACCCCCCTCCTCTGGGGACAAGGGCCGGCTCCCCCCCCACACGAGACGAGCCACGTTCCTCCGTGTCGGCCCCCTACGCCCGGGTGTAGGGAGAGTCCATCTGGTCTCACCTCCTTCCTCTCGGAACTTCCCTAGGCCAAAACGCTCGACCCAAAACCTAAGGTCTCTCGACTGCCCATCTATGGTCATTGTGGACTGGCCCGCCCGTAAAGCCTCCAGGAGCTGCCGTTGCAAATCGCCATCCCTGGAGCCCGGCGGAAGACATGATGCACCCCCAGGGGCCCCAGAAGCGACGCTGGCATAGGAGCGTGGGGGCCCGGAGGCCGCAGCAACCTCCGCTGCCGGAGTACCAGCGCCACTCCCAGGGACCCCCGCAGAACTACTTGGCCCAGCCACGGCAACCGGAGCACCAGAGGCGGCAACAGTCCGCCCTGGCATAGCCGCCGCGGACTGGGTCACTCTAACTGCGGCAGAGGGAACAACAGCAGAGAGGACAACAGGAGCAACAATATCAATATCAGGAGCAACAACAGGGGCAACGACAGCATCAGGAACAGCATCGGAAACAGTAGCAGGAACAACAGCAGAAAAATTAGCAGTAGAAATATTCTTTTTAGCAGCAACGGTAATAGCCCCTCCACCCGCAGCCTCCCCGACTACAGGCTCTTGGACCCCCACACCTCCTTCTTCAGGAAGATTACTAATTACTGCATTAATCCCACCCGTTTTCCCCTTTGCCTTACCCGCCTTCTTAACTAACTTCTCCACTCGTCCATCATTCACACCTGCAGTCTTCCTTCTTACAGCGGGGCCGGCTGCACCACTCGCTGATGGCTTCCCCGCTTTTACCTTGGCCTCCGCATCCACAGTCACCCCGGCACCTGATGTTGTAGGAGGACACGCCCCCTTAGCCCCGGAAGTGACCTCCGCATCACCGGCTTCATCAGCACTGGAGGAGGATGAGCCACGCCCACCTGCCACTCCCCCTTTCCTACACCTTACTCTGGGGGAAGCCATCGATATTTTAAAACCTCCTACCAGGGAGGGAGGTTTCCCCTACGCCACTCCCCTCCGCAGGGGGGGCTTCTTTGCCTTTGCCCTTGTCCGCAACTATGAGCTCCTTGTCCGCCACCACCTGAAAGGTACTATCAGGCGCCATTTTGACTGCTGGCACCCCGGGCACCCCGCCACTTGGCGTGACCCGAGGTGCCTGCGCCTCCCTTTCTCTCCTGGAGGCATCGCAACCTGGGCTGAGGTCCCGGCACGATGCTCCCCAGGCAACGACCTGACAAATTTAAATGTCTCTATTTCTCTTTTTTTTTTCCTTCCTTGCCTTCTTCCTGGTCTTGGCTCCTTTTCCCGCCTCTTCCCCGTCCAGATCTGACATGCTGAATGCTAATTGGTCCATTCTGGACGGGGACTCTAATTGGTAGATTTGCCTCATCAACTTCCCGCCTTCTCCCGAGGCTCCGCCCTCCTCCTCCTCCGTCTCGGGCAGTGGTTGGTTCTCTGGGAGTGTGGGAGATTGCGTCACTTCCTGCCCTGTCATTCTGACTTCCTGTCTTGTCATTCTGACTTCCTGCTGCACTGCCGGCACTGATGCCTGCGTATACGTGGGTATCAGGCTGCCGCTACTAGGGACGGCTGCCCGACTATACTGTACCGCCATGCTGTCATCTGATTCCAGGTCTGACTCGCAATAGTCGTCCTCTCCCGAGCTGTCTGAGGACGCGTGGCCATCCTTCAGCAACCACTCCTGCTGTTTGCGGAAGAAGCGGTCATCGTTCAGCAGCTTCTCTCTGAACGGCCCCGCGCCCTCCAGGATCTCTGCACACCTGTTTCCAGGGTCTTAATCTGCTTTTTGAGGCTCTTTACTTGCCTGCTGAAAACCGGGCGGTCCTTCCTCGAGGCCCTGTCGCTACGGGCACGAGCGCTTTGCAGCTCTCCACCCATAGCGAACAGGGACCTCCGGGCCCGGTCATACTCCTCCAGGGCCGCCTCGATCCTCCGGCTGTAGATGGCAACCTCTTCTCCAGCCTTCCGGATGCCCCATCCCGCGGGTGATTGAGGCAGCGATGACGGTAAGGCGTCTTTTTTCCTGCTTGCAGGGACCCTTCCAGAGGAAACCGCATATCCTGCGGCCGTAGCCCCCCTTCGGACCGGCTTCACCCGCCACTGCCGCTGATGTTACCGCCGTGGCTGATGTCGCCGTCTTCACGGATCCACCTGCCGGGACTGCTGACACCTCTGTCTCCACTGCTACCCCCGCTGGCGTCGCCCACTCCACGGACGTCGCTGCTCCCGATGCTGTTCCTGATGCTGCAGCCGCCAATGTCGCTGCTGCTGCTCCTGATGCTGCTCCCGATGCCGTTGTCCTGGTCGCCAGTCTCATTGAGGCTTGCTGCCTCAGCGACCTCCGCCTGCCCTGCTCTGCTGGTGCTGTGTCAGCAGACATTCTCAGACATTCTCCTGCCCCCCCGCCTGTAAGGTCCGGGGGGCAGGAGCTCCACGCTCCATGATAAGGCTCCCTTCCGCACGGGGAAGGGAGTCGGAGCTACGGTCTGTAACACAAAGACCGAAGACCACACACAATAAACGGTCTCCAAGTGTCCAAAAACCACGCAAGCCTCTGAAGCTAGGAGCTCAAACAGACACGTCTGACTCCCACGATTGCCCCGAAGGAATTGGAGCAACCCATGTAGCTGGCGGGAGGTGTAAAGTAAAAAATAAGCAAATTAAAAAGCATACTCACCTGTCCCCGGCGCTCCGTTGTCTGCTGACAGTGTCCATTCATGCCGGCGACTCCTTGCTGGGAGTCCTGCACCTCATGTGATCGCTAAGACCAATTAGGTACAGGATTTCCAGAAATGAGGCGCCACCATGAGACCGAACAGACACAGGCAGGGGACAACGGGGTGCTGGGGACAGGTGAGTATGCTTTTTTAAAAATTTTCTTATTTTTACACCTCCCTGGCGGCCGACACAGTTTATCTGGGCCAAATTTTTCTATGGTCACTTCACTGGTCCCCCCACATAGTGGCCTCTTCACTGGTCCCCCATACTGTATGGGGAATAGTGATGGGGTCATTATATTGTGTGGGAGCAGTGATGGGGGCTAACATCCTGTGTGGGGGACATTAAACTGTGTGGGGCATATTAAAGGGGTTGTCCAGGGTTAATCTTTTTTATGGCCTATGCTCTGGATAGGCCATAAATACCTGATCGGTAGAGGGCTGACACATGGCCCCATCAGCTGTTCGGAGCCACTTCCGGCACCTGTTCTGTACACAACACAGGGCCGGAAGCAGAAAGCTCCATCCGCTGTACAGCAGCCCGGCGCCTTCACTGCAGCTCAGCTCCCACTGACTTCAATAAATGCTGAGATGCAGTGAAGGTGCCCAGCCCCTATACAGTGGACAGAGCTTTCTGCTTCTGGCCCTGTATTGTGTACAGGACGGGCATCAGAAGTGGCTCCGTACAGCTGATCGGTCCGGGGTCAGCCCCCTACAGATCAGGTATCTATGGCCTATCCTGAAGATAAACCATAACAAATTATGCCTGGACAACCCCTTTAATATACACCCCTAATGCACCACACTTTAAAGAGATTGTCCACTATAATTTTTTTTCTTTTTTATAATTAGTCTGGGGGAGGTGAATCCCCCCTACCCCCCCCCCCCCAAAAAAAAACCCAAAAAAAAACAACATGCTAAACATACTCACCTGTCTCCGGTGCTCCGGTGTCCTCCCAACACGGTCCGGTCCTGCAGCTCCGCTGTCTTCTTTTTGCTGGAATTCCTCGCTGGCTGTGACGTCCCACGTCCCTTCCCTTAGGTCACTGATTGGCCTCAGGGGTCATGTGACGTCACAGGTAGTCACGTGCAGAGGGAACGTCAGCTGGAAGAAAACAACAGAACTGCAGGACCGAACTGCTCTGGGAGACACTGGGGACAGGAAAGAAAGTTTGTGGGGATTTTTTTGTTTTGTTTTTTTCACCTGCCCCTGCGTAATAAAAAAAAAAATGAAGGAGCCACTGTATGGAGTATAAGCTCCACAGTGGCCCCCACCCAGTATTATAAGCTCCACAGTGGCCCCCACCCAGTATTATAAGCTCCACAGTGGCCCCCACTCAGTATTATAAGCTCCACAGTGGCCCCCACCCAGTATTATAAGCTCCACAGTGGCCCCCACCCAGTATTATAAGCTCCACAGTGGCCCCCACCCAGTATTATAAGCTCCACAGTGGCCCCCACCCAGTATTATAAGCTCCACAGTGGCCCCCACCCAGTATTATAAGCTCCACAGTGGCCCCCACCCAGTATTATAAGCTCCACAGTGGCCCCCACCCAGTATTATAAGCTCCATAGTGGCCCCCACACAGTATTATAAGCTCCACAGTGGCCCCCACCCAGTATTATAAGCTCCACAGTGGCCCCCACCCAGTATTATATACTCCCCACAGTGGCCCCCACCCAGTATTATATGCGCCCAATAGCCCCCTCCGCTCCGCTTCAGTGCTATTATTATACTCTTGGGTCTCCTCAGACCCCAGAGTATGATAATCGGAGGCCCAGGGGAAGTGATTAAAAATAACAAACTCTCATACTCACCTTGACTTACCTTTCCTTGGCATCCTCTCTCCATCCTGTCGTCTTCAGCGTCTTCAGGCCCTTTTCCGAAGACGCTGCTGAGGCCTGTGATTGGGCCTCAGCGGTCACGTGGGGGCGCACTGACGTCATTACGCGGTCGCGCCCCCATGTGACCGCTGGGGCCTAATCACAGGCCTCAGTCACATGACGGAAGAGCGCTGGAGAGGACGCTGTGCCCAGGAGAGGTGAGAATATCTATTTATTATTTTCAGTCACCTCCCCTGCCCTGCCATCTATTGGAAAGGGGCCTGCAATATGCCAGGGTCCCTTTCCAATAACAGTATGTATAGCGGTCGGGGAACCAGGCTTTCCCTGACCGCTACCATAGTGGTCCGGGGCCCCGGCCATCTCCAGCTGGCCGCGGGCCCCGTACCCTGCCGGGTCCGGTCGTGGTTGCACTCCCTGCGACCGCGATCGTAACGCCACTGGTCAGGGGCCCGATCGGGATGGTCAGGATCCCGATCGGGCCCCCATATGACATGAGGACTAATAGTCGGGGCTCGGGGGCCCACCGGTGGATTCACCGGTTCCCCGGTGGGCCAGTCCGACCCTGCCTATGTGCATTAACAGGTATCAAGTACATCAACAGAGACTTTATAAACTGCTGTACGATCGGGTTGTATATGTAGTCACTCGCACATTTCCACTGAATTACATGAGCAAGACGAAGCATGAATTTTGGAGGAGGATCTTAGATCATGTTGGCGGGAGGATGGCCCCTTAAGTGTACATGTATGGAAATCTCATAATGGGGATGCATCATGTTTAAAATTTCAGGTCATTGAGAGGATCCGTCCATCTCAACGTGGAGGAGACTGGGACGGATTGATATTACAAATTGAGGCCCAGTGGATCTTTAGATTTGATTGTGTTAAATTGAAGGGATTGATTGGTACTATATCATTTACTGCATTCATTTGAATAGAGTGATATTACCCACGATCTATAGGTGCAAATCTAGGTTGAATCTCGGTGACTTTATCATCTTCATGGTATTTTTTCTTCATGCCCTGTTACTTTGTAACTGTACACCTATACGGGGGTTATATGATAATAACTTCACCTCTCATTTTCAATAGATCAATGACGCTTATGCGTATACATGTACCTCCTCGTTGTTTGATGGCCCTGTATGATGAGACACGTCACTCTATACTGGACCTGTTCCATATAGTGGGGTCTGCAGCACCATTACAGAGGTGTTTCTGAGAGATTTTATTACTTGTTCATATAGTTCATATATCTTTTATTATGCCTTGGAATACCTACTTTAACCGTTACTGCTGTATATAACCTAGTTCTCCCATATATTAGGTTGTGGAGATCATAGCACATCCTCGTTCGCATAGTACCACTGTCTGTTCACATCCTTACATGTTCAGTTCTCGGGTACTTTTGGGATGGGTAGCAGACGTCACATTAGTCAATGAAGCCTTTGACTGCACTACTTTATCATGCCTCTTAAGCTGGTGTCTCCTAATGAGCCCATATACCACTGTGGGGTGAAAAGATTAGAGAAAATGTCTTGAGTAGGAATCTATCTCACTGCGTAACTATATTGATAGTGAGTTGGGAGGACATCATCCCACTTTTGTTGATATTTCTCCCACACTGTGTGCTAGAGATAGCTATTTATGGGAAGCTATACCCTGGCTGTCTGAGCACATTGGTAGTGAGGTTAGAATACAGTATCCTATTTTGTTTGATCCTTTTCTCATACAAATTGTGGTGAGTAAAGATGAACGCAGGGTGTGACTTATACATATAAATACCACACTCCTGGTCAAAGAAGCTATACAGTGCTGAACCTATATTTGTATAGTTAGAATTTATATTTAACCATATCCTGTTCTTAGTCACATAACTATGGCTGCAGCATAGTGCCTTGTAGCCTTTTAAGATATATATTAAAGGTTAAGTTTTACCTTTTTTCTTTCCCAATTTTCCTGTGATTCCACGCACACTGCACACAGCCTGAAAGCCGCGCAATCCACCAGTGGGGATCCAGCATGGCTCCAGATGTGCTACAAGACTCAGTGAGTAGACTTTGCTGGAACTTGGGTTATGGCTGTGAAGAAGTTAGAAAAAACTGAAAGGACCTTGCTGTGCCTAAAAAAGTGAACGTGCGCTACATTTTGTGAACACGCGCAAC
This sequence comes from Leptodactylus fallax, assembly GCA_947044405.1. NCBI lineage: Eukaryota > Metazoa > Chordata > Amphibia > Anura > Leptodactylidae > Leptodactylus > Leptodactylus fallax. The sequence goes on from CAMRHE010000202.1 coordinate 2,104,340, forward strand.
ATGCGCTGTAACTGGGCCCCAAAGGTTGGACTGTGTTTGTTTCATTGCTGAATCCATTGCTATATCTACATTGTATACAGTTAGTCAGGCAGTATGTGATAGCTTTTAGCTGTAGTATGATGGCATGTGTGTAATGGTTAAATCATCTACAGGGCACTATTTTCTGTGTTTGTTAAAACAGTATTTTAACCCTGGGTTATTCCTCATAGTTCCTTATACCAGCCAGGCCTGGCATATAGCCCATTCTCACCACTAGGGTTTTCATCCTATAGTGCTGTATCTATGCATTACACACACCCTACCCACAGAGGTCAGCCCAAAGGGGCTACCATCAAGGTAGCATGGACCTACAATATTATACATATAAGAGCACAGAACTTAGATAGAAGTTGGGGGAGAGTGCCGCTCGCAAAATACTGCACCTTCCTAAAGACAAGTAGCATAAGACGCGCCACCCAAATACAGTGAGCTGGTGATGGTGGGTAGACTGCAGTCAATACACATGGACTGTATAGTGAGGCAAAAGCATGTAATGGCCATAAGAATAATTGACTGTGGGATACACTGTCATACTACAAGCCATTACAGGCCTAGTCAGAGGGAGTGAGAGCAACCCTTGCTGCTCTGGTGCCAAGAGAAGATGAGAGGACTGCTGAGAAATAGTGTCTGCATCCGTGAGATGGGTGAGCAACACCCTTGGGAGACCCCAATAAAGAGTATGCAATGGTCAGTCAGCATGCAGCGAAAAGATGCCACAAAGTGAGACACAATACCCAACTAAAAGTATAAAAAAGTGAGTGTTCCATCGTGAATGTGACTGTGTGCAAGTAATTTCTTAAGCACATAGTGCTTGGTTGCATTGTGATGCCACCTGCAATCCTGCTGCTCAAGAGAGAACAAAGGGATATACTTGAAGACTGTGCTGCGACTGTGGCATCAGTGGATCACTGTTACAACTGTTGGGCATCTTCCTATTTCTTGGATTACAGATATATTCTGTACAAGAACCCTTCTGTTTTGTAACCTGTGTGTTGAGAGACTGTTCTGTAATCACCAAATCAGTTGCCAGATTTTATAAAGGTAGTAGTTGCCCAAGACAACAAATATGTTTAGTGCTTTAATTTTCCCAGAGGCTTTGATATACAGTATGGGAGGTGAAAGATGCATTGTAAACTTAGAAGTCATGTCCATTTATCATGTTGTACAATGGACATCAAACTTCTAAATTCTAATCTAGCATTATAGACACATGATGTATTCCCTATAAATTTGAATGACCGTATTATATCTTCTGGTTATATTTTCTACAACTACAAGATACTCTGTTATTGTTAAATGCAACTAACCCTTGATCTGCTGTCAGTTCTAGTCACATGTAAGATAATGTGACTGCAAAGCTTTCTGACAGTAAAGAGTTGCAGAGTTCAGAAAATATGGTCATAAAACCTTTTAGTTTGACCAGATGTCATCTCCTTCTGTGGTGTAATGATTAACCAAGTTCCACAAAAATAGTTGTCATGGCAACAGTTTTTCATGGCATATAATAAGTACGAAATCAACAATTCCTAATTAAATTCCATATAAATTTTTTTTTGTTTGTTTCTCCTTTGTCAATAGTGTTTTAAGGAATCCACTGACATAGCTAGATATGAATCACAGTGTATGACCCTTTAAAGCTGTTTATGACCCTTTGGAGCTGTCATGCAAAACCTGTTTTAAGAAATAACCCACTATTTATAATATGTACATATAGAAGAAACATAAAAACAAAGAAGATTGATGGCAGAAAAAGACCACATCATCCATCTAGTCTGCCCTTATTATATCCTTTTTATCTAAAGGTTTGTTCCATGTGTTTATCCCAGGCATTCTTAAATTCCCTTACTGTAGATTTCCCAACCACATCTGATGCACGTTTGTTCCAAATCTCCACTACGTTTTTTTTGTGACATACAGTTTGAAAAAACATATACAGGTGTGTCTATCCTTATTGTAGCTTGAATTATGTTAAGCACTCCAATTTCCCATGAAACTAATTCAATACAATATCAGGACATGCTAGCAAACCCTTGAAAGGCTACAGTTACCAAAACAATGGGTAACTAGACATAGACACCTAAAGGATAGACAGCATATCACTTTGTGATAACATATTACTTTGTGATATCATATTGTATCAAGCTGGCTATCTCTCCACAGTCACAGTACAGTATATTAGAGTGAAACTAAAGGGAGACATTTCTGTACTTATCCTACTGACTTTTCCAGCAATAGGAAAAGAAGAAAGAAGGGGCACTCACCCAAATTGAGTAGGACCTGCCAGGTGAAACGGCCAGCACCTGAGCAATGACTGTGCCTCTCTCTCTTTGTTCTTTCTATCCGGGATGAAAAGAAAGCTGGAAGCTTTTACTCAGTTTACTCTTCTTTCTTCTTTTTCTATTGGTGGAAGTGTTGATGGTTTTACTTTTGAAAGGTGAGCATCATTGAAGATATAGTAGTTGCTCTATGTGTTTTTGAACTGTTTTAGAACTTGTTTTCAGTCACCCATGGTTATCAGTGTTGTTCCTATTCTTCTATTCAATGCTTATTATTATTGACTCTTTATTACTTCAAGGCTAAAGCCCCACGTAGTGAGCCACAGCCAAAAAGTGCTTCGGGAAAAACCACGGCAGAAACGCATTGCGTTTTTTCCCGCAGTGCTTTTCACAGAAAGTCCACCCACACAGTTTTTCTCTACGGACTTTCTACTTCTATGATACCTATACAGAAGCCACCAGCATTTCTGTAGATATTATTGACATGCTGTGATTAACAAAAATAGGAGCGTTTTTGAAATTTCAGCATTCCCGATGCGGATTTTTTTCTGCAATATGTGGATGGGATTAGCCAGAATCCCATCCACTTTGCAGGTATTGTAATATGCGGCATTCTTATAAAGTTCAGAGCTTGCACATGACACTATTCAGGGTGACTGCAGGTGAATGAAGTAATGGATGAGACAAGAAAGCAGAAATGGCCATGCCATTAATAACTGTGCCAAAGCCTGAACAGAATCACAAACAGCAGGAAAGTGGAAAAAGCGTGCAATGTGGCAGTGCCAGTGATTAAAAAGGCACATCAATCAGAACTAAGAATACAGTATGGTTGCCTCACAGGCTTCTGAGACCGAAGGAAAATGGTCACAAGCAACAAATGTACCTTCACTGAGCCGTTTGGCAGGAGTATCAGGAGTTAGCTTATTATCAATGAGATAGTTATGGTATACTCTATGGATAGGTGTCAAATATTTTGATGCCGCAACCCAGATGGCGGAAACCAGAGGATGGGAGTTGTAGTGGATGATGAGTGTGCCAGAAGCTAGGCCCATCACACTCACCAAGCAGTCCAGCCCTGCTCCTTGGCTGGACACAGTCGAGGGGGTTCCTGCAGCACTACCGAATGGTGGTGGTAGTAGTTGTTTCCCCCGGGGCGCTTCCAGTTGGAGAGGGGACCTCCCCTCTATGAGCCAGTGTGGTGTTGGTTGTTAGGGCCCTGATGTTATGGCAGGCATGACTCAGGAGACAGGAGTGCAGTTGATCAGGAACAGTTTTTATTTGCAGCAACTGGGACAGAAGTAAACGGCAGCTTCCCAATGGGGTTAGTAGTAGTTCAGTGTCCAATCCCCAAGACTTGGTTATAGGAGGGTGCCCAGGGATGTTACAGGCTCTACACAAGGCTACTCCAACTACTCCTCCACTCGTGCCTCTCCCAGCTAAGGATACTGGGGATGGTGTTACAGGGAGTCCTGACAGGGATCTGGTTACCTGAAGACTAGGCCTGCACGTGGTCCTCCTGTCAGGATCCTCTCCTGCTCCTCCTGGCACGGCACAGAAATTGTCCAAAGATCCAGACAGCAATTCTCCCTTACTCAGGGCTGTCTCTGAATGAGCCTGGGGCAGCAACCAATCCTCCTAGGGGCTGTATGGACAGCTGTTGAACTCCAGTACTGATGTTCTCCCTGCACAGTCCAGCATAAACTGCAAAGGATGTCTGCAACTACTGAACTGACTGGGCTCAATGGTCGCCGTGGAGACTAGGTCTCCCACAACCCCGCCTAGTCACCTGTGATTGGCCAGGGCTGAGCTAAGGCAAGATTTGAACACTGAGGGGGAAAAACAACAGGGAAAAGCTGCATAACAATGACATTTAACATAGAACATGAAGAACGGGACATACCAACATAACCCAAAGGCACAAAGACACACAATTTAAAGCAGTAACACTTTGGGATGCTGCACTAATGTAAACCCATTGTTATTCAATTGGGTCTGATTGAAATTTTACAGTAAAACTCTTAAAAGTGCCCTTAAACACACCATATACCTTAGCACACTCTTTAACATTGATTTCAGGGACATAGGTAGAAATTTCAGGAAAACAACATATCAGTATCCTTGAAATTAAAGCTGTTTGCCAGGATTGTGACATTGGGGACAATCCTATTCCATTAATATCAGACTGATGAGAATCCTACTACTGGTGCCCCTGTTGATCAGCTGTTTGTATGCCTAGATAGCAGTGACCCCTTCAGGAAAATGACCTCTAAGGCTATAATTACACAACCAAGTTTTTTAGCTATGTGGTGGTTGTGACTCATGAAAAAATAGGACATGTTCTATCTTTTCACAGATTAGTCCCATGGGGCCCATTTCCATGGTCCTGATTTGCCCATTGATATAACTGGGACTGTGAAAAAAAACAAATCCCACAAAGTAAGTAAATTGAGGATCGACATGGTCGAGTAAATATAACCTGTCGCTTTTTTTGTTGCAGATTTTGCTGCAGCATTTTGAGCCAAAGTCAGGGGTGAATTTTAGCATAAGGGAGAAGTATTCATGTTAACAATATCTTTCCCATTCCTTTTTAAGCCCCTCTTGACTTTGGCTCAAAAAAATGCTGCAAAATCTGCAAAAAATCTGCTTTTCCACAACGTATGAATGGCCACTGACCTATCTGGATTTTTCCCGGGTAGCACTCTAACCTATTCATTTCTATGGGTCCATACACATTACCTTGAATTACACGGTCCCATGTGTGGGCCGACAGTCCGGGCTGCCAAATATGGAACAGGTCCTATTCCTGCCCGATTTTGCAGCCCTGCTTTCGCGGCTCCTATTTATTGAATGAAAGGGGCCGAGTAAGCACGGCCGGTGCACGGGTGGCACACAGATGCTCTGTTAGAGGCTCTTTGTTAGTAAAGGGTTGCACCTCTGTTGGGGAGAAGATGGCTAGAAGGTTGAAGAAGTGTTAAACTAGAGACTGCGGGGGCAATTGTAGTATAAGATGGGAAGATAGTGTAGAGAGTGAAGGGGCTAAGTAATGAAACTGGTGATGGAATGAAGGGTAAGGTTAGTAAGGAATGAGAAGGGATAAAGACAAACACAAATTTCATAGTGTCTACACTAGATAACAGGGGTGGAGGGGGACCGGAAATTTTAAGTCGTCTGTGAAGTTAGAAGAGATGGCGGATGATAAGAAGATTGCACTGTTACAACCTGAAATACAAGGCAGTTTATTTAAATTGGAAAAAAACAATAAGAGAGTGATAGTGATATGTAGCAGAAAGCTCAAATTTATGTTTAGCTTTTGGTATTTGAGGAACAGTACAACATTATATGTGGTTGAAACATGGCTAAATGGGCGGCATGATTGTCTGATTAATATTCAGGATATTCAGGATTTATTTAGGACACATAAGGTGAATAAAATAGGGCATGGGTTTGTTTATATGTATGTAATGATCTTAAGGTTAGTATGAAAGACAATATGATAGATGAAGTGAGTAATAGGGCTTCAGACGGAGTAGGCATTGTCATAATTGGAATATATGATAACACTTCCTAGTATGGATGAGTTATCTAAGGTTGTACTGCACAAAAAATGGAACAGGCTGCACAAAAGTGAAGAGTCGCCATTTTAGGGGATTTTAACTATCCTGATATAGGCCGAAAACAAGGTTTTACTTGTGCTACTGTGGGAGGAAATTTCCTCAGTCTACTGCAGGCTAATAACCTGGAACAGATGGTAGAGAATCCAACTTGAAATGAGACTTTCTTACATCTTAGAATAACTAACATTGCAGATCATGTATCTAATGTGGAGATAAAAGAAAGCCTTGGAAACAGTGACCATTATGTTATCACTTTTCATTTGAGAAAGAAAAGTCTAACAATAGAATAAAGACATTTAATTTTATTTTTTATAGGTCATCTCTTCAGTCCATAGACTGGGACGCTGTGTTCTTAAATAAGGGTATTGAGGAAAAGTGTGAGTTGTTCAGAGGGATAATAAATAGATATGCTATCAGGTATATTCCTATGGAGAGAAAGAACAAAAATGTAATGTATAAGCCCATGTGGCTTACAAGAAAGGTAAAAAAGGAAATATGTTTCAAATATATAAACAGTGAATAACTTTGACTGAATTATTGGTTTCATAACTGATAAAGACAGTAATTTGGACTTTGAGAAGGCAGAGAAACTACGGTAAATACATTCTTCTCATCTGTGTTCAAAAAGGAAAGGCGCAGCTTGCTGAGGACATATTTATATACATTGCTGAGGACATCAGATGACTACTGTTGTGTCATGGCTGCCTAAAGTTATCTGAATAAAGATCCTGGGCCTGATGGCTTGCATCCTTGCAAAACCATTGTTTTTCATATTTATCTCCTTGCTGACTACACCATAATTGTAAAGCTGATAACAGCACTTTAAATATGGTCACTAACTTTTCAGACAACTTTGTCTAATTTGTTGAGCATGTGATTCTGGATTAAAATGTAAAGTTCTTTAATAAAAATGTTGATGCTTTCCACCTGAAAAACCTATTTAAAGTTCCTGCCACTAGGTGTCTCCCTTCTAGCTAATTTGCTGTTCACTCCTTGTTACAAGGGAAGTCCAATTCATATATACATCTGGCTCAAGAGTGCTAGTGCTTCACAGTGAGTAGAAGGAGAAGAGACTGTTCTGTCTTCTGACAGAACTGAACATTCTGTAGAATCTCACAGCGTGCAATGTAAGAAAAGATTTCTTACATATTTGTATCTACCTCTGGCTATTTGTATGATTACATGTGGGATATTATTCACAGACAGCACGCAGCTTTCCTGACTGTGCTCATAGATTTCTCTTTTCTCTTGTGAGGTGAATAATTTTAGCTGCATCATACTGGACCCCAGCATGGCAACCCATCTCATTCTCAGTTCCTAGCATGGCTTTCCACTCATTTCTAGATCCAAAAATGACTCCCCTTTTCCATTTCCCTCCTAGCTTTGCATTGTGTGTCTGTGTGTGCCACACTAAGCATGGAGAACAGAAAGAGGAGAAGGGAACTGTCTGAGGACTTGAGAGCAAAAATTGTGGAAAAATATCAACAATCTCAAGGTTACAATTCCATCTCCAGAGATCTTACTGTTCCTTTGTCCATGATTTGCAACATAATTAAGAAGTTTACAACCCATGGCACTGTAGCTAACCTCCCTGAAAGTGGATGGAAGGGAAAAATTGATGAAAGGTTGCAACGCAGGGTAGTCCAGATGGTGGATAAGCAGCCCCAATCAAGTTCCAAAGAAATTCAAGCTGTCCTGCAGGCATAGGGTGCATCAGTGTCAGCGCAAACTATCCATCGACATTATAATGAAATGCTATGGCTCAAGATGAAGTTGAGGGTGCCAGTATTTTGTCTTTCCCATTTTTGAAGTTTTGCGTGAAATTATATAATTTTTGGCATTTTTTCCTCTGTTTTTTGTGTTGTTCCAATACATACTATGAAAATAACATAACAAAACATGTGTAATTGCAATAATTTTCTGGGAGAAATATTTAATTTTCCATCAAAATTTTAGGTGTGACAACATGGACATGACTGTATATATTGACCAAAAATGTCTATAATGGGCAATCACACAATCTGGTCCCGTGATACAACACTTTCCAGTAAGGCTGTGTTTCCATGGAATGTTTTTGCAAAATTTTTGGACAAAAACACAGTGTGAACATAGCTTGAGCAGGACCCTGCATGATGCTGATGATTAAGCATTCACATCTGTTGCAGAGGTAAGGTACAGATGTTGCTCATTTCTAGAGATGAGCGAATCGAAGCTGACAGAGTGGAATTCAATCAGAATTTCAGGAAATATTAAATTCACATTGAATCCGGATTTCCTCATGCCTCGTAGTAGCGAATCACAGTTTTTCATAAACTGGCTGCTGCAAGTTAGGACATGGGGCAAGGAACTCTGGGAATGCGGGATCAGCAGCCAGCCAACCCTGTGATGTCACAGCCGTTTAACTCCTTCACGACCGCCCACGGCATCGGGAGCGGGTGTCTCTCAATAACCCCGGCTGTATGATGTTAAAAGCACAAGAGAAATCAAAGAACATTATTCTCACAGTGTTTCCTGGTTTCTCCAGGTGAGAGAGAGTTCTGTGCAGAAGGTGGATGATAACATCACCCACCCCAATGCCCGGCCAATAAGGAAACTGGAGAGGGTCCATAACCGGGCTAAATAGATGGAGGAGATTTGTGAGAACCAGTCTCTCTAAGATCTGCATCAGGTGGGATGTGAATTCTATCTAATAATAGATTTCTTTAAAAATTCAATAGTTAGTAGAATTAAATCAAAGCCCCAGACAATCATTACAAAGAGGCTGCATCCTAACTATACTTTGTCATATGATCGCAATGACTCGTGGTCACGTGACTGGTGCTACCATGGTAACGAAGGGTTCTTTGTATATGCTCCATAGTTATTGCACAAATACTTAGCCATGCTATTAACATACATAATCCAGAGATCTACACTGTATATCATATTCAGAAATTACTCTGACGGTAACATAATGTTTATAAGGCCACATCAGGTTTGTGATATCCAAATTTAAGAACATAGTATTTATTTTATGCTTAATTGTATAGTGCCATCATATTCTGCATCGCTTTACAGACATTGACAGTCACTGTCCCATATAGGGCTCACAATCTACATTCCTTATCAGTATGTCATTGGAGTGTGGGAGGAAAATGGAGTACACAGAGAACATACAAACTCCTTGCAGATGTTGTCCCTGGTAGGATTTGAACCCAGGACAACCAGCGCTGCAAGGCTGCAGTGCTAGACACTGAGCCACTTTACTTATTACGTTTGTGTCACATAATTAATATAGTGACATATATCGTGATCACTATCAGATTACAAAGTAGAACAGAGACAACATGTACTTTACAAATCAGTCAGAATAATTAATAGAAAATAGAAAACATTAGTATAGACCCGTGATGGCGAACCTATGGCACACGTGCCAGAGAGGGCACGCAGAGCCCTCTCAGTTGGCACGCGCGCCGTCACCATATCTCACTAACGGGGAATCCAGTACAGTATTCCCCGTTAGTGAGCGATCGCTTCTTTCAGCTGTATGTGCAAATGTACATACAGCTGAAAACTGTCAGTGTAGGCCGCGGTCCGCAGGACCGCTGCTTACACAGTACATGCTGGATTGATAAAGGCTAAACGCTGTACTCTGGAAGGACCTTCTGACGTCATAAGGTCACATGACAGGGTAGGCGTGTCTTTGCTTGTAAGAAGGTCCTTCCACATGAAGAAGTATCCCGAACAGTGGAGGAACATGGAGAGATGTGGGGTGCAGGGTGTAGTGTGGGGGGAGAGATGTGGGGTTCAGTGTGTAGTGTGGGGGGGAGAGATGTGGAGGGGAGAGATGTAGGGTGCAGGGTGTAGTGTGGGGGGTAGAAATGTGGGGGGGGAGGGTGTAGTGTGGGGGGAGAGATGCAGAGTGTAGTGTAGGGTGTAGTGTGGGGGTTAGAGATGTGGGGTGCAGTATGTAGGGTGTAGTGTGGGGGTTAGAGATGTTGGATGCAGGGTGTAGTGTGGGGGGAGAGATGTAGGGTGCAGGGTGTAGTGTGGTGGGAGAGATGTAGGGTGCAGGGTGTAGTGTGGGGGGAGAGATGTAGGGTGCAGGGTGTAGTGTGGGGGGAGAGATGTAGGGTGCAGGGTGTAGTGTGGGGGAGAGATGTGAGGTGCAGGGTGTAGTGTGGGGGGAGAGATGTGGGTTGCAGGGGTGTAGTGTGGGGGGAGAGATGTAGGGTGCAGGGTGTAGTGTGGGGGGAGAGATGTGGTGTGTAGTGTGGGTGTGAACCGAGAGCAAGGCAGGTGGTTTGGACTCCGCAACCAGAAATGAACGCACACGCGGTAGTTCAAGAAAAGAATGTATATTTACTATAAGTTAATAAAGGCTAGTTAAAGGTAAAATGACAGGGATAAAGACAAGCAAAATATACAATATAGCATGAACAATTTCAAGGCAAATTCTGCAATGGTTTCTACTTTTACTCTGTCCACTTCTGCAGTATGGACACTGAATGAACAATATACTCAAAACTATCCCTAACTGACCCTGACTTCACATTTGGGTGCACCCCCTTTTCCCCAGTGGTCCAGGTGGACCGCTTACAGTCCGTAGAAGCGCGCGGTGGGGCCCAAAGTCGTTCCTTTCTTTTATAGTGAAGCGTCCTCTCCTCACTGTTATCAGGATCTTGGGAGAAATGAAGTCCTCTTTAACAGGGAAACCCAATGAATGCAATGTAATCCAACAGCAGATTCCACTCAGCACACTGACAGTCCTGCCGAATCCATACACTGAGCTGGGTTGTAAGCCGGGGTTTAGCAGGTGCTGTCCAGTACATCAACAGCACTGCGAGTCTCTATCTGTGGTATCCATATACACAGTCACAATGTCAGTCTCACTGATCAGCCACTGAGCACAGTTCCTTTCACGTGGACTCACTAGTCCTGTTGTCTCTTTACACTCTGTTTGTCTCTGGACCAAGATACAGCTTAGCTGTACAGAAAAATCTCCACACCAGTTCAATACAACACTTGCCAAGATGGCTGCTGCTCTCTGTCTCGTCATTTCCTGCTGCTCTGCTCACACTCTGTCTGCAGAACAGGCAGGCTGACATAAAAGGGGGGGGGGGTCTCACTCCAGCATCATGTCACAATTACAATGGCTGCTGTCTTAAAGGAACAGAATCACAGAAATACATTCAAAATTAACAGTTTATACAGACAAATGAAGCTTAGGACAACATTGGCTGTCTCTTACATATTCCCCCCCACTTTAAGATTGGCAGTCCCTGCCTATGACTGTATATCCAGAGGGTTGTACTTTTATGCACAGGGTGGTAGTATACCGATGTATGGTAGGCCAAACAAACTCATCCTGCGCATACCGAACAGGGGGAATACCAGCATTTGGCCTAGTGGTCCGTCTGAGGACCGGTGGTATATTATGGGGTGCTGCAGCTATGGGCTGAGAAGGACCAGCGGATTCCGCACCTGAGGGGGCACAGGCCGGAGATACAGTAGTCACAGGTGGAACATCCCCAGGAGCAGGGATCGGCCAACAATCATCCTCCTCGTCTGAGGCCCATTCCGCACCTCCATTCTCTGACTGTGGGAGCTCATTCACATTGGCAGGCCCATCATGATTTGTCCCTTCAGAATGACACAGGCGCAACATATTTCGGTGAAGTACTCGAACACAATCAGTTCCTTCTTTCTGGACCTGGTACACTGGCCCATTTGCATACTTGCGGCCAACAACACGATACGGCAAAGCCTCCCATCGGCTTTCCAATTTCCCTTGGGGTTTCTTGACACGAACTAGCACCAGGTCGCCTGGTTGCAATGGTGCTTCTTGCACTGGGGTCTTATCAGGATGGGGATGTTCTTGCAGGCGCTGCCGCACCAATCGATGGATCGTCTCAAGTCTCTGCCGGTGCGCCCGCACCCAAGAGGTTGGATCCCTCGGAGGGAACCCATCCACATCATCCAACTGTAATTCTCCTATACTTCGCCCAGACCGCCCAAAGAGAAGTGTATAAGGAGAGTACCCCGTTGTAGAATGGACCTGATTGTTATAGGCCCACACCATTTCAGACAAGAACTGAGGCCACTGTAACTTCTTGTCTTCCTCCAGAGTCCGCAGCATCTGTAGCAGAGTTCTGTTGAATCTTTCACAGGCCCCATTTCCCTGAGGGTGGTATGGAGTCGTGTGCGACTTCTTTATCCCGTAGATACGTTGAACTTCTTTCATTACGTGTCCCTCAAAGCAGGCACCCTGGTCGGAGTGGATGCGTTTAGGGCACCCATATACTCGAATGAAATCTTGGCACAGAGCACGAGCTGCTGACTCAGCTGTCTGGTCCTTGGTGGCGGTTACCACCGCAAATTTGGTGAAGTGATCCACCATTACGAGGCAATACTGGTGTCCGCTATTGGATGGGCCCACCATTAGATAGTCTATCATGACGATTTCTAAAGGTTCCTGGGTCACGATGGTTTGCAGGGGAGCTCTCTGTTCTATTGCCTTATGGATCTCACAAGTTCGACAGCTGCGGCATACTTCTTCGACCATTTGACGAAGACCAGGGCAGTAAATCAGTCGCTGTAACCAACGAAAGGTCTTCTCATGACCAAAATGTCCATTCTTATTATGAGCCTCAACTGCCAACGAGCGAGCCAGTTCACTAGGCACCACAATTTGGTATCGAATGTCGATCTCAGAAGGTAAATAGACCTTTCGGCATAGCACTCCATTTTTCATCTCCAACTTTTCCCACTGACTCAGAACAGATAATATCTCACGTGTCAGTCGTTCTCTTTCCTCTCTACAGGGCTTCTGGCCTTTCTCAACACACTTGATCATCTGTGCCAGCCCCTCATGGGTCTGTTGTATCTGTGCCCATTCCTGTCGTGAGGGACCAAAGAAAGGAGCCGTTTCAGTCCCCTCCATCTCAAACTGATTAGCGGCGGCCAAGGCCTGTGAAAATCTGCTGAAGTCGGGCACCTCCACATGCTCCAACTCATGATCCACGTCTACTGTGGGGGTCTGGGCGGTTACCCTAGAAAGCCCGTCAGCATTCTGGTTCTCTGTCTTGGACCGATACTTAATGCGGTAATTGAACTTAGTCATTCGGGCTATCCACCTCTGCTCTAACGCCCCGAGCTTGGCATTTTCCAGGTGAGCTAGTGGGTTGTTGTCAGTCAGTACTAAAACTTCAGCACCGGTCAAATATTCACAGAATTTCTCGGTCATGGCCCATACCAGTGCCAACAGCTCCAACTTAAATGAACTATAATTCTCGGGGTTTCTTTCAGAATCTCTCAAAGACCGGCTGCCGTACGCTATGACCCTCTCCTGGCCATCCTGAAGCTGGGAAAGCACTGCTCCAAGACCATACAGGCTTGCATCCGTATACAGCTGGAACGGCAAGTGGTAATCAGCATATGCCAAGATTGGGGCTGTTGTCAGTGCATCCTTTAATGCCTGGAAGGCTTGTTCCTGTTCAAGTCCCCACTTCACGGACCGGTTCTTTGGACCACCGGATGTGCCTCGTAGGAGAGCATTAAGTGGTGCTGCTACCTTGGCAAAATCCTTAATAAACCGTCGATAGTAACCGGCTACTCCAAGGAACGCCCTCACTTCTCGCAGGGTAGTCGGTATTGGCCAATCTTGAACAGCCGCTATCTTGTCTCTTGATGGTCTCACCCCTTCTCCTGATACGCGGTGACCCAAGTAATCAATTTCAGATTGGAACAACCGACATTTACTGGGTTTCAATTTGAGCCCATGTTCCCGCAATCTTCGAAATACTTGCCCCAACTGGTGGAGATGGTCTTCAAAGGTCGCAGAATACACTATAATGTCATCCAAGTAGATGAGAGTGAACTCAAAGTTGAAGTCACCGAGACATTTCTCCATCAACCGCTGAAACGTTCCGGGTGCATTTGTCAACCCAAAGGGCATCCGGTTAAATTCGTATAGTCCCATGGGCAAGATGAATGCCGTCTTCTCCTTGTCTTTTGTGGCCATCGGCACCTGCCAATACCGACTACGCCAATTTGTGAACCGAGAGCAAGGCAGGTGGTTTGGACTCCGCAACCAGAAATGAACGCACACGCGGTAGTTCAAGAAAAGAATGTATATTTACTATAAGTTAATAAAGGCTAGTTAAAGGTAAAATGACAGGGATAAAGACAAGCAAAATATACAATATAGCATGAACAATTTCAAGGCAAATTCTGCAATGGTTTCTACTTTTACTCTGTCCACTTCTGCAGTATGGACACTGAATGAACAATATACTCAAAACTATCCCTAACTGACCCTGACTTCACATTTGGGTGCACCCCCTTTTCCCCAGTGGTCCAGGTGGACCGCTTACAGTCCGTAGAAGCGCGCGGTGGGGCCCAAAGTCGTTCCTTTCTTTTATAGTGAAGCGTCCTCTCCTCACTGTTATCAGGATCTTGGGAGAAATGAAGTCCTCTTTAACAGGGAAACCCAATGAATGCAATGTAATCCAACAGCAGATTCCACTCAGCACACTGACAGTCCTGCCGAATCCATACACTGAGCTGGGTTGTAAGCCGGGGTTTAGCAGGTGCTGTCCAGTACATCAACAGCACTGCGAGTCTCTATCTGTGGTATCCATATACACAGTCACAATGTCAGTCTCACTGATCAGCCACTGAGCACAGTTCCTTTCACGTGGACTCACTAGTCCTGTTGTCTCTTTACACTCTGTTTGTCTCTGGACCAAGATACAGCTTAGCTGTACAGAAAAATCTCCACACCAGTTCAATACAACACTTGCCAAGATGGCTGCTGCTCTCTGTCTCGTCATTTCCTGCTGCTCTGCTCACACTCTGTCTGCAGAACAGGCAGGCTGACATAAAAGGGGGGGGGGTCTCACTCCAGCATCATGTCACAATTACAATGGCTGCTGTCTTAAAGGAACAGAATCACAGAAATACATTCAAAATTAACAGTTTATACAGACAAATGAAGCTTAGGACAACATTGGCTGTCTCTTACATATTCCCCCCCCACTTTAAGATTGGCAGTCCCTGCCTATGACTGTATATCCAGAGGGTTGTACTTTTATGCACAGGGTGGTAGTATACCGATGTATGGCAGGCCAAACAAACTCATCCTGCGCATACCGAACAGGGGGAATACCAGCATTTGGCCTAGTGGTCCGTCTGAGGACCGGTGGTATATTATGGGGTGCTGCAGCTATGGGCTGAGAAGGACCAGCGGATTCCGCACCTGAGGGGGCACAGGCCGGAGATACAGTAGTCACAGGTGGAACATCCCCAGGAGCAGGGATCGGCCAACAATCATCCTCCTCGTCTGAGGCCCATTCCGCACCTCCATTCTCTGACTGTGGGAGCTCATTCACATTGGCAGGCCCATCATGATTTGTCCCTTCAGAATGACACAGGCGCAACATATTTCGGTGAAGTACTCGAACACAATCAGTTCCTTCTTTCTGGACCTGGTACACTGGCCCATTTGCATACTTGCGGCCAACAACACGATACGGCAAAGCCTCCCATCGGCTTTCCAATTTCCCTTGGGGTTTCTTGACACGAACTAGCACCAGGTCGCCTGGTTGCAATGGTGCTTCTTGCACTGGGGTCTTATCAGGATGGGGATGTTCTTGCAGGCGCTGCCGCACCAATCGATGGATCGTCTCAAGTCTCTGCCGGTGCGCCCGCACCCAAGAGGTTGGATCCCTCGGAGGGAACCCATCCACATCATCCAACTGTAATTCTCCTATACTTCGCCCAGACCGCCCAAAGAGAAGTGTATAAGGAGAGTACCCCGTTGTAGAATGGACCTGATTGTTATAGGCCCACACCATTTCAGACAAGAACTGAGGCCACTGTAACTTCTTGTCTTCCTCCAGAGTCCGCAGCATCTGTAGCAGAGTTCTGTTGAATCTTTCACAGGCCCCATTTCCCTGAGGGTGGTATGGAGTCGTGTGCGACTTCTTTATCCCGTAGATACGTTGAACTTCTTTCATTACGTGTCCCTCAAAGCAGGCACCCTGGTCGGAGTGGATGCGTTTAGGGCACCCATATACTCGAATGAAATCTTGGCACAGAGCACGAGCTGCTGACTCAGCTGTCTGGTCCTTGGTGGCGGTTACCACCGCAAATTTGGTGAAGTGATCCACCATTACGAGGCAATACTGGTGTCCGCTATTGGATGGGCCCACCATTAGATAGTCTATCATGACGATTTCTAAAGGTTCCTGGGTCACGATGGTTTGCAGGGGAGCTCTCTGTTCTATTGCCTTATGGATCTCACAAGTTCGACAGCTGCGGCATACTTCTTCGACCATTTGACGAAGACCAGGGCAGTAAATCAGTCGCTGTAACCAACGAAAGGTCTTCTCATGACCAAAATGTCCATTCTTATTATGAGCCTCAACTGCCAACGAGCGAGCCAGTTCACTAGGCACCACAATTTGGTATCGAATGTCGATCTCAGAAGGTAAATAGACCTTTCGGCATAGCACTCCATTTTTCATCTCCAACTTTTCCCACTGACTCAGAACAGATAATATCTCACGTGTCAGTCGTTCTCTTTCCTCTCTACAGGGCTTCTGGCCTTTCTCAACACACTTGATCATCTGTGCCAGCCCCTCATGGGTCTGTTGTATCTGTGCCCATTCCTGTCGTGAGGGACCAAAGAAAGGAGCCGTTTCAGTCCCCTCCATCTCAAACTGATTAGCGGCGGCCAAGGCCTGTGAAAATCTGCTGAAGTCGGGCACCTCCACATGCTCCAACTCATGATCCACGTCTACTGTGGGGGTCTGGGCGGTTACCCTAGAAAGCCCGTCAGCATTCTGGTTCTCTGTCTTGGACCGATACTTAATGCGGTAATTGAACTTAGTCATTCGGGCTATCCACCTCTGCTCTAACGCCCCGAGCTTGGCATTTTCCAGGTGAGCTAGTGGGTTGTTGTCAGTCAGTACTAAAACTTCAGCACCGGTCAAATATTCACAGAATTTCTCGGTCATGGCCCATACCAGTGCCAACAGCTCCAACTTAAATGAACTATAATTCTCGGGGTTTCTTTCAGAATCTCTCAAAGACCGGCTGCCGTACGCTATGACCCTCTCCTGGCCATCCTGAAGCTGGGAAAGCACTGCTCCAAGACCATACAGGCTTGCATCCGTATACAGCTGGAACGGCAAGTGGTAATCAGCATATGCCAAGATTGGGGCTGTTGTCAGTGCATCCTTTAATGCCTGGAAGGCTTGTTCCTGTTCAAGTCCCCACTTCACGGACCGGTTCTTTGGACCACCGGATGTGCCTCGTAGGAGAGCATTAAGTGGTGCTGCTACCTTGGCAAAATCCTTAATAAACCGTCGATAGTAACCGGCTACTCCAAGGAACGCCCTCACTTCTCGCAGGGTAGTCGGTATTGGCCAATCTTGAACAGCCGCTATCTTGTCTCTTGATGGTCTCACCCCTTCTCCTGATACGCGGTGACCCAAGTAATCAATTTCAGATTGGAACAACCGACATTTACTGGGTTTCAATTTGAGCCCATGTTCCCGCAATCTTCGAAATACTTGCCCCAACTGGTGGAGATGGTCTTCAAAGGTCGCAGAATACACTATAATGTCATCCAAGTAGATGAGAGTGAACTCAAAGTTGAAGTCACCGAGACATTTCTCCATCAACCGCTGAAACGTTCCGGGTGCATTTGTCAACCCAAAGGGCATCCGGTTAAATTCGTATAGTCCCATGGGCAAGATGAATGCCGTCTTCTCCTTGTCTTTTGTGGCCATCGGCACCTGCCAATACCGACTACGCCAATTTGTGAACCGAGAGCAAGGCAGGTGGTTTGGACTCCGCAACCAGAAATGAACGCACACGCGGTAGTTCAAGAAAAGAATGTATATTTACTATAAGTTAATAAAGGCTAGTTAAAGGTAAAATGACAGGGATAAAGACAAGCAAAATATACAATATAGCATGAACAATTTCAAGGCAAATTCTGCAATGGTTTCTACTTTTACTCTGTCCACTTCTGCAGTATGGACACTGAATGAACAATATACTCAAAACTATCCCTAACTGACCCTGACATCACATTTGGGTGCACCCCCTTTTCCCCAGTGGTCCAGGTGGACCGCTTACAGTCCGTAGAAGCGCGCGGTGGGGCCCAAAGTCGTTCCTTTCTTTTATAGTGAAGCGTCCTCTCCTCACTGTTATCAGGATCTTGGGAGAAATGAAGTCCTCTTTAACAGGGAAACCCAATGAATGCAATGTAATCCAACAGCAGATTCCACTCAGCACACTGACAGTCCTGCCGAATCCATACACTGAGCTGGGTTGTAAGCCGGGGTTTAGCAGGTGCTGTCCAGTACATCAACAGCACTGCGAGTCTCTATCTGTGGTATCCATATACACAGTCACAATGTCAGTCTCACTGATCAGCCACTGAGCACAGTTCCTTTCACGTGGACTCACTAGTCCTGTTGTCTCTTTACACTCTGTTTGTCTCTGGACCAAGATACAGCTTAGCTGTACAGAAAAATCTCCACACCAGTTCAATACAACACTTGCCAAGATGGCTGCTGCTCTCTGTCTCGTCACTTCCTGCTGCTCTGCTCACACTCTGTCTGCAGAACAGGCAGGCTGACATAAAAGGGGGGGGGTCTCACTCCAGCATCATGTCACAATTGCAATGGCTGCTGTCTTAAAGGAACAGAATCACAGAAATACATTCAAAATTAACAGTTTATACAGACAAATGAAGCTTAGGACAACATTGGCTGTCTCTTACATGGGGGGTAGAGATGTGTGGGGTTGCAGGGTGTAGTGTGGGGGAGAGATGCAGAGTGTAGTGTGGGGGAGGAGAATGTGGGGTGCAGTATGTAGGGTGTAGTGTGGGGGTTAGAGATATGGGGTGCAGGGTGTAGTGTGGGGGTTAGAGATATGGGGTGCAGGGTGTAGTTTGGGGGGAGATGCAGGGTGTAGTGGGGGGTAGAGATGCAGGGTGTAGTGTGGGGGTAGAGAGATGCAGGGTGTAGTGTGGGGGTAGAGATGCAGGGTGTAGTGTGGGGTGCAGAGATGCAGGGTGTAGTGTGGGGGTAGAGATGCAGGGTGTAGTGTGGGGGTAGAGATGCAGGGTGTAGTGGGGGGTAGAGATGCAGGGTGTAGTGTGGGGGTAGAGATGCAGGGTGTAGTGGGGTGCAGAGATGCAGGGTGTAGTGTGGGGTGCAGAGATGCAGGGTGTAGTGGGGGGTGCAGAGATGCAGGGTGTAGTGGGGGGTGCAGAGATGCAGGGTGTGGGGGGGAGATGCAGAGTGTAGTGTGGGGGAAGATGCAGAGTGTAGTGTGGGGTCCAGGGTATAGTGTGGGGGGGAGAGATGTGGGATGTAGGCTGCTTGCAAGAGGGGGGAATGAGGGTTCTGGCTGCTTGTGAGCAAGAGGGGGGATGCTGGGGAGGCAGGTTAATTTAAGGTGAAATTGCCGTGTTGGCACTTTGCGATAATTTAGTGGGCTTTGGGTTGCAGTTTGGGCACTCGGTCTCTAAAAGGTTCGCCATCACTGGTATAGACAATCAATGTTAGTATCCCAATTTATCATGACATGAAAAAATGTATAAAAATTTCCTACCATTCAGCATCAATTAGGATCTAAACTATAAGGGAAAATACATAGTTATTTATACATCAACACAATTCCAACAGCAAGGTTGACAATTAGAAGATAAACAAATCGCATTCGAATGAGTCCATGAGGTGACAGTGTGCACAATGTATGTATCCAATAAGATTCGCGTTGTTTTAGCCTGGTACGCGATCACCCCCTCTCCGTGACAAAGGCACATGCTCCAGCATGCAGTGCTGTAATGCTGTATGTTTAACCCTTTCCCTGCCAACCAGGTATGCTCTAAGTCCTCCCAGGGTGGCACTTCTGTAGCCAATCAGGTATCTAATACGTCCTTACTTCTAATGATGATATCTCAAGATCCCTTAGGTCTATTAAGAAGATCTTAGATAAATTTTAAAGATGAGAATCTCATGATACCAATATCTTCATAATAGCCTTTACAGTTTAGGAGTGATTCACTGTTGAAAATGCTATTTGGCATTGAGATCCCATTGCAGATCTCAATTCCGGACAGAGTGTTTAACAGCTATTTGCTCCGAACTTGTAAGATATCATGAAGTTATTGGTATCATTTTAAAGATGAGATTCTCATCTTTAAAATGAATCTAAGATCTTTTTAATGCTCCTAACGGATCCTAAGATATGGCTCTAAAATGTCCTCCCCCCTCCTGTCTCAGGAAGCATCTTAAAAGCTGCTGTAGGAGGAGGAGGGGGAGGAGCAGCCCTGGAGTCTGCACAGAGATGAGAAATCATCATCATCATCTGTGCATAACCTGTATGTGACCCTAGCGGGATAGCAGGGACTTCTGTCCATGTTATCCCCTCTACTATCAATCAGAGAGCGTACTATACTTTTGCTCTCTGATTGTCACATAGAGGGATAATGTAATACCCCTCTGAGTCTTACTAGAGGGGTATTCTTATGTAATACCCCTCTGAACATAACCAGGAAGTTTATTGGCGCTGTTACCCAGATGTTTACTATTGACCAGGTCACAGCGCCAAAAGAGTCACACCAAACACTTACACAACACATACACAAAGTCACCAATAAAGTTTACATTTCACCCAATCCCTGTCCTGTCCATACCTGATCTTTATAGAGTAAAATACGCCTCTAGCGATATCCGTTACATGCTAAAATAATAGCAATAACAATTATCACGAGAGATGAACGTATAAATGGCTACAATTTTCATAGGGGAATAGAAAATTATATTTTTATGTAAACTCCTATTTAATTTGCATGCACAAAATTGGTTGGCGCATTTCTGCGATTTTAGCATTTCTTTAACACCCGCATCTGTAAATATATATATATATATATATATATATATATATATATATGTATAACAGTACAGACCAAAAGTTTGGACACACCTTCTCATTCCAAGAGTTTTCTGTATTTTCATGACTATAAAAATTGTAGATTCACACTGAAGGCATCAAAACTATGAATTAACACATGTGGAATTATATACTTAACAAAAAAGTGTGAAACAACTGAAAATATGTCTTATATTCTAGGTTCTTCAAAGTTGCCACCTTTTGCTTTGATTACTGCTTGGCATTCTCTTGATGAGCTTCAAGAGGTAGTCACCTGAAATGGTTTTCACTTCACAGGTGTGCCCTGTCAGGTTTAATAAGTGGGATTTCTTGCCTTATAAATGGGGTTGGGACCATCAGTTGTGTTGTTCAGAAGTCAGGTGGATACACAGCTGATAGTCCTACTGAATGGAGTGTTAGAATTTGTATTATGGCAGGAAAAAAGCAGCTAAGTAAAGAAAAATGAATGGCCATCATTACTTTAAGAAATTAAGGTCAGTCAGTCCGGAAAATTGGGAAAACTTCCTCTGCTGCGGAGGATAAGTTCATCCGAGTCACCAGCCTCAGAAATCGCAGGTTAACAGCAGCTCAGATTAGAGACCAGGTCAATGCCACACAGAGTTCTAGCAGCAGACACATCTCTACAGCAACTGTTAAGAGGAGACTGTGTGCAGCAGGCCTTCATGGTAAAATAGCTGCTAGGAAACCACTGCTAAGGACAGGCAACAAGCAGAAGAGACCTGTTTGGGCTAAAGAACACAAGGAATGGACATTAGACCTGTGGAAATCTGTAGTTTGGTCTGATGAGTCCAAATTTGAGATCTTTGGTTCCAACCACCGTGTCTTTGTGTGACGCAGAAAAGGTGAACGAATGGACTCTACATGCCTGGTTTCCACCATGAAGCATGGAGGAGGAGGTGTGATGGTGTGGGGGTGCTTTGCTGATGACACTGTTGGGGATTTATTCAAAATTGAAGGAATACTGAACCAGCATGGTTACCACAGCATCTTGCAGCGGCATGCTATTCCATCCGGTTTGCGTTTAGTTGGACCATCATTTATTTTTCAACAGGACAATGACCCCAAACACACCTTCAGACTGTGTAAGGGCTATTTGACCAAGAAGGAGAGTGATGGGGTGCTATGCCAGATGACCTGGCCTCCACAGTCACCAGACCTGAACCCAATCGAGATGGTTTGGGGTGAGCTGGACCGCAGAGTGAAGGCAAAAGGGCCAACAAGTGCTAAGCATCTCTGGGAACTCCTTCAAGACTGTTGGAAGACCATTTCAGGTGACTACCTCTTGAAGCTCATCAAGAGAATGCCAAGAGTGTGCAAAGCAGTAATCAAAGCAAAAGGTGGCTACTTTGAAGAACCTAGAATATAAGACATATTTTCAGTTATTTCACACTTTTTTGTTAAGTATATAATTCCACATGTGTTAATTCATAGTTTTGATGCCTTCAGTGTGAATCTACAATTTTTATAGTCATGAAAATACAGAAAACTCTTGGAATGAGAAGGTGTGTCCAAACTTTTGGTCTGTACTGTATACATATATGTGTGTGTAGTATGTATAAATTCCTCACATATTGCAGTTTTTTGGAAAGTACATTTTGTTTGCAGAAAGGGACTGCTTGAGCATGCACTTTAGTGGCAAATTTGAATTTTTGTGCAATTTTTGCTTACAATCACTGTTTGCTGCAAAGTTGCATGAAGGTGGTTGTATATATGAAATATTAAGTTGTGTTTTTATATACGGTATGCTGTGCAATCTCAAAAAAGTTAGATTTTTGTATCACAGTCACAGTTTTCTAGGTGCAGTATAGATTTTTAACATATTAGTGAATAACAGCAAAATCTTGCTTCTCTCCTGTATCAGCGTTTTTGAGAGTACAAGCTCTTGTTGTAGCTTGTTTGTGGTATATATAAATTGTGTACACCTCGACCTTTTATTTTAAATGTATTTTGTTAGTGAATGTAAGATTGAGTAGGAGTTTTAAGTGCAAATATATGTTTTAGTGCATTTTTTCAAAAAATTATTTGTGTTTGTCACAAAGTTACATGAAGGTGGATGTGGCTATTGATAACCAATTGAGACACACATAATCTTCAGGTTTTCTACTTTCAAAAAATAATAGTGTTTAGGGGTTCACTTGCTTTCCACGGTGTGTAATCCCTACATTTTATAAGATGATACTTTTTTAACATTTCCAACTTCAAAGCATATTTTTGCTCATTCCAGTTCTAGTGATTTTCTGAAGACATGTGCATGCAGGTATAGGCCTTAGTGATATGAATGGACTCTGCACATGTTGATCTCTTATTTTTAGGCGGTTTGGTGCATATAACTTTTTGTTTGGTTTCCACTTTTAGCAACTAATATACATTTATTTGCATTTCTTTTTTTTTTTATAAAACATTCACTTTAAATCAAAATTTCATGATGGTGCTTGTTCGCATACAGTACCAAGTGACATTCTGACAATGCTGCAGGTGTCTACTTTAAGAAAATATATAGGTATGGGGGGGTTGGATGATTTTTTTAATGTTGCAATTTAGGTTTCATTTGTCCATCTCAAAACTGTGAAAATTAGTGTGGCTACCGGAGGTGCAAAATTTCCAGAGACTCCTGGCAGTGAAAGGGATAAGTCTCACAAAAGAATCAGGAACCAGAAGCATTGTTTTTTCACATCGAAATTCAGACTTGTGCTTAGATATGCGGTCTTGCACATGTTGAGTAGTCTCCGGACATTTCAATAGATAAACCAAAACCACCTGAACCGGAATCAAATGCCCAGAGTGTGGATGCTAGATTTGGCTACCCCTAATAATACTATTACATTGCCCGCAATGAAGGCAGGGAAAGGTACCTTTCCTTAAAGGATGTAGGACCTGTTGTCTCAAAGGTCTATGGATTAGGCCAAAATCCGCACGGATCAATCGATCCCTGATATTCTGACATCGCTTAAAGCAGGACAAAGGAGGATTTGCAAATTCAGAGATGTCAGGATAAGCCCTATGCAATAATGGCCAATGCTTCTGTAGAATTTGATGAACCTTAGGTATAAGAGGATGGTAAGTATTAACACAGGTAAGTTTACGGGTTCTAACTTGTCGCTCTCTATTAAGTCCTATCATGTCCAATCTAGTTAGTTCTTGTTGTAAAAGGGGTATGGGATAACCTCTACCCGAGAACTTATCTAACATCTCCTGTGATCTTACTCGTTGTAAATCTGGATGCGTGACAAACCTGTGAACACGGTGGGACATAGGTAAGGAACTCTTTACCGTTCTCGGATGACAACTAGTAAAATGTAAAAGACCATTCCGGTCAGTAGGTTTCCAATATAAATCAAAAGAAAGAGTACCATTGATGTCAAGTTTCACCATAGCGTCCAGGAAACATATTTCCTGGGGACTACTGTGAATAGTGAAAGTCAGATCTGGGCATCTCGTGTTTAGATGTTGAAAAAAATCCATCCAATAGGGCCAACGGGCCCCCCATATGCAAAAATTGTCATCAATGTAACGATACCAGGCCTTAACATGCCATCCAAAGAATTCATGTGTATAGACAAAATCGTCCTCAAATCTCGCCATATATGCAATTGCATATGGGGGGGGGGGCCATATTCGACCCCATAGCGGTACCCTTATGCTGAACATAAAAGTCATCTCCAAAAAGAAAATAATTTTCCTCCAAGATAATATGTAATATATCAAGACAGAAGAAAATTTGAGGATCAGACAATTTAGAGTATCTACATAACAAATAGTAGCCCGAATTCCCAATTCATGAACAATACATGTATACAAGCTGTTAACGTCCATCGTCACCAAAGTACATCTATTAGTTAATGTACCAAAACTTTTGATCTTACATAAAACATCCGATGTATCCAACAAAAAGGAGGGCGTTAACCGAACCAATGGTGTTAAAATTTTGTTCAAATAAATCGCAAGAGGAGAAAAAAATAGATTCAGTGGAGGTCACTATCGGCCTACCAGGGGTTGTCTGAAGATTTTTATGGATTTTGGACAAGATATAGAACACCGGGGCAACCAGATCTTCCTTAGTCAAATATAAAGCCGTCTTGCTCTCAATAACACCCATTGTAAGATATTTTTTAAAGTTTCTGTGATCGTCCCCATTCTTGAGTACACCGGATTGTTAGGGACTTTAGTATATGTTGTAGAATCTGCTAATTGTCTATTAACTTCATTTAAATAGACAGCCCTGTCCATAACCATAATGTCACCACCCTTATCAGCTGGCTTTATTATAATAGTCTTATTAGACTGTAGGGTGCTAAGAGAGATTACTCCAGCGGTAACATAATGTTTATAAGGCCACATCAGGTTTGTGATATCCAAATTTAAAGACATAGTACATTTATGTCACATAATTAATATAGTGACACATATAGTGATCACTATCAGATTACAAAGTAGAACATTGCATGAAGATTATGGAATAAAGTTTTTCATACATTGATTTTTGGTGTGCTGAAGTATTATACTATAATATGCGTCTGCATAGGCTGACTTCCTCTATAGACTTCAATACACATACACGTACAGCTTCTCAGGTGATCAAGACCAGTCCCTACCACCTCCTGGTTGCTCTGGCAGTCAATAAAGTTTAGACAAATGCTGCTTTGAATGACATCACATTCACTTTGAGCGTGGATAACAACTGAAGTCATGTGCACAATGAATGGCACATGATCAGAACCAGTAAGAAAGTTATTGTAAGAGAGACTGTTGCTCACACAATTCTACAGAAGGGTAGGATAATTTTTATTTCTCAATTACAAAAATTCACTTCGGCACATTTTTTGTTAAGAAAAAAAAAAATCATCTCGGAAACCCCCTTTAAATTAGACTTCTAAAACAGTATTTTTCTACCTCTAATCTGCAAATTCCCAAAACTGAAAAATATTCCTGCAGGGATTATACTGCAAAGAGTCCTATTTCACTATTCAAACCTTGTGGCATTATGGTATTTAAGTTAAAAATGCAAATGCTGCCCTAGGCATCTGTTTGATACAACCATGCATGCTGAAACTTTTTATGATCTGGCATTTATTGTGCCTGGATAACTTCTTATGGAGGAACACAGAAACAGTGGGACAGTGCATGCATGAGCGAAAACCTGGCCAAAATAAAAAAATATCATTGCTGGGTTTTTTATAAGTGCCAGACTTTAGAAAGTTTCTGGATTTATGGTCATATCCACTATCAACCTATCAAGACAAAACACTTTCATCACTATGACAGTTAGAAAAATGCCGGTGGCATTTTTTGATTTTTGTTTTTGACTGCCTGCCTTTCAAACCCAATAATTTTTATTTTTCATTCAAAGAACCATATGAGGGCTTAATGTTTGCTGAACAAATTGTTCTTCATAATGGTACCATTTATTATTCTGTACAATCTACTGGGAAGCTGGAAAAAAAAATCATAATTGGGTGGAATTGGAGAAAAAGTGTATTTGTGTGACTTTCTTACAGGCTTCATTTTTACGGCGTTCACTGTGCAGCCAAAATGACATGTCAACTGTATTCTACATTTTGGTACAATTCCAGGGATACCAAATTTATATAGTTTTATTGATTTTAACCCCTTACCAAAAATCCAAAACTTTGAAAAAAAAATTTTTCTTAAAATTGCCATATTCTCACATTCAACTTTTTTATATTTCTGGACAGAGATGCATAGGGCGTATTTTTTTGCGAGGCCAAGTGTACTTTTTAGTTATACCATGTCTATTGCTTTGATCACTTTTTATTAAAATTTTTATCAGAGGCAAAACAGTGAAAAAACGTCATTTTGGAACTTTTTTTCAGCTATGGTGTTCACCATATAGGAAAAATATTTTTATAAGTTTGTAGACCGAGCGTTTTCGGACACAGAGATACCTAATGTAATTTGAACTTTTAATTCTTTTAAATTTTTTTTTATATTTTTTTTAATTTTTTAATTTATTTATCTTGAATCCCAGGGGGTCTGATCACTAATGAAATGCATAACAATGCATTGGTGCATAAATCAGCCTGTCATACAAATGAATGACAGACAAGCCTGGGAGCCTTCAATAGGCTTTCTGCTGTCATGACAATAAAACACGAGCCCCAGACCTCGTTCCAGGTGCCAGCGATCCTACTCAAAATGGCGGCCAATTCTGACCGAAACGCGAGGGGCTTTAATGCCCACCATACAGCAGAGACCCGGCGGCTATGGAAGCCGCTATATTAAAATACCTGACATCCACAGTACTATTACGGCAGATGTCAGAAAGAGGTTAACTAATACTGTATGTATATGTAAAAATTTCTAGAAAATAATACTGCACATACATTATTCCCCCAAGTAGTGGGGGAATTTATCAAAATGTTCATACAAGAAAACTGGCGTCAAATGGTAGTACTTTGGCATATGACCCCAATTTGCATTAAAGATGCATCTTTTTCCTGCCCTACTAGCTACTTTTTCAAACAGTGGGCCGAGCAGGCTGGTGCAAGGATCAAAGGGGGCCCATGGTGGGGATGCCTCAACCCTACAGTTTATGCCAGAAACATAAATCTTAATAAATTAAGATCGATTTTCTGTACTATATTTACTATAATGTACTCTACTATACTATAATGTAGATAAAATTTATTTTCATTAAATTCAATAAAAAATTCCAGTAGAGAAATGTCATTGCCCTTCTATTAAGCAAATAAATCCCATAATCCCCAGAAAAAAAATCAGCAGCTACTGTATTTATTCCAGTCACTTGATTATTGCGCCACTGTAATTTAATATTTATTTAGTATTGTACTCTGAAAAGGAAAATTGTATTGTGAAGTAAGGGTAGAGCTAGGAATCATTCTTGTTCCCAAAATATCTCAAAGAGCTTAGTCAAAATCATTTCTGGGTGGGCCATTACATGACATTATTGGGGGTGGTCATTTATCGCTTTGAGATATTCATGTTACTTCCAGGAATCAGACCATAGCATTTTGTTTCTTCTAGTCCCTAGTAATCTGACCGAGCTGCCCTTTAATTAACTGTGATTGCTATGCTGGGACAGATTAAGCAAAGTGACAATCAGCAACAATTACTATGAATGTCTATGGATTGTGACTAGAATAATTTGCATGTAATTGTAATGGGTTAAACAGTAATCTGTATATAATTAAAGCACAATACCGTATTCTGCTTGCACTAAATCATTTGGAAGCAAAAAGACCCTGGTGAGTTTTTTATACAAAGCCAATAAAAAAAATCCTTCTACTTTTTCATGTTGTTGTAAAACTAAACTGAATACCATGTACTGTAGGTTGTGAGAGAAGGTTGTGACCTTCACTTTGCAATTAATAAAGCTAATAAAGCAGAAAGAAACATTACCGGTGGTATTCAAGGTTTGGCAGTGACAAAGAGATCAGAGAAGGAGAAGCAGAAGACGCTCGAAGGGACTATGGCATTTCACTGTAATTACAGGGCAGACCTAAATAATTATACTTTCACGCACATGATCATTATCCGAGGGGAAGAAATCCTGTAAAGTGTAATAGTTAACCATGTAACTGGTAAATAAATACTACCCTGGCGAACAGTTAGTCTATGCTTGCGAACATTATCCCCCATAAAAACAAAATTGAATAATGAAAACTACAAGGTTTTCTATTTACTATTCTTTTATAATGACTACAATAATATTAAAATGTAAAGTATTTTAATTATAAGTTAACTAGGAGCAGAAATGTATCATCTAAATGTTGAACTGCTACTGTAAGGGAATCACTAGAGGAGCGATTCCCCAGAAGCTGCTGGAGAACTAGGGGGAGGGGCACAACGAGACAGTGGACCCTAAGCTGATTCCCCCCCACTTTCCCTGGCTAACTTGCCCGATCTGTCCTAGGTGACAGCCAGCAACCACGTCGACAGTCCCTCCTTATAATAAGTGATCACATAGAACGCAGACAAGACGCACAACAACAAAGGGAGGTCAGCTAGCCAAGGGGTCAGTAACAATCGAGCAATTGCAGCACAGAATCGAGATCCAAGAGAATAGTCAAAGTCAAAGCCAGTGGTCAGAAAATAAGAAGAGCAGGTAACAAATAACAAGAAGTAAAGCCAGTAAGCAAAAAGCAATAGCAGGCGCCCATAGGAAAGTGGGCAAACAATAAATAGGGAGAAAGAACCCGCCTCAGACTTGATAGGGGGATAGGCTGTCAATCATCAAGGCAGGACCAAAGTTAACTCTTAGTGGAGCAGGGGGAGAGCAAGGTGAAGGAGAAGGGCGTGGTGGAAAATCAATTAAGGAGGTGAGGGAATAGGACAGTGTTCAGACAGTACAAGAAAAACCCAAAGAAAAGAATCACAACCGGGCACGCCTCCTGCGCCGCAGCGTGCACCCGGAGGACGGTGCCAAAGCCCGGACAGGCAAGGACGTTACAGTACCCCCCCCCCCTTTTACGAGGGGCCTCTGGACCCTCGCCAGATGGACCAGGTTTTGAAGGGTTCTGGCGATGAAAAAGATTAATTAAACGTGGCGCATGTAGATCCCTACCAGAAACCCACGTTCGCTCTTCCGGGCCATAACCCTTCCAGTGCACGAGGTACTGAACAGCATTCTGCACCCGACGGGAATCCAGAATTTTTTCTACCTTGTATTCCAGTTCCCCTTGGACCACCACAGGCGCAAGTGGACTGGAAGAAGTAAGGACAGGGGAGATATACTTCTTCAAAAGCGACTTGTGGAAGACGTTGTGGATACGAAAAGAACTTGGAAGTTGTAATTTAAAAGATACTGGGTTTATGAGTTCAGAAATGACATAGGGCCCAATGTAACGTGGTGCAAATTTCCCAGAAGGAACTCTAAGATGCAGATTCCTAGTGGACAGCCAGACTCGATCTCCCACTCTGTATTCAGGGCCAGGCAAGCGTCTTTTATTTGCCTGCCGTTTTTGATATTCTTGGGCTTTAACCAGGCTCAGACGAGCCTGGGCCCAGACTGTGCACAGTCGCTGATAAGTATGTTCGGCGGTGGGATTAACAGACTCGGTGCTACGGAGAGAGGAGTACCTGGGGTTAAAACCATAGTTGCAATAAAACGGAGACATTTTAGTGGTGACGTTAACCCTGTTGTTTATTGCAAACTCTGCTAGAGGAAGAAAGGTTCTCCATTTTTCTTGAGCATCAGACACAAAACACCTTAAGTACTGTTCCAAAGTTTGGTTGAATCTCTCTGTCTGGCCATTGGTCTCAGGGTGGAACGCAGAAGAGAAAGACAGAGAGACCCCCAGACGACCACAAAATTCCTTCCAGAATCTAGAGACAAATTGTGCACCCCGATCAGATACAATATTTTCTGGTACACCATGCAAGCGGAGTATGTGGTTAATAAAGAACGAAGCTAGGCGTGGAGCATTAGGAATTTTCTTTAGGGGTACAAAATGGCACATTTTGGAGAATCTATCCACAACAACCCAAATCACAGTCTTCCCTTGGGAACAAGGCAAATCATTATTAAAGTCCATTGACAAATGGGACCATGGTCTCTTAGGTATAGGAAGAGGATGAAGAAGGCCCTCGGGTAATCTCCTAGGAGTCTTCATCTTAGCACATGTCTCACAGGCAGCAACAAATTCACATACGTCTCGAGACCAAGACGGCCACCAGTAAGAGCGGGAGAGAAGGTATTTAGTCCCAGCGAAGCCGGGATGTCCCGTTAAGGTAGAACAAAGAATTTCCTCCAAAACACGAAGACGAAGATTTGGAGGTACAAATAGTTTCCCAGTGGGAGTATTACTGGGAGCAAGATTTTGTGAATTAACCACTAAAGTAGCAAGATCAGGAGTAATAATGGCGAGAACCACTCCGGGAGACAAGATTTTATCTGGGACATCCTTAGGGGCACCGCTGGGACCAAAACTGCGAGATAGGGCATCAGCCCGTACATTTTTAGAGCCTGGACGATAAGTCACCACAAAATTAAAACGTGTGAAGAATAGCGCCCAGCGGGCCTGCCTAGGAGACAGTCGCTTAGCGTTATCCAGATATAGTAGGTTCTTATGATCAGTGAATACTGTGATCTGGTGTTTGGCCCCCCTCGAGGAAATTTCTCCACTCCTCGAATGCTCATTTAATGGCTAGGAGTTCTCGATTACCAACATCATAGTTGCGCTGTGTAGGAGAGAATTTCCTCGAGAAGAAGGCTACAGGTTGCAAACACGTAAAATTTTCAGAGCCCTGAAACAACACGGCACCAACCCCCACTTCAGAGGCATCAACCTCAATAATAAATGGGCGATCATAGTCTGGTGGTACTAATACAGGAGCCTCAACAAAACATTTCTTGAGATGTACAAAAGCCTGTTCCGCTTCCGGAGTCCATTTGGTCACATCGGCACCTTTCTTTGTGAGATCCGTTAATGGCTTCACTATAGCAGAGAAATTCTTAATAAATTTTCGATAATAGTTGGAGAAACCCAAGAAACGTTGTAGGGCTTTAAGGTTTGAGGGGCGTTCCCAGTTATTAATAGCCGTGACCTTCAGTGGATCCATACAAAAAGAATCGGGAGTAATAACGTAACCGAGGAAGGTGACCCTTTGGACTCCGAACAGGCATTTGGACAGTTTGGCAAAGAGAGAGTTTTGACGCAACAGTAGCAAAACACTCCTAACATGCTCAATATGTGTGGCCCAATCAGGAGAGAACACTAGAATATCATCCAGGTAGACAATCACATAACGACCGAGCAAGTCTCTAAAGATATCGTTAACAAAGTGTTGAAATACTGCGGGTGCATTACATAACCCGAAAGGCATTACCAAATATTCAAAGTGACCTTCCGGGGTGTTGAACGCAGTTTTCCACTCATCTCCTTCTCTAATCCGGATCAGATTGTATGCCCCACGGAGGTCAATTTTAGAAAACCAGCGGGCACCCACAATCTGATTGAAAAGATCAGGGATCAGGGGAAGAGGGTACTGATTTTTAACCATAATTTTATTTAATTCATGGTAGTCAATGCATGGTCGCAGTCCGCCATCCTTCTTTTTAACAAAAAAGAACCCAGCTCCCATGGGAGACTGAGACGGACGGATGTGACCTTTAAGAAGACTATCCTGAGTGTAATCCCGCATAGCCTCACGTTCTGGAGCAGAAAGATTGAAGATGCTTCCCTTAGGGTATTTGGAGTCGGGAAGGAATTCAATAGCACAATCGTAAGATCTATGCGGCAGTAAAACTTCAGCAGCTTTAGCATCAAAAACATCATGAAAATCAGACAGAAATTCAGGAAGAAGTGTCTCCTCACTGAGACAATTGGAGGTATGCAAAGCAATATAATGGGAGGAGCACTGATTCCCTCATTTAACTAACTCTTTTTTGGGCCAATCAAAGGTAGGGTTATGGAGGTCTAGCCAGGGAAGCCCTAAAATAATATCAGACGAGAGATCCTCCATAACAAAAAAGCTCATGAGCTCCGTATGTATTGAGCCCACTTGCAAAGAGAGCAAGGGGGTTTTAAAACGGATTTTACCCCTGGCCAGTGGAGTAAAATCCGCCCCAGTAACCAACAGAGGAGTATCTAATGATACAAGTTCAATACATAAGGCAGAAACAAACGAAAATTTAACAAAGTTAGTGG
Organism: Leptodactylus fallax; assembly: GCA_947044405.1. Classification (NCBI taxonomy): domain Eukaryota; kingdom Metazoa; phylum Chordata; class Amphibia; order Anura; family Leptodactylidae; genus Leptodactylus; species Leptodactylus fallax. The sequence continues at coordinate 2,136,854 of CAMRHE010000202.1, forward strand.
CAGCTCCAGAATCTACTAGGGCCTGCCCAGAAACAGATCTGTCCCCAAAGGACAGAGACACAGGTAACATCAATTTGTGAGATTTTTCAGAAGATACCTGACTGCCTGAGTGGTTCTTCTGAATACCACTCAGACCCTGAAGTTTTCCGCTGGTGTACGTGGTTTGATGGAACAGTCTCGGATGAGATGACCCGGTTTGCCGCAATACAGGCAGAGATGATTCCGGAGACGATATTCTCGTCTAGCCTTGGTATCCAGTGCTCCCAACTGCATAGGCTCATCTCCAGGGGTGACAGAAGGAGAAACAGATTTTTTAACAGAAAGAGAGGGATAGACAGAAGACTTAGTGGGACCAATCCCCACCCTCTCTTTACGTCTGTCCTGGAGTCTCCTGTCAATGCGGACGGCTAAGGTCATGGCCTTTTCTAAGGTAGGGGGATCAGGGTGACCTACCCAGACATCCTTCACTGAATCATTCAGGCCCTGTTTAAAAAGAGCTTTCAAAGCGGAGTCACACCAACCTGCTGTTATACTCAACTTCCGAAACTCAGAGCAATAAGTTTCAGCGGATAGTTTACCTTGCCGGAAGGTAAGAAGTTGGGACTCGGCGAGTCCAATTTGATCAGGCTCAGCATAAATGGCCCCCAAAGACTTAAAATTTTTTTTCTAGATCTGTCCACTCCTCTGCCTCAGGGGGGAGTTTAAGGGCCCAAGTCTGTGAATCCCCCTGTAAGAGGGAAATGACCACCCCCACCATCTGAGACTGCAACGCATGGGGGTTGACCCGAAAATACAATAGACATGATTCCCTGAACGTCTCAAATTTACCTCGGTCCCCTGAAAACCTATCCGGGAGTAACATTTTAACCCTAGGGAGGGAAATGACAGCAGGTGGTGTAGCAGCGGCCTCAACTTGATTCTGGGTGAGAGTGTGTACCTGGTTGGCCAGCTCAGACACCAAACCTGCCAAACCCTCCATTCGAGTCACAAGGTCCTGAAAAGAAGCCATGCCAGTAATGAGTAGAAGGGTTAAGGTTTTTTTTTTTTTACGGCCTGCTATTCTGTAAGGGAATCACTAGAGGAGCGATTCCCCAGAAGCTGCTGGAGAACTAGGGGGGAGGGGCACAACGAGACAGTGGACCCTAAGCTGAATCCCCCCACTGTCCCTGGCTAACTTGCCCGATCTGTCCTAGGTGACAGCCAGCAACCACGTCGACAGTCCCTCCTTATAATAAGTGATCACATAGAACGCAGACAAGACGCACAACAACAAAGGGAGGTCAGCTAGCCAAGGGGTCAGTAACAATCGAGCAATTGCAGCACAGAATCGAGATCCAAGAGAATAGTCAAAGTCAAAGCCAGTGGTCAGAAAATAAGAAGAGCAGGTAACAAATAACAAGAAGTAAAGCCAGTAAGCAAAAAGCAATAGCAGGTGCCTATAGGAAAGTGGGCAAACAATAAATAGGGAGAAAGAACCCGCCTCAGACTTGATAGGAGGATAGGCTGTCAATCACCAAGGCAGGACCAAAGTTAACTCTTAGTGGAGCAGGGGGAGAGCAAGGTGAAGGAGAAGGGCGTGGTGGAAAATCAATTAAGGAGGTGAGGGAATAGGACAGTGTTCAGACAGTACAAGAAAAACCCAAAGAAAAGAATCACAACCGAGCACGCCTCCTGCGCTGCAGCGTGCACCCAGAGGACGGTGCCAAAGCCCGGACAGGCAAGGACGTTACAGCTACAAACTATTTTCTCTATACCTACCACTGAAAAGCTAAATAGTGGAATCTGCTGTGGAATATGTTGTCGCTATATAAATAAAATGTATTATTAATATTAATAATTAATCAGCCATGGACTGTTGAAAGTAACTAGGAAGACCAGCCAAGGCTAGTAGTAATTTAGATAACAAGATTCATAACACTTACATGATTTAGCCTGCACTCCCACACAATAATGGTAGTCATACCTATTACCAAGCTGGATTCAACAAATACAATTAAACCAACAGTTCAGTGGTTTACTGGATCATATTACCTAACTCTTCCCTGTTCAATCCCCCACAGCATCTCCCGCAGTAAAATGCATGAGCCAGTCAAAGAGCCAGTATTTTGTTATGCACAGATAAGAATTCTGTACATAAACAGATGCTAGCTGGTGACTGGCTAATGTGGTTTTGTCTTTACTACCTCATTTTTACAAAGGTTGACTGGACCAAGCACTCTTACCTCCTATGTCACCCCTATTTCCTCATAGATTATGAACTCTTGTGAATGATTAGTATAGTATTCTCTGCAGTGGAAAATAATGCAGCAAAATCACATCATGTTTTTTTATTGAACTGCATGTTTCTCAGTGCTTTTTCTTCCCCTATTAAATAAATAGGGAAACACTTGTGATTCCGCAGCTAAAATGAACATGCAGCGTTTTTAAAAAACAGATAGGTTTTTGAAAACGCATTTTTTCTCCAGCTCTTTTTTCCACAATGTGTGGATGAGATGAATGAAATCTCATTCACTTTTCTGGTACTGTAAAAATGCAGCTTTTTTTTCTGCTTTGTTTCCGCAGCAGGCTCTTTTCTTCCAAAAACAATGCACCCACATCTGTTTCAATGTCAGTTCAGATGAGCTGTGCAGCAATATCAGACACAACCTATGGATAGGTGCTGTTTTTGGAAGAGAGAAGCCATGTTTCCCTCATCCAGTAAAACCATTTATACTATGCTTTTGCTTTTATATCATGCAATATCCCTTAATTTAGGGCATATTTTGAGAAATTGTTTATACCATTCATAATTTCTGCAAAAATAAGTTTACTTTCTTTCATAAAGTCATTGTAATTATTTATTTAGTACATAAGTAGAGATGAGCGAATCGAAGCTGCAGAAGTGGAATTCGATCCGAATTTTAGGAAATATTTGATTCGCATCGAATCCAAATTTCCTCACGCTTCGTGGTAATGATTTGCATTTAGTTCAAAATGGCTGCTGTACATATTAGGACATGGGGCAAGGAACTCTGGTTCCTTGAACACAGGATCACCCACAATGCCATGCGTGCAGCCAATCAGCAGCCAGCCCTGTGATGTCACATCCCTTTAACCCTTTTGCGAGCGCACATGGCATGTTTGACCGCTGCATCCAAGGTGTTAAATCCCCTGATTGGTTATGGAGCAGGATGTTAGCTATAACTAACAGCTAACACCCTGCTCCATAATCGATCGGGGGTTGGTTCCGCCATTTTGATGCCCACCGGCCCAACCCGCCTCTCTGCAGCCAATAAATAGCTGTTTTTGTTATGCGATTCACCGCGATTTAATTCAGATCGAAGAGAATCGTATCGCGAAATTCGGCAAAGTTGCCGAATCAAATTTTTGAATACTTCACTCATTTTATTACATAAGATACCAGGTCCCAACTAAATGATATTCCTGTATTCTTTCTACATGAATTTTGTCATGTTCCATTTTGCCTACAAATGAAGACGCACAGCATTGTCAACCTGTTTATCCACTCATTAATGATTTGTCTCTTTTCCCATTTTAGTGAAATTAATAAATGCCGTACTATGATATGTTAGAATGAAGTGCAGTATATGAAGATGTGTTTATTATTTCTCCACATTTATAGATATGAAAAATGAAAATCTGTGTTATATGAAAATACTGTTATCCAGAAATATCTATGTAATGTCAAATACTTTTATGTTGAAAAAGACAAAAGTATACTATAGGAGTGATACCTTTGTTAGCTAACCAAAAAAAAAAAATGCTTTCAAGCATTCGGGTCACAGACTCTTCGATCAGGCCATTTTATAACACAGATCTGCAAAAAAAAATTTTCAAGAGCTGTTTTAGTTATTCCACGTTATCTTTATATTTTTTGATGCGCTGAATCTGAAAATTTTGTCATAGCACATCACATTTCCTGACAATTTAGATAACTATGTTAAATAAGGCAATACCTCAAAATAAGTGGAAATAGACTTATGAAATTAATGTTTTATTACAATTTTTTCATGAAAATCCTTTTTTGAACTGAAATGAGCTCACTAACACACACTAAACTCAATTCTTCTTTCCTGTGAGGCTCCTCTTGGTGCATTTACGCTTGTGAGTAACATTTGGAATGTCTCTCTGAAGCATCCAATAATAGTCTGCCATCATTGTAATGCTCCATTTTCCCTGGTATCTCCTTTCCATCTCTTAAATGTCTTGGTGGAATCGTTCACCTTGTTCCTCACTCACATGTCCAAAATTTTCAGGAAAGTAGTCAAGGTGGGACTGGAGGAAATGCACATTCAAACTCATCAGGCAACCTAATGCTTGAAATGCTTTCAGCATTCAACCGACGATCTTTATGTAGTGAGGATCTTTGTTATTGCCTAAAAATTTTTCTACGACTTCTGCAATCCACCTTTCTTTTTGAGGATCCGTCATGGTATTGACAAACTACCGACGAACACACCTTCCTTCAATTTTGCCTCCGACAGACCTGGAAACTTGGTGACCAAGAATTTGAAGCATTCTTTATCTCTTGGAAGTGATTTTACAAATTGCTTCATCAATCCCAATTTTATGTGGAGAGGAACTTTATGGGGAGGTACCAAAGTTTCTCGAAGGACATTTTTTTCACTGACTGTTAGTACCCTTGGCTGACAACTCTTCTTGGTCCAGTGATTTTGTCAGTCTTGACTGTCCCATAGACACAGAAAACAAGGGTATTTGGTATACCCAGCTTGTTGCCCAAGCAGCATGCACAAGACCTTCAAATCCCCACACACTTGCCAACCATGGTCTTCATATTTAAGTTTACGAGGAAACAATTCCAAGTTCTTGTAGGTTTCCTTTAAGTGTACGGAATGACCTACAGGGATGGAAGTGTAAAAACCACCGTTGTGGAGTAAAACTGCTTTGAGACTTCTTTTTGAAGAATCTATAAAAAGACACCATTGTTCTGAATCATATTGGATTTTAAATTGACCCATCAGACCTTCGACATTGATGCAATAAACCAACTTGTCTTCCTGGGCGAAGTAAGGAACAAACTCCTTTTCACGATATCTGAACCATGAAAATGATACTCCTGACAACAATAAATTCCTGCTTTTCAGCCTTGATCCGAGTAACTCAGCGGCATCTTTGGGAAGATTCAAGTCTCTTACCAAATCATTCATCTCCTCCTGAGAAAACAATTTTGGTCTTGTATCATCTTCAAAGTCAGAACTTGATTTGTCATCTGGTTCAGGTATGACTTCACCTTCATCGGAGCTAGGTATCTCTTCCAAGGTAGCAGGGGGCTTGGGTACTGGTGTATCTGTGCCATAGAAGATGGGACGAATTGCTGAGTGAAGATTGGGGTATGAAATGGAATGCTTCCATTTGGAATTAAACCCTTTCACATCGCGTGAACAAAAGTAACAGTCGTCAGTATGGTTCTTTTGCTCTCACCATACCATAGGAATCCCATAACAGAAAGATCTTTTTCTTACCCTTGAACCAGTTTCAGAGGTCCTCAACACACGGATTGCACACTTTATGAGGCGCCCAAACTTTATCTTGATCTCCAAGTTTTAGTCCAAAGTATGCGAAGTATACTTTTTTCACAAAGTCTGTAATATTCTGTTGTTGCTTCAACACTGTATATTCACCACAGATGAAACAGAAACTGTCTGGCAAATTAATACACTTTCACAGAGCCATAACATTAGGAAACGCGTTGAAGAATGACGAGCTAATACAAACTGCGATGAAAAAGTGTGAACAGACTAGAACCAAGAAAAAAAATTGAATCAATCCCGGGCATAGCAGAGCCTGCGCTTTCTGCTTGCTACATGTTGACGCTGGTTTCCATTAGCTCACTCTGGAAGTTCTTTTCTTTGAGAGTTAAGGTTTTTTTTGCATTTTATGTCTTAAATGCATTTATGTGAATTAATTAATAGTAATTTGAACTTTAAATTTGGTTAAAAACCCATAATATAAAAAAATACCAAAAATTTAAAATAATTTGATAAATTTGAAGGCAATTTTGCATTTTATGGAAAATCCTGATGTCTAGGAGTTTTTTCAATATTTTATTTGTTATGGTTATATCCCTATATTGGGGAATATTCTGCTTAAAAATGACTTGATAGTGTGCAATTTACAGTATAATGTAAACTATAGTATAATATACAGCTAGAATTCAATAACATCTACTCCTTGATATATAGTCAATTTCTAAAAACAGCCATAATGGTTGATGCCAAAAACTAACATAATTGGAAAAGGAACTGTTATCTCAAATATAGATGGTAAATCTTGGTGGCACTTGTAGGATAAAAAGAATATTAGCCTGTTATGTCCTCAGGTGCCTTATTAAGCTCCACTGGGGTAAGAGTTTCTCTCAATAACCATGTCTTTTGGTCTTCCACAACTTTCCTCTTCCGCCACACATGTAGATGGCAACACCATTAATCTTGTCTTCTATCGACTCCTCACAGTTTCTAAATTTACTAACTCTTCTCTGCCACTCTCTGATCATAACCTTCTGTCTCTCACCATCAGTGCTTTCTCTCCTTCACAGGACACACCTACTCATCATTCATATAGGAATTTACATGCTATTAACACCCAGCACCTCTCAGATACTCTACAATCCTCTCTGTCCCCCATCTCTTCACTCTCCTGTCCCAATCAGGCCACCAGTCACTATAATGAAACCCTTAAGAGTGCATTGGATGAGGCGGCTCCCCCCTCCACTCGAAAAGTTAGACGCAGGAGGCAGCAACCCTGGCACACGCCACAGACACGTTTTCTTCAGCGGTGCTCTAGGTGTGCTGAACGTCTGTGGAGAAAATCACATTCACCTGCAGACTTCCTCCACTTTAAATTTATGCTTAAAACCTATAATTCTGCCCTTCACCTAGCCAAACAAGCCTATTTCACCGCTCTCATCTCTTCTCACTCCTGTAACCAGTGTCGGACTGGGATGTCTAGGGCCCACCAGTGGAATTGTTTCTAGGGGCCCACCATCAGGACCCCTGCAGATCAGCGGTACCGAGACAGGGCGGCTAAAGGTAATAACATGCCGGGACATCCTAAGGACAGGCCATCAATATTAGAAAGATGGATAAATCCTTTAAAAAGGTTGTCCAGGAATTGGAACTATTTTATTAGAAAAGTAGAAAAAGTTCACAAACACTGTCACATACGAAAATACAATATAAAAACTATAAACAGAGACAATACATAAATCTAAAACATAGCATAAAACCATCAACAAATAAAATACAAGAAAACACCGGGACAAAAAAAAAAAAACAATCGCGAACCAGCCCCATCCATTCTGCCTTTCACTCCGCCTTTCACGCCACCTTTCACTCTTCTCCCGTCTTTCTCCAGTCATCCGTCAGTCAAAAACTCTAACAAAAGAAAATCTAAATGAGCAATATACAATGAAAACATATAACGGAAACTTATAACGGAAACTTATAACACTAACAAAATCCCCAACTGAAACTTACTAAAAATTTATTTTTATTTATTTTTTCCCCTCACCACACCCGGCCAGCACCACGCCCCATGTCCTCCCATGTCCGCATAGTCCTGGTGCTGGCACCACCCACCACCAAGCCCCTGAAACCCAACCTGGCTCTCCACCTCATGACCTCCCATGTCCGCGTAGTCCAGAGCCAGGCCGGGCACACGAAAACTTATAAACCAAACCCTCCACCCCCAAAAAGAAACCCCCCTCCCAAACAACCTACCCCCCTGAAAAAAACCCTTATCTACTAACAAACAAATGGAATTATGGAATATGGAAAATGAAATATGGGATATGGAAATGGATATGAAAAATGGAAATGGAAAATGAATATGGGATATGGAAAAATGGAAAAATGGAAAATGGGAAAATGGACACAACATATGAACGACAACAATAACAAATACCAGACAAGTAACAAAAACCCACCATCCTACATAACCTGTTAAATTACCTTCCCTCCCATGAACCTCCCATGGGCCTAGGGTCAGTTATCCTCAAGCCTCTTACCCTTCCATCTGATTTCCAAAACAAAAATGCCTATGTGGTGACACGCCAGCCCTCCACCAGGAAGAGAGCACAGGAGGCCTGTCCCTGTCTACTCGCCCTACCGCTATATCCCTATCTATCATTCTGTCCCTACCCTCTCCCTACCTGTCCCTCCCTATCAGAAAATAATAAACCCCACCCCTCGTGCAAACCTTGCCCTACCTATCCCTATCTGGCCCTAACCTAACTAACCTACTTTAAATCCCTTATCTAACCCTCAGGGAACAGAAAAAGTGAACCCCCTCCAGAGGTTACCAGCCCTTTCTGCGCCCAGCCCCTCGTACTCCCGAGAGCGCACCCTCACCAGGTCCACCATGATGTTTTTAACCACCTCCACCTCCGGGAGGATTTTGCCTCTCGTCGATACTAAACACCGTGCTGACCATAGGTGAAACCTGACCACTGCACTAACTACAAAAAGTGTTTGGCAGTCCCTGCCCTCCGGGTGTTTGAATGCCCCATAGGCCCACTCGGCATAGGAAAGGCCAGCCAGCCGCAGCCAACCGGTGGAGGTCCCCACCAATTTGCAAACCCTTATATTTAAGGGGCACTGAAGCAGGAAGTGCTCCATGCTTTCCAGCATGTCGCCACACTCCTCCCGAGGGCAGCCTCGCTCGTCGGAGTTCCGGTACTTCAAGTTCCCCCTCACATATAACTTACCTAGGAGGCAGCGCCAGGTCAGATCCCAAAACTTCCGAGAAAACCTTTTGGAGTTAAGAAAACGCAACCTTCCCTGTAAGGTTTCTCCTGGGCAATCTTTGAGCGCCAGAGGCTTCTGGAAGCGGGTCAACAGGACCTTGTCGTCAAGAAAACGTCTTGACTGAGTCCTGATCTCCCACGCCCCCAGACCCCACCGACAAATCACTTTCAGGACCAGGGAAGCATAGGCCGGGAGATATCCATGGGGTGCACGAAGATCTTTCACTTGCCCTCCTGACTCCCATTTCTGGAAGAAGGGCCGAAACCACCCCTGGCAGGAGGCTACCCACGAAGGAGCCCCCTCGGAGGAGAGGTTTGGTAGATTGATCTTAAGAAAGGTGTTCATTAAGAACACCACGGGGTTAACCATATTTAACCCCCCTAGCCTCCTTGTGCGGTATGTAACCTCCCTCCTGATTAGGTTGAGCCTGTTCCCCCATAACAGTTGGAAGAACAGGCAACAGATCCTACTCCAACAAGACTCTGGCAAGGCACAGACGCTACCTAGATAGATCACCAACGGGAGCAGGAAGGCTTTGGCAAGGTGAACCCTTTCTCTCAGGGTCAAAGACCAACCCTTCCAGCAATCAACTCTCTGGGCGACATCCTTAAGCCTACCTTCCCAATTTTGGAGCGGGTAATCACCCTGGCCAAAATGGATGCCTAAGATCTTTACAGACCCCTGGGGTTCTGGGAGGGTGTCCGGGAGAGAAAAAACAGGCTCTCCCCCTCCCAGCCAGAGGCTTCCACACTTATTCCTGTTTACAGCTGATCCGGAAGCCTCCGAGTAACTGTCCACTTCAGACATCACCCATTCAAGCTCCTCCCGTGACGAGACAAGAACGGTGACATCATCATCATCATCCGTCTAATCAGGGGATCAATGGCGAACACATAGTGTAGCGGGCTCAAGGGACATCCCTGTCGGACGCCCGACCCCACCTCAAAAGGACGACCAACCCAACCATTCACAAGCGGGAAAGACTCAGCCCCAGCGTATAAGGTCTGCAGCCACTGAATGAACCCCCCAGGCAGGCCATACCTCGAGAGAGTTGACCACAAATACTCATGATTCACCCTGTCAAAAGCCTTAGCCTGATCTAGGGACAGCAAGTACCCCTTCCACCGATTCTGCTCCACAGCCTCCCTGACACTCAGGACCGCACTTAAGGTGCTACGACCGGGAACAGAGCAGTGCTGAGCCGGCGAGAGGAGCCGGGGCGCAAACTGTACCAGCCGGTTGAAAAGTACCTTCGCCAGAATCTTTCGGTCCGTATTGAGAAGTGCTATGGGCCGCCAGTTCTCAATATGGCTCAGATCCTTACCCTTTGACAGAACTATAAGGGCGGACCTCCTCATTGACTTCGGCAGAGTGCCCGAGGATAGACACTCATTAAGCACGTCAGTCAAGAGGGGAGCCAAAGCTCCTTTAAAGGTCCGATAGAACTCAGATGTTAAGCCATCTGGGCCAGGTGACTTCTTGAGGGCAAGACCCTCAATAGCCCTGACGACTTCCTCTTCCCTTATAGGTTCTATCAAAACACCAAGAGAAGGGTCTTCTGCTGACTCAGGAATGGCTTCAGCCAAGAAACCTGAAATCCGATCCCGATTCAGTTCCTTCTTTGCCAAAAGGTTCGAGTAGAAGGACCTGACGACCTCCAAGATCCCTGACCTGGATCTTGTCAGGGATCCTGTACTGTCAATCAGGCCTGTTACTGTCTTACAAGTCACTGACATCTTACAGTTCCTGTAGGGGTCGGGCGAGCGGTATTTCCCGAAATCCCTCTCAAGAACCAAAGATGCGTGCCTATCATACTGACACCTTTTAAGCAAAGCCTTCACACCGGAGATATCCTCCTGGCTACCTCCGGTCGAGACCAGATGTTCAAGTCTCTTCCTCAGTGCACTGTACATGCGGTACATGTCCAGTGACCTGAGGCTTGAGAGCCGGCGGAAAAATCCCCCCACCCTTTTTTTGAATATCTCCCACCACTCTGACCTAGTACCTTCAAGACCCAGTAATAGTACCTGATCCTGAAGAAACTCCTCAAAGGCTTGTCTTACAGCTGCCTCCTCAAGGAGTGACGAATTCAGCCTCCACAAACCTCTTCCTCTCCGGAGGGTCTCTGAAATATTCAAAGAAAACAAAATTAGACAGTGATCAGAGAACTCCACCTCCACCACGGACACAGGGGTGGTGACGGAATTCTCCTTCAAAAAAAAACCTATCTATCCTAGACCTAACACTACCTCTCTGAAAGGTGAACCCACGGTGACCTGGGGAATGCCTGATGTGGATATCCTCCAGGCGAGCTTCACTCACTATGCTATTTAACGCGGCGCCATCATAGGGCAGTCTATCTCTGGTACCTCCTTGGTCTTGGGGTCTAGTTATGGTATTAAAATCCCCACCAAAGGTGACTTGTTTGCCCGTAAAAAGAAAAGGCTTAATCTTCATAAAGAGGCTTTTACGGTCCCACTTTGTCTGGGGACCGTAGATGTTAATGAGGCGCAGGCTTTGCCCCTTCATGAAGACGTCTAAGACTAGGCACCTTCCCATTTCGAGCTCGATCAGTCGCTGGCATTTCACCTCTGCGGTAAAAAGCACCGCCACTCCACTATACGGCTCAACCGCAAGAGACCAGTAGGAGGGCTCCCTGCGCCACTCCCTCCTTGCTCTGTTTATCTCTCATAGAGTACAGAGCCTGGTCTTCTGCAAAAACAAAATGTCAGCTTCAACCCGGCCAAGAAAATCAAAGGCTGCAAACCTAGCCGTATCAGACTTAATGCTGGCCACATTAATGGTGGCCAGCGTCAGTGGAGAGGGGACTGCCATTAAGACCGATTGAGCTCAATGACCTTCAGCTTCCCACCCCCTTTCCTCCTATCACCACCACCCCTAGATGAGTCTGAAGAGGACCCGCGACTTCTCCTCGTCTTGCGGGTCCTCTTCTTACATTGGGATTGGTCCATCACCTCCCCCGGTGCGGTTTGGCCAGAGGAGGGATGGACCTCCCCCCGCAACTTCTCCCTGAGGAGTTACAGTGGTCGCAGAGACATTAGCAACTTCGGCCCTGGGTGCATCATCTCCTCCTCCAGGCTCCAGGCCAGCCTCCCCCCAAGAGGGAAGGGGGCCCCTCCCGGAGGGAGACTCAGCAGCCCCTGACGGCTCCACCTCTTCCTCTGAAGCCTCCCCTGAGGCCGACGCATCCTCACAGAGGGATTGGTACCGGTTGGGACCTACCACTAGAGGGCCGTCGAGTCTGCGTTCCTTCGTCGGGGGGGGGGGGCAGATGTGTTTGCCCTCACTTTACTCGGTGACTTTCTCCGCTTGACCGTCTCTCCCTCCCCAGCACTGACGTACTGAGAAGAAGACGACTGGTCAGCCTCTTCCTCCCTCTGCAGTCTCTTCATCTCCTCAACCAGGGTCGTGCCCACTGCTGCCTCGGCATCAGGATCCGGCCCAGCACATAACTCCCTCCCTCTGCTCCCTCCTCCTCTCGCGCCTCCTTGCCCTTGATGGTGGCTGGGCCTTCTCCCTTTGCCTTGGCAGACTAGTCTCTCCTCCCCCACTCACCCCCTCCGCAGCAGGGACAGCCTCCTCAACTGCTCCCGCTTGCCGAAGGGTGGTGTTGGCGAAAGACCGTGGACACGCCCCGATCGGGTGCCCAAGGACACCACACAGGTGGCAACGCACCCTGCCACAGGTCGCCGCGAGATGGCCCACCTCCCCACACATGGCGCACTTCTGCACACGGCAGGAGGCGCTCAAGTGTGAGGGGTCACCGCACCTGTGACAGAGTTTTGGCTGCCCCTGGTAGAAGACAAGGATCCTGTCTTTCCCAAGGAAGGTTGAGGACGGGATATGCGTCACCGAGTTATCCTCGTGTCGCAATTTGACCATGAAGGTCCAGGCCCCCGACCATATCCCGAACTCGTCGAGATTTTTCTTTGGGAAGTCCTTGACCTCCCCAAACCTGTTCAGCCAGGTCATGATGTCCATATAAGAAAGTGACTCGTTACGAGTTAAAACGGTCACTTTCTTAATGTTATCCTGGCGTGACACCGCCCACACCATAAAGTCACGCCAGGCGGGCTCGTCCTTCACCAGCCCATAGTTTCCCCAGAAGGTTTCTAAGCCCTCCGGGGTAACAAAGCTGATGTCAAACTCCGAGGAGCCGACAGGATGAATCAGGGCAAAGATGTCGCTTGCCCTGAAACCCATCCCGAGTAGGAGTTCCACGACCCCCCTCCTCTGGGGACAAGGGCCGGCTCCCCCCCACACGAGACGGGCCACGTTCCTCCGTGTCGGCCCCCTACGCCCGGGTGTAGGGAGAGTCCATCTGGTCTCACCTCCTTCCTCTCGGAACTTCCCTAGGCCAAAACGCTCGATCCAGAACCTAAGGTCTCTCGACTGCCCATCTATGGTCATTGTGGATTGGCCCGCCCGTAAAGCCTCCAGGAGCTGCCGTTGCAAATCGCCGTCCCTGGAGCCGGGCGGAAGACATGATGCACCCCCAGGGGCCCCAGAAGCAACACTGGCATAGGGCGTGGGGGCCCGGAGGCCGCAGCAACCTCCGCTGCCGGAGTACCAGCGCCACTCCCAGGGACCCCCGCAGAACTACTTAGCCCAGCCACGGCAACCGGAGCACCAGAGGCGGCAACAGTCCGCCCTGGCATAGCCGCCGTGGACCGGGTCACTCCAACTGCAGCAGAAGGAACAGCGGCAGAGAGGACAACAGGAGCAACAATATCAGGAGCAGTGACAGGAGTAACAACAGGAGCAACGACAGCATCAGGAAGAGCATCAGGAACAGCAGCAGAAACAACAGCAGGGACAACAGCAGAAATACCAGAAACAACAGGGGCCACAACAGAAATATTACCAGCAGTAGAAACACTTTTTTTAGCAGCAATGGTAATAGCCCCTCCTCCCGCAGCCTCCCCGACTACAGGCTCTTGGACCCCCATGCATACTACACCACCTTCTTCAGGAATACTACTAATTACCCCTTTTGTCCCACCCGCTTTCCCCTTTACCTTACCTGTCTGCTTAACTAGCTTCTCCACTCGTCCATCATTCACACCTGCAGTCTTCCTTCTTACAGCGGGGCCGGCTGCACCACTTGCTGATGGCTTCCCCGCTTTTACCTCGGCCTCCGCATCCACAGTCACCCCGGCACCTGATGTTGTAGGAGGACACGCCCCCTTAGCCCCGGAAGTGACCTCCGCATCACCGGCTTCATCAGCACTGGAGGAGGATGAGCCACGCCCACCTGCCACTCCCCCTTTCCTACACCTTACTCTGGGGGAAGCCATCGATATTTTAAAACCTCCTACCAGGGAGGGAGGTTTCCCTACGCCACTCCCCTCCGCAGGGGGGGCTTCTTTGCCTTTGCCCTTGTCCGCAACTATGAGCTCCTTGTCCGCCACCACCTGAAAGGTACTATCAGGCGCCATTTTGACTGCTGGCACCCCGGGCACCCCGCCACTTGGCATGACCCGAGGTGCCTGCGCCTCCCTTTTCTCTCCTGGAGGCATCGCAACCTGGGCTGAGGTCCCGGCACGATGCTCCCCAGACAACGACCTGACAAATTTAAATGTCTCTATCTCTCTTTTTTTTTTCCTTCCTTGCCTTCTTCCTGGTCTTGGCTCCTTTTCCCGCCTCCTCCCCGTCCAGATCTGACATGCTGAATGCTAATTGGTCCATTCTGGACGGGGACTCTAATTGGTAGATTTGCCTCATCAGCTTCCCCGCCTTCTCCCGAGGCTCCGCCCTCCTCCTCCTCCGTCTCGGGCAGTGGTTGGTTCTCTGGGAGTGTGGGAGATTGCGTCACTTCCTGCCCTGTCATTCTGACTTCCTGTCTTGTCATTCTGACTTCCTGCTTCACTGCCGGCACTGATGCCTGCGTATACATGGGTATCAGGCTGCCGCTGCTAGGGACGGCTGCCCGACTATACTGTACCGCCATGCTGTCATCCGACTCCAGGTCTGACTCACAATAGTCGTCCTCTCCCGAGCTGTCTGAGGACGCGGGGCCATCCTTCAACAACCGCTCCTGCTGTTTGCGGAAGAAGCGGTCATCGTTCAGCAGCTTCTCTCTGAACGGCCCCGCGCCCTCCAGGATCTCCGCACACCTGGCTTCCAGGGTCTTAATCTGCTTTTTGAGACTCTTTACTTGCCTGCTGAAAACCGGGCGGTCCTTCCTCGAGGCCCTGTCGCTACGGGCACGAGCGCTTTGCAGCTCTCCACCCATAGCGAACAGGGACCTCCGGGCCCGGTCATACTCCTCCAGGACCGCCTCGATCCTCCGGCTGTAGATGGCAACCTCTTCTCCAGCTTTCCGGATGCCCCATCCTGCGGGTGATTGAGGCAGCGATGACGGTAAGGCGTCTTTTCTCCTGCTTGCAGGGACCCTTCCAGAGGAAACCGCATATCCTGCGGCCGTAGCCCCCTTCGGACCGGCTTCACCCGCCACTGCCGCTGATGTTACCGCCGTGGCTGATGTTGCCGTCTTCACGGATCCACCTGCCGGGACTGCTGACACCCCTGTCGCCACTGCTACCCCTGCCGGCGTCGCCTGCTGCATGGGCGTCGCTACTCCCGATGCTGTTCCTGATGCTGCAGCCGCCAACGTCGCTGCTGCTGCTCCCGATGCTGTTGTCCTGGTCGCCAGTCTCATTGAGGCTTGCTGCCTCAGCGACCTCCGCCTGCCCTGCTCTGCTGGTGCTGTGTCGGCAGACATTCTCCTGCCCCCCCGCCTGTAAGGTCTGGGGGGCAGGAGCTCCACGCTCCATGATAAGGCTCCCCTCCGCACGGGGAAGGGAGTCGGAGCTACGGTCTGTAACACAAAGACCGAAAACCACACACAATAAACGTTCTCCAAATATCAAAAGCCTCTTAAGCCTCTGGACTCAGGAGCTCAAACAGACAAGTCTGACTCCCACAGTTGCCCCGAAGGAATTGGAGCAACCCATGTAGCTGGCGGGAGGTGTAAAGTAAAAAGTAAGTAAAGTAAAAAGCATACTCACCTGTCCCCGGCGCTCCGTTGTCCGCTGCCAGTGTCCATTCAGTCTCATGCCAGCGACTCCTTGCTGGGAGTCCTGCACCTCATGTGATCGCTAAGACCAATTAGGTACAGGATTTCCAGAAATGAGGCGCCGCCATGAGACCGAACAGACACAGGCAGGGGACAACGGGGTGCTGGGGACAGGTGAGTATGCTTTTTTTTTTAAATTTTCTTATTTTTACACCTCCCTGTCGGCCGACACAGTGGTCGCTCCAGTTTATGGAAAACCTCTTTTAAGGGGTTGTCTTGGACAAATTTTTCTATGGTCACTTCACTGGTCCCCCCACAAAGTGGCCTCTTCACTGGTCCCCCATACTGTATGGGGAACAGTGATGGGGTCATTATATTGTGAGGGAGCAGTGATGGGGGCTAACATCCTGTGGGGGGGACATTAAACTGTGTGGGGCATATTAAAGGGGTTGTCCAGGGTTAATCTTTTTTATGGCCTATGCTCAGGATAGGCCATAAATACCTGATCGGTAGGGGGCTGACACGGCCCCATCAGCTGTTTGGAGCCACTTCCGGACCTCGTTCTGTACACAACACAGGGTCGGAAGCAGAAAGCTCCATCCGCTGTATAGCAGCCCAGCGCCTTCACTGCAGCTCAGCTCCTACTGACTTCAATAAGTGCTGAGATGCAGTGAAGGTGCCCGGCTAATATACAGTGGACAGAGCTTTCTGCTTCTGGCCCTGTATTGTGTACAGTACGGGCATCAGAAGTGGCTCCACACAGCTGATCGGTCCGGGGTCAGCCCCCTACAGATCAGGTATCTATGGCCTATCCTGAGGATAAACCATAACAAATTATGCCTGGACAACCCCTTTAATATACCCCCCAGGGCCCACCTAATGCTCCACACTTTAAAGAGGTTGTCCAGTATAATTTTTTTCTTTTTTTATAATTAGTCCAGGGGAGGTGAATCCCCCCCTACCCCCCCCCCCCCCCCAAAAAAAAAAAACCATACTAAACATACTCACCTGTCTCCGGTGCTTCGGTGTCCTCCCAGCACGGTCCGGTCCTGCAGCTCCGCTGTCTTCTTTTTGCCAGAATTCCTCACTGGCTGTGACGTCCCAGGTCCCTTCCCTTAGGCCGCTGATTGGCCTCAGGGGTTACGTGACGTCACAGGTAGTCATGTGCAGGGGGAACTTCAGCTGGAGAAAACAACAGAACTGCAGGACCGAACTGCGCTGGGAGATACTGGGGACAGGAAAGAAAGTTTTGGGGGGGTTTTTTTGCTTTGTTTTTTTCACCTGCCCCAGCGTAATTAAAAAAAAAAAATGAAGGAGCCACTGTATGGAGTTTAAGCTCCAAAGTGGCCCCCACCCAGTATTATAAGCTCCACAGTGGCCCCCAGACAGTACTATATGCGCCCAACAGCCCCCCTCCGCTTTGGTGCTATTATTATACTCTGGGGTCTCCTCAGACCCCAGAGTATAATAATTGGAGGCCCAGGGGAAGTGATTAAAAATAACAAACACTCATACTCATACTGACCTTGCCTTACCTTTCCTTGGCATCCTCGCTCCATCCTGTCGTCTTCAGCGTCTTCAGGCCCTTTTCCGACGTCGCTGCTGAGGCCTGTGATTGGGCCTCAGCGGTCACGTGGGGGCGCACTGACGTCATTACGCGGCCGCGCCCCATGTGACCGCTGGGGCCTAATCACAGGCCTCAGTCACATGCTGTCATAACCCCACTACTGAAGAAATCCTCCCTTGACCCATCCTGTGCTGCTAACTATCGACCTGTCTCTAACCTCCCTTTTATCTCCAAAATCTTGGAACGCTTAGTCTATTATCGTTTAATCCGCTATCTTTCTGCTAACTCTCTTCTTGACCCCTTATAATCTGGCTTCCCACTCTGCACGCTACAGAAACAGCCCTCATAAAAGTCTCCAATGATCTCCTGACAGCTAAATCCAAAGGTGGCCTCTCTTCTTATTCTCTTCTTATCAAAGGTGGCTCTCTTCTTATTCTTCTAGATCTCTCAGCAGCATTTGACACTGTTGACCAACAACTCCTCCTCACTATGCTCCGTTCTGTCAGCCTCACGGACACCGCTCTCTCCTTGTTCTCCTCTTATCTCTCTGACCGCACTTTCTGTGTATCATTTGCGGGCTCTGTTTCTTCCCCTCTTCCCCTTGCCATTGGGGTTCCTCAGGGCTCGGTCCTAGGTCCCCCGCTCTTCTCCCTCTACACAGCACCCATTGGACAAACCATCACTAGATTTGGCTTCCGGTATCATCTTTATGCTGATGACACCCAATTATATACGTCATCCCGTGACATCACCCCTGCACTAATACAAAACACCAGTGACTGTCTCTCTGCTGTCTCAAATATCATGTCTTCGTTCTATCTGAAACTGAATCTCTCAAAGACTGAACTACTGCTGTTTCCACCATTTAATAGATCTGTCCCTGATATCTCCATTGCAGTCTCTGGCCTTACCATAACTCCCAGGCAGTATGCCCGCTGCCTCGGGGTTTTGTTTGACTCAGACCTTTCCTTCACCCCCCATATCCAATCACTCGCACGCTCATGTCATCTCCACCTCAAAAACATCTCCAGAATCCACCCTTTCCTTACCACAGATACACTAAAGACACTTATTGTTGCCCTGATTCACTCTCGCCTTGACTATTGTAACTCCTTACTAATCGGTCTTCCCCTTACTAAACTCTCCCCTCTACAATCTATTCTGAATGCGGCGGCCAGGCTCATCAATCAGTCTAGACGCTATTGCGATGCCTCCGGTCTGTGCTGGTCACTACATTGGCTGCCTATTCAATACAGAGTACAATATAAACTTATCACCCTCATTCACAAGGCTCTCCATAATGCTGCACCTCCCTACATTTCCTCCCTCATCTCTGTCTATCACCCAACCCGTACTCTCCGTTCACTCAATGACCTAAGACTAACATCCTCTATTATCAGAACCTCCCACGCTCGTATACAAGACTTCTCCCGAGTTGCACCACTTCTCTGGAATTCTCTATCCTGGACTATTAGATTAACCCCCAATTTCCACAGCTTCAAGCGTAAACTAAAGACATATCTTTTCAGACAGACCTATCACAACTCCTAATGTAAACCCTTCCGTAGTTAGAATCCCTAAAACGTACCCTCTGTTTATGCTTCAACATTACCTCACAGGATATGATGCCATATCCCACTAGCTTTATATGTCCAGGCACCATCTGCATGTTAAAGGACACGACTGGTGACGGCTCATGCAGCTTTATATATATGTAATGACAGTAACCTCTATTACAAAATTGTCTGACCATTGTATAAGCAATGCTACGTCTGTTGCCGCCCCTGCTACCTCCTGTGTCACCCCCTCTACCTCATAGATTCTAAGCTCCTGTGAGCAGGGCCCTCAGTCCCAGTGTGTGAATTGACTATTTCTTTGTAATGTATCTTTTTTGTCAATACTTGAACCCTACAAATTGTACAGTGCTGTGGAATATGTTGGCGCTATATAAATAAAATGTATTATTATTATTATCAGTACCTCCCACGCTCGTATACAAGACTTCTCCTAAGTTGCACCACTTCTCTGGAATGCTCTATCCTGGACTATTAGATTAACCCCCAATTTCCACAGCTTCAAGCGTAAACTAAAGACATATCTTTTCAAACAGACCTATCACAACTCCTAATGTAAACCCTTCCGTAGTTAGAATCCCTAAA
The DNA here is from genome assembly GCA_947044405.1 of Leptodactylus fallax. NCBI lineage: Eukaryota > Metazoa > Chordata > Amphibia > Anura > Leptodactylidae > Leptodactylus > Leptodactylus fallax. The sequence goes on from CAMRHE010000202.1 coordinate 2,156,384, forward strand.
AGGTACCCTCCTCTGTTTATGCTCCAACATTACCTCACAGGATATGATGCCGTATCAGACTAACTCTATATGTCCAGGCACCATCTGCACGTTAAAGGACACGACTGGTGATGGCTCATACAGCTTTATACTGTATATGTGTAATGACAGTTGCAGCACTGAGGCGAGGAGGGAAAGTGTGTGGGATGACAATCACACTGCTTTCTTGCAAGTCAGGGGCAGGACACAGTTGCACTAATAAACCAAGAAGGAGAAGGTGTCTGTGATCACAGACACTCTGTCCTCTTACAAGTTGAAGGTAGGACATAGTTTCAGGACTGAGGTGAGGAGGTGCCTAGAAGCTGATAATGACTCTGCCTGTCCTGCTAAGTGGAAAGCATAGCCTAAGAACAGAGACATGCCCACTAACTTCCTGTATTCTGTCTTGGTGTCTGTTCTCTTATAAAAAAGGCCCTTAGAAGATATTTATGGGTAGTGTACCTGTTGGTGAAAGATTGTTGACTGCTAGACATGCCTCTATGACAGTTAAAAACATTTTGCCCAGTTAACACCTATTACATGTTATGCCATTGACTGTTGCCTTTCTTTTCAGCAGTGTTATGAACAAGAAACCTGGATGACTATGGACTTGAACCCTATCATCTTTAGTGACAAATCACGGTTCTGTTTGGGATCCGAGGATAGTCAGGTCAGGTATGGAGGCCTTGTGGTGAGAATTTCAATCTTGCCTTGGAGTGTTGTGGAGAAACACCCTGCTCCAACTGCTGGTGTGATGAACTGGGAATCCATCACATATGACTGTTGATCACCCCTAGAAGTGATAGGAGTGACACTAACAGCTCACTGATATGTGTAGACTATCCTTCAGTATAATGTATTGCTTTTCATGTCAAGGCTTCCAACTGGTATTTTTCAGGATAATGCTACCCCCCACACGGCAAGGGTCTACTAGGAATGTCCTAGCCAGATTGCGACATTTCCTTGGTCTACTCCAATAATTTATCGCCAATCATTTATGGGACCAAGTGGGATGCCACCTTCAGCAATCTAGAAGTGCATAGGATCTACAGGCCTAGCTTTAACATCCAGGGGCAAATGTGCCACAAGATGCCATTCTGGACTTGTATGCCAATGCACAAACCGTATCTCTTTTTGTATCCATGGTAGAGGAGGCCCAACAGGGTAGTAGTGTCTCTTTTAAATTGTACAGTTTTACCCAATAAATTTCTCCTTTTGCTCTAATATTATAATCACTTACATATTCTATCATTACATTCACCCATGTACAGTTTCATTTAGTTCCAACAACTCCTTCTTGTTTTTTTTTGTTTTTTATTTTGTCAATGCGTGTATCTTTAGAGGTGTTAGAACTGTTTCTTTTACTGAGCTCTACATTCTCTTAGTCTCTTGTCAAATGCTAAAATTCTGATTTACAGTTCTGCGTCAGAATAATGAAGTTCCAAATTCTGTAAAGATTTATTATGAAATGAGTCACTGCAATATTTTGAATAATAAGGTTATGTTCACAGAGTTGTCAGACAAAAAAAATCAGCTTCTGGTTTTTAAAGGTTTTGGAAGCATTTTTTAAGTCATTGTGGTTTTTGATGCCTTTTCTGGAGCAGTGTTTGAAGAATTAAAAAAAAAAAAAAAAAAAAAAAAAAAACAGCTTAAAAGCATTAGTAGATATTTTTTGCCTCCCATTCATTTAAATTGGAGTTTTGGGCAGTAGCCATCAGGATACTTCTCTTTTAATGATAATTTAAAACATCTGCTAGTTAAAAAAAATCTGCCACTGCCTAGCACTGAAATGAGTGGAAGGCAGATTTCAGGCATTTATGAGTCAATTTTTTTGGAGGAAAATCCATGAAACTCTGCTAAAAAATACTCTTTGATGAATCCAGGACATGGTCGTGTCAGTACGAGACCCCATTTTCACCTGTGCTCACTATACCTAAGGAATTACTCCGGTAGATGCAGACACACTTGGGGGAACTTAGTAGTTCACTTGCCTATGAATTAAAAATTTATTGCACTTTGGTGCAAAAATGTTATGTATACTATTCTAGTAAAAGCCCCTACAGCAGCATTTAAGTGGTTTAGAAGTGACTTGGGTAGTGGTAGTCTCCCTGTAATGGGTTAGATTAAATTATCTGTAGTAACTCGCTGTTAACACATTCACTAATACTTTTGTAAAAGAACTAGTTAATTCAAAATAGAGTCAGATTTACACCTAAAGCAAATCTTTCAAATCACTGCTCATTCTTATGCAAAGTCCTTTTGTCCATCATACAATACCAATAATGTAGAAATTCTCTTGGTCTCTTTTCATGTGTGAAGGTTAATTTTCTATGCACATCTGAATTGTACATACTGTAAATACTAGGACATTACAGCTATGTCATTTTCATTTGTGTCTTGAGATTAATCATTTGCAATTGTTGTTTTCAAAATCTCTGCCATGCTGGGCAGCGTTTAGCTGAGCACAGTCTAGCTCAAAGCAGAAAGGGAGAGACTGAAAAATGTTGAAGCTATACTAAAAAAGTAAACACAGAGAGTGAAAAGTGTGCACAGTTCAGAAAAAAGCACATACTGTACTCACTTAATGCAACTCTGGTGCTTTTTAACTTTATTTTTTATTTTAAAAATAAAATGAAAAGAACAATGGGGCAGATTTATCAAGCCCAGCTTTTTGTATGCCGATCTTGATAACCCTTGAGCTGGCAGAAGATGCTCTTAATTTATGACAAAGCATGCCACTGGTGTAGTGTCCCACTGAGAGCACTAAAAAATTATTACATTGGTATACATGTCTCCTGAGTCTTATTTCTGCATGACCATCATGAGCACTCCAACCCCCATAAGGCTCAGAGAGGCTTACAATCATTAGGATGTGTCCCACTACCACCACCACCATCAGGTGGTCTGAAAGCTTCCTCAGCACTGCAACAGCCTAGGAGGAGGACCAGAGGATATGGTCAAGATTCTTGCCAGTGTGATCACTGCAACCACTACTTTTCTTAGTCTCTTGGCCTCCCCAAACAGGTTGCTGCACTGGCCCTAATTTTTGTGAAAATGGAAGTTAAAAAATTGAAACTCATGGTTTATTACCACAAAAGTGGCGTAGCAAATTGATAACTCTCCCCAATAAGTTTTGATATGCAAAAAAATGTTGGAAATTTATCATCTCCCTATGATACTTTTCAGGCAAAAAAACCTCTGTTTTGCAACTTTTTAAATGTTATTTGAAAAGTTAGCACTAATTGTATTTGTATGCCACCCTCACACCACTTTTTTGAAAAAGGGGCCAGTATTATCATCATTTATGCCAGATTTCATGGTGTAAATGATGACCAACATCTACGCCAACTATGAACTGTGCTAAAATTTCAGTCTAGATGCACAGATATCCAGAGAGTGCTATTAATTTCAGTCTCCGCCACCGCATGAAATACCAAGAACAGTGCAGCATAAACTGGACTTGATAAACCTCTCCCATTGTGTTTTTTTTTTGTATGAAAAGAATATTACAATGCAAAAGAATAGACATTACAAAAGAACAGTTTAATGAACAATTATGTTGAAGAAGAAAAGTTTCTTACAGTAAGCTGAGACAATGCTTTTCTGAATCACTTCAATTACCTTTATAAGCAAAAACATATTTGAATCAGATATCATAATCAATGTGCCGGAGTTACATCAAGTTGCATGTATGCAGCATGACATGGGAAAAGCCACCAATCTGTCATCTATTCAACATCCTATCATAAGGGTAAAACAAACCCCTATTAATAGGATATGATATAAAATAGCCAAGTAGCATCAGATGATCACACAATGTTACACGTTATAGAAATGTGCACATAACAACTTGCATTGTCCTGCAGGAGTAAACCAAGCTTGCTCAAGCATCTGTTGCAAACATGTTAGTCAAATATGTGATAAACACGGATGCCTCAAGATATGAGTATTATCGATAATACTATATAAAAAAATAGGGTATGCAACTTATCCCCAACTGTTGTTAATTGTAGTCTTCCAGCTCCTTTCTTCTTCTTGCCCCACTACTTGCACAAGCGATCCTATCCCATCACAACTCCTCTGGTCTCTGTCCCCTACTGTTACAACTCACTTTACTAAAATTTTTAACCTCTCTCTTTCTTCTGGAATCTTTCCCTCCTCCTTCAAACAAGCTGTCATAACCCCACTACTGAAAAAACCCTCCTTCGACCCATCCTGAGCTGCTAACGACCAACCTGTCTCTAATCTCCCCTTCATCTCTAAACTCCTGGAATGCTATCTCTCTGCTAACTCTCTTCTGGACCTCTTACAATCAGGTTTTCGTGCACTACACTCTACAGAAACGGTCCTCACAAAGGTCTCCAACGATCTCTTGACGGCTAAATCTAAAGGGAACTATTCATTACTTATTCTTCTGGATCTCTCAGCAGCATTTGACACTGTAGACCACAAACTCCTCCTCACTATGCTCCATTCTATTGGCCTCAGGGACACCGCCTTCTCTTGGTTTTCTTCCTATCTCTCTGACCACTCATTTAGTGTATCATTCACTGGTGCTATTTCTTCTCCTCTGCCTCTTGCTGTTGGGGTTCCTCAAGGGTTGGTCCTAGATCCCCTCCTCTTCACTCTGTACACAGCCACAGTTGGACAAACCATTCGCAAATTTGGCTTTTAATACCATCTTTATGCAGATGATATCCAACTATATACCTCATCCCGTGACATCACCCCTGCATTACTACAGAACACCAGTTACTGTCTCTTTGCTGTCTCTAACATCATGTCTTCTCTTTATCTGAAATTGAATCTTTCAAAAACTGATCTTCTTGTGTTCCGTCCATCCACTAACTGACCTAACCCTGATATCACCATTTCTGTCTGTGGCCTTACTATTACCCTGAGGCGGCATACCCGCTGTCTGGCGGTTGTATTTGATTCAGATCTCATCTTTAGCCCAAATATTCAGACACTTGCACACTCTTGCCACCTGTACCTTAAAAACATCTCTAGAATTCGCCCTTTTCTCACCGTGGAAACATCAAAAATCCTCATTGTCGCTCTGATTCTCTTTTGTCTTCAGTATTGCAATTCTCTTCTAATTGGGCTTCCTCTTACTAAACTCTCTCCACTACAATCTGTCCTGAATGCAGCCGCCAGACTCATCTTTCTGTCAAAACGGTACACAGAAGCGTCTACCTTGTGTCAGTCGATGTATTGGTTGCCCATCCATCACAGAATACAATATAAAATTATTACACTGACCCACAAATCCATCCATAGCGCTGCGCCCCTCTATATCTCGTCTCTCATTACTGTCTACCGCCCTAACCGTCCTCTCCATTCTGTCAATGACCTTAGACTTGCATCCTCTGTTATCCGAACTTCCCACTCCCATCTCCAAGACTTTTCTCGAGCTACACCGGTGCTCTGGAACGCTTTACCCCAGACAATCCAATTAATGCCCAACTACAGCAGCTTCAAAACTGCCCTAAAATCAAATCTGTTTGGTCAGGCTTATCACGTGACCTGATCACAGTGTAGTGTGCCATGGTGCAGAACAATAACACCTTTTATCTTTCCTCCTCTGTTCTTCAGATCCTGGCCCCTCCATCAAGAAGTTACACTGCACTCCTTGCACTTAGTATATGTTTATTCACAGATACAGGCTGGTGACGGGTTCATACAGCTTCAGTTACACAACCTTTTCTATTAAAAGATGGCTGAACCATAGTAGCAAACAAGCCCTCTGACCTCTTGTGTCCCCCTATCTCCACATAGAATGTAAGCTCTTGCGAGTAGAGCTCTCACTCCTATTGTTTGATATGTTTATTTATTTGTCACACTGTAATGTCTCATATTGTCTGTTCATATGTCCAGTGATTTGTAAAGTGCTACAGAATATGTTGGCACTGTATAAATAAAGTTATTATTACTATTGTTAATATGTGTTAATAACATTTCATAATAAATACAAATGCATCCCCTCATGAATCAAAAGGATATATAACAAACCAGTAATTAGATGAATCATAACATACAATAAATTGTCCCTAAATACAGTGCCTTGCGAAAGTATTCGGCCCCCTTGAACTTTTCAACCTTTTGCCACATTTCAGGCTTCAAACATAAGGATATAAAATTTTAATTTTTTTGGTGAAGAATCAACAACAAGTGGGACACAATCGTGAAGTGGAACAAAATTTATTGGATATTTTAAACTTTTGTAAAAAATAAAAAACTGAAAAGTGGGGTGTGCAAAATTATTCGGCCACCGTAAGTTAATACTTTGTAGCGCCACCTTTTGCTGAGATTACAGCTGCAATTCACTTGGGGTATGTCTCTAGCAGTTTTGCTCATCGAAAGACTGAAATTCTTGCCCATTCTTCCTTGGAAAACAGCTCGAGCTCAGTGAGGTTGGATGGAGAGCGTTTGTGAACAGCAGTTTTGCAACTCTTTCCACAGATTCTCGATTGGATTCAGGTCTGGACTTAGACTTGGCCATTCTAACACCTGGATACGTTTATTTGTGAACCATTCCATTGTAGATTTTGCTTTATGTTTGAGATCATTGTCTTGTTGGAAGATAAATCTCCGTCCCAGTCTCAGGTCTTTTGCAGACTCCAACAGGTTTTCTTCCAGAATGGTCTTGTATTTGGCTCCATCCATCTTCCCATCAATTTTAACCATCTTCCCTGTCCCTGCTGAAGAAAAGCAGGCCCAAACCATGATGCTGCCACCACCATGTTTGACAGTGGGGATGATATGTTCAGGGTGATGAGCTGTGTTGCTTTTACGCCAAACATATCGTTTTGCATAATGGTCAAAAAGTTCGATTTTGGTTTCATCTGACCAGAGCACCTTCTTCCACATGTTTGGTGTGTCTCCCAGGTGGCTTGTGGCAAACTTTAAACGAGACTTTTTATGGATATCTTTGAGAAATGGCTTTCTTCTTGCCACTCTTCCATAAAGGCCAGATTTGTGCAGTGTATGACTGATTGTTGTCCTATGGACTTACTCTCCCACCTCAGCTGTAGATCTCTGCAGTTCATCCAGAGTGATCATGGGCCTCTTGGCTGCATCTCTGATCAGTCTTCTCCTTGTTTGAGATGAAAGTTTAGAGGGAAGGCCGGGTCTTGGTAGATTTGCAGTGGTCTGATACTCCTTCCATTTCAATATGATCGCTTGCACAGTGCCCCTTGGGATGTTTAAAGTTTGGGAAATCTTTTTGTATCCAAATATGGCTTTAAACTTCTCCACAACAGTATCACAGACCTGTCTGGTGTGTTCCTTGGTCTTCATGATGCTCTCTGCGCTTTAATCAGAATCCTGAGACTATCACAGAGCAGGTGCATTTATACGGAGACTTGATTACACACAGCTGGATTATATTTATCATCATCAGTCATTTAGGACAACATTGGATCATTCAGAGATCCTCACTGAATTTTTGGAGTGAGTTTGCTGCACTGAAAGTAAAGGGGCCAAATAATATTGCACGCCCCACTTTTCAGTTTTTTATTTTTTACAAAAGTTTAAAATAACCAATAAATTTCGTTCCACTTCATGACTGTGTCCCAATTGTTGTTGATTCTTCACCAAAAAATTAAAATTTTATATCCTTATGTTTGAAGCCTGAAATGTGGCAAAAGGTTGAAAAGTTCAAGGGGGCCGAATACTTTCGCAAGGCACTGTATATTCCTGAAATGAAGCGGGAGGTATATAGTAATACGCCAGTGATGTCGCATCTGAAATCTTCAAAGATGTCTGATATATTTCATCAAGAATTATATGGTCTTCAGTGTTCCACTATCTGAAATAGGAAATATATTTCATATAATGAGGATTATATGCACAGAGAAATATATATCCTAAATGAAAAACAAATAAAAAATGCACAGTACAAAAAGGCACATACTGTATAGTGAAAAAGCAAGACAAAGGGAAAAAAAAAACCTGTAAAAAGTAATGTGAATTAGTGATGTCAGTGTAAAAAAACAAAAAAACCTAATATATTTATAAAATTATTGTGTAAAACTTTTCATATGGTGTGTTATGTTGTAACAGACTAATAATGTTAAACCACCTAATTTATGATATTATACCTCCCCCTAAAACCCCAATCTGGGAGTTGTAATAATAAAAATAAGGGTAGTTTCCAATCTCTATGAAAAATGCCTTAAAAGGTATATTATGTGAACAATGTGTATAAGCTGTGAAATCAGTGACTAATACAATAATAATATAGCGTGAAAAAAAATTGGATTTTCTTAATATGTTTTTGTAGAATAAAAAATAAAAGAATAACATGTATTTAAGAATTATAAGACTATATAATAAAAATTAATGGTGCCAAGATTACAGACAAAATATTTTCTCCATGCTTACCTAAATTCAAAGTTTTCATCAATACATGGCGATATCCCCAGATCCATAAAGGGAAAGTCTATAATGACTCATGCTCTGTATTCATTATTTGTTATTTGTACCTGTAAAAAGTAAATCCTCATTAATGCCCAAAGGTGTTAGACAATTTAAATTAAAAATATACCTAGACTCCAAATGTAAAAGAGGTGGTACGGGGTCCTCACCCCTGATATTAGTCCAAATGGAGTCCAGACTCACCACTCGCATGCCTTTGTGGTTACCTGCATGATACTCCAAAAAATGTGCTGCAATCGAGGTCAATGCATTGCCTTTCTCCTTGTCCTGTTTGGCCAGACCAATTGTTGACATATGCTTCTGTATTAGTTTATTCAGTTCTTATGTCATCTGTCCTACATATACTTTTGCACAAGGGTAGATGATTCCATATACCACACATCTCGTTTTGCAATTAATATATTTGGACACTATGTATTGTTCATCGTTGATCAGATTAGTGAAACAAGTTGTTGGCTTCATGTAACAACATATATTAAAATCCCCACAGGGATTAACCTCATTCCTCTCCATATTCCTAAAACTCTCAGTCAGGTCTAGGCTATGTTTTTTTAAATCATTGGATTTCGAACAGTTGCGTCTACCCCTATAGAATTGACACTCCGGAATACCAATCTTCGAATGTCCGTTTCCTTCCAGTAAAGCTGTGAGATGATTTTGCCATCCAATTTGGAGTCTAACATCCAGAAAATCCACAGAGATTTCTGAAAATCAAAAGGTTATATGTATGTTCAAGTTATTAAATTTAAGCTCCTCCAAAAAGCTTAGGCAGTCCCCCTTTGATCCAGTCCAAAAAACAAAATGTTATCAATGAATCAATACCAACCTAAAACATGTGAAAATAATGCTGAAGGTTACAGGTGGGATCCCTCCCACCAAACCAAAAAAAGGTTGGCATAGGAGGGGCCCAATGTGCACCCATTGCTGTTCCCAAAATCTGTCTGCAAAAAATGTTATAAAAAACAAAATAATTGTGCATGAAAACAAATTGTAGCAAATCAATGATAAAAAAATACATGTGGTTGCTGATTTATGAGAAAGCACTACCACCTTCTACCACCATCTGTTTACTTATAGCCACAACTGTCATGTTGACATTGCTTTGGCTGTGTTTGCATTAGAGATCTAGAAAGGGGTTTGATAGTTTCTAGGAGCTCTCAGAGTATCATACACAACTTTTTAAAACAATTTGTTTGCACTTCAAATTTGGAACAAACCAGACCGAACCTGAACTTTTGGTCCTAACTGATGAACCTGAACCCAAACTGAATCCTCAATGGTTTGCTGATCTCTAGTGTTAACATAATATTGCACATCATTCCTGAGATTTTGTTTTCAGTTTCTTAAAGAATACTTGTGCTTTCATGAAAAGTTGAAATATGTGAAGGATCTTGCGGGGCAATCTGTTCTATGGCTGTATAAGCCTTCAGCCTTCCTGTTTCCCTATCAGTTTTTCTGCTGCTAGTAGCTGCTGACTGCAGCACAGTTTACATTTCTCCCTGAAACAGGAAGCTTCTAGAATAAGAAGTAGTCGCCCACTTACATTATCCATTAGGACATAATGCAGCTATAAATTCACTGATACAGAAAAGAGAAATCTATGAGCAAATCTATGTGCTTACCATCTATGACATCTGGAGTCCTAGGTTCAAACTCCAAAAAACATGGAGTTTGTATGTTCTCCCTGCGTTAGTGTGGGTTTCCTTTGGGTATTTCGGGTTCCTCACACACTCCATTGACATAGTTATGAAATTTAAATTGTGAGCCCTATATGGGACACTGTTGAGAATATCTGTAAAAAAAACTGTGGAATATAAATCAGCAAAATAAATAAAATAGAAATCAGCAATTTTTTTAAATAAAGTGCATTACATTTTGGTGTAGAATCACATGTTCTATTACATGAGACTAAGTTGTCAGAAAAGCTAGTGACCACTTAAGAGTGGACATATTTGTATTTTCAGGGAATGGTATTTTTTTGGTCTGAGTAGGGAAATAGAAAGACTATTGCAGAATCAAAAATGTATGTTGTAATATATGAATACTTAAAAGGGTTGTCCTGGCAAAAAATAAATTTTTTAAATAGGCTGGGGGAGGTGAAAAGAATGAAAAAAAAAATCATACACACCTTTTCTCTGTGCTCTGGTGTCTGCCTGTGCGGTCTGGTCCTGCCGGTTCGTTGTCTTGACAGCGGAAGTCCCCGTTGCACGTGACCTGTGACCCTGGGTCCCTTTCTGAGGCCAGTCAGCAGCTTCAGCAGAAGGGGACGTCACAGCCGGCAAGGAATTTCACAGCTGAACAGCAGGACCGGACCATGCTAGGAGGACACTGGAACACCGAGAAAAGGTGAGTATGATTTTTTATTTTTTTCACCTCCCCTGGCGCATTTAAAAAATATTATTGCGGCCCAGTTAACCTCTTTAAGTTCAGACTAAATTTTAAATGTTTGCAACTAGACATGTTCTTAGCTACATTTGCCAAATAACAGTATTTTCCTTTTATATGGTGTGTATATAGTGAACTTTTGGACCATTAAAACATATATTTTAAAAGGACTAGGGGTGAACCATACTTGTTATTTTGTATGAAAAGCTAGGTTTATATCAAGTGCCCAGTATTCTGTTCATTAAAAGAATTTCTATTCCCTTTGTTAAGTTTTCTACAAACTTTATATATTTTATTTTAATGGAATTTCAAAAGTCGTGAAATTTTTACACCCATGCTCCATCACTCTGCAGGGGACCCTGCAAAATCCTTTGAAAAAGAGAATATACAGTTAAGAAAGTTCAATAATCCAAGACAAGTCCAAGAATTTCAAAAGACTAGCAAGAAGGAAGCATGAAGAAAGAAACTCAGCCTTCACTAGGTCTTCACATTTCTCTCTTTAGACACTGATGCTTCCCAGCTGGCTTCTTTAACATAATATAAAACCCTTTGAATCTCTTGTGGAGAATGCCCACAGGACAAACTGCAATATTTCATTTTCATAGCTATTCTGTGAGTGTCTCTATTTTAAAGTCATGCACAGCAGATGCCTTGAAAGAATAATTTAAGTATGTGTTCACCTCTTGTATCATGTTCCTTAATTCATTAATTTCATTAATATATGTAAAAAATTAATATACCTGGAGCAAATGATGTATTGTAGCAAACCTTAATTAATCTTGTTTCTTGTATCACTAGAATATCTGGTGCTAGAATATTAAAGGAGCTTTAATACATACATGATACATTGCTAGTGGTCTGACTGCTGGGACCCTCTATGTCACAATACTGAATGTTCCCCAGTGTCTCAAGCAGTGGTGCACATGTTCAGCCAATACTCTATTCGATTATATTAGACTTCTAGGACAGTAACCTCTGTTGGGCCCTTAGAAGTGAATGTAGTGGTGGCGAATCATGTGCACCATAACTTTATTCACATGGGGTTCACAGGAGCACTCTGGGACCCTCATTATTGGGATCACTGGGATCCCAGTAGTTGGACCCTCCATTAGCCCCACAGAAGTAAATAGAGTTGTGGCTGAACTTGTGCACCACCAACCCATTCACATGAGGCACTTGTGGGAACTTTAGGACCCATTATTGATGGCAGTTCCAGCATTGGAGCCCCTAGTGATAAGACACTTATCCCCCATTCTTCTAGATATGGTATGCTCTTAAGTGCTATTAGTGGGAAAATCCCTTTAAGTATTGTGGAAAATCATGTATCTCAATACATCCCATTCTAATAGTTCATAAATGAATGGTTTGATTTTGAGGAGCAGCATAAGGCTGCTATGGGACCCTTAGGAGAGATCAAGTTCAAGTTGGATCCATTCCATTAGTATTAAGTGCCAAAACTATACATGATTCGTATGTACATAGGAATGTCATTGTTGGCAAACAAGGAAGTAGATAAATAGTCAGAGTCATAAAAAGCAGTTGGAGAGGTTAACAAACACTAGGCCCTTCTGTCCTGAGTAGCAAAACCAGATGCCACTGTTAATAAAGTATGTCATTATACAGTAACAAAAATATTTGCTGCAATTTATTGTAGGTTGTATAATTTATGATGATTTTCATGTTGATAATAGAGGGCAAATGTGTGCAACTGCTAATTCACAATGTACAAAATCAGATAAAGCAAAAAATCCAATTCTAAAAGTGTCAACGCTTGAGAAACCAACTCCGAACACTATATTAATAAAATAGAAAAGTACCATAGTATTGATTTATGCTGATACTGATACATTTGCAAGCAAAATATTATCATGAAAGGGTAAAAAATACTCTCTTGATGTAATTTAAAATACTAATCTGACTGGCAATAGTAAAGTCTGCAACAACACTTGAGGCCAGCAATATTAAATCTAAAGTTTACACCATCAATGATTTCTACTGTGAGTCATTTGTAGCCGTATGTCAATGGCAAGTTTTGAGTTACAGTATAAAAAATCATTGCAGCAATGTTTACATTTAAACCTATAAGTACCTGGGTGTGCTCCTCAATAATAAGCTGGACTGGGCAGATCACATGGAGGTCCTGTACAGGAAGGGCCACAGCAGGCTCTACCTGCTTAGGAGACTGAGAGCCTTTGGAGTCTAGGGGGCACTTCTTAGGGCCTTTTTCAACTCAGTAGTGGCATCAGCCATCTTCTTCTGAGTGGCCTGCTGGGGGAGTAGTATATCAACCAGGGACAGAAATAAACTTGACACGCTGATTAGAAAGGCCAGCTCTGTCCTGGGGAGCCCACTGGACCCAGTGCAGGTGGTGGGTGACAGAAGGATACTGTCTGTGGTGAGCTCCATGCAGGAGAATAACTCCTATCCAATGCATGAGACCGTGATAGCGCTGGGCAGTACTGTCAGTGACCGACCACTTCACCCAAAGTGTGAGAAGGAGCGCTATCGGAAGTGACCTACTGTCACTGTAATGCCTCTACCTTGGAGCGTATTGTATTGTATTGTATTTGTACTGCATATCTTTGCTGCTGTAACAAACTGAATTTCGCCATGGTGGGGCTATTAAAGGATTATCTTATCTTATCTTAAACACATTGTCAGATAAACCTTATTCAACCAGAATATTTTACACAGAATAAGAGATTAAGAATATTATCTTGTATAAACGGGTTTAAGAAATCATAATGCGGTGAATATAAGGACAAATAACTATGTAACATTAATTGTCCTTCCCCCATCTCATGGTGGGCAGTTCTGAAGATTTGAGCCAAAGATTAAAGGTGCCCATACAAATTGGATGAACGTTGGCTGCACCAGACAACTTCAGTGTTGACTGGATAACCATCTAATATGTATGGAGTTGTCCCAACTGTCCTCCCAAGACAGATGTCAGAGATAAGTCATTCCCAAAGCTTTTGACTAGCAGTGACTAACTTACTTGTCATAGTTGTAAATATATGCATGCTTGGCTGGGACATGTGTGGACTGTGCTGAGATGTGATATTTGCTAAATTTGCAACCTGAGTGAGAGTTAAGTGCAAGATTGAGTGAGTGGAATTAGGTTGAAGGGGTTGTCCAGGATAACCATTTTTTTGCACAGAAGCCGGGGAAGGTGGAAAGAAGAAAAAAAAACCTTACTCACCTGTCCCTGGTGTTCCGGTGTCTTCCACTGCGGTCCGGCCCTGCTGCTACGGGTTCTTGCTTTGACAGAAGTCCCCGCCGCATGTGACCGATGAGGCCATTCAGGGGCCTAAGGAAAGGATACAGGACATCACAGGTGACGTATGCGAGTGACGTCCCGGTTCCTTTACTTAGGTTGCTGAGGTCGCTGTTTGGCCCAAGCAAGAAAAACTTAATTAGACAATTTTGTTGTCTAATGTATCATGAGTTCATTTTTGGTATGAGAATAACATTATTCAATGCTAACAATTGCAGAGCAATAGGAAATATAGTTTCAGCCAAGGAAAATGTATATAGTTTGCATTTATATGAATTACTTTGTCAAAAGAGAGAAAACAAAGAAGGCTCATTATTATTTTATCTAGGCTCAAATTATTGAAAGTAAGGGTGTAGCTATAGTTGGTGCCCTCTGGCTATGGTACAAAGCATCTTAGGCTCTATTACAGATTTTGCACTGGGGCACAGGAGCTTGGACATTTGTAGCATTTTGCAGAAGACACATTATTTCTGTTGTCTTGCGACACATGTAACATCGACTATATTTTGCTAAAAAAGTAGGAAGTATATCAAAAGGGGAAGGAAATGTATTTCAACAAAACATTTTCCATGTCAGTGTTGGGAAACTATACAGCAGCTGTTTATTTTTATCTATGTAATTATTTTTGAGTTTATTTAAATTCAATTAATTTACATTGTATGATCATTAGACACTACTTTGAAATATAGTTTGTTTATCTGTAATTGTAAAGATGCCACATCCATCACTTGTTCCATGAGGCTTCAGACACACTTAGATTATACCCAAAATTTATACCCTTAAAAAAACAAAAGTAAAAAGCTACTACTGCATGACTTTTTTTTCTGGCATTTTTTTTTGTTGTTCAATTTTTTGTGCACACAGCTTTTCAGGTATTTTCTCTGGCACTTTTTTTCTGTAAATAAGTCTATAGGAAAACACCAGAAAAAAAGATTCCAGCAACTTAGAACTTGCTGCTCTTTGAAGCAAACACCAGAGAGCCAAAAAAAAATTACAAAATTTGAAAAAAAAAGTCAAGAGGAAAAAGCATTGTATGGAGGGCTTGATAAATTAATGTATTCATAAAGTAATATTGACTAGCCTTTAACATCTGGACGTGGTGTTTTGTGATCAGCCTTAATGTAATCAGACAAGTCGCGTGGATAACTAACTAGTGTGGACAGATCACATATACAGTCAATGTACAGTACAAGATGAGAGCGATAAAGTTCATATTGATAGTAATAACATTGAATATATATCATATCCATAAATATGATCACATAGCTATCATAACCCCATTTGGTTTATTCACACAAACTGGAAATTAAAGTTTCCATCTTTTAAAGTAATGGAATAATGCTAGAATATGTCATTACTTTATGATTAGTAGGGGTTGGACCTCAAGGGCCCCACCAATCCTGGAAATAAAGGGACCACAGCTCAAATTAATAGGACTCTGCTGATGTTCTATTGCTGCATTGTATAGCAATATACAAACAGTTTATATTATGGGAATCACTCTTGAACTTTACTTTTGTGGAAAATGTAAGGAAGCTTATAAGAAACAGGGCAAGGAGCCATCTGCTTCAGGTTCTGTGCACTATATAGCAGAGGAACCAGACAAAAACCCAAACAGTTGATCCATGTGTTGGCTCCCCATTGATTAGATATTTATGGCCTATACTAAGGCTAAACCATAAAAAAATCCCCGGCAACCCATTTAAGTGGTCAGATTTAAAAGGCTTTTCTAGGAGTAAAAAAAAAAAAAATTAAAGGGAACCTGTCATCATGAAAATGCAGGCTAACCTGCAGGCATCATGATATTTAGCAGGGGGAGCTAAGCACATTGATATACAGTTTTGTTGGAAAAGATTCAGCATAACCTGTCATTTATTCAATTTTTTCTCTGTTGGGACGCCCCCCCCTTTCTATGCTTAGACGGAGTAATTGAGTCCAGTGGGTGGTCCTATGATTCACAGCTATCTCTGTATGCACAGTCAGTGTTAGGACCCACTGGAATTCAAGAATCTGCCTGAAGATAAGTCCTGACATTTCTTTTTTTCCGCTAGCTGAAAAGATCAGCTAGAGGAAAAAATCGTGGCGTTTTACAGTCAGAGCAAAGTGAATGGGATTCTAGTGAATCCCATGCCCACTTTGCGGCCAAAACCGCGCTGCAGAACACGGCGATTTCCAAAACCGGAGCGGTTTTGGACATCGCAGCCTGTCATTTATACCAACGGAAATGCCGGCGGTTTCCCCATAGGTATAATTGAAACAGAAAGTCCGCAGAGGAAACCTCTGCGAACTTTCTGTCTAAAGCGCTGTGGGAAGAACCGCGATGTGTTCCCGCCGCGGTTTTTGTTGGAGCGCTTTTTGCTGCGGGATGACACGTGGGGCCTTAGCCTGAGAGGCGTTTTCTGAGATGGATTCTTCCTCAAAAACTCCTATAAAATAAGGCTGCATTAGATGGAACAAAAAAGAAATTACCCAAGCTGCAAATACCCCTCCAGTGATGATGCTGTCCCCCAGCAGGGGTAATGTCTTTTTGTTCCATCTACTGCAGCCTTCTTTGAATATATAGGCACTGCTTCTTTTGTATAGTTGTTTCAGTGGGCTTATTTTTTGTATGACTTTCATTGGCATTTAATTATTTATATTATATGTAGTTATATTGTATTATAGCCTTTTTGTAGCCCTTAATATTTTTTTAGTCTGCAGCATCTATGTTATTATGTCTATATTATATTGTACATTGCCCTTTAATATTTCTACGATTGTATAACAGAGATATAGTGATATTACATTTCCCCCTGGGATACACCTTTGTCCAATGTGTTTCACTCCCTATTTTTTGTATGTACATTTTTTGAATATAATTCAATAAATATGTTTTATATTTTTGGCATCTAGTCTCAGTTGTGCTTTTATAGGTGTTTATATATTTGTCTGAGCACCATTTGATTTGCGATATTATATATCTATACTTTATTTATTATTATTCTATGCGTTGTAGTTGGAATTCAGGTGTATAGACATTTTTGGTTACCTACTTTGGTTTCATGAGGACAATAATAGTCTGCAGCTGTGATATGGTATGGTGCATGTCCACAGAAGCTTCAAAGCTGAAGTGGCAAAGGATTGTATGGATTAGTACTTTCATCTTTATTTCAGTTTCAAAGGACTTCATTTAGGGTTTAGAACAAGGGAAAACGTGGCACATTCTGCCACCAAGTAACCACACAGGGGATATCAGTAGAAGACATTATACAGCAATTACAATGACAAGGTAGAATAAAATAAATTAAGACTGAAGCCCCAAGTTGTGGAAATGCAGCGTTTTTTGTTGCAGATTTTTCTGCGTTTTTTTGAGCCAAAGTCAAGAGTGGATTTAACAAAAGGGAAACATCTAAGTGCTTCCTTTAAATTTTCCATTCCTTTTTAAGCTACTCCTGACTTTGGTTCAAAAACACACAGCAAAATCTGCAACAAAAAACACTGTGTTTCCGCAATGTGTTTCCGCAATGTGGGGCCTTAGCCTAAAAAAGGATGCACACACAAAAAAGGGTGGGGTTTCCATTGCAGACCTCATGTACATGTAATTATAACAATGCTTTGTGTGATAGTAGAAAAAAAACTTCTTGGCAAGACAAAATTCTATAGGTTCTGGGTCTTCTAGATATCCGATCCATGGGTCCCAAATTGTGTGGAATGCTGACATGGTGTCATAATCTTATGTCATCACCTGATTAATCCTAGCTTTAACCACTTCTTAATGTGCGCCGTACTATTACGTCACGCTGCGCGTATAGACAGTGCTCAGCTCTGTGATAGTACGGTGCTTTCATGCTGCAAACAAAGGACCTGTGCCTGTGGCATGATTTCTGTGTCTCAGCTACACTACACAGCCGAGATCTGGGACTAGCCACTGGATTCAGAAAATATTCACACTCTGGCGGTTTAAGACCTCATATGTCGTGATCAATAGCAATTACAACATCTGGGTGGCTTGGAGGCAAGATGGCCCTCCTCTACCCCTCAGATCCTCCGCGATAGGGAGATGGGGGATAGGGAGCCTATGTGTGATGAACTGCAATACAATGTTTTGCATTACATTGCACTGGAAATCAGCAGATCTCAGGTTCCTGGGGGTTCCTGTGGGACAGGAAAAAAGTAAAAAAAATAAATAAATAAAAGTTGAAAATAAAGTATAATAAAGAATAAAAAGCTAAAAAAAAAAATAACTTTTAGTAAAAAACACAAAGTAAACAAAATAAAGTAAACAAACATGTTAGGTATCTCTATGTGCATCAGAAAGCTATTCTAGCAAAATCTGCCCTTCAAAAGTCAAATAGCGCTCTTTCTCCGTATTCAGGAGAAATTGTGTAACGAACTGTGGGGTGCTTTTTCTCCTTTAACCCCTTAATGACCGGGCCATTTTTTGTTTTTGCATTTTCGATTTTCCCTCCTCACATTCCAAGAGCCATAACTTTTTCATTTTTCAGTTCACAGAGTCACATGATGGCTTATTGTTTGCAAAACAAATTATACTTTGTAATGTCACTATTCAATATGCTGTGCAATGTACTGGGAAGCTGGAAAAAAATTCTGAATGAGGTGCAATTGGAGAAAAACTGCATTTGCGCCAAATTCATATGGGTTTAATTTTTACAGCATTCACTGTGTGGTAAAAATGACATGGTACCTGTATTCTGCGGGTCAGTATGAACACGGCGATACCAAATTTATATAGTATTTGTAATGTTTTGATACCTAGTAAAAAATTAAAAACTTTGCTAAATAGAAAAAAAAATTTGCACCGCCATATTGTGTCACCTGTAACTTTTTCATATTTACATGTATGGAGCTGGGTAAGGCGTCTTTTTATGCGGGACAACCTGACGTTTTTATTGATACCATTTGGGGAAAGATCTGATGGTTTGATCACTTTTTATTAAATTTTTTATAGGAGGCAAAGTGTTGAAAAAAACGCTATTTGGCCATTTTGATTTTTTTTCCCAGCTACTCCGTTCACCGTATGGGATAAATATTTTAATATTTTAATAGTTCGAGCATTTTGGAGCGCAGGGATACCTAAAGTGTTTATGCTTACTTTTGTTTATTTACTTTTATATCTCATCTAGGGAAAGAGGGGGTGATTTGAACTTTTGTGTTTTTTAAATTTTTTCATACTTTTAAAAACTTTTTTTTTTTCAACTTTTACTTGTATGATCAGACTCCCTAGGGACCTTGAAACCTAGGGAGTCTCATCGATCATACTATTCACTGCGATACTACTGTATCGCAGTGAATAGCAAAATGCCTTCACTGCTATTAGACGATGCCTCTGGTATCATGTAATAGGTCTAATGTAATGACAGGACTGGGAGCCCTGGGAGGCCTAGTCGCCGCCCTCCGATGACGTTCTGGAGGGCGGCGATCGGAGAAAACTGGCGGCGCCCGTGGCGGCTGCGCAATTTAGATGCCGCGGTCAAACGGGCCTTTGACCGCGACATCTAAAGGGTTAACAGCCGCAATCGGTGCAGGCACCGATCACTGCTGTTAGCGGCGGGTCCTGGCTGCATTATACAGCTGGCACCCGCCATGTATGGAGAGCGCTCAGCTCCTGAGCGCTCTCCATACATCGTCATGCGACTCAGGATGTAATATTACGCCCTGAGTCGTTAAGGGGTTAAGCCTTTGTGAAAATGAAAAATTTGGGGCCAAATGAACAGTTTATTGGAGTTACATTTTCTTCTTTAACCACTTGTGAATGTGTAAATTTTAGGGTTGAATAAATACACTGTTGAAAAAAAAAAAATGAAATGTCTAAATTCCACCTCCATATTAATGGAGGCACCGATTCACAAGGAGAACACATCATTGGATTAAAGTAACCTTATCCTATTTATCTGCAGGGTTGATATGCTGGGTTCGGGTGACAGATTCCATTTATGATGTCAGATGAAGTGGACTATGGTGTATGTAATGTGAATGCACATACGGAGGTAGAACATTTAGGCCAGGGCCCCACGTAGCGTAAATGTTGCAGAGTTTTACAGTACCCACAAAGTGGCTGGGATTCTAGCAAATCCCTTACACACATTGCAGGAAAATACGTACAGTGAAAATGCTGCGATTTCCAAAACAGTCACATTTTGTAAATCACAGCATGTCAATTACACCTACGGAAACACTGGCGTTTTCCTTTTAGCTATAAATGAAGCAGAAAGTCTGCAGAGGTAAACTCTGCAGACTTTCTGTGAAAAGCGATGTGGGAAAAACCATGGTGGGTTTCCGCTACCGTTTTTCCTGCAGCGCTTTTTGGCTGCAGCTCGCAACGTGGGGCCTTAGCCTTAGACTGGAATCTCCAGTGAGTAAGCTACTAAGAATCTGTTTACATATGCATCAACGGCTCGACTTGGAGCTTTTTGATGCAGATTCCACTCCTTTATAAGTCAGTGGGACTAGCTGAATCGCTGTCATTTTTGGTTTTCTGTTACTGTGGTGAAACAGAAAACTAGAAAAGATTAACACAAATTTGAAACCAAGCAAATAAACTGTATGTACTGCAATATTTTATATGCTAGCTATTGTAGCATTATTGAATCAAAATTATCCTAATGCCCAATAATAATTCCTCCAATTTCCCCTAGTCACTTGTGTAGAACTGCTGTCCATAGTAATCAGATTCAAAGGAAGTAACAATGAACCACCCAGTTATTTGATTCTTCCTATGTAGGTGATTTGTCTTTATAGTAGGTGATGAAAAATGAGATCTTTGTCCTGCAGCTTGAGTTTCTTATTGAATATTTGCATTCTAAACAAAGATATAGTAACTCAGTTTCCTTTCATTTACTATGTAAATTGATTTGAACCATTAAATGTATTACATTTAGTTTGAACCATTCCATTATTTAAGTCTGACATGTTTGCCAGAAATGATCAGCAAGCCATAAATAATTTGTTTGTATCCGTATGGAATTATTCTTATAATAATTAGAGATGAGCGAATTTCTCAAAAGTTCAATTCAGCACTTCTATTAGAAGTTCCAAAAAAATTAGCTTCGATCCAAATTACTTTGTGGCGAATATTGCTAAAAAACAGCTATTTCCTAGCTTCAGAGAGCCTGTATAGTGGTGTAGAACACTGTGCCTTGCAGTAACACGCATAGGGAGCCTACTGTGGTAGTCAAACAATACTGTGAGTCCGAATGACACGCACATAACAAGCATCGCTCTTAGAATCGATGCACACTTCACTTATTTGGATAGTTACGGGGCCAAAACTGACCATCTAACTCAAGTGTGAACCCAGCCTTACAGGTCCCTGTTAGTGCCAGGTAGAAAGAACCGTGCAGAGACCCAAAATCCTACTGTAGAGTGAAAGAGCACACTCCTTTTACACCGTCATCTCTCGATTCCACATATATGTCTACAGAGTGGCAGGGCGACATAATGTGGAGGTGGCAGCAGCATGAGGAGGCCATACAGTGACCCTGTGGCAGCGGCATTAGGAGGACATACAGTGACCCAGTTCCTCCCCTGTGTGACTTTGTTCGCCCAGGCAAACAGTGTGACACCGTTGTGCCCTACACATGTGGTATGCTGGAGGAGCACTGTGAATTGTCCCTGCAGTGGAAGCTCAGAAAACAGTGGAGGATGAGGTGGACATTGTTGCAGGACCAACGGCGTGAGAACATGGAGGTGGAAGTGGTGCCACCTGGCCAAGTTGCTGGTGACAAGGCGACAATGTGAGGAGGCCATACAGTGACGCAGTGGCTGTGGCACGAGGAGAACATACAGTGACCCAGTTCCTCCCCTGTGTGACTTTGTTCGCCCAGGAAAACGAGGTGTAGAACAGTGTGACACCGTTGTGCCCTTGTCATGTGGTATGCTGGAGGAGCACTGTGAATTGTCCCTGAAGTGGAGGCTAAGGAAACCGTGGAGGATGAGGTGGACATTGTTGCAGGACCAACGGTGTCAGAAGGTGGAAGAAGAAGTGGCAAGTGGCAGCAACATGAGGAGGCCATACAGTGACCCAGTGGCAGCGGCATGAGGAGGTCATACAGTGACCCGGTGACAGAGGCATGAGGAGGGCATACAGTGACCCAGTGGAAACAGCTTGAGGAGGGCATACAGTGACCCAGTGGCAGCGGCATGAGGAGTACACAGAATTACCCAGTGGAAATGGCATGAGGAGGCCATACAGTGACCCGGTGGCAGCAGCATGAGGAGGCCATACAGTGACCCAGTGACATTGTGGAGGTGTGAGCAGCCTTAGTAGGCCATACTGTGACCTGGTAAGAGAGTGAGGAGGTGTCAGCAGCCTTAGTAGGCCATACAGTGACCTGGTAAAAGAGTGGTGGTGTCAGCAGCCTTAGTAGGCCATACAGTGACCCAGTGGCAGAGTGAGGAGGTGGCAGCAGTATGAGGAGGCCATACAGTCACCCATTGGCAGAGGCAGAGGTGGCAGCAGTGTGAGGAGGCCATACAGTCACCCAGTGGCATAGTGCAGAGGTGGCAGCAGAGTGAGCAGGCCACAGAGTGGCAAGGTGATATAATGTGTAGGTAGCAACAGCCTTAGGAGGCCATACAGTGACCCAGTGGCAGAGTGAGGAGGTGGCAGCAGTGTGAGGAGGCCATACAGTCACCCAGTGGCAGATTGTGGAGGTGGCAGCAGCATGAGTAGGTCACAGAGTGGCAAGGTGATATAATGTGTAGGTAGCAACAGTGTTAGGAGGCCACACAGTGAACCAGTGGCAGAGAGTGGTGAGGCAGCATGGATCATTTAATCTGCTGCATCAGGCATTGGTGGGTGAAAGTCCTGGCTGATCCATGCCTGATTCCTCTTCACAAAGGTCAGTCTCTCCAAATTTTGGGTGGACAGGCGTGTTCTCCTTGGGGTAACTATGGCCCCCGCTGCACTAAACACCCGCTCTGATGCTACACTACTGGCCGGACAGGACAGCTTTTCCAGGGCAAACTCGGCCAGTTGAGCCACAAATCCAGTATGGCTGCCCAGTAGTCTAGCGGATCTTCCATGACGGGTGGCAGGGTGCACTCTAAGTATGCCACCACCTGTTGGTTCAACTTCTGTGGCTGAAGAAACCTGCTCATCAGTGACTCTAGGCTCAGGCTGCTGCTGATGGAGCCGATATTGCTCCTGCCACCCCCACTCCCTTCCACAGCTGCCATGCCATGCAAGTTGAGCGCTCAGGGCCCCCCGGTCGGACATGCAAGAGGATGGACGATAGCACAAGTAGGCAGTGGTCAACTTGCTACATAGCATGTCTCTATAGTAGTTCAGTTTGTCCTCCCTCTCAGTGGGTGTAAAAAAGATCCACTTTTTTCCCCGGTAGCGAGGGTCTAACATGGTGGAGAGCCAGTAGTCATCCCTCTGCCGAATGGTGACAATTCAGCTGTCACTGCACAAGGAAGTCAGCATGCATCGGGCCATTTGCGCAAGTGACTCTGAGGGACTCCCTGCATCCATCTCCACTGCATACTGCCATGGTGTGTCTGGGTCATCTGCCTCATCCTCCTCATCTCCCTCTGGCTGTTCTGGTTGCTCCTGCTCCTCCTCTCCACCAATTTGACTACACATTGTTTGTGCTCTAATGTCCTCCTCATCCTCCTCCTCCTCCAGTTCAGCCCCCACAGGGTTCATGTGGCCTTGAGATGTAGACGCCACATCTCCAGTCCCCTGACCAACCAGATTGATAAGCATCTTTTCCAGGATGTGAATCAGTGGAATGACGTTGTTCATCTCATAGACCTGGCGACTGACTAACAAAGTGGCCTCCTCAAAGGGAACTAACAAATGGCAGGTGTCACACATGAGCTGCCACTAGCTAACGTTATACAGGGGAGTACCTCTGTCCGCTTGGATCATCAAGAAATCGTTTATGGCTTTTCTCAGTTCATAGAGTCGATTCTACATATGGAGGGTTGAATTCCAATGGGTGGAAACATCTCAGATCAGCCTATGTTGTGGGAGGATGTTCTGCCGCTGCAGCTCAAGGAGGGTGTGATTGGCGGTGTACGAGTGGCTGAAGTGCATGCAAAGTTTCCTTGCCATTTTTAGGATGTCTTGCAGATGGGTGGAACACTTAAGGAAACGCTTGACAACCAGATTGAACACGTGTGCCATGCAGGGCGCATGGCTCAGCCCTCTTTGACGCAGGACCGACACCATGTTCTTCCCGCTTTTCGGTCATCATTGTTCCGATTTTAAGTTCTCTTGGAGAAAGCCAGGATTCGATTTATTGATTGAGGACATTGAACAGTTCCTCCCCTGTGTGACTTCGTTCGCCCAGGCAAACGAGGTGTAGAACAGCGTGACACTGCTGTTCCCTGCACATGTGGTATGCTGGAGGAGCACTGGGAATTGTTCCTGCAGTGGAGGCTGAGGAGACAGTGGAGGATGAGGTGGACATTGTTGCAGGCCCAACGGCGTGAGAACTTGGAGGCAGAAGCTGCGTCACCTGTCCAAGTTGCTGATGTGTCTGGGCAGGCACCACATTAACCTAGTGGGCCGTAAATGACATATATTGTCCTTGACCGTAGTTACAGCTTTACACGTCGGCGCTGCTGTGCACTTTGGCAGACACTGACAGGCTCAAGGACTGGCCCACCATCTCTTCTACATATTTGTGCATGGCTGGTAGTGCTTTCTTGGCAAAGAAATGACAGCTTGGGACTCTCCACCTCAGCTCGGCGCAAGCCATCAGTTCTCCGAAAGGTGCAGAGTCCACCAAGTGGAAAGGGAATGACTGCAGCATCAGCAACTTGGACAGGAGCACATTCAGCTTGTGCACTGTTGGATGATTGCATGCATACTGTTGTCTCTTAGATATAAATTCTGCGATCGATTGCTGATGCAATGACTGACTAGGAGGAGTAGGAGGAGCAGGAGCATCATGACCAGCAGATGATGGGAAGGACGCACAGCTTCCTTCAGCTGAGGTGGTGGAGCCTTGACTGCCTAAAATGGGGTGTGTGCCACTGGGTGCTGCAGTGGTTGCTGCAGCAATCTGGACCACCACATTGGAGCCACAGGTCTCCCAGGCCACTTTATGGTGACACTGCATATGTTGGCGCAGGAGTGTGGTGCCAACATTGGCACCCTGGCCACGCTTCACCTTCTGCCAACAGATTGAACATATGGCCATGTTCCCCTTCCCCCGGCGGCTTTACAAAAAACTGCCACACCGCCGAGTAGGTGATTTTACTCCCAACACTTCGCAATAACTGACTGCTACCGCCACTGCCTCCGTGAACCCCTGCACCACTGCTTTCCGGGCAGGTAGGCTGCTGCGAAGCAGGTGGTCTACCTCGGGCACGTTTAGCTCCCGACCTCACACTGCTCCCACCCTGCTGACTCCCTCGCTGCCTCATGCGCAAGCTGCAACCCTCTTCTCCTGATGATGATGAGGCCCCTTTGTCACCTGGCTCCCAATTGCGATTGGCTACATCGTCATCCACTACTGTCTGCAGGTCACTGATGTCCTCCTCAAAACCAGCTTTCATGCCAGTCTCCTCATCACTACTTGCCCGCCTACCGCAGGAAGCGGCGGATGTCTCCTCCACATCTTGACTGAGCAGTAGCTGCTGACTGTCCTCTAGTACCTCCTCTTCACTGTACAGTGGATCTGAGCCCACAGCATAGAGTAGTTCTCTAGCTGAGGGAACAGAAAAGGACAGAGGCAGGTTGAGGACAGGTGAGGGCACCCACCTCACCTGTTGAACCCACCAACTCTTGGCTGGGGGTGTCTGATGTGACTTGGGATGAAATGGATGACCGAGTTAACCAATCTACAACCATTGGGTTGCTGGTCAAGACACGACCACTACTTGGCACTGGGAGCTCAGGCCTCTGTAACTGACCCCTGCTGTGACCTGTGCCTGCACCAGAAACATTTAGGCCTTTGGCCCTCCCCTGTGCATGGCCTCTCGCTTCTCTATCTGACATACTGTTCAATGAAAAAACTTAATTGTAAAGGGAAAAAAGGCCTGTTACTATCTACTTTGAAGAGAACAGCAAATATGCCCCTTATTTCTTCACCCACTAATGAACACCAATAAAAAAAAGTGTGATTTGTAGCTCAGAATTATTTAATTATTGACAATACTATTTATAAATGGCCTGCAACTTTATACTGGTAACAAAATGGCGAATATGGTCCTTTTTATGTGTTTTGACACTAATAAACACCTTTAAATAAGTGATAACTGCTAAGAATTATTGAATTAATATTGACAATACTGTATTGAAAAATGGCCTGCAACTTTATACTGGTAACAAAATGGCGAATATGGTCATTTTTATGTGTTTTGACACTAATAAACACCTTTAAATAAGTGATAACCGCTAAGAATTATTTAATTATTGAATTTTTATAGATGATACTGTTTTAAAATATTGCCTGCAACTTTATACTGGTAACAAAATGGCGAATATGGTCCTTTTTATGTGTTTTGACACTAATAAAGACCTTTAAATAAGTGATAACCGCTAAGAATTTTTGAATTATTGAATTTTTATTGGCAATACTGTTTTTAAATATTACCTGCAACTTTATACTGGTAACAAAATGGCAAATATGGTCGTTATATCTTTCCCCACGTTAAAGGCCTTTATAACAGATAAGTGCAAATATTATTGGATGATAATTCAGTTTTCTTTGGCACAATAGTACTGAATAATGTTATGCCTTGTAAGAACAGTGAATAAGCCCCTTATAATAAAGGCCTTTAAAAAGGCTTCTTTTACAGATGCGTGCAGATGTTAGTGTATGATATTTAACTTTTTTTTGCTGTACTGCACTGCAAAAGGCTTGTTGAGTTCCACCTTGATGATACAGATATGAGTAATGAGCAGCAGTATAATGGCAGTGAGTGCTGCAATGTGAATTATTCTGCAAATTCTTGCTGTAAATGAGCCTGCAACCGCCCCAAATTCTTCTCTCAATTCCTCCCTGCTTTCCCTACAGTTCTAAGGCTCAGCCTCTTTGCCTGAACTTCTATATGTTTTCTAAGTCTTTCCCTAGCTCCTGCCATTGTCTGTCCCTACAGTAAGAGCAATGTGGAATGACTGTACCTAAAATGACCGAGGGTTTTTATAGGGCTATGACATCACAGGTCCTGCTGGCTGCTGATTAGCTGCACATTTGGCATTGTAAGTGATCCCGTTCTCCCAGAGTCCCTTTCCCATTGTCCTAACATGTGCGGTGGCCATTTTAAAACATTTTTTTTAAAAATGCGATTCGATGCATCGAAGCTTGAGGAAATCCGGAATCGTGGCGAATCGAAGATTTCCTGAAATTCGTATCGAATTCCACTTCTGCAGAATTGATTCGCTCATCTCTAATAACAATCACTAAACAATTTTCCCAAATTGATAAATGTACATTAGATGTGTAAAACCTGAAGTAAAAATACAATGGGGGAATTAATATTTGCATCTTTTTTTGCCCCTTTTTAGATGATTGTGCCTTTCTTCTAAAGTGTATTCCCACGCATCTATTTTACTATAAGGCTAAGGCCCCATGTAGCAGGCCACAGCGAAAAAGCGATAGGGGAAAAACCGCAATGCGTTTCTACAGCACTTTTCTGCTTCAATTATACCTATAGGGAAAACGCCGGAGTTTCCGTAGGTATAATTGACATGCTGCAATTTACAAAAATGCAACGGTTTTGGTAATCGCAGCATTTCCTCTGCACGTATTTTTCTGCAATGTGTGGATGGGATTTGCAAGAATCCCATCCATTTTGCATGGACTGTAAAATGCCGCTGTTTTTGCCCTGGCGTTTCTGCTACGCCCGAACCACAGCACCCAGGGGCCCCGGCCTAAAGGTGTAAGTGCATAAAATTGTGCAAATTCACCTAAAGGAAATTGTGAATCCACTGCTGTCAGATTATTTGTTTTTTATGCTGCCCATGTACTGGCAACCAGTTGCTCCTTTTTTGTGCCTTTTTAAAAAGTGAATAATAAAATGTTACTACAGATAAACCATGACCACTTTCCTTGACAAAAAGTGACAAGTTTTATGTAAATCTTTCAAAATAGGTGCAAACACATTATACAGTGGGGAAAAAAAGTATTTAGTCAGCCACCAATTGTGCAAGTTCTCCCACTTAAAAAGATGAGGCCGGCCTGTAATTGACATCATAGGTAGACTTCAACTATGTGAGACAAAATGAGAAAACATATCTAGAAAATTACATTGTCTGATTTTTTAAGAATTTATTTGCAAATTATGGTGGAAAATAAGTATTTGGTCACCTACAAACAAGCAAGATTTCTGACTCTCACAGACTTCTTCTTTAAGAGGTTCCTCTGTCCTCTACTCATTACCTGTAGTAATGGCACCTGTTTTAAATTGTTATTGGTATAAAAGACACCTGTCCACAACCTCAAACAGTCACACTACAAACTCCACTATGGTGAAGACCAAAGAGCCGTGGAAGGACACCAGAAACAAAATTGTAGACCTTCACCAGGCTGGGAAGACTGAATCTGCAATAGGCAAGCAGCTTGGTGTGAAGAAATCAACGGTGGGAGCAATAATTAGAAAATGGAAGACATACAAGACCACTGATAATCTCCCTCGATCAGGGGCTCCACGCAAGATCTCACCCCGCGGGTTCAAAATGATCACAAGAACGGTGAGCAAAAATCCCAGAACCACAAGGGGGGACTTAGTGAATGACCTGCAGAAATCTGGGACTAACGTTACAAAGGCTACCGTCAGTAACACACTACGCCGCCAGGGACTCAGATCCTGCAGTGCCAGACGTGTCCCCCTGCTTAAGCCAGTACATATCCGGGTCCATCTGAAGTTTGCTAGAGAGCATTTGGATGTTCCAGAAGAGTATTGGGAGAATGTTATATGGTCAGATGAAACCAAAGTAGAACTGTTTGGTAGAAACACAACTCGTCGTGTTTGGAGGAGAGTGAATGCTGAGTTGCAGCCAAAGAACACCATACCTATTGTGAAGCATGGGGGTGGCAACATCATGCTTTGGGGCTGTTTCTCCGCAAAGGGACCAGGACGACTGATCCGTGTGCATGAAAGAATGAATGGGGCCAAGTATCATGAGATTTTGAGTACAAACCTCCTTCCATCAGCAAGGGCATTGAAGATGAAACGTGGCTGGGTCTTTCAGCATGACAATGATCCCAAGCACACCGCCAGGGCAATGAAGGAGTGGCTTCGTGAGAAGCATTTCAAGGTCCTGGAGTGGCCTAGCCAGTCTCCAGATCTCAACCCCATAGAAAGCCTTTGGAGGGGGTTGAAAGTCCGTGTTGCCCAGCGACAGCCCCAAAACATCCCTGCTCTAGAGGAGATCTGCATGGAGGAATAGGCCAACATACCAGCAACAGTGTGTGCCAACCTTGTGAAGACTTTCAGAAAACGTTTGACCTCTATCATTGCCAACAAAGGATATATAACAAAGTATTGAGATGAACTTTTGTTATTGACCAAATACTTATTTTCCACCATAATTTGCAAATAAATGCTTAAAAAATCAGACAATGTGATTTTCTGGATTTGTTTTCTCATTTTGTCTCTCATAGTTGAGGTCTACCTATGATGTCAATTACAGGCCTCTCTCATCTTTTTAAGTGGGAGAACTTGCACAATTGGTGGCTGACTAAATACATTTTTCCCCACTGTAAATCTTGTGCACAAAGCATAAAACCTAAAAAAGGAGCAATATTATAAGAAAATAATGCAAGAGACTTCAAAAATGCCCTAATGAATTATGAGCATTAAAAGTCATTTTTTTCCCTGCTGCAGAGGCTTAAAATAACAAAATATGTCACCTATTTATTAGGCTAGGGATCCAGTAGAAAGTCTTTATTTGGGTCCCTGGTCTCTGACATTTAGCCTGCATATGAGATATTCCGTTTATCAGCGGTGAGCTGTGATGTGCCTTTCAAACTCCTTATCTTCTATATCTATACATTCAGGAGTGGACTGGCCATATACTTTACCAGGAAGATTTACCTAGGCTGCTCCTTTTCATCACAGATTGGGTCTTCTGGCATGCCTTTCAACCCTATATATAAATCATGCTTATGATTCATACTTTCTCCAAAGTCTCTTCTGTGAAGAGTTAATTTTAGGTTAGTATCAATCATGGCAAGGACTTTACTGTCTAAGCCCAGTGACTACCAATGACTTTCTGCAGAATTAACCACCCTCCATGACCTTTGAGTGGAACACAGCACCTTCATTCCTCATGTAGATGCACTTTAGACATCTCAACTTCTCAAGATCTGGTTTCTGGTAAGTTTTGCTGAGTGGGAGGGGAATGGGGCCTCATGGCGTGAAACAAGTTCTTTGGGATATGTATTTTATTTTTATTTTTTATTCTTAAAGAATAAGTAGTCTTTTCAGTGTACTTGAGCATTGTAAATTAAAATTCCCTAGGGTGCTAACTTCAATGAGCACACCTGCATGTAGACATGTGAGTGACACCTGAGTGTGCATGCATACTTAGAGTGAGGTAGGTCATATACAGATTTGAGTGTGACTACAATGTTTACATACAGATTGGAAGGATGGTGATATTTCCCACAACATGATTATGTGTATTAAGGGAAATATTATTCTTTGCTTTGCCTTGGACTTCGTACAGCTGTTTAAAGGTGCAAGGACGTATGGGTACGTCCTTGAAGAACAATAGAGCCACCAACCGGATGTATATACCCAATGGGTGTTCCAGAAGTGGTTAATATGCTTCACCCTGGTGATAGATAAGGTGCTAAAACATCACACAAACTATACAAAATTTGGTATCACTGTAATTGTAACAACACATAGAATATAGGTAACATTTAATTTTGGCAACACAGCAAACACTCGTAAAAATAAAACCCATAAGAAAGACTCAAATGTAGTTTTTTTCTAAATTGCTTCACATTCAGAATTTTTTTACAGCACTTTAAAGTACAATCTGTTCCACAAAATATAGGCCATCATATGGCTCTGTGATTGGAAAATAAAGAAAGTTATGGCTTTTGAAAGGCAGGAAGTAAAAAAAATCTAAAAAAATTAAAAAATGTAAATGTAACATCCTTACCTGTGCAGGCCTTGGCGCCATCCTCCGGCCGCATTCTGCGGCGCAGGAGGCGTGTCCGGCTGTGATTCCTTCCTTTGGGTTCTTCTTGTATTGTCTGAACACTGTCCTATTCCCTCACCTCTGTAATTGATTTTCCACCACACCCATCTCCTTCACCTTGATTTCCCTCTGCTCCTCAAATAGTTAATTTTAGCCTTACCTTGTGATTGACAGCCGATCTTCCTATCCAGTCCCAGTTCTTCCTTCCTATTTATTGTTTGCTCACATTCACATTGGTGCTTGCTATTGCCTCGTGCGTGCTGGCTATTTACTCTTGCTATTTTGTTACCTGTATTCATATTCCTGACCTCTGGCTTTACCTTTGACTATTCTCTGGTATTTCAATTCTGTACTGCGTTTCTCGACTGTTACCAACCCCTTGGCTAGCTGACCTCCCTCTTGTTGTTTGTCTTGTCTGCATTCTGTGTCCTCACTTATATCTTAAGAGGGGATCACCGCCCAGTTGCCGTCTTTCGTGCAGGACAGTTCAGGCAAGTTGGCAGGGATGGAGGTTCAGCTTAGGGCTCACTGTCTTGTTGTGCCCCTCCCCCCAGGGTTCACCAGCAGCTACTTGGGAATCGCTCCTCTAGCAATTCCCTTGCAGTAAAATGGCTGCAGCGGCAATTGAGAAATATAGACTATAGTCTTTCTTGCTCCATATACAGTGCCTTGCGAACGTATTCGGCCCCCTTGAACTTTTCAACCTTTTTTCCACATTTCAGGCTTCAAACATAAGGATATAAAATTTTAATTTTTTGGTGAAGAATCAACAACAAGTGGGACACAATTGTGAAGTGGAACAAAATTTATTGGTTATTTTAAACTTTTGTAAAAAATAAAAAACTGAAAAGTGGGGCGTGCAATATTATTCGGCCCCTTTACTTTCAGTGCAGCAAACTCACTCCAGAAGTTCAGTGAGGATCTCTGAATGATCCAATGTTGTCCTAAATGACTGATGATGATAAATATAATCCACCTGTGTGTAATCAAGTCTCCGTATAAATGCACCTGCTCTGTGATAGTCTCAGGGTTCTGTTTAAAGTGCAGAGAGCATCATGAAGACCAAGGAACACACAGGCAGGTCCGTGATACTGTTGTGGAAAAGTTTAAAGCTGGATTTGGATACAAAAAGATTTCTCAAAGTTTAAACATCCCAAGGAGCACTGTGCAAGCGATCATATTGAAATGGAAGGAGTATCAGACCACTGCAAATCTACCAAGACCCGGCCGTCCCTCTAAACTTTCTTCTCAAACAAGGAGAAGACTGATCAGAGATGCAGCCAAGTGGCCCATGATCACTCTGGATGAACTGCAGAGATCTACAGCTGAGGTGGGAGAGTCTGTCCATAGGACAACAATCAGTCATACACTGCACAAATCAGGCCTTTATGGAAGAGTGGCAAGAAGAAAGCCATAAAAAGCCTCGTTTAAAGTTTGCCACAAGCCACCTGGGAGACACACCAAACATGTGGAAGAAGGTGCTCTGGTCAGATGAAACCAAAATCGAACTTTTTGGCCACAATGCAAAACGATATGTTTGGCGTAAAAGCAACACAGCTCATCACCCTGAACACACCATCCCCACTGTCAAACATGGTGGTGGCAGCATCATGGTTTGGGCCTGCTTTTCTTCAGCAGGGACAGGGAAGATGGTTAAAATTGATGGGAAGATGGATGGAGCCAAATACAGGACCATTCTGGAAGAAAACCTGTTGGAGTCTGCAAAAGACCTGAAACTGGGACGGAGATTTATCTTCCAACAAGACAATGATCCCAAACATAAAGCAAAATCTACAATGGAATGGTTCACAAATAAACGTATCCAGGTGTTAGAATGGCCAAGTCAAAGTCCAGACCTGAATCCAATCGAGAATCTGTGGAAAGAGCTGAAAACTGCTGTTCACAAACGCTCTCCATCCAACCTCACTGAGCTCGAGCTGTTTTCCAAGGAAGAATGGGCAAGAATTTCAGTCTCTCGATGTGCAAAACTGATAGAGACATACCCCAAGCGACTTGCAGCTGTAATAGCAGCAAAAGGTGGCGCTACAAAGTATTAACTTAAGGGGGCCGAATCATTTGGCACGCCTCACTTTTCAGTTTTTTATTTTTTACAAAAGTTTAAAATATCCAATAAATTTCGTTCCACTTCACGATTGTGTCCCACTTGTTGTTGATTCTTCACCAAAAAATTAAAATTTTATATCCTTATGTTTGAAGCCTGAAATGTGGCAAAAGGTTGAAAAGTTCAAGGGGGCTGAATACTTTTGCAAGGCACTGTATATAGAGAGTCATGGCTGTAATTATTGGCAACCCTTAGATGTTGCCAGAAAATGAAGTATTTCTCCCAGAAAGTGATTGCAGTTACACAGGTTCTGTTATACACATGTTTATTTCCTTTGTGTTTATAGGAACAACACAAAAAAGCTGAGGAAAAAAAAAGAAATTGGACATAATTGAATGCAAAACTCCAAAAATGGGACAAACAACATTTTTCAAAATTGTGGGTAAATAACTTTTTTTCCAGCATGTAATGCTCGTTCAAACTCACCTGTGTCACGTAACAGGTGTGGGCAATATAAAAATTACACCTGAAACCAGAGAAACTGACTCAATCTTTATATTGTGTGTCTGTGTGTGCCACACTAAGTCCATTTCCAGAGATCTGGATGCTCCTTTGTCCACAGTGCACAACATAATCTGGAAGTTTACAACCCATGGCACTGTAGATAACCTCCCTGAACGTGTATGGAAGAGAAAAATTGATGAAAGATTACAATGCAGGATTGTCCGGATGATGGATAAGCAGCCCCAATCAAGTTCCAAAAAAATTCAAGCTGTCCTGCAGGCTCGGGGTGCATCAGTGTCAATGCAAACTATCTATCAACATTTGAATGAAATGAAATGCAGGGAGGAGACCCAGGAGGACCCCACTGCTGACACAGAGACATAAAAATGCTAGACAGCACTTTGCCAAAATGTACAAGAGTAATCCTTCTGGGAAAACATCTTGGGGACAGATGAGACCAAGATAGAGCTTTTTGGTAAAGCACATCATTCTACTCTTTTTGCACTGAAAATGGAATGAGACCTACAAAGAAAAGAACACAGAACCAACAGTCAAATATGGTGGAGGTTCAAAGATGTTTTGGGGTTGTTTTGCTGTCTCTGGGACTGGGTGCCTTGACTGTATACAAGGAATCATGAATTCTGAAGATAAATGGATTGCGGGAGGTTTATCAGTGTTAGGTCAGCTGTTTCGGAATGATGTTCTGCACTCATTCTCTTACTTCTGCGACCAATACCATATATCTAAACATGACATTTATAAATATTTACAAATACGCCACCTCCTCAATGGAGTTGTTTGCTCCAGTGATCCGCCTAATTCCCCATTTGCCTTATATTTATTTAACCCTACTAGAACGAACAAAGGAATCTCTTATGCCTATAAAGCTATAAGAGACCATATTCCCCCAGTACCACTTGGATTTCGGTCCAAATGGGAGTCGGATCTCAGCCAGACATTTACAGATGCTCAATGGGATAAAGTGTTTTCCTTACCTTCGAAGGTGTCTCACTGTATCGATCATCTAGAATCATCCAGAAAATTAATGTATAGATGGTATTACACCCCAACCAGACTGGCACATATTTTTCCCAATGTTTCTGAAACTTGTTGGAGGTGTGGCTTAGAAACTGGCTCCCTCCTACATATATGGTGGTCTTGAGCCAGTCTTACACAATTTTGGAACCAAATGTATAACTTATTATGCACCATAATTCAATATCCGTTTCCCTGGGATCCACACGTGGCTTTACTGTCATTAGGTATTGACTCATTGCCCTTTGATGTCTTATTTTTCATGTACTAACTCTTACTAGATCTAAGATAGCCCAATTATGGAAAAGTCCAGACCTCCCTTGCATCCCTGAGATTACCGCAGCAGTTACATTTAATTGCACTATGGAACATTTGATATCGTGTAGATTGAGTAACACTAATACTTTTAAAAGATTGTGGAGTAAGTGGATAACTTGGTCGAGATATGAGTGTTAATTGTGTATGACTCTTAATTTACTGTTGCCACGTGGTCACTGCACATTTTTTCTGACGTATTGATGCTTTGGCTACTGTCTTTTGGAATTGTACCTGCTTGATTTCTTGAGAGATGATTGTATTTTTTTTGTATGTTAATTATGTATTGCTTTTTTGACCTATGTCCCTCCATTTCGTCCCATCCCCATCTCCAACCACCCCCCCCCGACATACTCCTCTCTCCCCTTCCCATCTCCTCTCCCTCCGCTGCTCTTTAACCATTTTCGATCATACCCACCCTCCCTCTTTTCCCTTCCCTTCCCTCTCCCTCCATTTACTATTCTGTGATGTACTATGCCTTATATTACAATGCATTATATTTTGTATACTATGTATATTTCTTAATAAAATACAAGTTCAAAAAAAAAAAAAATCTGAAGATTACCAAAAAATTTTAAATCGCAATGTATGGTCCAGTGTCAGAAAGCTGGGTTTGGTCCTAGGTTATGGATCTTTCAGCAGGACAAAGACCCCAAACATACTTCATAAAGTACCCAGAAATGGACGGAAACAAAGCGGTGGAGAGTTCTAAAGTGGCCAGCAATGAGTCCGGATGTAAATCCCATTGAAAACCTGTGGATAAATCTTAAGATTACTGTTGGGAGAAGGCACCCTTCAAATATGAGAGACCTGGAGCAGTTTGTAAAAGAAGAGTGGTCCAAAATTCCAGTTGAGATGTGTAAAAAGCTTGTTGATTGTTATAGGAAGCGATTGATTTCAGTTATTTTTTTCCAAAAGGTGTGCAACCAAATATGAAGTTGAGGGTGCCAGTATTTTGTCTGGCCCATTAT
This sequence comes from Leptodactylus fallax, assembly GCA_947044405.1. Taxonomy (NCBI): domain Eukaryota; kingdom Metazoa; phylum Chordata; class Amphibia; order Anura; family Leptodactylidae; genus Leptodactylus; species Leptodactylus fallax. Next base: position 2,192,503 of record CAMRHE010000202.1, read on the forward strand.
TGGAGTTTTGGGCAAAATTATATAATTTTTGGCTTTTTTTTTTCTGTTTTTTTATGTGTTAATCCAATTCACACAAAGGAAATAAACATGTGTATAACAAAACGTGTAATTGCAATAATATTCTGGGAGAAATACTTCATTTTCTGGGAAAATTTCAGGGGTGCCAACACTTACTCATTTATATCCATCCTTACACATTCATATCTATTTATAAAATTATGAGACATGCTTTTTAATGGTTTATGCAAGAACATTTGTGATGTGAGAAATACACTAGGATGTAAAACTGAAAGTAAATATTGATTAATTCTTATCTGGTACTTCAAGTCTACATTCATGAAGCTAGAGTAAATATATTTTTTGAGTTTTACCTGCTCATTTCAATTTTAATACAGTGCCTATGAAGCGTTAGCACAGAGTGTCCTTATCTTGAGGAAACAGACAATCATAGTAATAATCAACTTGAAATCCAGCTCTAATGAGAATGCCTCAAGATATGTGTTATCACTGTTACACTTCTCTTTTGTCTTAAACATTTCAGTTAAACAGAAAGTAAGCAAAAACAAGATTTTCATAAACTATATGTTCCTGCAAAACCTGCTAATGAAGAATACTGGTTTATTAATAAAGAGGTTGTGCTAGGATACTGTAGTTCAGTTCCCATTTAATTGACCCAGCATGACCATTACACATTGGATGGAACCGTTTGCTTCTAGCTCCATTCACTGTGTAGTTCTTTTTTTGTATTGCAATTTTTATTCATTTTATCTAAAGAAAAAACATAAGTACAAGAACCCACAAAGCATAAAGGCCCACAACATGAGGGCCTATGAAAATATACATAGGTAATCAGGTAACCAAACAATGGACTAGCAATAGGAACAGACAGACAGGAGACACGGGACAGGAACAGTAAGGAGGAAGAGGAGGGGACACATCATTGAGGCATTGTCCAGTCAAAGTTAGCACTAGGCAAATGAGAAACTATCTTTAGAGGTCAAAGATCCTGAAGCACCCAAAAATCATCGTAGGGCTTCCAAATACCATCAGATTTCTTATCCTCATTGTTCAGAAGAGCTGTGAGATACTCAAGTGTTCTGGTCTGTTTATTTCTCGCATAGAGCTCCTCTAAATAAGGAGGCGATGAGGCACCTGGCAGATGTAAGGACATGAAGTAGGAGCTGCAGAGATGGTCTTTGTAGGTGTCAAGGGGAAGATTAAGTATGTTTTAGGGAGAAGTGGGAGGCGGACCCCCAACACCCACTCAATCAAGGACTGAACCTGTCTCCAAAAGGGCTGGAGCAGGGGACACAACTAAAACAGATTAAATATGTTAGCTACACTGGCACCACACTACCAGCAATTGTCTGGAATGGAGGCCTTAAAGGAATGAAACAAGGCCGGGGTGTGATACCAGTACATCAACACCTTGTGCATATTTTCCTTTAATGTAACGCACTGGTAAATCTTAGCTGCTTGCCTCCATATTATAGTCCAAAAACAGGTCTGAAATGAGCTCGCCAAATAGCCTTTCCACTTACGCATATAGGGGTGGTGGTGGCGATATCTCAGGAGTAGGATCAGAAATGATCCCATATACAGTATAAATACACACACAAATTTAAATTGAAAACAATTTGTGGTGATTTGAAAAATGAATTTATCAAATGTCCAAATGACCATGGGTTAATATTATATCAAAATATTGTAAATGTAAAAACAAAGTAACAGTAACATGTACGTGTCTGTGGGAAGACAGATAACAGACCGTGTACACAAACGGATTGTTTGACCGTACACTAAACTGTCACATTTTTATGTTTTTTAAGATTAAAAACACTTTAAAGATTAAAACCACTCCAAAGATAGATAGCCCAGTTTGGGAGAAGATGCCTGACTATGTTTTTATACAAACACGGCAAAGTAATGGCTTTTACAAAAGCGCCACAAATTATCCTGTTTTGGGACTTGCAAGTGCCACAGGTTTGGTGTTATTTTGATGAAAAATTTGCGGCAGTGTGTCTGATTGAAAAATGAAGAAGAAGTGCTTTTTCTTTATGACAACAGATACTGCACCAATGTGGTGTTGGGAATGTTTTTCTTTTTTGTTTTGTTTTTATTATGTAGTGTAGCAGTGGCAAAATCAAAATTTGAAGAAAAAATTGAGGCAGTGTGCCTTGTTAAAAAGAGAAGAGGCATAAAAAATTCCAAAATATATCCCTTATTGGGAGAAGATGCTGCACCAACATGGCGAGACTATAAGAAGCAATGTTTTTTTTTATTTATTGTGCCAACAGTGGCACCAACAGTATGATTTTGAAGAAAGAAGAGATGATGTCTGACTGTTTTACAATGCCACTCACTGTACTAACACATCAGCCATTATGCTTTCAGGCTGAACAAGTCAAAACACCCAACTGGACCTGCTCCTGCCACTGGTCTATTCTGCTGGCCCAGAAGTCCATTAGGTCAAGGTTATCTGCCAGAGTAAGCAAACTAACTGTAACAAAGCCCTCTCGAGCAGACATGGGGTTGGCACTGGCAGTTGTGTCCCTAAAAAATGCGGCAAGCTATCCTGATAATACACCAATTTTGCTAGCATGTGCACGGACTAAGGAACCTGACATGTTTATCTTGGCCAGCATGGTCGTCATCGTCATCATCATCACCATCACCATCATCATCATCATCTCCAGTAAAATAAGGATCAGCCTTTTCTACTGCCACTTCTACATCCTCAAGGAGTTACAGGACCACTACAACTCAGACCAAGTTTTTCATTTTCCTCCAGTTCCACTTGCACATAAAATTGATCATACAGAGTCCCTACTGCCCCACGGCAGTGATGGAGGCCAAGATGTGGAAGCCTTTTTTCTCTCATTCCTTGTTGCATGAGTGTGTTTCCTGTAATGTATATGTACAGTATTAAACGGATGACATCCATGATGGTTCCTACTGACAAATTTGGTGTCCTTCTCAAAGGTACTTCAGGAGGTGACACACTTTCGTCATGTGCCTCCAATGGCAGATTTAAAAATAACACATTATCTCTGTAGTTTGAGGCACGCAGCAATCATTCACTGCTTTCTGCTCCTCATATAGTTGGTACAGCATATGCAATGTGGAATTCTGGCAACTTGGAAAGTTTTGTTGCTGTAAGTCCAGCAGAAACTTTTCTGTCCGTGAATAGCATCTCCATTAGGCGGATATTTGAGTTCATAAAGTGGTGCACCATCAAGTTTAGCACATATGGCATGCAGGGGCAAAGTCCAGTATAGCCACAATATGTGGGCCATTGTCAATGGCAACAATCCCCAGATGTAGTTGGTGAGGAGACCAGTAGGCTATTTTCTGTTGGATAAAGAGGAGCGCTCCTCAGCTGTGTGGTTTCTCTAATCCAGGTCCATTAGTTGTAAAACTGCATTTTGATGCTTCACTTTATACCCATGAAATGTGTGAGTGGGAAGTGGAAGCAACACCTTGTCCTCGTGAGGTTGGGATAGGAAGTGCGCCATTGAGAATGAACTGGAGGAGGTAGAAAGACAGCATGTGGTTCTAGGATTGGGCCCGCACAAATGGGGTGGTATCAATACTAGCAGTTGCACCAGTGGGCTGTGAAAGCCATACATTGTATTGTTATATATTTGAAACTGTAGAATCACCTCCACAAGGTACTGTGATTAGGTTTATAATCAATTTATTGCTTATAGACTCCCTGCAAATGATCAGGTATCACGGTAGGTCCAGCAGTGGAGAACTACAGCTGTTATCACAAGGGTTACAATGTATTACGTGGCACCCATTTCAATGAATGGATGAATTTATCTGGATATTCAGGTTTGTGCACATGCTTACTCATTCAGATATGGATCCCCTGGTACCACTGGATTTTATTTTCTTTAGATTTAGAACAAGCTGACTATGAATGTGCAGACAAACCATTGTATAATTTAACAACAGTTTACACTTCACATGCTTTACAACCAAATTGTGCTATTTGGCGTACGGCTTTCCTTTCTCTCCCCTGTGCAATTAGAAGGACCTTTTTACAACGGTTTCCACAAAACCAATTTAGAGAAATACTTTGTCACCTGCCAATCTAGTTACATTGTTTGAATGCATATATTCTCTGCCTTTTCATCCGAACTATAATACATTATGTATTAAAATATAATCTAATCATTTCATATTATTCCACAGCTAAAGAAAGTAAACTTAACAAACATAAACTCATCATGATTTGCAAAAAAGTTTGATGTGTGTTAAAAAGAATAGGACTATAACACAACACTGAACTAATGTACAGGCTTTGTAGAATTGAAGCCTCTGATCAAAGATCAAATCATTTGTGGCTTCAAAGAAAATGCGTTGAAAGAGTGTTCTCAAAGATCTAACCTTAGGTAATTCTCTCTGGATGTACAAAGCATCAGAGAAAGATTTATATAAAAGATACATTTAAATGTACAAAAGATGAAATATTTTTTTCTTGGGACAACAGGGAATGTTTTACTCTGCTTTCTTGACTGCAAGGCAATATAAACTCTTAGTCGTTGAAATGTGTTTTAGAGTAGTGCTTAACCTAAAGAACAAGCTGACCTTGCATCAGTTTCCAAACAAATATCGATGAAAATCTCAACTTTATTTTAGAAATTTGTATTATTCTAGCAAAGTTTGGTTGCTTTTCAAACCTACAATGTATGCATTATATGCACTAACACAGCACTTCTCAAGAGCTGGGGCATGTGTCACTAGTTTGTTCTCCATCTCAAGTTTTCACTCATAGTATCACACCAGTTGAATTGACTTTGACGTGGTGCAGACATGCTGTGATTAAAGTGATGTACCGTACCATCTCTTTTTCCCAAAACTGTTTAGGACAGTTTCAGAAAAGAGTGCTTGACTTCACTCAGGGGCGTAGCTATAGGGGGTTCAGAGATATCAGTCACTCCTTGATCCTGAGGTGGCACATAACATTTATCACCATTCTAAATGGTACAATGTACAGTTGAAACCAGAAGTTTACATACACTATATAAAAAGGCACATATGCATGTTTTTCTCACTGTCTGACATGAAATCAGAATAAACCTTTCCCGTTTTAGGTCAATTAGAATTACCAAAATTATTTATATTTGCCAAATGCCAGAATAATGAGAGAGAGATAATTTTTAAAGGCATTTTTATTACTTTCTGCAAATTCAAAAGTTTACATACATTTCATTAGTATTTGGTACCATTGCCCTTAAACTGTATGAGTTGGATCAAACGTATTGGATATCCTTCCACAAGCTTCTCACAATAGTTGGTAGGAATTTGGGAATATTCCTCCTGACAGAACTTGTGTAAATGAGCCATGTTTGTAAGCCGCCTTGCTCGCACCTGCCTTTGCCGATAAATTTTCAATATGATTGAGATCAGGACTTTGTGATGGACAGTCCAAAACATTGACTTTGTTATCCTTAAGCCACTTTGTAACCAGTTTGACAGTATGCTTCGGGTCATTGTCCATTTGGAAGACCCATTTGCGCCCAAGCTTTAACTTCCTGGCTGATATCTTGAGATGTTGCTTCAGTATTGCCACATAATATTCTTTCCTCATGATGCCATCTATTTTGTGAAGTGCACCAGTCCCTCCTGCAGCAAAACAACCCCATATCCCCTGCCACCCCCGTGTTTTACAGTTGGGACGGTGTTCTCAGGCTTGTAAGCTTCTTCCATTTTCCTCCAAACGTAACAATGGTCATTATGGCCAAATAGTTAAATTTTAGTTTTGTCAGACCACAGTACATGTCTCCAAAAATTAAGCTCTTTGTAGGTTTGCAAACATTAATCTGGCTTTTTTCAGTTTCTTTTGGAGTAATGGCTTCTTCCTGGCAGAGTGGCCTTTCAGCCCATGTCGATACAGTACTCGTTTCACTGTGGATAATGACACACTCTTACCAGCTTCAGCCAGCATCTTCACAAGGTCTTTTGCTTTTGTTCGTGGATCGATATGCACATTTCGTACCAAAGCACGTTCATCTCTGGAACACAGAACCCGTCTCCTTCCTGAGCGGTATGATGGCTGGTCATTCCCATCCTGTTTGTACTTGCGTTTCATTGTTATACAGATGAACAAGGCACCTTCAGGTATCTGGAAATTGCACCCAAGGATGAACCAGACAATTCTCTTCCTGATATCTTGACTGATTTCTTTAGACTTTCCCATGATGTTACATAAAGAAGCAGTGTGTTTCAGGTGTGTCTTAAAATACATCCACAGGTGTGTCTCTAATTAACTCAGATGTTGCCAATAAACCTATCAGAAGCTTCCAAAGACATGATATCATCATATGGGCTGTCACAAATTGTTTAAAGGCATAGTTATCTTAGTGTATGTAAACTTTTGACTTTGCAGAAAGTAATAAAAAAGCCTTAAAAATTCTCTCTCTCGCTCTCATTATTCTGGCATTTGGCAAATATAAATAATTTTGGTAATCCTAATTGACCTATAACAGAAAAGGTTTGTTCTGATTTCATGTCAGATAATGAGAAAAACATGCATATGTGTCTTTTTATATAGTGTATGTAAACTTCTGGTTTCAACTGTAGATAGGGAAAAATTTTGCACTGGGTCCCCCAAGTTTCAAGTCAGTTTGTTTTGATAACCTTCCTGTGTTGCTAGTATTTTAAGTATATAAAATATAGAAAACTATAAGAATTTTTAAAGGTTTTTTCTTGGACTAAATTATTGATAACATATACTTAGGATAGGCCATCAATATCAGGCGGCACCCAGGAGAATGCTTCCTTGTTCACCATTCCTACATTTTTGAGGCACCCAGGAGACCCACAGGTCGGCTGAATGATGTGGTCTCATCAAACACCAATTTGATATTGATGACTTGATCCTTTGGTTAGTGCATCAACATTTTAGGAAAACCTAAAAAATCTGAAACCTGAATAATTGTGTATCTTTATGACAAAACCAAACACTATTAAACTAAACATTAATTGCATAGCAAATAATCAAATATTCTTGGACAATGTATTTATTACTAAGGATGAGAATTTGTATGCCTAAAACTTCTGTTACTTATGTTAGCATTAATTATCAGAGACATGTCTGCCCTGGTACTCTTGGAAGACTACACCACATTGAATGAAAATCTGGGTGTACCAGTCCAGAAAACTAATTGCTAAACAATGGATTCAACGGACCTTACCCTCTTGGATAGAACGGGGGTTTAGATTGAATGCAGAGTTCAGACTACAGCATATAAAAAAATGCAAAACAAGTCAAAATTTGAGAACATTTGGGACTAATGGCTTGATTCCCCGGGACAAACATTTGCGAAAAAACATGTTGACATGTTTGACTTGTTCCGTCTCTTAAGAAACATGGTTGTCACATTATAGTACTGCTTGACTGGGTGGAGATTTATGAGTTTGGTCCGGCCGAGCGCCCCAGTATCCTGTTCTCTGTGCCCTCTGTGAGGGGGTTGGGTTAGGTGGATTTATTGTACATATTTTATATATATACATCCCTGAAAATGACCTGATTAAAAAACAAAATAGAGGAACATAGGACTTATTATTGATCTAAAAAAGGCAAGTAAATAAATAATTACAGCCTAGTAAAAAAATAAGAATATTTAAATTCAATTTGTGTGGTTAAATGTCCTCTGTGTTTTACGTATTGTCCTGATTTGTTGTAGTGATGTTCTAATTCCTGCTGTCTTTGCGATAGGTTTCATGTTTTCATTGATTTCCAATTACCAGTTAATACATTTGCTGCTGAAGGCTTTGCTCTATTAATTTCTTATTATCTATGCTCAAGGGTGAACCCACCCTACAAATAACATGTAGCAGAGGCACTAAATATTTAATGCGTTTTTCTCATAGCTGAAATGTTTCTGCTTTGGGTGTTTACACAAGCAAACATTAGCATACATAACATTCTCTTCAGCATGATATAAATCATTGCAGTGTTTATGCCTTACCTTGAAAAGTTGCTGAATGTCACAGGCAGCTTATTGATGCAACTGCAAAATTCGCAAATTTTAGCTGAAATAAAAAAAATGTTTTAACTTCAAGACATACAGTAAATCTGTCATAAATTGATACCACGGTTTTTATACATTAACTCCTTCAGGACATCCACGGTACTATTATGGTGGGCATTGGGGCTTTAAATATGGCCACTGTGAGGGGATGACTGGGCACCATAGCCACTAAGTCTTTGATGTTTTATACAGCAGATGTCTCTGATCAGAGGTGAAGCTTCTGTGCCCCAATGCAAAATTTGTAATGGTGTCCCCTACCTACCTTGTGCCATTTGGAATAGTGGTACATTTTATGGGACAGAGGGACCTGTGGGTCTCCCCCAGGGTCCAGGGCGTTCCCTATAACCATGTCTCTGTCTCTGATCTCTAAACATATTAGATAGGCTTGATTTATTTGATGGCTGGCAGTCTTTGTCTCATAAATGTATGACCCTGCACTCTAGTGAGATGGAGTGAGAAAATTTATAATACACAGCCTTCCAGTGTCAGAAAGGAAAAAAATTAATCCTTTCATAGCAGTTGGTGAGCAGCATATAGTCAAGGAAAGATTCTGTGGTGGGAGGCTGTGCCCAGGCAGGTTACAAACATATTGTCATAGTGATCTGGGACCAGATACAAAAGGAAATAAAATGTAAATGTCTGGTTCAGTAGGACACACAATCATGGAAGACTGCTCATTATGAAGTGAATTGCTGAATTACTGAAATGAATGAACGTTTCAAAAATATTCTAATTTATTGAGATGTACCTGTAGTATTATGCCCCATTGTGGACCACCCATGAACATTTATTATACTCTGGGGTCTTTTCAGACCCCAGAGTATAATGATTGGAGACCCAGGGGAGGATACAAACATAAAAAAACAATGTTACTTACCTCTCCCTGGCTCTGGTGCACACTCCCCGCCTTCTTCAATGTTGGTCCAGACGTCACGTGAGCCAGGCATGTATCGCGATGCATAATGACATCGACCTGGGCCACAGTGATGCCTGGGACGTCACCAAGGAGGCCTCAAGTCTCCTGGAGTGCATGAAAGGTAAGTAGCAGTGTTTTTTATGTTCCCTCATGTGAAGGATCTCGTCCTGCCAAGAACCCGCCTCCGGCACACCTGAGATCACTTCAGTTACCTCACACCCACTTCCAGTGAGTGTTTTGGGCCCAGAGGATAATACAAAACCAAGCTTTCTAAATTTTATATATTTATTAACCCCTAAACAGGTCAGCACTAGACACTTATATACTTTTATACAAGTAATAAAAAGCAACATGACACGGTGCATAAAATAAAAATGGGAATAACAGAAAGAAAAGAACTTATTACCAACACCAGGTTGTGATGGTTTCTCTGGCTCCAGGTGATGTAGATGATGAGCCAGGGCACGTATCTTATAAAGTCCAGTAGCAGATGAATCTTAGCAGAGCAAAAGGCAGAAGACCATTTCCAGAACAATTAGATAGTCCATTTCTCTGAGCCTAGGTGCTGGCTCAGGGTGCAGTCTTGAGCAAAGCATGTGTTGCCTACATGCGGTTACACCTCTTCCAGCTTAACAGAATGGCCTCAGGCCTCGCTGCTTAGGCTACATGGAAAGCACATGGTGAGCACATGGTTGAAGTCTCTCACTTGACTTCCCCCACACCTCTCCTCTAGGAATAGCACATCACAAAGGATAGAAGACAAAAGAGACCATCTCAGCCTGTACTGAGACCTTTTACCCCCCCCTGGTCTCCTCCCTAAGTGAGGTCACCAGGGGGAGGGGACTTGCCCCCTCTCTACATCTCCTAGAATCATTTTTCTGCATAATTCTTTGCCCGATGACTATAGAGTCAGGCCAGTGGTATGATGGGGTTTGTAATGGGATCCCCAATATGTAGACTCCAAGGTTGGCACCCCCACTCCCTTTGGATAAGGAGATCAGTGCCTGGACCTTTGCCGGACTTTGAACTGTGACCTGTGTGTATTTGGAGCGTGCGCTTTGACCTGACACATCTGGGGAATTTATCGGTGCGACTGTATGATGTCCCCCAGGCCAGATATTGTCATAAAACCATAATCCCTTTGAAGTAGAGGTGACTCCGGTTGGTCTTCTATTAGTATGCGGGGAGTTTCCCCAGCACATCCTATCTGCGGGACCCCCCGCTGGGATAATGAGGGCTGCAGTCTTATGTAGATACTGGCTTGCGTCAGCGACTCTCTGGGAATCAAAGGGTTGTTGTTCACAGATCCCCGGCACCACTGCCCCCAGGCCTGTAACCAAATTGATGATAACAGACAGGAACCATAATATGTGAGTGAATATTAATACAATAAATCCATATCTGAGTCTTGTATAATCACACCTCACTAGGAGGTGTTTATCCCAATCCTCCACTTACTTCTCAATAGACATCTTCCTATCACCGATAGCAACAAGGTAGAGTGTTGCTTCCACTTCCTCTCCCACCTTTCATAGCTGTAGGCTGAAGCACTACCTTTCTGTGTTACAGCTGAGAAGCCTGGACAAGAAAAGTCACACAGTGGAGGAATTGTAAGTGGTAGATAGTAAGATAATAAGTGGTACTGCTTGCACAACCATGTTCATTCATATCAGAACTGTGCCCTTATTTTATCAGATCACTTAAATCCTGGACCCATTGACTTCTGGGCAATTATATTGAACCAATAGCAGAAACTGTCCCAATCTTCTCTCAATGTAGCGTCTTGTCTAGAGACCAGTACAATGTCAGAGAAGGGTTTTCAGCACAGTAGGTTGCATTATCACACCAAAAAGGACAAATTTTTCAACCAAAAGTATGGAAAAATTTACTGTACATATCTGAAAAGAAACATTTTGGGTGTGGATATTACAGGATTTTCACACACCTTTGACCGATGCAACTTGCAGCCTTGTCCATCCTGTTCCATACCTTTATTGCCATATACAATCAGATAGCCAAATATCTCCTGCACCTTTGTGCACTCTGTTATGTACTGCTTTTATTGGCATAATAAAAATATTTAATTAAATAAATAAATAAATAAATAAATAAATAAATATGCTCCAGAATTGTTATATTATGGGATATTTACTTAAATATCAGGATATCTGACAGATTCTTTATTACTGCAATATAAGACAAAATGGGATAGGAATAGAGATTTGAAATTGCTGGAATGATTTCTCAAGCAGTCAAGCAGATAAAACACAAGAAAAAAAATGAGCATAGCAAACTGCTTGCTGTCTGTAAATTATTATTAAATTAAATATTCCTTCTATAATCACAGAAGCAGCCAGAAGTATATACAAATACAATACTTTTCTTTCATTGTAAGCTGTGAGATTTGTAGAATCTTCAGTCTTTTGCACACAACAACAGTCTGCAGACATGTCTGTGCAGGCTGTGAAGAGAATCACCTTTTCCCCTCTGCGCTCACTGTGTGAAGACAGAAAAGACTGCCCTCTACACTCACTGAAATAAGCAAGATGGAATGGAATGTATCTATGGATGGACTTCCTTGGTAACAAAAGAGTGAATTGCAAATTAACTAGAAGGGAAACACCTAATGGCAGGAATTTTGGAGTTTTTCAGACACATTTTTAATTAAACTGGATTACATTTTGGTCCAGATTCATATACTCTATGAAATGAGAATAAGTTGTCTGAAATGTTAGTGAATATTTAAGGTAGGTTCACACTACAGTTATTTAATGTCTCTTGCTCTCATCCATCACAAAATGAGATAAAAAGACATAAAATGACAGGTGCAGATGGAGCCCCCTCCATTGGATATTCATCTGCATTCACCCCAATGCAAAACTTTTTCTTGTGTTACAAAAGTAAACAAACATGAATGAAGGCAGCATTCATCATGTTATTTGCATTAGAGTCATAGAGTCAATGAGATGAGGCACAGATCGGGGACTCCGTTTGTGTCTGTTACTCTGCTACAGTAATTGTCCGTTGCTGTCATCTTATGAAGGATGACAGCAACAGACATTAACAACGGTAGTGTGAACGTAGCCTTATGAAGAATATATAGGAGAAACACATCTGTTAGGCGTAAGTTAATATTTTATTGTAAAATCATGTATTTATTCACTGGTGCAATCAGCTTCTCTGCATTAATACATCATTATAGACACAGACTTAAAAATTGATATATTAGATTTATGAAAAAAATAATAATAATAATAATAATAATAATAATAATAACTAAGCTGGGTGGAACGCCTTCCCTAAATTGAACAACAACCAAAATATTATAAAATATTAAAAAATACATATGCATTTAAAAACATCATAGCTCAAAATTCATTAATAAAGGTCGTATAATAAGAAAAAAATCAGTACTAAACTTTGATAAAGTTTATAAGAAAAAAATTTTTAAAAAAATTATCTGGGAAAAGGAAACAAATTAGCTATTTAGGCCAAAATTGTTTTTAAAGGATTAACAGATACTCTGGTATAAGCCCTTCAGGTACAAAGTGGACATACAATGTCACTTAAGTTAAAATCTTAATTGGTTGTGGGTCAGCCACAGTAAGTTGAAACCATTATAAGGCTAGGTCCACACTTGCGCGGTGCTTTCCATCGTTCTGAGCCACCGGGGGACCTGAAAGATGGAGAGCCCCCTCGCTAAAACAGCGGTTACCTGCAGACACCTTCAGACCCCATAGATTATAATGGGGTCCACTGGGTGTAACATATTGTATTGTAGACAAATGCTATACCATTGGTATTACAGGTGTTTTTCCAGCAAAATGTTGATTGGCTGGATCTTGCAGCAAATAACGTGCCACATGCAGGCAGTGTCTGGCTTGACGTTACAAGAGTCCCTAGAAGATCATTATTTGAAAATATTATAACTGAGGCAATTGTAACTTGAAGGTCCACTGCAACAGTAGTGTTTTTTTTTTTACATAGACAGATCATACTTTGCAAGCTGTGGGAAGTAGTATCCAGCAGGGGCAAAATTCTTTTTTGACCATAAGCATGCTTCCTTTACTGGGCCACGTTCCCTTTAACACACTGCCGCGGCATCCTCTGAATATGCTTATGGATGCAAGGGTGCCTTGTCCAACAAAGTGAAGGGGCTTAACAGAAAAGGGTTTTTAAAATCAGACGGGACCCATCCGCTTCGTCCAGTTGATCCTCATTGGACCATTTGTCACACCCAACTTTATCAGGGCAAGCCATTGCTTCGTTTCCCCGTCCCTTATTTCAAGGCTGTAAGGTGAAGGGCTGTGGCACATGCTGGGGTATTAATTTGAGCAGCAGTTTATGGCTGCAGCAAACCACAGACACAATAAGGCAGATAAAAATGAGAGGATAAGAATAACAATTTCTACATAATGATCACTTTTTAAGATGGTCCAGCTTTTTCACCTGGAAGGCTAGGAACACTGGCGGTACACCACAAATTTTCTTGAAATTCAGTAAATTGTCACTATTTGGTACCACATAAGCTCCCATAAAGGGGTAGTTTTTGGTGGCTTTTTTTTTTACACTCAGTTGTTTATCGCTTTTCAACTGGCAGGCATACTGACTATGAGCAAAAAAAACAAACCCACAGAACTTAGGTTTAAATCCGTGTGTACATCATGATATCAACAACTTCCCAGCAATGATGCAAAATAAAATTAAAACTTAACCTTTAATAAATAGTTAAATAAAATGCCTGAAAGACCCACAATATTCTAAACACAAAACCCTTTTAACGTTCAATAAAGGGGAGGCCCCAAATGCAGGTTTTCACTAAGAAGGTTTTCAATGAAGGAGTCAGGAGGAAGGGGGCTCAAAATCCTCTCAAGTCCACATAATGACCCTAATGTGCCCCTGCAAAAGATAGCCCTGACCTCACAAGACTCCCACCCTAGCAAGGGCAATACAGCACCCTGTATACAGTACCCCCCTGTACTCTAAGCTTTTCGTAGCCGACAAGACCACTCATCAGGGGACCTTTATCTGTTGGTAATATCCTAAAGCTCAACAATTCCTTCAACCCACAGTGGTGGGGAGCCTGCTGCCCATATCTGAGCCAGATGGTAAATGTTCTATGTAGTATTATCCCTCGGGTCTTTATATAGCCCCTTTGCAATATGTTAAACACACCTGGTGGCCTTCTAAAGTGAAGAGAAAGGGGTCTCTTACCACAGACCGTCATGTGTCTCATCGTTTACATGCCAACATAGAAAACTTGAGGCGCTGCACATGCGTCCACTGACTCGCATCCTTGCTTGCGCGTTGGCATGGAAACCGCTTATCTAGCGTCCCAACATTTCCTATATATCGCCGGTTACTTAACATCCCATACCATAACCAACACAATATGGGGGCTTGCCTGCTAACAGTATACATCTCGATGACTCTAAAGTCCCCTTTAAACTAGTCACCAGGGGCCCATGTTTGATGTATGTTTATTAATGGTTACTATAATGCATCATACCTAGTGATGCATACAAACTCTCAGATGGGACTTAGACTCAGGTAAATTTCAAATTGTTATTGTCAAATAAACAAAGGACAATTAGAACCCAAACCTGACACTAAATTACCCAGAACTGTTTAAAAAGACTATTTAGAGTGAGTATATTTTTTATACACATATTTACTCCACATCATCACTACCAGTGAATCTTGGACTATATACAAAAATAGGTTCTTTTACAACAGGCCTATAAAATCATAAATACAGATAGAGAAGGAGGGGCTAATGTTTAGAATTTCTGTTCCATCTCGATTACAAATATTACAAGCATTTGTATTAGGATGCTCTATTACTATTCAATAAAACAGTTGAAACGGAGCTGTTTGTTCAGGCCATGTGATATCAGTGTATCTAGGTGGAAGATCCACCATGTTTCATTTGAAGGGTCACACATTCCCAATCACTGCCCCTAGCTGGACTTTTTAGCACATACAGTGGGGAAAAAAAGTATTTAGTCAGCCACCAATTGTGCAAGTTCTCCCACTTACAAAGATGAGGCCGGCCTGTAATTGACATCATAGGTAGACCTCAACTATGAGAGACAAAATGAGAAAACATATTTAGAAAATCACATTGTCTGATTTTTTAACAATTTATTTGCAAATTATGGTGGAAAATAAGTATTTGGTCAATAACAAAAGTTCATCTCAATACTTTGTTATATATTCTTTGTTGGCAATGACAGAGATCAGATGGTTTTCTGTAAGTCTTCACAAGGTTGGCACACACTGTTGCTGGTATGTTGGCCCATTCCTCCATGCAGATCTCCTCTAGAGCAGTGATGCTTTGGGTCTGTCTCTGGGCAACATTCACTTTCAACTCCCTCCAAAGGTTTTCTATGGGGTTGAGATCTGGAGACTGGCTAGGCCACTCCAGGACCTTGAAATGCTTCTTACAAAGCCACTCCTTCGTTGCCCTGGCGGTGTGCTTGGGATCATTGTCATGCTGAAAGACCCAGCCACGTTTCATCTTCAATACCCTTGCTGATGGAAGGAGGTTTGCACTCAAAATCTCACGATACATGTCCCCATTCTTTCTTTCATGTACACGGATCAGTCGTCCTGGTCCCTTTGCAGAGAAACAGCCCCAAAGCATGATGTTGCCACCCCCATGCTTCACAGTAGGTATGGTGTTCTTTAGATGCAACTCAGCATTCACTCTCCTCCAAACACGACAAGTTGTGTTTCTACCAAACATTTCTACTTTGGTTTCATCTGACCATATGACATTCTCCCAATACTCTTCTGGAACATGCAAATGCTCTCTACCAAACTTCAGATGGGCCCAGATATGTACTGGCTTAAACGGGGACACGTCTGGCACTGCAGAATCTGAGTCCCTGGCGGTGTAGTGTGTTACAGACGGTAGCCTTTGTTACGTTAGTCCCAGCTTTCTGCAGGTCATTCACTAGGTCCCCCCCGTGTGGTTCTGGGATTTTTGCTCACCATTCTTGTGATCAATTTGACCCCACGGAGTGAGATCTTGCGTGGAGCCCCTGATGGAGGGAGATTATCAGTGGTCATGTATGTCTTCCATTTTCTAATTATTGCTCCCACAGGTGATTTCTTCACACCAAGCTGCTTGCCTATTGCAGATTCAGTCTTCCCAGCCTGGTGCAGGTCTACAATTTTGTTTCTGGTGTCCTTCCACAGCTCTTTGGTCTTCACCATAGTGGAGTTTGGAGTGTGACTGTTTGAGGTTGTGGACAGGTGTCTTTTATACTGATAACAATGTCAAACAGGTGCCATTACTACAGGTAATGAGCAGAGGACAGAGGAGCCTCTTAAAGAAGAAGTTACAGGTCTGTGAGAGCCAGAAATCTTTCTTGTTTGTAGGTGACCAAATACTTATTTTCCACCATAATTTGCAAATAAATTCTTAAAAAATCAGACAATGTGATTTTCTAGATATGTTTTCTCATTTTGTCTCTTATAGTTGAGGTCTACCTATGATGTCAATTACAGGCCTCTCTCATCTTTTTAAGTGGGAGAACTTGCACAATTGGTGGCTGACTAAATACTTTTTTCCCCACTGTAAATCCCAATAAACCTGATGCATACTGAATGTGTGCCACAAATTTTTCATGAAATTCTGTAATGCTATGTTGTTGTTCTATTTTCTCCCATAAAGGAATTACCAGTATTATAACCCAGGCTCTTTTCTGGTTTCCAACTGCTGTTCCTATGGTCATAGAAACCTTCCATTTCAAAGATATTCTAGCTTTTTCAGCTGGTCGGCCAGGCATGCTGACAGTGTGCCACAAATTTTTCTTGAAATTCTGTAATTGTCACTCCTTGGTGCTGCATCTGCTGCCATAAAGGCCTACTTTTTGGTGGCTTTTTTATAAAGTCAATTCTTTATCACTTTGCTTTTCAAAGTGACAGTGTGCCTCAAATTTTTCTTCAACTACTGTGGTTGCCAATGCCAATTGCCACTGCCACATTGTTGACATAGTAACAAGAAAATAAAAAACCACAACAACAAAAAAACTTCACCATTGCTTCTTCCAATACCAACGCAGTGTGGCATTCTGCTTCCATAAAGGAATATTTGTTGGTTTTTTTTTTTGTTTAAAACCACTTCTTCACTTTTTAACCAAGCAAACAGCCACAAATATTTCTCCAAAATAACAAACCTCTGGTTCATACCAAATGTATTCAACCTGAAACAAATCTTTGGACCAAACCATTTGAACTTGAAATGAATCTTCAGAGGTTCGCCCATCTCTAGTGGCCACACGTGTGATTTACCTCCATTTTAATGAAGATACATAAGCAGAGACTGTAATAGATTGACCTTAAACCCTTTTCCGCCACAGGCATTTTTAGTTTTTGATACCCCACTTTCCAAACCTCATAACTTTTTTCCATTCACAGAGCCATATGAGGGCTTAATTTTGTGGGCCAAATTGTACTTTGTGATGGTACCATTTAATATTCTGTATGATATATTTGGGAGCTGTAAAAAAAATTTAGAACAGGGTGGAATTGGAGAAAAACAGTGTTTGTGTGACTTTCTTACAGGCTTTGTTTTTACGGCATTCACTCTGCAGCTAAAATTCTGATTTTACGTTTTAACCTCTTATATACTGTATATTTTGGAGTCACCATATGACACAGGAAACTTTTTTATATTTCTGTGTAGAGGGATGCATAAGTAATCTTATTTTTCAGGGTCAGATGTACTCTTTAGTTATACCATATTAGGGAATGTCTATTGGTTTTTATCCAAAATTGTATAAGAGGCGAATCAGCAAAAAAACAGTGTTTCGGCTCTTTTGATTTTTTTTTTTTCACGCTATGGTGTTCACCGTATGGGAAAAATAATTTATAAGTTTGTAGACTGGGCATTTTCAGACACAGGGATGCTTAATGTGCATTTGTTTCACTTTTTTATGTACTTTTATATGTGTTGATATGATGGTGATTTGAATTTTTTAATACTTTTTATTGTTATATATATATATATATATATATATATATATATATATATATATATAGTACAGACCAAAAGTTTGAACACACCTTCTCATTCCAAGAGTTTTCTGTATTTTCATGACTATAAAAATTGTAGATTCACACTGAAGGCATCAAAATTATGAATTAACACATGTGGAATTATATACTTAACAAAAAAGTGTGAAACAACTGGAAATATGTCTTATATTCTAGGTTCTTCAAAGTAGCCACCTTTTGCTTTGATTACTGCTTTGCACACTCTTGGCATTCTCTTGATGAGCTTCAAGAGGTAGTCACCTGAAATGGTCTTCCAACAGTCTTGAAGGAGTTCCCAGAGATGCTTAGCACTTGTTGGCCCTTTTGCCTTCACTCTGCGGTCCAGCTCACCCCAAACCATCTCGATTGGGTTCAGGTCTAGTGACTGTGGAGGCCAAGTCATCTGGCGTAGCACCCCATCACTCTCCTTCTTGGTCAGATAGCCCTTACACAGTCTGGAGGTGTGTTTGGGGTCATTGTCCTGTTGAAAAATAAATGATGGTCCAACTAAACACAAACCGGATGGAATAGCATACTGCTGCAAGATGCTGTGGTAACCATGCTGGTTCAGTATTCCTTCAATTTTGAATAAATCCCCAACAGTGTCACCAGCAAAGCACCCCCACACCATCACACCTCCTCCTCCATGCTTCACGGTGGGAACCAGGCATGTAGAGTCCATTCGTTCACCTTTTCTGCATCGCACAAAGACACGGTGGTTGGAACCAAAGATCTCAAATTTGGACTCATCAGACCAAAGCACAGATTTCCACAGATCTAATGTCCATTCCTTGTGTTCTTTAGCCCAAATAAGTCTCTTCTGCTTGTTGCCTGTCCTTAGCAGGGGTTTCCTAGCAGCTATTTTACCATGAAGGTCTGCTGCACACAGTCTCCTCTTAACAGTTGTTGTAGAGATGTGTCTGCTGCTAGAACTCTGTGTGGCATTGACCTGGTCTCTAATGTGAGCTGCTCTTAACCTGCGATTTCTGAGGCTGGTGACTCGGATGAACTTATCCTCCGCAGCAGAGGTGACTCTTGGTCTTCCTTTCCTGGGGCGGTCCTCATGTGAGCCAGTTTCTTTGTAGTGCTTGATGGTTTTGGCCACTGCACTTGGGGACATTTTCAAAGTTTTCCCAATTTTTCGGACTGACTGACCTTCATTTCTTAAAGTAATGATGGCCACTCGTTTTTCTTTACTTAGCTGCTTTTTTCTTACCATAATACAAATTCTAACACTCCATTCAGTAGGACTATCAGCTGTGTATCCACCTGACTTCTGAACAACACAATTGATGGTCCCAACCCCATTTATAAGGCAAGAAATCCCACTTATTAAACCTGACAGGGCACACCTGTGAAGTGAAAACCATTTCAGGTGACTACATCTTGAAGCTCATCAAGAGAATGGCAAGAGTGTGCAAAGCAGTAATCAAAGCAAAAGGTGGCTACTTTGAAGAACCTAGAATATAAGACATATTTTCAGTTGTTTCACACTTTTTTGTTAAGTATATAATTCCACATGTGTTAATTCATAGTTTTGATGCCTTCAGTGTGAATCTACAATTTTTATAGTCATGAAAATACAGAAAACTCTAGGAATGAGAAAGTGTGTCCAAACTTTTGGTCTGTACTGTATATATATATATATATATATATATATATATATTTATTTTTTTTTTTGAAAAATTATGCTATTTATGAATGTCAGATGTCTGCTGCTCTATGCAGCCTGTAATAAATATGAGTGCCAGACAAGCCTGGGTGCCCTTCAATAGACTTCTGACGGTCATGGCAATGGATCGCGGGGCCCCAGATACCGTTCGGTTTCACCAAAGCATTTTGAAAGTTAATGCTCGCGATTAGTGGGGTCTCCGCTGTATATTTAAATAAACTAAATAATATATATATAGATAAACTAAAACTGTCCAACTTTTAGACTAGACAGTCTTAAATTACACCGCATTTTCCAAAATGACTGATGCTATTTGAAAATGTGTCATACTTTTAGACTGTCTAATCTAACTTTACACCACTAAGTAGTTGGCCTAGCTTCTGACAAAATTTTGGCACAAAATTAAGCATACCGACAGTGAGTCACAGTTTAGCATATTAAGCCACAACATCCTTTTTGACAACCCCCACCCACTTGTTGTACCAGGTGCACAAACTTTTAGAAAGTGATTAAGACACATACATAATGTGGTTTAAAGTATGTACACTATTTTTTGGCGCAAATTACCCCAGAATTCTGGTGCATATTTATTAGTTTTTCTGCCCCACAGTGTATTAATTGTGATGCACTGGTCTTGGATGGGGTCAAACGCTGCATCTAAGACCCTTATAATGGTAGGTCTGTTTTATAAACACTGGGAATAAGATAAGGAAAGGATAAATAACCTTAATGAAATTAAATATTAAAATACAGGAAAGTATATAGGCGGAATATAATAGAACCAAGCAAATTCTTTGATTAATCTAGTAATAAATGTTCTTCTCTAGTTATAATTAAATTGAAAGCTCAACTCCAATAAATATACTTTACTGAAACATAAAAGAAAACTGAATTTCTCAGTTATCTGGTCAGGAAGTATGACTGTAACAGTAAGATAATATCAAGTATATTATTGCCTAAACCTGTAACAAAGTGCCTTCTTTTTTAGATTATTTAACAAGAAGTTAAAAGCTGAACTATGTGCACTGAAAATGACAAATCTGACTTACAAAAGATAGAAGGAAGCAAAATCAAAATAGATAATATCTGGGTGAATTAATGATATATCTCTCCATTATGAGGAGAACAGTAAAAAGTGTAATTTCAGGCAAAAAATTTATTTTTAGAGTATTTGGGCATTTGCCAATCTTGCTTATTTCTAGACCTGTCAAATTCTGTTCAAATAGCAACAAATTTATGAAGCGTCTTATATATATATATATATATATATATATATACACAAGTGATATATACAGCAAATTCAGGACGTCACAATTAAAACAATGTGTGCTGCAAACTATAACTTTGATACATGGCCCTATGTTTGTATTATATAAACATGGAAAGTGCAATTCAAATAAACATCAAATAATATTTTATAGTACAACTATATGATCTATAAGGAAGAGGTAAGATCTATTCTGCAGAATACACTGGCAAAATACACTGAGATGTGTATTTAGGATGCGCTTGAAGCTGTAGAAGTTGTGAGTTAATTTGGTTGTCTGGGGTAGAGCATTCCAGAGAAGTGGTGCAACATAGGAGAGGTCTTGGATACAGGAGTGGGAGGTTCTGATAATAGAGGATGTTAGTCTTAGGTCATAGGCCAAACAGAGAGCATAGGTTGGGTAATAGACAGAGATGAGGGAGGAAATGTAGGGAGGTGAAGCACCATGGAGAGCTTTGTGGATGAGGGTGATAAGTTTATATTGCATTCTACAGTGAATAGGCAACCAACGCAGTGACTGGCACACACCCAAAGTATTGGTGTAGCGTTTAGACTGATAGATGAGCCTGGCTGCTACATTCAGAATAGATTGTAGACTGGAGAGTTTAGTTAGCTGAAGATCAATAAGTAGGGAGCTAGAATAGTCAAGTCAAGAGAGAATCAGAGCGACAAAAAGGGTCTTTAATGTTTCTATGTTAAGGAAAAGGCAGATTCTGGAGATGTTTTTGAGGTGCAGATGACATGAGCGTGCAAGTGACTGTAGATGCAAACACATCCTCCCTCTCCTATTCACTTCAATGACATCTCCAGCACTCCCATTGAAGTAAATGGGAACGGGAGGGTGCATTTATATTGTTTAATGTCATATCATACTACCCCACAGAATAAAGTTAACATTTAATTTATACTGCACAGTAAAAGCTGTAAAAAAAACCAGAACCTCCACAATTTACAATTTTTAATATAGGTCAGAAATACATTAAAATATCATACCTTTCTGTCCATTCTCAGTTTTTGAATTTTTAAGGTATTTTATTTTTATCCTTAACACATTTGTCTCTTTACAAATGTTCTATGGAGACTTTGTGTGGTCCAATAGTCTGAACCTAGATGTAATACTTTTTGATTTAACAATGTCTATTGTTACGGATAAAAACTGAAAGCTGTTGTACACTTTGCCTGTGATATAATTTTATATAAAAAGAATCAAGATAACAGGAATGACATTTGTACATCTTTTCTCTTCAATCATTTTTCATTACATTTCATATTGTATATGTGCAACTTAAAAGCTATGTGTCAGAGACTGTGTTATGTATAGAAACATTGCGTCATACAGACATATGTCTCAGAAAAAAGGGATCCGAGAAAATAATGTCAATAAGAAAGTACAATATATTGCTTGATACTCATGCAAATACATTATTAGCTTGTGAGAGGGTGATACTGTGTATTTCTAATATGCTATAGTGCTGAGAAACCAAGGAAAAAAAATTACATAAAGAGTTTAGCCACTAGTGTAGTGGCCAAGCAGAAGGCATTTTGGCATACATACTGTATATGACTTAGGGCTCTACAGCAAAAATAAAAAGTAGATCAATTTCAGATGCTAATTTATACCTACAAAAAAAAACACTTCAGAATGTTTATTCCTATACAATCATACATTTTTATTTAACAATCTAAAACTGATCACATATATAATAAATAAAATTCATGGAGTCCTTCAACAATAGATGAAACTGTTCAGGGCAATGAATCTTAATCCAGTGTACTAATAAATATAGAATTAATATATAATCAACACTATAACACAAGAGACCAGCACTACATTATACAAGCTCTTTGGGGTCACTCATAGTGCTAGCACTAACTAAACCCTATACAATTCACAGCTACATTATCCATCAACCACATATACACCACATTCCAAATTATTATGCAAATTAGTTTTTCAATTAAACTCATGGCTGTTTTTTGTCTAAGGGCTCTTTGGATCACTGAAATCAATCTCAAACACCTGTGATAATTAGTTTGCCAGGTGAGCCCAAATAAAGGAAACCTACTTAAGGCTGGGGCCCCATGGAAAAAATTGCAGCGTTTTACAGTCAGAGCAAAGTTGATGGGATTCTAGTGAATCCCATGCCCACTTTGCGGTAAAAACCGCTTCGGACACACGGCGATTTCCAAAACCGGAGCGGTTTTGGAAATCGCAGCATGTCAATTATACCTATGGAAACGCCCGCAGTTTCCCCATAAGTATAATTGAAACAGAAAGTCCGCAGAGGAAAGCTCTGCGAACTTTCTGTCTAAAGTGCTGCGGGAAGAACCGAGATGGGTTCCCGCTGCGGTTTTTCTCGTAGCGCTTTTTTGCTGTGGGATGCCACGTGGGGGCCTTAGCCTAAGAAGGATGTTCCACATTATTAAGCAGGCCACAGGTTTCAAGCAATATGGGAAAGAAAAAGGATCTCTCTGCTGCCATAAAACGTTCAATGCTTTCAACAAGGTATGAAAACATTAGACATTTCATGAGAACTTAAAGGGGTATTCCTACGAACATAACCATTTTTAAATTTGTAGATAATTAAAAGTTAAACATTTTTGCAAGTATAAGTAATTACACATTTTGCAGAGTTTTAAAGATTTTCTCTAAGTGTCTTGTGGTCACAGTCTTGTTGTCTTAATTGGTTGCCAATGGATACGGCCATGAATGCAGGATCTTTCTAAGGTCAGAAAATCCGCAATGGTTTCTTATCGTGGCCGGGATATCTTCTCATACATGTAGTGCTCCTGCCTGATAACCCAGCTACAATAAGAAAATCATGGCTGGGTTTTTGACAAGTCCCAGACCATAGAAAGTTTCTGCATTTGTGGTCGTATCCATTGGCAACCAATCAAGAAAACAGACTGTTACCACTAAGATAGTTAGAGGAAATCTTTAAAACACTGCAGAATTTTTAACTACTTATATTTGCAGAAAACTTTTAATTATCTACAAATATAGATATGATTATGATAATTGGAATACCCCTTTAAGAATCATACTGTGAAGAGGTTTGTTGCTGATTCAGAGCACAACAACTTTGTGCACATAAAAGCATAATGAGGAAGGTTTCTGCCAGGCAAATTCATTGGATTAAGTGAGAAGTTGCTAAAATACCATTACAAAGCAGTAAACAGGTATTTGAAACTGCTGGTGACTGTTGAGCCCCACTAACATATAGGTGTAAGATCCTCCTGAGGCTTGCAATTGTGCATACCTACTGTTTGGTCACCCCTAAACAGTGCTCAGAGACAGAAATGGTGGCAGTGGGCCAAGACTAATTTTGAAACAGTCATGTTTACTGATGAGTGATGTGCAACTCTGGATGATCCAGATGGACAGAGTAGTGGATTGTTGCAACAAGGCTGCGATGTCAGCAAGGGGGTGATGGAGTCATATTTTGGCCCGATATCATGGGGAGAGAGTTGTTAGGCCCCTTTAGGGTCCCTGAAGGTGTGAAAATTACCTCTGCAAAGTATATAGAGATTCTGACTGACCACTTTCTTTCATGGTTCAAAAAGAAGAACTGTGCCTTATGTAGTAAAATCATCTTCATTCATGACAATGCACCATCTCATAAAGCAAAGAAAACCTCTGAGTCATTGGTTGCTATGACCATCCTCCTCCGATCTCAACCTTATTGACAACCTTTGGAGTATTCTAAAGCAAAAGATCTATGAAGGTGAGGGTGGGAGGCAGTTCACATCAAAATACCAGCTCTAGGAGGCTATTCTGACATCCTGAAAAGAAATTAAAGCAGAAACTATCCAAAAACTTCAAAAAGTTCAATGGATTCAAGAATTGTGAAGGTGATATCAAAGAAGGGGTCTTATGTTAACATGTAACTTGGCCTGTTAAGACTCTTTTGATTGAAATAGCTTTTGTGTTCAGTAAATGACCTCCTAATGCTGCAAAAATGACCATTTTCAGTTTTTTACAGCCTATAAAATGTTTAGAAACTCTGTTTTGCAGCATAATAATTTTTAACAGTGGATTTTGTCCAATAAAATTTGATTTGGTTGAAGATTTGAACATTATACTGACTGTTATTGGCATCTACCATTTAGGAAAATCAGAGAAAATTATCATTTGTATAATCATTTGGAACACAGTGTAGACAAATAAAATATACCCACAAAGAAGGTTTCCTTAGCGGCGTGTATCGGTACATCATTTCAGATGCTGCCTTACATTACCACCTATGAGCTAATCTCAGTTGCAAAATTAAAGTACATGTTCAACTTTGTTCTGCACTTTCACAGCAACAACCATGATTCATATTCCTGTGCAGATTCTCACCATCCATGAAACTGTGGATGAGACCAGCTTTAGCCCAGACCTTGCTCTAGAGGTCCCATAGGAGCCACATTGCTTTGTATTAGTTAATGTCACAGTGCTGAATGTAAAAACTTTTCAAAGATGCTGAGTTTATGTTTGGATTGGCTGAAAAAATTTAATTTCATTCTTTTATTAAATTGGTCCTGAAATTGGTGGCGGTTTTATATATATAAAATTAACTATATTTAAATCCTAAAATGTTACAGTTTTTATATGATCAACCAAAACAATCACAATAGACTGTCACTTCATGTTTTCTGCAGGTCATTTCCTGTTTTCTATAGCTCATCTGACAGAAAATATCTGCATAGATTGGGGCAAGATGATTAGTCAAGGAATTATCACATTATTATTATTATAGATGATACAATTTAATGACAGTATCCTTTTGCTGGAGGTTTAGCTAAAGTAAGATGATAAGACTGGGGCGTGGTCTATGTCGGTGGTCTAAGTAGACATGTGTTCTGGGAGCTCCTGCCCTGCCGGACTTAAACTCCTTCTTTAAATTAGCTGCTGCCCTCTCCCATGGGCAAGAGACTCCCCAGGAACCCTGTTTCAGGGATCCCCACTACTGGGGATCGATCACAGCAGACGAACCTCACCTCTTACCTGCTCCAGGTGCCCAAGTCGCTCCGTCCCGCCACGAGGCAGAGGCCATCTTGTGTGAGCGCCTCGCAGTCCTCTGCTCCTCCGTAGGCCCTCCCTCCGGCTCCAACGATTTCTCTGCAGCGGGAGACTCCTTCTCCCTCCTGGCGCTCGCACTCTGTGCCAGCGTGCTTGCACACTGAAGAGGCTCCAGCTTCTCCTCCTACCGCAGCGCTTCAGTCCATGCTTCCTGGAGTACACAATGTCCAGAAACGATCGCCGATGACCGCTGGGGAACAGTTCCGCCCTCCACCTGCCTCTCCAGGACACTTGCAGCCCGCTACTACCCACCAGAGATCTGAGGTCAGTGCTGCTCTTATTGCTCCTCCTGCCCCCTCTGCCTCTGGGACACCCTTTGTTGCTTCTGCAGAACCTCTTCAGGGGACTCCAGTGCTGCCTTGTGCTCCCCATTGGCCTACAGTGTCTGCTGCCACGTCAGCCCCCCCCCCCCTTCCTTGAGTACTTCTGCATGTTCTGTGGACGAAGATGCAGACTCGGGGGCGACCCCGTCCATGTCCCCCTATGCGGCTGATAGCCCTAATGACCCAGCCCTGGCACCATTGCCGGTTCCGACTGCTGATTATGCCACCTGGTACTCTCCATCTATGCCGCCCCAGTGGGCCCAGCTGCTTGCTCAACTTCCCACTAGACAGGATTTTCAGGAGCTCATTGCTGAAGTCACTGGTACCTTCCGTACCGAGATTGCTGAGCTGTGGAAAGACTTTCAACTTATGGCCGCCAGGGTGGAGACCCTTGAGGACAACCATGACCAGACTTGGTCCCATGTGTCCCAACTTCAGGACTCTGTTAGCACTCAGTGCCGGGTTGTTCAGGACATGCAGCGCCACACTGAGGACTTAGACAACGGGGGTGCCACAATAATATTAGGATCAAGGGTCTACCTGAGGCTACCCAGGATGAGGACCTTCCTGTTACTCTAGAGGCGATCTTTAACACCATCTTGCAGGAACCTCCTACTCATAAAAATTAAACTGGATCGGGTGCACAGAACCCTTCGCCCGAAGGGATCCGGCCCCTCTCCTCGTGATGTAATATGCTGTGTTCACGACATCCTGTCTAAGGCTAGACATCCAAAAGACTTTGACTTTGATGGAGCTAAGGTGCAGCTGTATCAGGACCTCTCCTGGATTACCCTGCAGAAGAGACGTCATCTCCGACCCCTTCTTCAAGTGCTGCGAGACCGTCAGATCCCCTATCGTTGGGGTTTCCCCTTTGCTCTGACTGCAAGATTAAATGGACGTTCAGCTACTCTGCGCACATTTGCTGACCTGCACCCCTTTTGTGCCGCCTTGGACATACCTCCTCTAGAGATGTCGGACTGGGAATTGACTCCTCCTCCCCCACCGCTTCCTCGAGTCTGGAGTTCTCCACCGTCTACAGTAGAAGACGTCGTCTGCCACTGCCAAGTTTCTCGGCCCTGAGACCGCAAGTGGACCCTGTTCCCCCATGACTCTTGTTCTGCTTAACCTCTCTTTTTTCCCTCCTACAGGTTCCTGGGAGGTTGCTGCTGTTATTATGATCTGTGTTTAGGATGCATGATCAGTTATTTTCGGTTCTCACTGTAGATTTACTAATATCTGAATGGTTCCGGCAGGGTGGCATATCCCGCCAGCCTCTACTTTTTGTTTATTTGCTTTTCCCCAGGCCATTGTCCCTATTGATTTTGGCTTGTCGTTTGGTGCTGGCCACCCCCCACACCCATACCTTGGAGGTGCACTCCAGCTGTGGACCCCCTTTTGGGACCCACTTGGTTTTTCTGCCCGTTCCTCATTGCACGTGTGCTCTGTATCCCTGGTCAGGAGATTTAGTCCTGACCCTAATACAATTTTGTATTGTTTGCATTGTACATTTATGTCTTTTGTTGTCTGTCCCCCCCTTGTTTCTTCCCCTCCCTCCTTCTCTGCTATTCTTTTCTCCCCCTCTCTCAGGTTACGAGTGGGACTGTGTGGCCTCCCTGGCTCTAGGGAATCCTGTTTGCTGCTCTTCCTGGGTGAGTTCTGCTCCCTTATTTGCTGATTTGGTCATTCTGCTACCTTATGGCTAAGGGCATTTTGTTGAATGTCAAGGGTCTTGGTTCTAACACTAAGCACTGTATGGTTCTCCTTGAGCTTCGGTCCCTCTGGGCGGATGTTGCATTCCTCCAGGAGACGCACTATGACCATACGGGTACATTTACTTTTGCTAACCATTATTATCCCACGGCCTACTCGGCCTGTCACAACCGCCATAAGGCTGGGGTGGCTATTCTGCTATCCTGCACTTGCCCTATTACGGTGACCGTGTCCCATCTTGACCCCCAGGGGCGTTATATAATACTTGAGGGCCTTCTGAACGGACAACCAAGTATCCTCTGTAATATCTATGCCCCCAACTCTTCCCAACTCTCCTTTCTTCATAGGGTTATGGCACACTTGCGGACCTTTGCTGGTGCGGCCTGGCTGCTTGGTGGGGACTTCAATTTATTTTTCTCTGAGCGGGTGGATCATTTGTCCCTCCGCGATACTCCCTTGCCTTCCTCGCAGCTTGGCCTTGCCAGGGAATTTCCCTGCTTGTTGTGCTCAATGGCTCTGTATGCCTTCTGACCTCCAGAATAGATTACTTCTTTGGTAATGCTCTGACCCTTCCTTTGCTTATTGATGCGGACGTTGGGCCTGATTCCTGGTCTGATCACTCCCCGATTTCTGTTTCCCTCTCTCCCACCCCGGTACCAACTCAGCGCTGCCACTGGTGTTTAAACGAGTCCTTGCTGCACTCGGAGACTTCGCGCGCCACTCTGCAATCCCATCTCCAGGAGTATTTTAAGAATAATGAGAGTTCAGTCTCCTCAATTGCTACTCTCTGGGAAGCTCACAAGGCGGTCATGCGTGGTCACTGTATTGCCCTTTCCACGCGACTTAAGAAAGACCGGAGGGCTAGGGAGGCCGCTTTGCTTGCTAAAATAAGATCCCTCATGGAATGTCTAACAGCCCTCCCCTCCCTTCCCTTGATTCGACAGCTGGTGGAGGCCCAAGCTGATCGGGACTTGGCTACACATGCCGCCCAACGTTTGCTTTTGTATACCCGCAAGCAATATTATGAACGGGGTAATAAGGCCCACTCCTTACTAGCTAGGACCTTCAGGGACCACCGGGCTTCCTCCACCCCCACACGGTTCGTGACGCTTCGGAAAACCTGCTTCATCACCCTGATGCTGTTACGTCTGTGTATCAGGCCTATTATACGCGGTGTCAAGGCGGGACCTTACAGGGGCTGGTTACCAGGCAAGTAAGACACTGGAGGAGTGTGTGCAAGTTCACACTGGTGCTATAATGGCAGGGGTTCGCAGAATCCATAACATAAATGGCTTCCAGCAGCATAAGGCAACACAAAACAGAACAGCTTGTTTTAGCCAAGTGGCAGAAAGTCCAGCAATAGAAAATAATCTTTTAAGACATAAACAGTCCAGCAGGCTCACCAAGTTAGTTTGTCTCCACTTTTCTGTCCTCCACACAGGCAGTGTGGTTGTGTCTCAGAGCCACCATCAGAAGAGGGGGAGAGAGAGAGATATACCCTCCTACCTGGTCAGCGTTAAGGCTTCAACCTGGCTCTAACAAAACCCAGGATCAGAGCTTTGAGCCCGGGTCTGTAATCACACCCAAACCCTGGACATACAGTAGATACCAGAAAGAAGCCACCTTAGTGGGAGGTATCTTCCCTCCACAATCTTTCCCACTGCCTGCCTACAGTGGCTTTATAACCTCCCTCCCCAATCTGGCCTAACCCCTTCCATGACTCGTTCTGACCTGCGCTCATACTTGGATTCTTGCCCTCTTCACTCCCTTTCCCCCCTCAGCCCTTGACTCCCTTAATGCCGACATCTCCGATGAGGAGATTACTGATGTCTTGAGGAGTCTTCCTAACGGTAAGGCTCCAGATCCTGATGGCTTTACATATTTGTATTATAAAACCTTCCAGTCGGACCTGCTTCCCTACTTGAGGAGACTTTTTAATGCCTTCCTAGATAACACTCCCATCCCCCACTCCATGCTTTACTCCCACATTACTTTAATTCCTAAACCTAATAAGGATCTACAGGACTGCTCTAACTATTGTCCAATAGCCATCCTGAACTCAGACTTAAAACTTTTCACCAAAATCTTAGTGAACCGCCTCAATACTTGGCTTCCATCTCTTATCCACAAGTACCAGGTGGGTTTTGCTCCCTGTCGTCAGGGGGGAGACAACACCAGAAGGGCTGTGGACTTGATTGATGTAGCCAACCACTCTTCCATCCCTACTCTTCTCCTAAGCCTGGATGCGGAGAAGGCCTTTGACCATCTAGACTGGTCTTTCATGATGGCCACCCTGGAGCAATTTGGCTTATCAGTACCATTTCTCAAGGCAGTCTCTGTGCTTTCCTCCTCTCCTTTGGCAGTTGTTAAGCTCCCTTATGCTTCCTCTTCCCCATTCTCTATAGGTAATGGCACTTGTTAGGGCTGCCCTCTTTCCCCGCTCATTTTTGCCCTCTGTATCGAACCTCTGGCCGCTAAGATTCACTCTAATCCTGATATTACGGGTGTTATGGTACGCGATCGTGACTTTAAAATTTGTCTCTTCGTGGATGAGGTATTGCTGGCCCTTACCAATCCTCACACTACCCTCCCGAGTCTCCTGCTAACATTGCGGGAATATGGTACCCTATCAGGCTATAAGATCAATTCGGCGAAAACTGAGGCCCTCCCTTTGAATATCCCTGAGTCGACCCTTCATCTTTTTCACGAGAATTACAATTTTCAGTGGAGGGAGCGCTCCCTCAAGTATTTAGGCATTCAACTTTGTACTTCTTACTCTATGCTCTATTCATCTAATTTTCCGGGGTTATTTGCTGAGCTGCGCTCTCTGTTAAATAAATGGCATCCTTCACATATTTCACTCATAGGTTGTGTCACAGCCATTAAGATGTCTTTCCTCCCTAAACTTCTGTACTTTTTTGAAACCCTCCCTGTTGCTGTCCCTCGCTCTGAGTTGCGATCCCTTCAGAAGGCCATTTTTCAATTTATTTGGAATGGGAAAGATCATCGTATCCCATGTTCTGTTATGTTGGCTGGCAAGGCGGAAGGGGGTTTGGCGGTTCCACACCTTCTTCACTACTATTGGGCTACCCACCTGCATTGCATCCCATTTTGGGCGGCACCTCAGACTTTTACCAAGTGGGTTGAAATTGAGAAGCTATGGATAGCCCCCGACCCACCCTAATGCTTTCTTGTGGTCCCGCTCACCTCCTTTGCCTGTCACCCCTCTTCTAGGTCCCATCCGGTTCACTAGATCTGTCTGGACCGTCTGTCCCACTAGCCTCACCTCATTCTTCTATGGTGTGCTTTCTTTACAATTCTTTCCTCCCAGAGGGACTGACAGCTCATATGGTGCGCCCCTGGGGCGGGCTTGGCCTGTTTCATGTGGTGGACTTGATTGACCCTTTCTCCCTTGAACTCACACCCTTTGACTATTTTACTTCTAATTTGCACTTGCCTAAGTCGGAATGGTTCCATTATCAGCAGATATCTCACTTTCTGTCCACTATGTTTGGGGCTCCATGGGTCTCTTTCCCTACTGTGTTTGAGAGGCTGTTTCGTGCAGGCACTTCCACTAAGGGTCTGATTTCAGACATTTACCAACTGTTATTGTCTCCAAAGGGGCGGTCCCCCCGGCCCACTAGTATATGATTCATTGGACCGAGGCCTTGGGTAAGCAGATTTCACCAGCTCAGTGGCAGATTATTTGGTCCCGTGCAGCTAAGTCCTCTACTTGCATTATTTTCCGTGAGATGCAGTATAAGATTTCAATGCATTGGTACCATACCCCAGTCCTTCTCCATACTCTCAATCCTAGTGTTCCCTCTGTCTTCTGGAGATGTCTTTCTGACACTGGATCATTGCTGTATATATTCTGGGGCTGTCCATTGATCCGGCCCTTTTGGAGGAAAGTCAAGTCCATGTCTGATGAGCTCTTCCTCCAGGGTGTCCCCCCTAGATCCCTTAGTCTACCTCCTTAATCTTCCCCCCAGACACTTGGGTAAGAAGGCCTCTAGACTATTTCTGTACATTTGCACTTCAGCTAAGACCCTGGTAGCCCTACATTGGAGAACAATCAGCCTCCTACAGGCCCTTCTCTGGTGGCTCGTATTAAGGATGTTAGGAGTCTGGAGTTTCTTACGGCTACACTGAATAATACCATTTAGGCCTTTTGGTCTCTATGGACCCCTTGGGACACGTATTGTATCCTCCACGATCTCTGATCTCTTCTCCTTTCCTCCTTTTTTTTTTCTCTTTCCCTTTCTTCCTTTCTTCCCTTGCCGTTGTCTCCTGTTTGGTTTCTCTGCTCCTCCCGTCTGTCTTTGTATTATGCATATTTGACGAACTTTGTTAGGTTATTATTATTTTTGTTTTCAAACATCTTTGAAAACTAATAAAAATTACAGTTAAAAAAAAAAAAAAAGTAAGATGTTAAGACTATATACTATACACATAGATAAGGTTCTGTATGCATCTCTGGTTTTCTTGAGGAGGAAGGAAATGTCATCATTTACCAGGAGCTGTATAACTCTATACTGCTATTTTAGCCACTAAATTTTGTTCATTGCAAGTAACATTCCTGCACTGCAGCCTTGTCTTCTCCTTCATGGGTACTGCTGTTATGGGTCTCATGGCAGGACAGGTGCTTGGCAGTGCATGAGCAGGGCATGAACCCATCAAGTCAATCAAAATCAAAAGCCTCATATTGGCCTCTGTGACTGTTATAGATGTTTCTAACATGATTTAGTTTTTCCTTATTATTTCTTGTGAATGTGATCTTCTATGATCCATCTTCCCTGACTTTTCTTTAATTTCTACATCAGACAGCTTCTTCATCCTGTTTGACTTTCAATATTGAACCTCTGGTTTGTCTATGTATTTCTTGGCGCCGCATCCTGATTTTGTCTTACTTCATCCTTGGCTTGTTTAACTATGCTCACCTCATTATCCCTGTTGCCATATACAGTACCTGTTTTTGGATGACTACCATTGCTCTTTTTCACTATGCTCTATATTTCCAGACTTTTTAAAATTGACTTTTGTTGCTGACTATAGTAACTGTAGATCATTAGAGCCTATCTTTAAAGAATGCATGTTTCCAACATGGAAGTCACTAGGAATGTATTTAAAATGAAAAAAAAGTAGCTGCAAGATTTTGAAAAAAATTGCCATGAAATTTCTCTTCTGCATACTAACAACATGCTATTTAGATAAGTAAACTAGAATTAAACATGAGGCATTCCTTTTATATTGTAATATGCCCTAAATTATTGGATTGTTAATAATAATAATAATAATAATAATAATAATAACAATAATAATAACTTTATTTATTTAGCGCCAACATATTCCTTAGCACTTTACAAAACAGAGGAGACATTGCATTTGTTAGGCTTTTCTTTAGTAAGCAATCCTACTGTGGATGTTAAGATACTGTACTTCTTCACTATTAAAAAAAATTACGTTTTGCGTTTTTATTTATTTAGAAAAAAACAAGAAGCTATACATCTATTTTTAATGACCATGTAAAGACATGATAGAAAATGCTGCATTAACTAAAGCTGACTGGATGAATGTTGGACGTTTCATTGATGTAAATCAATACTGTATTATCAAGAGATCATCTACAACTGCAAATTCATCCACAAAATAACCTCCTCCAGTATATTCACTATATACCTCCTGAATATAACCCGTAATATACCTACTATTAATGATTTATTATGTAAGACATAATGTATTTTTAAAAAAAAAAAAAAAACCCTAGGCTTTTAGTAAGAATAAGAATTAATACAATTTTAGCTTGATTACATACTGTATTTGCTTGCTTTTAACCTTTTACACTCATTGACAAAAATAATGCTTCCAGATATAAATGTTGGGTTGTTGAAAAAACAGTTATATATTGGGAAACTATGTGAATGATTACAGATATACAGGTGCATCTCAATAAATTAGAATATCTTTGATATGTTCATTCATTTCAGTAATTCAGTAATTCAATTCATAATCAGCGTCTTCCATGATTGTGTGTCCTACTGAACCAGACTGAGGGACCATTTAAAGGCTTAGGAAACCTTAGCAGGTGACACACTGAATTTACAATACTGAACTTTTTTACAATATTCTAATTTTCTTAGATTTGGTTTTTCATTACCTGTAATCCATAATCAACATTTACAGAAATAAAACACTTCAAATAGAACACTCTGTGCGTAAAGAATCTAGAAAATATAGGAGGTCACTTTTTTAATTTAATTACTGAAATAAATAAACATTTCAAAGATATTCTAATTTATTGAGATGCACCTGTAGTTTGATTAGACACCTGTTCTTACCACAAGAAGGTGTAAAAGTGTTTCCCCCAGTGCCCTATAAAAAGGTTCTCAAAGGCTACTTTTGCGTAGTGTACCTCTTGATGAGAGATCTTTGACTTCTAGACATGTCTCTATGATGCAGTCAAAGACATTTCACCCAGTCCACAAAGTTTAAGAGGCGGCACATAGCAGGACTGCTAAAATCAAGATGGTCATTTCTATGAATTTCCTGCCATCCATTCAACAAACAGTATGCCAACTCAGAATCCCATTTAATATCAAACCTCCATATAATTTAACTTTTATTATTGTAGTTTTCAGGACTCTCCTATGCTGATCGATTTAGCAGCTGAGGAGGGATATTTAAACCCTGCTGCTGCTCATCCAGGTGCCTGCTATTTGATTGTACTTTAGTGAGGCTTTCATATCCTGATCATTTGTGCTGGGCTGCTCTAATATTAACCTTTGGCTTGTTACTGGAAATCCGCTTGTCTTCTGATTTTGGCTCTGACATTACCTCGCTTACTGAGTTTTGGCTTGCATACATTCTCTCTTCTGATTCATCAATTTGACAGGGTCTGACCCGCACAGCCTACATTGGCCAGATTGGGTGGTACTTACTATAAGGTATGTTAGTTGAAAACTACATTTCCCAGGTCACCTTGTTTTGTGATCTTCCTAACTGCTATACTCCTCACAGAAATTATTCATGCACTACCCATGCTCCATCTGTTAGGAAGGCACTTATCTAATAAATCGCTAAAGGAAATAAAATGAGAAACTGAGTATGCTTGTCCTGGATGAAGATGGACTATAGAATGCATCCAGTGGCAACAGTGCTGAAACAATGGTAGGGAAAAAGAGATTTCATTGGCCTTTTTCTAGTGACATACAATTTGACTAACTGCTTTCATGGGTAACAATGATACATTGCAAAGTCTACAACCTTCATAACCCTACTGCCACAACACCACTCTTTGAACAGCTTCTATCCCCACCTACTGTCTCCATCTCCATTCCTTTATATTATATATTAGCACGTGACCGCTGAGGCCTAAGGAAAGGGACCTGGGACTTTACAATGCGGCGGGGACTTCCGCTGCAAGAAAACACTGGAGCAGCAGGACCGAACCTCGCTGGGAGACACCAGAGCAACAGGAATAGGTGAGTATGTTTTTTTTTTATTTTAATTTTTCAACTTCTGTGGCCTAATATAAAAAAAATAGTTTATCCAGGACAACCTCTTTAAGTGATGGCCAAAGCCAAAAAGATATGATATGCTGCTGATTTGAAATCTGCATGTTATTTTCCGAGTGCATATTTTTCACAGTGTGTGGATGACATTTGTTAAAATCTCATCCATTTTGCTACAACTGTATGCTGCTGCTGATTTTCCACCCACATATCTGAAAGTAAAATCCACAGTTCAATTCATTTTAAGTTTGCCTATAACAATTCATTTTAAAAGGCATCTGCTGGGACCAAAATGCCTCCCAAACCAATAATAGTGCCGTGTATTGAGCTTTAATAGGAGCGGAGACATGCCATTGTGGCCACAAACCAATGAAGTAATTAGAGATGAGCGAATTTTTCAAAAATTTGATTCGGCCGATTCGCCGAATTTTCCGTAATGATTCGATTTGATCTGAATTAATTCACGGCGAATCACGCTAACCCCTTCCCGACATCAAACTACGGCGGAAGCATGGTGCGCACCTAGAAACTATGTGCACACCCTGCTTTGCGGGTGTCAGCCGTATGTAACAGCTAACATCCCGGTCGGCGCTGAGCTCCGATCGCGGGTGTTAACCCCTGAGATGCT
Organism: Leptodactylus fallax; assembly: GCA_947044405.1. Lineage (NCBI taxonomy): Eukaryota > Metazoa > Chordata > Amphibia > Anura > Leptodactylidae > Leptodactylus > Leptodactylus fallax. The sequence goes on from CAMRHE010000202.1 coordinate 2,228,685, forward strand.
GCGGTCTAACATGACCGCGGCATCTCAGGGGTTTTATTATATACTGTATTGGGGTCCCAATCAACTCCCCTGCAATGTTTTCGGGGGGTGCCGCTGCTCCTATTCGGCAACCTGGGGTCTGACCAGTGAACCCGGATCTGCCCCATTGCTGTCCCTCCACATACCTGGTTGATCCTGCCTTGAATGGAGACTGTCAGCCTATGCATCTGTACGGGCTAATAGTCTCCTATACACTGCAACACATGTGTATTGCAGCATATACCTTTTGAAGCAGCGATCAGAATATCACCATTTCAATCCCCTATGGGGACAAAAAGAAAAAATGTAAAAAAAATTAAAAAAAAAAAGACTCCCCCCCTAGAGCTGGTGCTGTTATTATACTCTGGGGTCTCCTCAGACCCCAGAGTAGTATAATAATCAGAGGCCCAGGGGAAGTGATTAAAAATAACGAACACTTATACTCACCTTACCTCACCTCACCTCTCCTGGGAATCCGGCTGTCTACGTCCTCCTCGATCCTCTTCTTCCTTGCGACTGAGGTCCTTCTCCCCAGACGTCACTGCTGGGGCCTGTGATTGGGCCTCAGTAGTCACGTGGGGGCATGATGACATCATTATGCCGGCACGTTCCAAGTGACCACTGGGGCCCAATCACAGGCCCCAGCAGTGAGGCCTGGGGAGCAGGTCCTCAGTCACCGGCCAGAAGAGCTCTGGAGTGCTGAGCCCAGGACAGGTAAGTATCAGTATTTTTTTTTATTTTTAATCACAGTGGGGGGGTGCCAAGGGGAACATGTAGCATGGCGGAACCCATGTTAAAACCCCCGATCTGAGCTGTGCGATTTGTTAGCACAAAGTGTGAGGAAATCTGGATTCGATGCGAATCGAATGAATATTTCCTGAAATTCGGATCGAATTCCACTTCGTCAGCTTCGATTCGCTGATCTCTAGAAGTAATGTAGAGATAATAATCTTTTTATGGAAAGGAAAATGAACCTTCAACTGTGCTGGGACGGAGCCTAGTTTGCCAGATTTGACTATAGACAGCAGTGATGCAAACAGAGGCTGAATTTGTCAATCACAACTACAGTGGCTGTATTGGGCAGTGATTCCAGAGGAGGACTGAAGCAGGTGTTGCTGTTTGTAGGTATATCTAGCAATTCATGCTCTGCTCTTACAGGTTGATTTGCAATATACATAAAAAATTATTATCTCTACATTGCTTCATTGGTTTGTGGCCACAAAGTTGTTTCTGCTTCTCCTAAAAACCCCTACTATTATTGGTTTTGGAGGCATTTTGGACCCAACAAACTCCCTTTAAGTTTTAGGAATTGACATATGACTTTACTGCACTGAAGTGACATTTCAGCTTGAGTCACAATCAATGGTGAAGCATCCTTGTTATTTTGATCTCCCTGTCTGACTCAGATTTGGCATGAAATAGGTGTTTTTTTAATTCCACACTTAGTCATGATCCTAACATAACATTACATTTAGCTCTCTGTAATAGAGTTTCAAAGCAAAAACCACATAAAGCACATGTTCACAGATGCTACATATGTGTGGCTTAAATTATGTTTAGCATTTCATACAGCAGAATTAAGCTGACTATACTTTGTTGAGAATTAGACAGCACAGTGAGTAGGTAGGAGGATTGTACGTAAATAAGAAACTTCTGACATTCACAGAAGGAAATGGCCAATGGAAAATTCTATGTTTGGTCTGATGGTTAGATATTTCAGTATCCTAAATAAAAATATGCAATCTTTATCATCTGGCATACTGTGATTTCAGTTACTGAAACAGCAGAAGGTTTACCCAACACAGTAAAAAATAAGTGTGCTTAGTTAATATACAGACATCCCCTTCCTTACCTTTTTTCTAGATAAAATTCTGGAGTATGGAGTTCACTCTTGAGGCAGGAACCACTGTTCATCAACTTCCTCCTCCTCCACAGTCCTTACCACTGCGACAGTAAACTATCAATACAGCAGCCTTTCTGTTCTTTCATCTCAATTTTTACTGACGCCTAGTGAGGTACCTTATTATTAGATAAGACAGCACTCCAAGCACTGAAGATGATATTCTTTAAAATAGTGTTCCAAGTTTTGATGAGTTTGATGAAACCAGTCAGCATATGGACTATGAAGTGCAATAGTGTCAGTAGTAGGTGGAGGACATGATTGTTGTTGTTACAGATATGTCTACATGTAAATGATCTCCAATTTAGGTAAGGACTTCAATTGGTCTTAAAACCAATTCAACACAATATCATGGCTGCAATTCACCTTTCCCCATCGGGTGGTCATACATAGGCACAAACAGGGTAGATAAAAAAAATCACTTTGTGATAACTTGTTACAAAACCATGTTGTATTTAGAACAGATACTTAACTTGTGATACACAGGCCAAGTCGTGTTCAGCCAAGAGGACAAATTAGACAGGACAAATCTGGTGTAGTGGCACTTGTAGCCTTTATGGCGGTAGTAGTATGTGTACAAGTGACAAATATAGAGGTGGGAGAGAGAGGGGGGCAAGAAATCCATGGCCAGGCCCATAATTTAACATAGTCTGTGTGGTAAGGATTATGATGTCATTGACACTGATGTTCATTCATTGGACAGGAACTGGAAACCAAATGAGGGAGACAGGTATTTGGAGGTGATAACATCAGAGAAGGAGAATGGTGATGGTGGCAATAACAAGCCAGAGTATGAGCATGCAATGTAATTACAGCCTCGTCACATAGTATATAGGAAGAGACTGTATTTATATAGCATCAACATATTCCGCAGCACTTTACAAATCAAAGGACACATGAACAGACAATATGAGACATTACAGTGTGACAAAGAAATTAAAATATCAAACAATAGGAGTGAGGGCCCTGCTCACAAGAGTTTACAATCTATGGGTGTTGGAACCCCACTGATTTTTTTATTAATGACCTGGAAAACCTCTTTAACCCTGCTGTTCTGCTCGGGTCTATATGACTCGAAATGAAATTTGAGACTCTGTAGATTATTTTTCATGCAGATCTGAAACTTGTGATTAATTGACTTTTCCTCATTTGAGGGGTTCTTACTATGAGTGTTTTTTTTGTTTGTTTTTTGTTTACTTTTTGCTACACGCTGATTTTTACACTTGTACTGTTCGGGTCAATATGACCCGAACAGTTTTACAGGTCACTAATTATTTCTGCCTGCAAAATGTATTTGTTTTCCTGTGTACTTCATCTCTTTATTCAAAAGGGTGCATATTGTAAAGTCATTTTTGATTACTGTGCCATGAAGTAAGCTAATGTGTGCCATTGTGACAAAGCAGAGTGAATGTTTGTTTAGGAGGGGGTGTATTCTCACTGCTGTGATATATTGATTGCATGGATGAGCATTGAGTACAGATTTGAACAGGGTCTGTTTCAGGGTCCCATCACACACATACAGATGCACCCTGGACAAGGTATGGACACTTTGTGACAGCAAAAGTTCATACGTTCAAAATGGTCAAGTGTATACAGGAAGAAACCCTGGTGAAAGAGCTGAAAAAAATCAGGGTATGCGAGTTGTTCTCGATTTGACTCATGGACTAACAGGACAAAATGTCACATGTGACAACTTTTTCACATCCTACCAACTGGGCCAGATGTTGCAAAAAAGACAACTTACTATGCTGGGTACTATAAGGAAAAAGAAGCCAGAACTGCCACAAGGTATCCTTAGTAAAAGAGAAGTGTATAGTTCTACTTTTTACTTTACTAGAGATACAACAGTTGTGTCTTATGTTCCCAAAAAAAATAAACAGGTAATTATAATGAGCACAATGCACCATGACAATGCAATAAGTAATCGAGAAGACAAAAGGCCGGACATGATATTAGATTATAATGCCACAAAAGGGGCAGTTGATACACTAGATCAAGCAATATCAACATACACATGCAAACGCAAAACTAATCGTTGGCCAATGATAATATTTTACAACATTCTGGATGATTCGGCATACAACGCATTTGTTTTATGGAGAGAAATCAACCCCAATTAGAACAGAAATAAGCTGCATAAAAGAAGAATGTTTATTGAAGAATTAGGAAAATTCCTAGTTAGGCCGTATATCGAAGCCAGTAAAGTAAACCCCAGAAGTGAAGGAGCAGCCGCCATTGTGAAGAGTGTCCAGCAGCATGCTCAAGAAAGAGGCTCCACGGCCTCCACCAGCACAGCTACCAGCCAAAAAAGGAAGAGATGTAGCTTCTGTCCATCTTCTTGTGACAATAAAACAAATCTGACATGTGCTGGATGTGCAAAATATCTTTGTAAAGGACATGTGTTTTATTATTGTGCTCAATGTAAAAATGAATGAACCGGTTCAAACTTTTTATAGATAAAAAAGAAAAACTGATGTTTTCGTTATTTTTCATTTGTTGATTTAGAAAATATGTTAAGACAAAGTTAGGTAAGTGGATCAGGTACCTGGAAAAGTGAGAAGCCAGACATGTCTGTGTTGCTAACTTCACAGAGACAATTCACTGGTGGAAGAAGTGGTCATGGCGGTTCAGATGTAAGAGAAAGGAAATGCGAATAATTTCATTCAGAGACGTCCCCTGTAAGTCACTAAATGCTTTGTATTCACCTAAATGGTCTGCAAAGTCTTGTATAGAGTCAGTATCTTCCACTATATGGTCAAAATATAGTGATAATATTGATATACAGTACTTGAGTTGATGGCCCACTTGGGCGTGCTTGCCTTCCCTGTGTTGGTCACCTAGCTACGCCTCTGCTCCCTTCCAATTTCAAATAGGCAACATAGCAAGCTGCAATAGCAAAAACGTTGTGGCTGCTCTTCTCTTGGGTAAAATAACACATTGGCGCATGTCATAAATTTGGGGATGCAGCATTTCATTAAAACATATATTGGCTTGATGGAGGTCCTACAGAAGTCCAGTAGAACATGTATACCAAGCCTGTGATTTCCTTAACCCTTCCCGACATCTGTTGTAATAGTAAGGCGGATGTCGGATATTTAAATATGGCAGCTGCTTAGGAGCTTAGCGGCCGCCATAGCCACCGGGTCTCTGCTGTATTATATTGTCTGGCAGTATTTTGCAATGTATTGCAATGCATTAGCATTGTAATGCATTGCATTAGTGATCAGAACCCGTGGGGTTCAAGACTTCTAGAGGGTCTAATAAATAAAGTATAAAAAAAATTTAAAAAAATATAAAAAAAATAAAAAGAATTAATAATTCAAATCATCCCTCTTTCCCTAGAACACATATAAAAATACTTAAATATTATGAAACGCATACTCATTAGGTATCCCTGTTTCCAAAAAACCCCGATCTGCAAACTTATAAAAATATTTTTCCCGTATGGAAAACCCCGTAGTGGGAAAAAAAAAACTAAAATGCCAAACCGCTGCTTTTTTGCTCTTTCCCCTTTGATGAAAATTGGAATAAAAAGTTATCAAAGCAATGGACATTCCCCAAAACTGTTTAACTAACAAGTACACCTGGCCCAACAAAAAAAGACACCTTGTGCACCTCCGTACACAGAAATATAAAAAGTTACAGGTGTCAGAATATGGCAACATTATTTTTGAAAAGTTTTGGATTTTTGTTAAGGGATTAAAATGTAAATAAAACTACATAAATGTTGTATCATGCCGAAACATAGAATGCAGGTGACATGTCATTTCAGCTGCACAGTGAACGCCGTAAAACGAAGCCCTTAAGAATGTCACATAAATGCACATTTTCTGCATTTCCACCACGTTCTGAATTTTTTTCTAGCTTCCCTGTACATTGTAACTTGTTTACAATGTCCATTGGAAAATAACCAAACTAAAAGAAATTTGGTTGAGTGAAGAGTCTAAATAACATTTTACTGTTGCAATTATGTTATTTTGTACACCATTCAAAGACTCACATAACTGCTCCCTCTTTTCTCTATATCCTTTTTAAAAATTTCAGTACATATTTATAATAATTTGTAACTTGTTCTTGGATGATCAAACTAGTTTGTAACAAGTTGGGTTCGTTAGAAATTTTCCAAAAAATTTGAGTTCGGCCATACCAGAAATTTCTGGGGTTCACCACCCACAAACCAATATTATACTCTGGGGTTTCTTCAGAAGAGGCCATGGGGAAATGCATAAACATAGAAAACATACTCGCCTCTCTTGAGCCCAATTGTAGCATCCAATTTGGGTCCCCATTCACTTTCGGCATTTTCCAGCCTCCTGAATGATGTCAGCAGCCCTACATGATTGTTGAAGCCCGATCACAAACCTTAGCAGTCCTCCCATTCAGAGCCCACAACAGAGCCCAAGAAAGATGACTATGATTATTTGTTATGTTTACTCAACTCACCTGAGCCTCTGCTTTCTATACTCTGGGGTCAGAAGAGACCCCAGAGTATAATAATAATAATTCTGGTTCAGATCAAAACAAAACTGCCAGGGTGATCTTAGTGAATATTTGTGAGATGAATATCGCAAGGTTAACCCAAAACTAAATTGTTTATTCTTCTTACCACTATGTTTTGTTTTGTAAATTAAGAATCCAGCAGAATACCTCTTATCATAATGCAGTGGTGTATCATAAGAGCTCAGACAGCAAAATCTAACATACAAGAAGAAGAAAACCCGGTTTGTTTTAAGGGGCAGCTGGTAAAATTTTTAAGGTGACCATAAAAATGGAGGGAAAATAGATATGACATTACTCTACTGTTTTTGTATGGAGTATGATGGCTCGTTTCACACTTGCATTATGCTGATTTCATCAGAAGTTTAATATTTTTACAGGAAATATAGTATTGTCTGCATCATTATCCTTGTTGTCAAAAAAATGCCAGAACCCAGATGGAACCTGACAGACCTCTTTATAGGATTTGTGATGATTGGCTTGGATCTGCGTGAAAATTGATCAATCATAGCTGTCATGTCTCTACTATGGATGGAAGGCAGAGTCTAACACAGTCAGAAGATTCTATTATTATTATTATTATTATTATTATTATTTTAATGTTTTGCAAGTCACCCAATGAGCCAATGTTTTAAAGTTTCTATTACATCTAAGAGATTTGCATTCTTGTAAGTCTTTTATTAAAAATTGGATGTCAGTATAATTGAAAAGGGAAAGCACTGCCTAAGGAAATGTTAGGGAGCAGATTTGCCAGATATAATGTAATGCATAATGCTCTAATATATAATATTTAATAAAAATACATTATATTATAATAATCACAAACTACACTGATCTTCCATGAGAAAATCAAATTTTATATAAAAAAGCATTGTTCTGTTCCAGATTTTTTTTTTTATCAAAGTGTAGGGAATACCTAGTTGCCATTTCTACTTTCTTTTCTTGTTTATTGTTGCCTCTGCTGTCAATGTTTGATAATTTACATACAGTATATTCTGTAATGGTTAAAAAAAACCAATTGAGCATTCTAAAATTGCATAGAATTTGGGGGCGGAGCCTAGCCGCGGTACAATATGGTCGCATAATCTCAGAGCTCCCAGCCTGAGTCTCACTAAGCGACGTTTACCAGCGACAAGCCCGTGGAGTGAGCTATTAAACTTACCCCAGGACCGAGATCTCACCTTTGGGGATGCCCAGGAAGCGCAAATCGGCGGTGAAACCGCAGAAACTCTTAGATTTCTTCTTCCCACACGGAGGGGGAGAGGATCAAGATGGCGGAGGCCCAAGCGCAGTCACCGCATCCAGGGCCTCGACTCCTCCGCAGGACCCTCCGGAGGACACGCTTTCACTCTCCGAGCAACGGAGAGCACTGTCGGCCCCGTCTCTGCCACAGCTGATTGAACGGGCAGACTCGGGATCAGCTGATTCTCCCTCCCCGGCGGGCCGGGAGGGGCGCGGACCTCGGGCCTACACAAAATGGCGTCACGAGGCCTACAACTGCATCCAGCCTGGGGACACAGGAATCACCTACTGCGAGCCCGGTGAAGCAGAAGCCCAGGCTCCAGAGCGCTGGTCCGCAGGGAGAGGAGGTGAGCGACATCACACAGCATACACTTCCATCTATTGATTTCTTTGCAGATATACCTGCGACAGAAAGCCCGTTAACTGAGGCTTCAATGAAAAATATGCTCATGGCCTTTTGTAGATCATTAAAGACAGACATGTCCCTTATGGTGAAACCGTTAGATAGAGATCTTCAAGAGTTAAAAAACCGTGCGGTACATGTTGAATCTAAAATGGCGGAATTTGCTACATCACATAATGAGCTTATAGATGCACACTGCGACGTGGAAAGGGATGTGTCCTTTCTTAAAGCTAAGATAGCCGATCTAGAGGACCGTTCCAGAAGAAACAATCTAAAATTTAGAGGGATCCCAGAATCAGTACCCCCAAAAGATTTAACCGTTTTCCTTCAGGATATGATAAAATCGCTCCTACCAAATCTCACGAAAATGGACTTAACTATTGACAGAGCTCATAGAATTCCGAGACCCTCACATTTAGATGAAACAGTACCCAGGGATGTTCTGGCAAAGATCCATTTTTATCGCACTAAAGAGCTGGTTCTGCTGACTTCACGAAAGACAGACCGCCTACCTGAACCATATCACAAGATATCCATCTATTCAGATCTCTCTGCCACGACACTACAAATCAGGCGACAATTCATCCCTCTTACTACAGCATTACGTCAACATCACATTCTGTATACTGTAAATGGGGATTCCCGGTCCGTGTGATCGTCTCCCGCAATAATCTCGTACATGTTATCAAGACTCTGGAGGAGGGGAAAAAATTGCTAAATGCATGGAATATTCCGATGGTTGATCCTCCAATCAAGAATCCACCTGGTCCAATATCGGATGGCTGGCGCCAGGCGAAAACTCAACGACGTCCACCTAGAGGGCTTCAAAGCTAGAGACTCACCTATCTTGGATTCCATATGTTCACTGCTGTTGAACTTATCCCCCCAAGATCACGACAGCTGCTGGTCCGCTGTACTATGTTCGTCTTTTTTCTCTTTTGTCTTCCTTTGATGCAGTTAAGATGGGTTGCCCATCGGTTCTGTAGTTTATATGGTTTGTTTCCTTTCTGGTTCTGGCACACAGGGCGACATGAATACAACTGGTGGAGACATCTCCGCCTCCTGCAACCAGGGACATCCTTTGGTGTGGGCAAGTGTGGTAAGACTCTTAATGCATTCCTAATTGTGTATTATGGTGCTTAAAGTTATGTCTATGAATGTCAGAGGGTTGAACTCTCCTCAAAAGAGGGCCAATTTATGGCGCGAGGCACGAGATCAAGGCTGTGACATTCTTGCAGTGCAAGAAACCCACCTATTGAAGGCAGATGCCTCTCGCATTCAACATCCGACATACCCAAATGTATTCCATGCCCACTATTCCTCAAAACGTAGAGGGGTATTGATTGGTATTAGGGACTCAGTAGCATTTCAGTTATTGTCACATTATGCAGACCCGGGGGGGCGATTTATAATACTGATCTGCACTCTCAATAGTGTTACTTATACGCTAGTATCAGCATACTCCCCCAACGGGAAACAAGTGGCATTCTTAGGGAGACTGGTAAAGGCGTTGGAAAAGAGGAAGCAGGGATGTTTAATATTGATGGGGGCTTTAATGTGGCTCCGGACCCGGTAGTAGATACCACTTCTGGTGGGTCGACACGTCACCCTTCTTTCTCGCAAGCGCTGTGACGCCATGAATTATTTGACGCCTGGCGTATCCTCCATAATACTGAGAGAGATTATACTTATTTCTCCTCTGTACATAATAGTTACTCATGGATAGATTTATTTCTACTTGAGCAATCCAGCCTCCCCATGGTTATGCAATCTGATATCTCAGTAATCACTTGGTCAGACCATGCAGCAATAACCTTGACCTTAGCAGAAAAATATGAATGCCCAAGAGCGTTCGTATGGCGCTGCAACGAATTTTTAATGACACAACCGAAATTAAAAGCATCTTTAGAGACTGATCTGAAGGAATTTTTTCTGATTAATGCCCCCTCTGCCCCTGGCCCTGATATACTGTGGAACTCCCACAAGGCCTTCATCAGAGGTACATTCATTCGTTTGGGGCATATAGAAAAGAAAAATAGATTGGCAGAAATGGATAGATTGCTCCACCAAATAAAATCAATCGACGACAGCAATAAGAAGTCCCCATCTCTATCAAACGCAGCCAAATTGATGACATTGCGCCATCAATTGACAGCTTGTTTATTGCATAAATACGAGAAAAATCTAAAAAGGACCAAAGCTACATATTATTCTCAGTCCAATAAAGCAGGCAAACTCCTAGCCTCCAAACTTAAACAGAAACATGCGAAATCCAGAATTCAATTCCTTCATAGTAAGGATGGTACATATAAAATATATGACCCAAGGGGCATAGCTGACGCCTTCAGATCATTTTACGAAGGCCTCTACAATATCGCGGAAGGCACAGCGGTAGCTCTCCCAACGAGCTACGATATTGAACGCTTTCTTGCGGCTGCCCAATTGCCCAAACTCACTGAGTCACAACTGGACTATTTGAATACACCCATTACTTCAGAGGAGTTGTTGACAATTATTAAATCGCTGCCATCTCATAAGTCTCCGGGCCCTGATGGCCTTACTAATGAATACTACAAACGATTTTTCCCAATCCTGAAGGATCCATTGCTGTCCTTTTTGGCAGCCGCGATTGATTCTGGTACCATCCCAAAAGAAAACCAAGAGGCCTTAGTGGTTACGCTGCCAAAGCCGGGAAAGCAGGCCACTAACCGCCAAAACTTCCGACCTATCTATTTATTAAATTCCGACCTGAAAATATATGCCAAATTAATAGCAAACAGATAGGCAACCTGTCTTCCGAGCTTGATAAATAATGACCAGGTAGGATTTGTCAAGGGGAGGCAATCTTACGACAATACCAGACGCATTTTGAACATCATACATCATATTGATCGTAGAAAGGTGGAGGCGGTGATTCTCGCATTGGACGCTGAGAAGGCGTTTGATCGCATTTGCTGGTCGTATGCCTTCTCGGTGCTCAGAAATATGGGGTTCTCTGGAGCTATTTTGAGGGCAATAGAGGCGCTATACTCTGCACCGTCTGCGAGAGTATTTACCAATGGAGTGGTATCGGACCCTTTTCTGATAACAAATGGGACCAGACAGGGATGCCCCCTGTCGCCCCTGATATTTGTTCTTTCTATGGAACCATTAGCTCAAACACTTAGACTAGATACGGGAATAGGGGGCATTGATATAGGGAATAAAACTCACCTTATATCACTCTACGCTGATGATATTATTCTTACCCTATCTAAGCCGCGAACATCTATTCCTCGCCTAATGGATACTATTACTGCATTCGGGCACTTATCATTTTACAAATTGAATATGGCTAAATCCCAAGTGCTACCTTTGAATGTCCCTCTTTCTTTGCTTCAACAAATGAAGTCGAATTATAACTTTGATTGGAGGAAGGATGATGTCCAATACCTGGGGACGCGGATGACAACATCCCTAGGGACCCTTTATAGAAGTAACTATACACCAATGTTAAGACTACTGCAAGAGGAGACGGAGCGAATGTCAAAAACAGATACCTCTTGGATAGGCCGAGTAGCGGCCTTCAAAATGTTACTACTTCCTAGACTTTTATATTTGTTTCGCACGCTCCCGATATCCCTTTCTACTTCCTTCTTTGAAATAGCACAAAGAGTGATTTCAAAGTATATATGGAATGGGAAAAGACCCAGAATCAACAAAAGCTTCCTATTTAAACAAAGGGAGGCAGGAGGGCTGGGAGTTCCGAAGATACAAAATTATTATATAGCCTCGCTGGTCATTCAGTGCGCTAGGTGGAAATCAATAGATACCTCGGTTCCATGGTTGCACATAGAGCAGGCATTTATAGCTCCTTTAAAACTGGAAGATGCGCTGTGGCTACCCTTTTGGAACATTTCAGCTCCTGGCTCCTTCTTCCCGGTCATGGTGGCCTCATTGGTGGCATGGAAGCTAATACACGAGAAAGCTAACCCTATGAAAAATTTTCATCACTAGTCACTTTGTCACTAGTGGCATGGGTAATCGACGGTTTGAGAGTCTCGGACTGGGAATCAAGGGGGATCACACAGATTTCTCAATTATATTCTGACACTAAACAACCTATATTGTTTGCAGACCTTAGACAGAAATATGGAATCCCTAACGGAGACTTCCTTAAATATTTTCAAATATGGCACTTCATGTCCAAACATCCTGTGACACTTCTGCCCCATAGTGGCGCACTCTTCACTTGGCTGTCAACCAAGGTGAGAGGGTTGCGTTTTCTGTATGACAAAATGGACGAACTTTCGACCTTCACTAAATCTACCCCATTCCGTTGCTGGGAGAGAGACTTAGGGACAGCCATTACACTAGAAGAGTGGCAGCAGGCAATTAAGCTGATCCACTTATCCTTAAAGTGTGGTACACATATAGAGACGGCCATGAAAATAGTATTACGATGGTATAGGACCCCGACTATGTTACAGTTAGCCTATCCCTCTGAATCAGGGCATTGTTGGAGGGGATGTGGTGGTAGAGGAACACTTCTACATATATTGGGGAATTGCCCCATAATTCAAGGATACTGGGAAAAGGTCTTTGAGATGCTCTCAGAGTTATTCGACTTCTGACTCCCATACACCGCTGATATGGCTATTCTGATTATCGGAATTCCCAGTGCACTGAAGGCATACAAAAAGCTTATCTGCAAAATTTTGACGATAGCCAAGTTGCTGCTAGTGCAGAGATGGAAGACAATAGCCCCTCCGCCCATGACAGATCTCTTAGTGGCCGTACACAACACATACACATACGAAAGAGTACTCGCACTGGGAAATGACTCTTTCCATAGCTTTGAGATACTCTGGGATGTGTGGATCTACTCTCGATTCGCTCTGAAAGAAAACCAGGTTGATACAGGAAATCCGGGAGGGGGGATGCAGGGACTGGGTGGGGGACAAACCTTTCAACCACAGGATAGATGGAGCAAAGGGGAGGTAGGAATACGGAATGAAGGATATTGAGTGTCAATACTCACACACAAACAAAGGCCCTACAACCAAGGGAAGGTCGGAATTGAGGAACATGTCCTAGGTGTGATTCATGATAGCCCGTTGACTGTGCCTGAAAGTTATTGTTATTGTTATGGTTTACTATGTTAGTGCTCTGAATATCTGGTTTATTGATAAATGACCCAAAGATGTATTTTGGAAAAGAAAGCATCATATTGCCTTGCATTTTTTTTTGCTATACTGTATACCAATGTACATCGCAAAATATGTCAATATTGTTCTGTACCTTTTACTCTGTGAAAAATTCAAATAAAAATTATTGAAACTAAAATTGCATAGAATTTGGATTTTCCAAAAGATAGAGAATTAAGTTCTTAGACTCATATAAGATAAAATAAGTTGATGCTTTTGAAGTCAAATAACTGTCAAAGTACAGTTTTGATTTTTCCTAATAGGAAAAGAAATTTCCCTTATCCAATTCAAGGGATACATCAAAGCAAAGAGAATGCTTTATCCTACAATGATATTGTCAATTTTCAAAACTAAATGTTCAATACAAGGTCTAAAGGCAGGACAGTGCCGAAGAGAACATTGCAATTACTGTTTTGCATAAATGCAGAGTTACAATCTAAGGAACTCTTAAGTAGGAAAGTAAGTATCCTGTTCTAAATATTTGCCAATTAATGTGCCTCCAAAGAAATAAAGTGGAACCCCTTAAAGGGGTTGTCTGGGATAAACCGAAAATTAACCCCTAAACTAAACCCCCGCCTAAATTCTAATTTACATGGTGTAAGGGTTTTGCCAGACGTAGCAATACCCTTAACTACTGCAGGGGTCTGGGAGGGAGGACAGAGACAGGTGAGCACAGAACACAGACAGGACGAACACAACAAAGGGAGGTCAGCTAGCCAAGGGTCGGTAACAAACGAGCAAAGCAGTACAAAATCACAATCCAAGAGAAAAGTCAAAGGTAAGCCAGTGGTCAGAAAATCAGAAGAACAGGTAACAAAGCAGCAAGGTATAATAGCCAGAACGCAAAAGCAATAACCAGCGACCAAGAGAGGGATGACAACCTGTTTATAGAAAGTCTGGGCAAGCCCCAGACTGGATTGGTAGACAGGCTGTCAATCACACAGGCAAGGCTGAGATTAACTATATGCGGTCCAGAGACAAATGCTCAGAACACAGGTGTGGCTGGAAATCCATTACATTGTCTGGGACAGTGTTCAGACTGAGCAACAAGATAACTACACAAGGAACCAAACTGAACACGCCTCCTTCGCCGCAGCGTGCGAGCGGAGGGTGGTGCAGAGACCCGAACAGGCAGAGACATTACACATTGTTTAAAAAAAAAAAAACAACAACTTTTATTACCCCTATCTCTGGGGAGGTAATGTGACTTCCCCAGGGACACTTTCCGTTAATCCGGTGACGTTCCATTTCCTGATTTCCGAAATGGAACGTCATCAGTACTCCCCCCCTCCACCCCGTCATACTTACTTGTCTTCCTCTGTAGAAAAGGATCCTCCTCCTTCTTTCGCGCTACTGGCGCTTGCACAGTCTGGAGGTACCTCTGACACATGCACAATAGAGAATGTGCGCAGGCCATCAGAGGTGCCATCTCTACTGCACAGGCGTCTCCAGCCTGCGCTCAGCCAGGAGAGCAGAAAGAAAAGGAGGAGCCGTTCCTGTCTAAAGAGGAAGATAGGTAAGTATGATGTGGTGGGGGTACGGGCTGAGTTAGTTGGGAAGGGCTAGTAGTGGGCGGGATAGGGAGTAAGAGAGAAAAGGCGGGGAGTGAGATGGAGGTAGTGTGGAAGTTAGGCAGGAAGCTACATAGCAGGAAGCTACACCATGTAAACAAATGCAGAGGATGCCAGGAGCTCCCAGACAAACCCAGAAATAACTCAAAACACTGCTAAAGGTATTTGGGTGCACTTTTTAACCCATTAATAGCACTAACAGACCTTTTTTAAAAAAAAAAGATTTTTTTGCCCGGAAAACCCCTTTTAATGCTCCATACCATTATGTCACGGGGCATCTAAATAGTTAAAGAGAGAGTGGTAACCCCTTTTGTCACCCCTGCAACATTTATAGGTATTGATCATTTACCATGGAAGAAAGGTTTGCCATCTTCCCACACCTATTAGACCAAATAGGATACCTAAATAGGAAGCATGGTCTATTGGATCAGTGTTAGTACAGAAGTTTTGCAATTCATTATATAAGGAATCAGGATTATATGAGTTCAAGTGACTTGATGGGACTGTATGAAAAATTAAATAAGGTTATGTTTAAAGGGGCTGTCCTGGCAAAACAGGACAGTGGCTCAGTGGTTAGCACTACAGCCTTGCAGCACTAGAGTCCTGGGTTGAAATCCTGCCAGGGACAACATCTGCAAGGAGTTTGTATGTTCTCCCCGTGTTTGCGTGGGTTTCCTCCCACACTCCAAAGACGTACTCATAGGGAATGTAGATTGTGAGCCCTATATGGGACAGTGAATGACAATGTCTGTAAAGCGCTGCGGAATATAATGGAGCTATATAAATATTGCATAATAAATGAATGGAGAAAAAAAAAAAAAGTATACTCACATGTCTCCGTTGCTCTGATGTCCTCTTGAGCGTCCTGGTTCATCTGCTCTTCTGGAGTTGTGCTGAAGCCACTGATTGGCCTCAGTGGTTATGTGACCGCTGAGGCCCATCAGCGGCCTCAGCAGGTCTCAGGAAGAAGACCCATGATGTCACAGGTAGTGACATTCAGGCCCTTCGCTGTTTGGCCTCAGCAGCCATATGACCGCTGAGGCCAATCAGCAGCTTCAGCACAACTCCAGAAGACGCCGCAGGAGAGGATGAACGGGGAGGCAAGGGAGGATACTGGAGCAACGGGGACCGATGGGTATACATTTTTTTATTTTTTTCACTGCCCCCAGCAGATTTAAACTTTAAAGGGACAACCCCTTTAACACCTTCGCAACATGCACCATACTATTGCAGCAGATGTTGAGGTTTTAAATGTCATGCGCCGAAGCCACAATGTCTCTGCCCATGCTTAAAGATGTCAGCATCTGGGCAGTTAATTTCACTTTCATCTTCAGTAATGGTCTGCGGTTTACAAGACACTAAGACCACAGACTAGATGTCTACTTCTTGGCACAGGCACTTTCATCCTATGCGTGGTCATGGTGCATAAAGAGTGACATTTAGAGAATAGGCAGCGGCGGCACTGTCTCCTTCCCTTCCATCATGGAATCTCAAGCAGGTGAGTATAACTTTTATTTTTTTTCCTTTTTTAGGGCAGTTGTGGGCCTTTTATTAGTATAAGAGGTCATTAGAGGGCATTATGAACATAAGGGGGGGCATTCATATAAGACGTCATTAGGGGATATTATGAGTACAAGGGGAGTCATTTAAATAAATGTCATCATTTATATAAAGGTTCATTGGGGAACTATGAATAGAAGGAGGCATCTTTTTATATAATGGATTGGCTATATTTATTGTCAGGGGGCATAATATAATTTAATTAAGGTGGCACTTGGGCTTTCCAACTCATTTTTATTGATGATCTATCCTCAGGCTAGATAGTCAATAACAGATCAGTGGATCTCCCCTGATCAGTTTGTTTGTGTTTATATCACACACTGTTTGTATTAATAGTGACCATGTGATGTACTTATATCTGTGTCCCATAGAAATGTATAGGATGAGGCTATAGTTACATTACTTGGCCACTATGAAATGAACAATACTATGTAAATAGAGAAGGGGGTCACAGCACTTACACAAGTGCCAGTGTCCATTCAAACAGCTGAGCAGCAGGGTTCCTGGGTGTTGGAACCCACTGATTTTTTTATTATTATTATTAATGACCTCGAAAACTGCTTTAATTAGGAAACACATGGGGAATTATTAATGAAGGGCAATATTCAAGGGGGCACACAGGGACATTATTAATTTAAAGATACACTAGGGAGTATTATTCATTCTAGGGGGGATATATGTTATATTTTATAATTGGGGGTAACAGCAGGATGGAGTCTTCATGTAGATGAGAACAATGTGGGTCAATTGTCTGGAAAAGAGAGAAGCCAAAGATGTCTGTGTTGCTAACTTTACAGAGAAAAGTCACTGTTGGAAGAAGTGGTCATGGTGGTCCAGATGAAAGAGATGAGAAATGTTAGCAATTACAGTCAGAGACATCACCTGTAAGTCAGTAAATGGTATTGCACTCTATTCACTTACATGGTCTATAGAGCCCTATGTACAGCTGGTTTCTGCCCATATACAGTAATGATATAGTGATAATATTGTTATACCTGAGCTGGGGGCCCACTTGCAAGTGTTTGACCCGCCTCTTCTGAGCCCTTAGTTACGCCTCTGCTTTTAAGTTGCTTGCATTAATATTACTGTACATAATATCAAATTGAGTATTGACCTACTAGCCATTGTACATGTGCTGTTCTTTGTATATTAATAGTATTTAATTTGCAGAACTGAGCTTCGATCTATATCATTTTGCTGCTGCTTTATATTAATGGTTGTTTATTTTAGGATCTTTGTGTGCTACGTGTCAGCCTGCATCCAAGATGGTTCTGTAACTGATGATAGTCTCTGATGTTACTAAGCCATAATTAATATTTGATTCATGTCATATGTCATTATGCTCAGATAGTTCTTGCTGATTACAATTTATGCCATATCAGCTCATTCAAGCCACTTGCATAACCACATTCAAAATGTCTTTTAAGTAAAGGATTTTTCAAAGCAAGTTAATCAGTAACACATGTAACAAGTAGACTTTGATACTATATTTTCCACTACCACAGATTCATCATACATCAGTTCAAACCGAGAGCCGATCCGACCATCTGTTTCTAATTGTTCTCATACTAAAGAGCAGCACTCAGTGTATTACATGCAGAATGACTGGCAAGACTGAAAATAATTGCTGCACCATTCATCATTCTATAATGGCGAGGAATCCAAATATATTTTCAAGGAAAGGTTCCTGGGGAGCAATTATGCATTTTTTATTTCAATACAGAATCTGATGTATTTTGAGACATGATGAGAAAAATTATATTCTACAGCATGGCTTTTCTAAGAAACAATTTGTTGCTTAGGTTTCTTGTGTTCATTGGTAGAATTGGTACATTTTTCTTTATGTTTTCGGTAAATATGGATGTAAAATATGCACAAATAGTGTAAATCAAATCCTGGCTACCAGTCAAGGTTACCTCTGGTACAAGCTGTGTAAGCAAACTATGATCTTTTAGTTAAAAATGAAAATATGCATACAATATATACTCTGAATATCTTATTAAAAATTTCTTAGTTTGGCATATAGTGCCAGTCTGGAGCTCCTCATGCCCATCCATTATATAGGCAGAACTTATTGTTGTATCATAAATTTTAATGGTATAATTTCACATGTAGGACATGACATAAATAAGGTCAAACAGAGTTTTATTCTACTGGATCTTTGGGGCTATAGACAAATCAATATATGGCATATATATATCCATATATACAGTATGCAGAATGGTAAATGGTAATATATGCCCTGTGATAAAAGCCTTGCTGAAATCCAGGTTGGTGATATCCACAGCGCTAACTTCATCACCTTTTGAGACAGTGAAAGGGTGATGAAGGTATCACCCTTAGTAAAGTCAAGCTGTTTTGGATCCAACAAATTGCAGGTGGTCGATTGCCATCTTTTTAAGGAGGGCTTCCAATATTTTGCCATTGCCAACAAAGGATATATAACAAAGTATTGAGATGAACTTTTGTTATTGACCAAATACTTATTTTCCACCATAATTTGCAAATAAATTCTTTAAAAATCAGACGATGTGATTTTCTAGATATGTTTTCTCATTTTGTCTCTCATAGTTGAGGTCTACCTATGATGTCAATTACAGGCCTCTCTCATCTTTTTAAGTGGGAGAATTTGCACAATTGGTGGCTGACTAAATACTTTTTTCCCCCCACTGTATAGCATGGTAGCCAGCCTATACATTAATATGATTAACTGGGTAGATTTAAGAGACTACACTGATTATTATCACATAGACACTGAGATGATATCTAGGCACAGAAGCAGGCAGACCAGTATCTTCCCACTCTGCTCCACTCCAATAACATTGCTTCAGAGGCCCCAAACAAAAATCATCTTGCTGTTCCCTGAAACCTGCTGCTGTGGGAGCAGGCTTTCCTGGCTCATAGAACTAAGAGGGTCCTAGTTAAAGGCAATGGCCAGTCAACAGGCTACTAAAAGGGTTTACAGGACAGAAACAGTTTGAGGCAAGCAAAATCAGATTTGTGATTGGGTGCCAGGTACACATTGCTTGTACAATGGTTGTACACTGGGCTCCCAGAATGAATTTTACTAATGGGTCCTACACACTTCAGTCCGACTCGGATTACAGCTGGCATACAGAGACTTGACCATGGGAAATTTATGATTACAATTCCAAGCGAAAAGTAGATTAGTTACACAAATGAATCTAAGAACTCTAACAATGAGAGCTGATATCTGATTGGCTGCTATTGGCATTTCTTTTTTTTTTCTCTTTATCTATTTTCATAAATTTCCCTCACAGTAGATGTGGTGTATTTCAGCTTTATGTGATTTTATACATTTCCTTGCACATGTAGTAATCATAGTATCATCAACAATACATGTGCTTTTAAACGCAAACATATGAAAAAAATAACAAATTCTTTTTTTTATTTTTTGTAAATACGATTTAGTTTTCCACATTGATGCGGAAACCTTTCATTTTATTCAGAAATCCTAAGACCAAGCCAAATTATTTAGTAGTTGTTCCAGTGTAAAATTTTGATCTTATTACTTTGAAAATACTAACCGAGGTCAACATGATTTGTTTTTGCTGTAACATCTATGAAGTTAAAATCCTATGCAGCACTTACCAGGATGGATTCACATCTCTCTCTTTAATACAGTTACTTTGTATCCAGACCATTTTCAAGGTAGTTATGTTGATGTTGGTTCAGTAAGATCAATTGAGGTAGCTGAGGCATGGAAAGCCATAATGCTACAGTCCTTGATAAATTGACATACTCTTCATTAAAGCAGTTCATAGCCAAGCCAGTATTCTTTCCAGCAGAATGTATTATATAAATTCAAGATTTTGGTGCTGTGGGATGTATCTAAATATACTTTAGTAAGCTATGCTTCTAAGACATAAATTACCTAACTTTCAAACCTTTGACAAGTCTTCAGTGTTGAAAAGTCATTTGTTCAGAAAGAATCCTAAGCTGTATTTTTCTGAGCTATTAAAAGGCATATACGCAGCGAGCACAGATGGATCAGTGGGAACAGTTAGCAAATTGCATAATTAGTGACACATTTTGTACCTTATCACTTTCAAAGTACATTTGATAATCTAGAGATTCGAAGATATATTTAAGGAATATGAAAAATAGGACTAACTAAGAAAATTAATATTTTAAAGTAGTGCTAATAGAAAAAAAAATCAAATACAATATTCTTAAATAAAACATATCATGCATAACACATTTCATTAAAAAAATGTTATTACATGAAAGCTGTATTACAATTGCTATATCAAATTGCCTGTTAGAATATATAGAAAAAACAGGCTTAGAAATACTAGATGTTTAATGGGAACATTTATGTTATACTATACCTGACAGCAAGCTTTATGTCTGATATAAGTATCATGCATTTAACAGATGTTTTCCCTTATTAAACTGTTTTCCTGGACAATACAAATACCTTATATTTTCTTCAACTCTATAATAAAGACTATACTGGTGGTTAAGTCAATATGAGAAATTAATTTTTAAAAAATGAAATGAGTGGAATGAGTTTATTATGTCAACATACCAAACAGTAAAAAAAAAAACCTGATAATTTCTTTCTATCTGTTCATTCTATTATTGGGTTAATAAGTGCACTCAAATACCTTTAACAGTGTTTTGAGTGATTTATGGGTTTCTCTGGGAGCTTCTGGCATCTTCTGCATTTGTTTACATGGTGCTTTTATCCTACAACTACTATGATGTATTGCATTAGCTGACTCACACTCCCTCCCTCTCACTCCTTCCCTCTCTCACTCCCTCACACCCCCCTGTATCCCTAGCTATCCTGCCCACTACTGGCCCTTCCCAACTAACTAACTCATCCCACCCTCCCACCCCATCATACTTACCTGTCTTCCTGTCCAGATCATCTGGGCATGGGAGATGACTTCCTTCTGTGGGGACAGCTCCTCTCCTTCTTTGACGTCTGCTGCGCTTGCGCAATAGAGCCGGAGGCCAAGCATTGCGCTGCAGCACTCCATATCTATTATGCAGGCGTGGGAGGCTGGAGTTGATGGAGAAACAGAACGTCACCAGATAATCAGAAAATGTGCGATACTGGTAAATATACAGTTTTGCTAAACTAAGTAATTTAGAAAGTATGCAGGAGGAGGGTGTTTAGGTTACAGTATAAATTTCATTTTATCCTGGACAACCTCTTTAAGTGTCAAGTAAAATTTTCCCACTCCTATACAAAACAATGTTAACTGTAATAATTAAAGAGATTATCTGAGATTTTTCTATGGCGTATCCTCAGGAAAAGCCATCAATATCTAATGGCTGAGGGGTCAACATCCAGCCTCCTCACTGATCAGCTGCCCAAACAATTATAATCCATATGCAGATGTGCTCCTCCTTAGCTGTCCTCTTGGCTGGAAATGTGTATCTCAAGTCAAGTACCCTTTTTAAACACAACATCGTTTTGTGACAAATTATCACAAAGTCATATTCTAACTATTGTTAGGGACATCAAAGGTGTCCCTCAGTATGTTGTAGAGAACCAAATTACAGATCAAAGAGCAGACCTGGGGAAATCACACACACAGCTGATGTTGTAATTTAATGGAGGGAAACAGGTAGTTTAAACACAGTATAGTTAGAGAACAGGTTGGACTAGAATAATTAGCATAACATGATTCGTTTTAAAGTTGTAACATAGTTGTGGCACATGGTTATTGGATAAGACACAAGAGGAGCTGCATCTCATTAAGACTTCCAAGGGGGGATGAGGTCTCTTATGTGACAAGGACACAAGCTAACATCACCCACACTATGTATATATCTCTTATATATATAAAAATGAGTTCCTGTCTGTCTGTCTGTCTGTCTGTCTATTCTTTATGCGCGACCAAACGACTGGACTGATCCTCACCAAATTTGGCACACATGTACATCAGGTGTCCGGGAATATTATAGACTGGGTCTCAGCTCTCTTGGACGTACCGTTCCTGAGGTACAGTATTCCCAAAAAATGACCAGCATTAGTCTATACAAGCCTGCAAGTCTTTCACTCATATTCCAACTGCCATACACACGGTCACATGTCCCTTATCAGCCAATAATAACTTGCAGGTACTTACTCTCCTCAGGCACACAGGTTTCCATAGCAACCAAGCTATGTATGACCTGTATTAGTGAATAGCAGTTCACAGGACCTTAAATATTCAGTCATATCACGTGTATTAGCCAATATAAGTTCACATTTAATTTACCAGGTTTCCATAACAACACAGCCATAAATAGACTGTACCTATACTGGACTCAGTGGCATAACTAGCAATGGCAGGGCCCCAAGGCGAACATTTGACATGGGACCCCCCCCCGGCAACCCCCCCCACGCACAAACTGCATTTCTGCACACACTATTATGCCCCATAGTGGCCCCTGCATACACTATTAGGCCCCATAGTGGCACTTGCACACAGTATTCTGCCCCATAGTGGCCCCTGCACACAGTATCATAGTGACTCCTTCATATAGTATTATGCGCACTTCCCGCTACTTCTTCAATGCTGGACCAGATGTCACGTGAGCCAGGCATGTATCGCAACGCATAATGACGTCGGAGTGGCCCACCGACATCTGGGACGCCACCAAGGAGGCCCAAAGCCTGCTGAAAAGACCCCAGAGTATAATGATAGCAGTGTTTGTGGGGTTCACGGCCCACAGGCCTTACTTACCAATCCCCGCAGAAGGTGAAGTGCAGGCGGCCGTGAGCAGGAGTGGGGATCGGTAAGTAAATAGGGCCCGTTACCTGCTGGTGTTAAAAAAAAAAAAAACATCAGAGGCCCGCCGGGTCCCCTAATGTCCCGGGCCCTGTGGCAGCCGCTACCACTGCGAAACCGGTATTTACGCCACTGACTGGACTGCCATACTGGATTTCAGCATTCTTATAAATTGAATCGTTTTTAAACTACTCATGTCCCCTGCAGCAAAACGCATGGCTGCTGCTTGAGCTAATGAAAACTCTCAGGAGACCCAAGCCTGTCTCCAATCTGATAAGGTATGTTACAGACAACAGCGAGCTGCTGAAACTCCCCAGCAGACCCAAGCCCGTCTCCAATCTGACAAAGCATTGTCAGCCACATGCACACAGCTGCACTCCAGGTTTCAATAACAACCCAGCCATTTTTCTTTACTGCTGTAGGTCAGCTTTAAAGGGGCAGGGCGCTGTGGATGACACTGTTACACAAGGTCACATAAACACAGCTTTACTCCAGGTTTTCCATAACAACCGATCACAGGTTTTTCACTGATATCCAAACTGAGATGCACATGATCACAAGACACTTATGGACCAATGGAAAATCGCAGGTTCAGTCTTGACATACACACAGCTTTACACCAGGTTTCCATAGCAACCAAGCTATTTATGTCCTGTATGAGTCAATAGCAGTTCGCAGGTCCTTAAATATTCAGTCATATCACGTGTATCAGCCAATATAGGTTCACATTTAATTTACCAGGTTTCCATAACACAGCCATAAATAGACTGTACCTATACTGGACTCAGTGGCGTAACTAGGAATGGCTGGGCCCCAAGGTGAACATTTGACATGGGATCCCCTCCCCGGCAACCACCCCCCTGCACAAACTGCATTCCTGCACACACTATTATGCCCCATAGTGGCCCCTGCATACACTATTAGGCCCCATAGTGGCCCCTGCACACAGTATTCTGCACCATAGTGACCCCTGCATACACTATTAGGCCCCATAGTGGCCCCTGCACACAGTATTCTGCCCCATAGTGGCCCTTGCACACAGTATTCTGCCCCATAGTGGTCCCTGCACACAGTATCATAGTGTCTCCTTCATATAGTATTATGCGCACTCCCCGCTACTTCTTCAATGTTGGACCAGATGTCACGTGAGACAGGCATGTATCGCAACGCATAATGACGTCGGACTGGCCCACCGACATCTGGGACGCCACCAAGGAGGCCCGAAGCCTGCTGAAAAGACCCCAGAGTATAATGATAGCAGTGTTTGTGGGGTTCACGGCCCACAGGCCTTACTTACCGATCCCTGCTCCTGCTCACAGCTGCCTCTGCAGAAGGTGAAGTGCAGGCGGCCGTGAGCAGGAGTGGGGATCGGTAAGTAAATAGGGCCCGTTACCTGCTGGTGTTAAAAAAACAAAAAAACATCAGAGGCCTGCCGGGTCCCCTAATGTCCCGGGCCCTGTGGCAGCCGCTACCACTGCTAAACCGGTATTTACGCCACTGACTGGACTGCCATACTGGATTTCAGCATTCTTATAAATTGAAATGTTTTTTAAACTACTCATGCCCCCTACAGCAAAACGCATGGCTGCTGCTCAAGCAAATGAAAACTCTCAGCAGACCCAAGCCCGTCTCTAATCTGACAAGGCATTGTCAGCCACATGCACACAGCTGCACTCCAGGTTTCAATAACAACCCAGCCATTTTTCTTCACTGCTGTAGGTCAGCTTTAAAGGGACAGGGTGCTGTGGATGACACTGTTACACAACGTCACATACACACAGCTTTACTCCAGGTTTTCCATAACAACCGATCGCAGGTTTTTCACTGATATCCAAACTGAGATGCACATGATCACATGACACTTATGGACCAATGGAAAATCGCAGGTTCAGTCTTGACATACATACAGCTTTACACCAGGTTTCCATAGCAACCAAGCTATTTATGACCTGTTTGAGTCAATAGCGGTTCGCAGGTCCTTAAATATTCAGTCATATGACGTGCATCAACCAATATAAGTTCACATTTCATTTACCAGGTTTCCATAGCAACACAGCCATAAATAGACTATACCTATACTGGACTGCCATACTGGATGTCAAGTGCAAAACTGGCCAATTCTTATGGGGTCACTACACAAACAAAAAATGAAATATACCCGTGCGAAGCCGGGTCCTTCCTCTAGTCTCTTATATATATAAAAATGAGTTTCTGTCTGTCTGTCTGTCTGTCTGTTCTTTATGTGTGACCAAACGACTGGACCGATCCTCACCAAATTTGGCACACATGTACATCAGGTGTCCGGGAATATTTTAGACTGGGTCTCAGCTCTCTTGGACGTACCGTTCCTGAGATACAGTATTCCCAAAAAATGACCAATATTAGCTAATACAAGCCTGCAAGTCTTTCACTCATATTCCAGCTGCCATAAACATGGTCACATGTCCCTTATCAGCCAATAAGAGCTCGCAGGCGCTTACTCTCCTCAGGCACACAGGTTTCCATAGCAATCAAGCTATTTATGACCTGTATTAGTCAATAGCAGTTCACAGGTCCTTAAATATTCAGTCATATTGTGGCATCCCAGAGCTGGCTATGGCTGGGCTGAGGGTGATCTCTGTGCATTGTATTATTTCCTGTTGCTTCATAGCCTGTGTGACATAGCAGGGGGTCCTGAGTCTCACACAACACAGCGCCACCTAGTGAGCCTCACACATGCATTACACCTCCCATAGGATTGAATAGTAACCAAATGTCCAATGGGAGGACATCGCATGGGAAAAGGGGAGGAGTCAGCTGATCACTGGGTCCCCATGGTAACACCCCTGCAGGAAGGTCCTGCGTGTGAGGAGTTAGAAGTGTGGAGTGTTAGGAGGAGGAGGTGAGGAGATAAGTGTGATGTCCTGTGAAGAAAGCAGTGAGTTTAGTGCAGGAATCTCAAGTCCTAGACAGGCCCAGGAAGGTCGGAGAGCTGACATACTCCAGCTATTCAGAAGATCCTGTCCCCTGTCTGCCTAGCCATCGCCCTGAAGGAAGTCAAGCATCATTATCTTGTCAGCATGAGACTGTGGAGAGAACATTCTGGAACACGTGCTCCATAGCAAGTATCACAGGATCCAGGGGCCAAGGCCAGACCTGTGGAATATCCTGCCACCCTGACTATTGCACCCCGAAACTCTGAGCTATCAGGACCACATAACGTGAGTGGGGAATATTATGTACTAGTATCATGGTGGGCATCCTCCTATGAGCCAAATAGGAGCCCAGACGCACCTTAGGGCTGTAACACTGAAGTATAAGGGGCTAGGAACACCTTTCATCAAGTCTACCCTGCACCCCAGGACTTTGCTGTGTCACCAGGCGTACCCCGTTGTTTTGTATTGAAGAAACTGTTTAAGCATTTGTGCCTCCACACCCATGGAAGTAAAAGTTCAACTTTACAACCGTTTCTGTGTCTGACTCTGCACCGACAACATCAGGGCGCCCCAAACACCACCAGTCGGCACAGTATAGGGGAAGCGCCCCGGGGGAACAATCACCACCAACATTTGTGCAGCCCCCCTCATCACCGGTACCAGTGGTGGTAACGTGGGACAGCACCAGCGCTGCGCCCTCGTGCCCAGAGACCGTGACAAGTCTGCGCTGTTTGCACCCCCGCAATCCCAACTGCAGCGTTACCTTCCATCTGGTCACCGCAATATCACGTGTATCAGCCAATATAAGTTCACATTTAATTTACCAGGTTTCCATAACAACACAACCATAAATAGACTGTACCTATACTGGACTCAGTGGCGTAACTAGCACTGGCTGGGCCCCAAAGTGAACATTTGACATGGGACCCCCCCGGCAACCGCCCCCCCCCACACAAACTGCATTCCTGCACACACTGTTATGCCCCATAGTGGCCCCTGAACACAGTATCATAGTGGCCCCTTCATATAGTATTATGCGCAATTCCCCGCTACCTCTTCAATGTTGGACCAGATGTCATGTGAGCCAGGCATGCATCGCGACGCATAATGACGTCGGACTGGCCCACCTACGTCTGGGACATCACCAAGGAGGCCCGAAGCCTGCTAAAAAGACCCCAGAGTATAATGATAGCAGTGTTTGTGGGGTTCATGGCCCGCAGGCCTTCCCTTACTTACTGATCCCCGCTCCTGCTCGGAGCCGCCTCTGCAGAAGGTGAAGCGCAGATGGCCGTGAGCAGGAGCGGGGATCGGTAAGTAAATAGGGCCCGTTACCTGCTGGTGTTACCAGCAGGTAACGGCCTATTAAAAAAAAAAAAAACATCAGGGGCCTGCCAGGACCCCTAATGTCCCGGGCCCTGTGGCAGCCGCTACCACTGCTACCCCGGTATTTACACCATTGACTGGACTGCCATACTGGATGTCAGCATTCTTATAAATTGAAACGTTTTTAAACTACTCATGCCCCCTGCAGCAAAACGCATGGCTGTTGCTCGAGCTAATGAAAACTCTCAGCAGACCAAGCCTGTCTCCAATCTGAAAAGGTATGTCACAGACAACAACGAGCTGCTGAAACAACCCAGCAGACCCAAGCCCATCTCCAATCTGACAAGGCATTGTCAGCCACATGCACACAGCTGCACTCCATGTTTTCATAACAACCGAGCCATTTTTCTTCACTGCTGTGGGTCAGCTTTAAAGGGGCAGGGCGCTGTGGATGACACTGTTACACAAGGTCACATACACACAGCTTTACTCCAGGTTTTCCATAACAACCGATCACAGGTCTTTCACTGATATCCAAACTGAGATACACATGATCACATGACGCTTATGGACCAATGGAAAATCGCAGGTTCTTCAGTCTTGACATACACACAGCTTTACACCAGGTTTCCATAGCAACCAAGCTATTTATGACCTGTATGAGTCAATAGCGGTTTGCAGGTCCTTAAATATTCAGTCATATGACGTGCATCAGCCAATATAAGTTCACATTTCATTTACCAGATTTCCATAGCAACACAGCCATAAATAGGCTATACCTATACTGAACTGCCATACTGGATGTCAAGTTCAAAACTGGCCAATTCTTATGGCGTCACTACACAAACAAAAAATGAAATATAGCCGTGCAAAGCCGGGTCCTTCTGCTAGTATATCATAAAACACAAAGATAAGGAGACCTTTCTACGTGCCAGACAGCCTCTGGGATGTGGCCTTTGTGATAAGAATCAGCATACACATAGAATAGATTATCCTCATTCCACAAGTACCCTGGCCTAGACACCCACCACACAGTGTTACATACTAATATATATACATAAAAGAAACACAAAATGGATGGTAGATACAAAATGGAGGATCATACTCTAACATACTCTATCATATTTGTGTCTTTGTGTGATCCCCCAGTGGGGCAAGATGTTTTGCAGCCTTTTAATGTTTTTATTAGCATGTTTTGATATTGTCTTGAATTTGTTTGGATTATTTAACCAAAATTGAGATCAGTTAAGTGTGGGCACATCTGTAGACGATTGGCAGCCCAGCTCATATTATCTAAGTTCTTGCATGCACTTTACCTTGAGAAATTATATGGTGGATGCATTTCAGAGCAAATAGTCTAAGGCCCGGTTCACATCTAATTACATATATATATAATATGGTATAATTACATATATGTTACATAATTACATAATTACATATTTACATAATTACATAATTACATATATGTATAATATGAGCCTGAGGCAGGAAATAGTCCCTGAATTATGGAAATCTTCTTGTGTGGTACCAGTTCCAAAGAAACCCCACCCTATGGATCTCAATGACTACAGACCTGTAGCACTGACATCCCACCTGATGAAGATCTTGGAGAGATTGGTTCTCACACATCTCCGCCCTCTAGTGAGCCCCGCTATGGACCCCTCCAGTTTGCTTATCGGCTGGGCATTGGGGTAGATGATGCCATCATCCATCTTCTGCACAGGGCTCTGTCTCACCTGGAGAAAAGAGGGAACACAGTGAGAATAATGTTCTTTGCCTTCTCCAGTGCTTTTAACACCATACAGCCCAGGTTATTGAGGGACAAGCTGGGCCTTGCTGGAGTGGACCACCACCTCTCCAACTGGATCCTAGACTACCTCACAAATCGACCTCAATACGTGAAAGCCCAAGACTGTGTGTCAGACACCGTGATCTGTAATACGGGGGCACCTCAGGGTACGGTTCTCGCCCCTTTCCTCTTCACACTGTACACTGCAGATTTTAGGCGCAACTCATCCAGCTGCTACCTACAGAAGTATTCTGACGACTCTGCAATAGTAGGCCTCATCACAGATGATGATGATAGGGAGCACAGAGAACTGAACCGGGATTTTGTGGACTGGTGCCACCGGAACCACCTGAAGATTAACGCGGGGAAGACCAAGGAGATGGTGGTGGACTTCCGTAAAGGCAGAAGCCCTCCTAAACCAGTGGACATCCTGGGGACGGGCATCGAGATTGTGAACACCTATAAGTACCTGGGTTTGCTCCTTAATAATAAGCTGGACTGGGCAGATCATATGGAGGCGCTGTACAGGAAGGGCCACAGCAGGCTCTACCTGCTTAGGAAGCTGAGAGCCTTTGGAATCCGGGGGGCACTTCTTAGAACTTTCTTCAACTCGGTAGTGGCATCAACCATCTTCTTTGGAGTGGCCTGCTGGGGGAGCAGTATATCAACCAGGGACAGAAATAAACTTGACAAGCTGATTAGAAAGGCCAGCTCTGTCCTGGGGAGCCCACTGGACCCAGTGCAGGTGGTGGGTGACAGAAGGATACTGTCCGTGGTGAGCTCAATGCAGAAGAAGAAGTCCCATCCCATGCATGAGACTGTGATCGCGCTGAGCAGTACTGTCAGTGACCGACTGCTCCACCCTAGGTGTGAGAGGGAGCGCTATCGGAAGTCTTTCCTCCCCACCGCGGTTAGGCTGTACAACCAACACCGACCTAAGCAGAGATCATTACACACAGAGAACTGAAATATCTCTCTGCCTGTTAAATCCCCCCCCCACTCTGCTTCGTCCTATCTGTCTGTCTGCTATTAATGCAATGCCTCTCACCTTGGTACATTCCTGTACATGTTGTATTTGCAGTTGTATCTGCTTATCTTTGCTGCTGTAACACACTGAATTTCCCCATTGTGGGACTATTAAAGGACTATTATTATTATTATTATCTGCGTTCGGTTTCCGTTCGGGGAGTTTGCTTGGGGACCCCCTGAACGGAAACCTATACGCATAGAAAAGCGGTTTACCTAAGGAAACCTGTGGACCCCATACACTATAATGGGGTCCGTGTGGTTTCTGCTCGGTTTCTGCACAAAGCAAGCGGAGAGAAAAGTGTTGCAAGCAGCACTTTCCTCTCTGCCTGTTTCCTCATGTTTCGTGCGGAAACCGAGCGGAAACCACACGGACCCCATTATGGTCTATGGGGTCCACAGGTTTCCTTAGGTAAACCGCTTTTCCATGCGTATAGGTTTCCATTCGGGGGGCCCCTAGTGGACCCCCCCGAAAGGAAACCGTACGCAGCTCTGAACCGGCCCTAAGTCATAACTGTTTGTTGTGGCTTAGACATGAATAGAATATACCTGTAGTGTTTAATTGCTCATATAAGATATTACTCTATGGCAGAGTATTATATCTGTAACTAACAAATACATACAAGGTTGATCAGGCCCTGCCTCTGACAGTTTGTAAGCCCCTTAGATGACATGGTTGCTATTGACTGTATCGTCCATGTATTTAAACTGCTGGAATAAGCATTACTTCAGACTCTTGCATTGACAGCTAGATGACAGCTGTGTAATAGAACCAGTCCCTGGCAGTGTTAGAGAGGGCAAAGCTTCTAAGTCACCACAACAGCCCGATAACGGTATTTCAGCGCCTGTTAACTACGGGATCATCGCAAATTAATTGTAGTGCAAGTCAAAAAAGGGTTGATATGTCTGCCATTTTCTCTCATCAAAAATCATAAATGGCATGTATATAATTTTGTGTATATACGAAATAAGCACAGTTAAAACAGCAGATGCGCGGCAGGAGGTAAATTTCGAAGAGAGCTTTTTTTTTTTTTAAATAAAACTGGGTATATATACAATATATATATATATATATATATATATATATATATATATATATTATTTTTTTTATTAGTAGACCTTCAATTCTTCTTTATAGTGCTAATAAATCTTTAAACTCTTGGGACAGTTTTCCATAGAAGTCCAGGTTACAGAGATTTCCTGTTATCCGAAGATTTAATTTCAGCCTGTGAGATCACCAATAATTGATGTAGTTCTCCAAATATGGAAGTTGGTTACCAAAACTGGCTACTGCTTGATATATCCCATATAAGGACAAGCACTATTGCTCTCTATATACCTGACTTTCCAATTTATAAGTAGGAACAGGCAGCATTAGGAGTATTCATGGCTTGTTCCAAGATAGCTGTTTATTAATATTTCATGAATAGGAAAAATCTCAGGAATGGTGAAATAAGAGTTGGAGTGGAAGTAAAACTTAAATGTTATGATAACATCTCTAACATGATAACATCATGTATTAATCGTGTAGAGCATTTCCATAAGTTGTTGCTTCTATGGAACATATATCAGATAAGACTTAATCATTTAGTTCCCAATTGCTCCAAATTATGGAGCAGGGGGAATATTAATTCATATGTGGTGAGTTTGTTCACGATTAGCGCCCTTTTGGAATGAAGTATATGTTCTTATAGAGCAGGTGGGTTGTTCAGCTGCTCTCAGGTTGCCAGAATTGGCATTGTTGAACATATGGGCTGATTTAAATCACTCAGAATTAAGATGAATAATTTTAGATATTTTTCTTTCGATCTACCAAATGTTCAGGGAGTTACAGAAACTGTGATAAGCATACAATATCAATATAAGAAATCTTACTTTTGTGGGATTGGAAAAGGTACCAATCATAGTTGCAAGATTTTCTGGCACAATGACAATTTACATTGATTTGCTATTGCTTTGCTTTTTTTTTTGTTTTTTTTTTGGTTTGTTTGAATTTTAACTTTAGGGTTTTTTCTGTTGTCTATTTGTATAGTGGTACTTTCTCCCTTTTGTTTATCGGATTTTATTTGTTGTAAATCTGTACAATTTATAAAGAAAAACAAATATAATTACTATAAGGTAAAAGTAAAGAAGAAAAAAAAATTTCAAATCTGTTCTTTATTAACCTGCTGTAAATCTTGAATTTAATACATTGATTCTATCATTTAGGTGTAAAACAGTAATAAATCTAATGTATTTAAGTAGCATTTAATGATAGAACTTGTAAACTCAAATCTCTTCAAATGTTGGACAATGATGTTTCAGTTATGAGTATGATAAACAATAGAAATGATTCGATTACTATTCAAGCTCCTACGGTATTATAAGGGACTACTTGCTCTAATGTTTTGCAGTAACCAGTAAGCTCAGTTAAGGTGAATGTATGTGTTATAAGTACTGTAGCTCTGTAGAATTATTTCAGATGTTATATGTAGTATGTAGCTGGAAATTGTAACCTTAGGGTATGTTCACATGGTGGAAAATGAAGAGGAATTCCTCATCATTTTCTGCCACCGTATATTTGGCCGCGGTCTAGATGTGATGGGACGCCCAATGAATGGGCCTATTGAATGGGCCTAATCAGCAGGATAGTCTTGAGCCGCTGAATCTGCAGCTGAATCAACCATGGAATCTGTGGCAAGATTGAGCAAGATGCTTATTTTTTCAGTGGAATATGCCCCGGATTCAAGGGCGGAATGCGCCCCCCCAATTCCGCGGCAAATTCCACCATGTGAACATACCCTTATTGTGTAAGGTTGAAATTGCATACAGTGGGGAAAAAAGTATTTAGTCAGCCACCAATTGTGCAAGTTCTCCCACTTAAAAAGATGAGAGAGGCCTGTAATTGACATCATAGGTAGACCTCAACTATGAGAGACAAAATGAGAAAACAAATCCAGAAAATCACATTGTCTGATTTTTAAAGAATTTATTTGCAAATTATGGTGGAAAATAAGTATTTGGTCAATAACAAAAGTTCCTCTCAATACTTTGTTATATATCCTTTGTTGGCAATGACAGAGGTCAAACGTTTTCTGTAAGTCTTCACAAGGTTGACACACACTGTTGCTGGTATGTTGGCCCATTACTCCATGCAGATCTCCTCTAGAGCAGTAATGTTTTGGGGCTGTCGCTGGGCAACACGGACTTTCAACTCCCTCCAAAGGTTTTCTATGGGGTTGAGATCTGGAGACTGCCTAGGCCTCTCCAGGACCTTGAAATGCTTCTTACGAAGCCACTCCTTCGTTGCCCTGGAGGTGTGCTTGGGATCATTGTCATGCTGAAAGACCCAGCCACGTTTCATCTTCAATGCCCTTGCTGATGGAAGGAGGTTTGCACTCAAAATCTCAAGATACATGGCCCCATTCATTCTTTCATGTACACGGATCAGTCGTCCTGGTCCCTTTGCAGAGAAACAGCCCCAAAGCATGATGTTGCCACCCCCATGCTTCACAGTAGGTATGGTGTTCTTTGGATGCAACTCAGCATTCACTCTCCTCTAAACACGACGAGTTATATTTCTACCAAACAGTTCTACTTTGGTTTCATCTGACCATATGACATTCTCCCAATACTCTTCTGGAACATCCAAATGCTCTCTAGCAAACTTCAGACGGGCCCGGATATGTACTGGCTTAAGCAGGAGGACACGTCTGGCACTGCAGGATCTGAGTCCCTGGCGGCGTAGTGTGTTACTGACGGTAGCCTTTTTTACGTTAGTCCCAGCTTTCTGCAGATCACTCACTAGATCCCCCCGTGTGGTTCTGGGATTTTTGCTCACCGTTCTTGTGATCATTTTGACCTCACGGGGTGAGATCTTGCGTGGAGCAAGATTTTGATGCCTTCAGTGTGAATCTACAATTTTTATAGTCATGGAAATACAGAAAACTCTTGGAATGAGAAGGTGTGTCCAAACTTTTGGTCTGTACTGTATATTCATATTAAGAGCATCTATGCCTCTCATAAAGAAATCCAGTGAAAACTGTTAATTCCATCACTGCACCCCTCACCTATCTTTCACACTCTGCACTGCATATTGTATATCTCTGTAGTTCAGCCTCTTCTCTGCTCTGATCAGACACTATTTTCATATTTCTCTTTTTCTTTGCTCTGCTATCAAACCCATGATGTCTTAGCACAGCATCACATGGGCAGCTAGAGACAATACCATTTCTTCCTATTAGGAACAATGTAATTATCTTTCTCTCTATATTCTCCTACAAAATTCAATAACATACAGTACAGTCAGTATGGTCAGTGTGGGAGGCTCTTTTATGTTAGTTTAGTAGGTTTAGTAAATGCTGTTTCTATTTGATATAAAGTAGCTACATTAAAAAGTTATTACTTCTTAATGCAGTAGATTATTAGAATATTTACAGACCTACACACATAAACACACATGAGTGTGCAAATGCATTCATTTACAATATTTCTGCAAAACAGACACCACATAAATGTTTAGAACATCTATTGAACTTACTAGATTCAATGTCTGCATAATAAATTATGAATTAACAAAAGCAATGTCATACATCACTGCTCACTGACATTTAATTTGTCAGGTAAGTGCAGTACTGAATGTCAAACAATACAGAGCTCTAGTAATGCAATTTCTATGGAAAATATTATAGCTATTA
The DNA here is from genome assembly GCA_947044405.1 of Leptodactylus fallax. Taxonomy (NCBI): domain Eukaryota; kingdom Metazoa; phylum Chordata; class Amphibia; order Anura; family Leptodactylidae; genus Leptodactylus; species Leptodactylus fallax. The sequence goes on from CAMRHE010000202.1 coordinate 2,263,543, forward strand.
CAATATAGCTATTACAATCCAAAATAAGGGGCCCACAGCACTATATATAGTGATTTTGATTTCTGTGATCATTCTTTTCATAAATCAGTGATTATACCCCTTCAAAAAACATCAACTTCATCTGTATTTCCATTTAAGATAATACGTGCTGACACTCAGTTTATGTTTCTTGACCTTTAAATATAAATTTAAAGTGACAATCACTTTAAATAGTTAGGAGTATTCAAATCAATAAAATGATAAGGGTACCCAAATTTTTGCACCGGTCAAATTTTGGTTTAATGCATATTGCACATTTTCTGTTAGTACAATAAACCTCATTTCAATCCTGAAATATTACTGTGTCCATCAGTTATTAGATATATCAAATTGAAATGGCTGTTGCAAACACCCAAATATTTAGAACTAAAAATGATTAAGATTAATAGGGGTGCCCAAACTTTTTCATATGACTGTATGGGGCAGTGTTGACACCATCTGTAAAGTGCTGTGGAATATGATGGCGCTATGTAAGTAAGCATAATAAATAAATAAATCACACTTTTTTGTTTTATCCTTCATTTAATATCTTCATTTTTATAATATTCCAATGTAAATAAATACTTCAGGAAACATACATTAGATTCAAGAAGACATTTTTATGAAAATGATGCTGCCCTATTGACACTGACATGATCTAATTAGCATCATAGCACAGTCATGATCAACCATTGATTCGATATTCTTGTTAAATATAGCAAATGGAATAAAGCTGAATTGACAATATGAATGACTTGTGAAAGTCTTTGAAAGAAAAAAAAACATGTTCATTAAAATACCATTTCAGTGTATCTTAAATTGAACACAATGTTCTAATTTCAATGTCCAGCCCTTCAAATGTGAATTTTTTTTTTCTAGTTTCATTATTTTAGAGTTGACAGGTGAAGGATCTAATTATTTCCATTTCTTAAACTTTTGGAAAAAACAGACAACATCGAAGTTCATCTATTCTTTTAAAAGTATTTAACTTGGTTAATCTTATCTATATTACTTAAGAAAAGCAGCTCTATTAGATGTACTCTAATAATGATTCATTCTGTGAGTTAGAATATAGAAAGACAATTTACTTCTTTCAATGAGTTTTTTAAATTAGAAAAAAATGAATGTGGTAAAAAATTCATCATGTTACATGATAGAAGTATAATTGAAATTTGCATATCCATTAACAATGCATTAAGATTTTCTGTAAAAAATAAATATGCAAACATATTCAAACTTCAATATTAGGCATGATTTAACTACAGAAGTGAAATCACTAAAATGAAGGATATAATAATGCTTAAATAAAAAATACCTTTTAATAAAATGACTGAGCATTTATGGTAAGAACACAAAAAATGTGCAGCTATGTGAATTTTTCTCCATCTGAAAACAAATAATCAAAATTAGGTTTTTTATGTTTTATATTTACCGTATCATGAATATATTTAATTAAATTTGGTATTAGATATTTAATAATTCCTATTACCAATCTGAACAAGCCTGGTGATTGTTAATTCCCCAATTTCTTTCCATAATCCTTGTGTAAATTTTCTCCTTCAGAAACTTCTCAGCAAACTAAATGGGACCTTCTCAGGTGCCCCATAGCAGCCACATATGTTACCTTATACATGCCGGGTCAAGTCATTTTTTGCTGGTTTCATTTTCAATTTCTTTTTAATAGGCAGTCATGCGCTTTAGAACAATGTGCTTTACAATACATTGAATTATAGTGGGAATGGAAATAATAAATTATGTAGTACAGTATTAGAATGGCCATACACAATAGATACAGTCATATGAAAAAGTTTTGGCACCCCTATTAATCTTAATCATTTTTAGTTCTAAATATTTGGGTGTTTGCAACAGCCATTTCAATTTGATATATCTAATAACTGATGGACACAGTAATATTTCAGGATTGAAATGAGGTTTATTGTACTAACAGAAAATGTGCAATATGCATTAAACCAAAATTTGACCGGTGCAAAAATTTGGGTACCCTTATCATTTTATTGATTTGAATACTCCTAACTACTTTTTACTGACTTACTGAAGCACAAAATTGGCTTTGTAACCTCACTGAGCTTTGAACTTCATAGCCAGGTGTATCCAATCATGAGAAAAGGTATTTAAGGTGGCCAATTGCAAGTTGTTCTCCTATTTGAATCTCCTCTGAAGAGTGGCATCATGGGCTCCTCAAAACAACTCTCAAATGATCTGAAAACAAAGATTGTTCAACATAGTTGTTCAGGGGAAGGATACAAAAAGTTGTCTCAGAGATTTAACCTGTCAGTTTCCACTGTGAGGAACATAGTAAGGAAATGGAAGACCACAGGGAAAGTTCTTGTTAAGCCCAGAAGTGGCAGGCCAAGAAAAATATCAGAAAGGCAGAGAAGAAGAATGGTGAGAACAGTCAAGGACAATCCACAGACCACCTCCAAAGAGCTGCAGCATCATCTTGCTGCAGATGGTGTCACTGTGCATCGGTCAACAATACAGCACACTTTGCACAAGGAGAAGCTGTATGGGAGAGTGATGCGAAAGAAGCCGTTTCTGAAAGCACGCCACAAACAGAGTCGCCTGAGGTATGCAAAAGCACATTTGGACAAGCCAGCTTCATTTTGGAAGAAGGTCCTGTGGACTGATGAAACAAAGATTGAGTTGTTTGGTCATACAAAAAGGCGTTATGCATGGCGTCAAAAAAACACAGCATTCCAAGAAAAACACTTGCTACCCACTGTAAAATTTGGTGGAGGTTCCATCATGCTTTGGGGCTGTGTGGCCAATGCCGACACCAGGAATCTTGTTAAAGTTGAGGGTCGCATGGATTCAACTCAGTATCAGCAGATTCTTGAGAATAATGTACAAGAATCAGTGACGAATTTGAAGTTACGCCGGGGATGGATATTTCAGCAAGACAATGATCCAAAACACAGCTCCAAATCTACTCAGGCATTCATGCAGAGGAACAATTACAATGTTCTGGAATGGCCATCCCAGTCCCCAGACCTGAATATCATTGAACATCTGTGGGATAATTTGAAGCGAGCTGTCCATGCTCGGCGACCATCAAACTTAACTGAACTGGAATTGTTTTGTAAAGAGGAATGGTCAAAAATACCTTCATCCAGGATCCAGGAACTGATTAAAAGCTACAGCAAGCGACTAGAGGCTGTTATTTTTGCAAAAGGAGGATCTACTAAATATTAATGTCACTTTTCTGTTGAGGTGCCCATACTTTTGCACCGGTCAAATTTTGGTTTAATGCATATTGCACATTTTCTGTTAGTACAATAAACCTCATTTCAATCCTGAAATATTACTGTGTCCATCAGTTATTAGATATATCAAATTGAAATGGCTGTTGCTAACACCCAAATATTTAGAACTAAAAATGATTAAGATTAATAGGGGTGCCCAAACTTTTTCATATGACTGTAGCTGTCGGCTAAATGCTTATTTGTTTCAACAGCTATTCTCCCCAAAAGGATCAGGCATGTGGTAGCCCAACAGCCCAATCCTTCAGTCCCACAACATCTGCAACAGGGGAGTCAAAAGATCCCAATATATATTAGATGGTTTTCCTAAATTAGTGGATTTGGCCAGCAACAAACTAATGTGTGTGTCCAGCTTTGATCATTAACATATTTGGTCTTCTAGTTCCCTAATAGATGTGTTCACAAAAAATATGTTGCTTGAGTCTTGATAATACAGTATTGACTTGCCTAAATTTCTTAAATGAGTTATTCAGTTTTTAAAAAATATGGGCCAAATAACAGGATGCATCATTACAAAACACTTCCTAATATACACACGTGGACAAAATTGTTGGTACCCCTCGTTTAATGAAAGAAAAACCCACAATGTTCACAGAAATAACTTGAATGTGACAAAAGTAATAATATATAAAAATTCTATGACAAGCCACAAAGCTTCTGGGAGAATGTCCTATGGACAGATGAGAGAAAAATAAAAATTTTTGGCAAGGCACATCAGCTCTATGTTCACAGACGGAAAAATAAAGCATATCTTGAAAAGAACACTGTCCCTACTGTGAAACATGGATGAGGCTCTGTTATGTTCTGGGGCTGCTTTGCTGCATCTGGCACAGGGTGCCTTGAATCTTTGCAGGGTACAATGAAATCTTAAGATTATCAAGGGATTCTAGAGAGAAATGTGCTGCCCAGTGTCAGAAAGCTTGGTCTCAGTCGCAGGTCATGGGTCTTGCAACAGGATAATGACCCAAAACACACAGCTAAAAACACCCAAGAATGGCTAAGAGGAAAACATTGGACTATTCTATAGTGGCCTTCTATGAGCCCTGACCTAAATCCTATTGAGCATCTTTGGAAGGAGCCGAAACATGCCATCTGGAAAAGGCACCCTTCAAACCCGAGGCAACTGGAGCAGTTTGCTCATGAGGAGTGGTCCAAAATATCTGTTGAGAGGTGCAGAAGTCTCATTGACAGTTACAGGAATCGTTTGATAGCAGTGATTGCCTCAAAAGGTTGTGCAACAAAATGTTAAGTTAAGGGCACCATCATTTCTGTCCAGGCCTGTTTCATGAGTTTTCTTTCTTTAAAAATTCTGTTGAAGCATGGTTGAAAAGCAATGTCTGACTTTCATTTGTTCATTTTCTTAGAATTTTTATATATTATTACTTTTGTCAGATTCAAGTCATTTCTGTGACCATTGTGAGTTTTTCTTTCATTAAACTTTCAGCCACTCATACTGACCTATTTGGGAGTGATTTATTACCTGGTCAGATATGCAGAGCAGAGGGGTTTCAGGACTGAAGAAGTGAGACACAAAACAGACACTGTGACAGAAAACAGACCCTGAAGCAGTGAGAAAATTTGCACACAGGGGAGACTGAAAGCAGGCAGATGAATCATGGGAAATGTAGTTTATCCACAGATTCACTACATTTAGATAACAGTGATACAAGGAGCAGCAAGTAAAATAAAGCCAAGCAGAGGGTGCAAAGGGAACAGTTAGTATTTAGTACTGCTCTGGATGTATTTGCAGCTAAAGGGGTTTTCCCATCTCTCTTTCTCAGCAGTTTGCCTGCTGTCTCTTCTTCTCACGTAGGCTTTGACTGTTTGATAACCAGGACACTACGGAGTACCTCAGTAGATATAGACATTGCCTTTACCAGGAGAGATTATTTATTATGAATACTAAAAAGCTATAATAATGCAGATCAAATATGCACAGTAAATGTATATTAAATTACCCAGGTTTGTATAGAAAACTTACACAGACAACAGACTTGCAGTAAACTCAATGTTATGTTTGTGATTATATAAAGAAATAATAAACAGCCTTTATCAGCAAACTGCAATTAGCTGGACTGATTGTCTACACAGCACAGATTGTCTGCACAGCAAAAGTTAAACAGCGAAATAACTCACCCCCCCCCCCCCACAGAGCAGTGAGTCATCCTCTGAACTATGTTATCAGAGCTATGGAGCATAGGAGCTATGACTAAGGGGCTATATGCCCTGAAACGCGTAAGCTGTCCTATGGATCATGAATTTGTGTAACTGTTGTTACTTTTTTTTAAGTCATGTGGATTCAAAGTAAAATTTTATTTATTGATTATATTGTTGTTGGATGCTGGAACTTTTTTTCTACTCATTATCTTCAATACCTAAAGTGTGTATGTTTATTTTTGATTATTAATTTTTATACATGAGCTAGGGATAGGGGGTGATTAGAATTTTTATATTTTTTGTATTTTTTGATATTTTTAAAAACATTTTTAAATTTCATTTTTACGTTTATTTTCAGATCCACTAGGGACCTTGAACCCTAATAGGGTCTGATTGCCCTTGCAGTACACTGCAATTCTAATTTATTGGCTTCTATTACTTCTCTTACTGTAATAGAACTATATTAATGACAATCCTGGGAGCCTTCAATAGGTTCCCGGCTGTCATGGCACCCAATCACCGCGCTCCAGTGATGGCGGTGCTGATGTATTACCAAACTATCACAGATCATGGCTGTTAGTGGTAGGTGCTGGTTGTATTATACAGCTCCTGAGCCCTCTCCATACAGCTGCTCATGCCTAATCAAATATATGTACTTGATTTTGCATGAAGGGGTTATAATTAAGGAATCCATCTTTCTATCCATTGGGTATTTCAGGAAAGATGACTCCTCAGACAGGAACACAGATTTCATAGCTACTTTCGCAACCACTAAAACCACTTTATTCACATAAATCTAACAAGATCCAGTCTCTTGTCTGGCTTTCTCTAGCATGAGATTTTTACTACCAGGTAAAAAGGAAAGACTTTCCCTTTTTTGTTAGGAAAATAATATAGGCCCTCTTTCAATTACATATTCTCAATGGTCTTCTCTAATTCTGAAATTTCTTTAACAGCTTTGTTCAAGTTATGTTTGTGAAAAATGTAAATATCATCTGGGTCAATAGAAGAAGAATTATCAGATTTGAGATCGCCATACAAACTATTTATTGATTCAGAGTAGGAGTCCTAAGGCGGTCTAGAATGTGAAGGCTCATCATCCCTATTATGTTTTGGTTTACAGGACTGAGAAACTTCAGAGAATATAGTGAATAGCTTTGGCTTAAACCATGGAAATAAATTAGTAGGAATACATCACTGCCAATAATTAGAATCATGGTTATCAGGAAGAGGTACTTGACATTCAAGCCATAGTCTATGCTTCGATTTTTTGCCCCCTTGGTTTGGCATCTGAAAAACCATAAGGAATGCCACAGTCCATAAGATAGGTGTATAACAGCACCGTACTCATGTGTTGAATGAGATGGGGTAAGGCAGGGACAGTTTTTGCAAGACTCCCAAAGACTCGCATATGAGCAAAATGCACCAGAGCCAGGAACACATCAAGCACCAATACAGAAACAGAGCTATGAACATGCCTACAAGAAGAGGGCAGACGGTTTCAAAACCTGGTCAGGAAATCCTCTAAGTGCAGTGACCCTGTTAATACAGAAGGGTATGAGCAATAATGAAATACTTGTCATCCAATGAAGTGCTTGATACTAGACCCCTATAAGGTATAGAAATCATATATGTAATGTGATGTAATGTAATGTAATATGTGTCTTTGTATTTACCAGATACAGAAAAAAAACATCAGCTGCATATAACACAAAAACATTATTGGTATATATAACACATTTTAGCTATACGTTGTATAGTAAGACTTAGTTACACTATAAAAAAAAGTTTTATTCTCTGGGGATAGTCTTACCAATTCTTTTACTTTAAACATCCATTGTCCTTTTAATAATGATCCATGCTTGAATCCTATCCAACAAAGTATTGTTTAGAATCCATACTAAGTCGGCTTGTGAGGTTTAAACTCAAGAGGATGTGATAGGATCTAAAAATAAATGGCTCAAAGATTTGCATTGTCAAGTAGACAGCAACACTTTTTTCAGCTTCCGAATTTCCTCCAAATATAACATTAGCTTTTTTTTCTCTCTAAGTTGGTTTATTGATAATTTTTTTTCTTACTTTCTTTTATCACAGAAGTAATAGCTGAGCCTTCAGGGAAATTAAGAGTTTTGTCTGAACAGTATAACCCGGCTTAAATCAAACTGTCAGACAAAACATCTACAAAAAGATACTCTTAACCTTAAATTTAGTTTTGTTGGTAGCAATAAGTGTAAAATGACAGTGAAGTTCATAATTCCAAAAATTTATTACAAGTATTTACCAGATCAGAAGCAATATAAATAATGTACTAAAGTTGGATTTGTAATATAAACATACAGCAAGAAAAAAAAGCAACCTCTTGGGCATGACTTTCCTGATATTATCGCTATAAATATCTAGACAATGGAAGTTGCTTCTGTATATTTATTCTGTATATTTATTACTATTGTAGTATGATCTTGGGATATTTAATACATACAACATTGAAATAATGTAAAAAAGTGCACATGTAATATTTCTAATTTGTAATCTCCACAGCTGATTAATACTGTGTAAGGTATGTCTCAGTGTATCAACAGCATATGGACAGTCATTCCTGGGTCTGTTAGTTATAAAGCATCAGGATTTCTATTTATACATGATATCATGGAGAATAACCTACCTAGCATCAATTTCTGGCAATAAGTATTGTTGTTATGTGTACAGTATATGTAAATATATCAACAAAATTATTATTTTCTTTCAAGCCACCCTTTTCCAAAGAAACTTACAGATATATTTATGATTAAATTTTGAGAACCAGTAACCATACTTTGTTTAAAGTGACCGTCCATTTAGGCTTTAATCTTCCAGAATAATTAGCCACACTTAATATTTTGTTAAGTATTATTTTAAATGCTTCTCAAAGGATTGTCTTGCTGTAAGCAAAAATCTTGTCTTTTTATAAAGATCAAAAAGGGAAAATAATTTGCTTCTTTGATTATTTTTTAAATGAAGAGTATACCATCTGGTTGACACTTGCCCATTTTCTTAAACAATTTGAGTTTTTTTGCATACCGTAATGTACAACATTAAAAAGATATCCTTGTGGTTTCTTTTTAATGTTATTAAAATATCCACACTACTTTACAAATAAATTAAGAGGCTTCTTTTTTTAAAGTATTGCTTTTTCGCAAGTTAGATTTATTAAACAGACCAAACATAGGTCAGGTCATTGGTATATATAATATTACTTCACAATCTGTTTTGATACTGGCTGGCAGGTGCAACAACCTTAGTATCTCTTGTCCTGAAGCTAGTAGCAGACAGGAAGAATACACCTCAGTGATGATCCACAAATATTGTGACGCTTGTTAAAAGTCAAACATGTATGATACACAAGGGAATATACTTCATATTTTTGTCTTAGTGTATATTTAAAAACTGTTACAATGTTACAATTTTCAGTTTTTACAATATAGTTTTATCTGAAGACCATTTCTGTCATCTATTTTGCAACACAATGCTTTGCTCCATGACATGAATATTTAGAAAATGGTATTTATTATGGACACTCCTTTCTGATTATTTTATAATCACTACTATATCATCTAGTTTGGATAAGTGTGCGGGCTTTCATCCTTTTGTTGCTGCAAAGAGGCTAAGTATGTCTGACACTGTTGCCTTTTTTTTTTTTCTTTTGGACATTCATGGGGCTGATTTGTTTACTTCACCTTCTCCTTACCTTTATTTTGATAAAAACAGGTACACTCACTAGTATGAGCCTCAGACCTTGGTGGGAGGAACTCACCACATTATTGGTTGGGTCTTTTGATGTCAAAGATAGGGGCATGCTAAAGGGGCAGGGTTAGCGCTATATGAGCTAGGCGTCTGTCTGTGTTCAGGTTGGCTAGCTTGACCAGCTCAAATGCAGTTTTTACTGCACTTTTGTATTGATATAATAACTAACTGTGGCTGCTACTGCTCAGTGCATATTGGCATAGAGGCTTATTATTTGCTGCTGTCCACCATTAGGGCATCAGCTAAAGAACAGCCTCTATTGCATATTAGTACTGGCATACTATATAACTGCGGCTGCTAACATAATACATATCGGCATTTTTTTAAAATCTATACCCTCCTGATGAACCCATAGGGGGAAACGTGTTGAGGGGCTTTACTGAGGGTGACTAGCTGGGTTACCTTTTTAGGGTTTGTTACCCTATCTAGCTCACTTTATCTGAATGGGTAAGTGTCCTGCTCAGTGTGTGTGTTCAGGTGGTCATTTGCTTTTCACCTGTTTAAGTATATAACAGCTCTCCCATTATCTGAGGGCTAAGCTGATCTGATTATGTGGTCAGAGGTTTTCCTGTGTTCTCTTCTCTGACTCCCTTATATTGGGGTGTTTTGCATCATTACCCTTTATATATGAGGATTCCTGGAAGACCTGGCTGTAACTAGACCACCTCTTATATATATACAGTCATGGCCAAAAGTTTTGAGAATGACACAAATATTATATTTTCACATGATCTGCTGCCCTCTGGTTTTTATGTGTGTTTGTCAGATGTTTTTATCACATACAGAAATATAATTGCATTCATATTATGAGTAACAGAAGCTTATATTGACAGTTAGAATGAGTTAATGCAGCAAGTCAGTATTTGCAGTGTTGACCCTTCTTCTTCAGGACCTCTGCAATTCTCCCTGGCATGCTCTCAATCAACTTCTGGACCAAATCCTGACTGATAGCAGTCCATTCTTGCAGAATCAATGCTTTAATTTTGTCTGAATTTGTTGGTTTTTGTTTGTCCACCCGTCTCTTGATGATTGACCACAAGTTCTCAATGGGATTAAGATCTGGGGAGTTTCCAGGCCATGGACCCAAAATCTCTATGTTTTGTTCCCTGAGCCATTTAGTTATCACCTTTGCTTTATGGCAAGGTGCTCCATCATGCTGGAAAAGGCATTGTTGAGCGCCAAACTGCTCTTGGACGGTTGGGAGAAATTGCTCTTGGAGGACATTCTGGTACCATTCTTTATTCATGGCTGTGTTGTTAGGCAAGACTGTGAGAGAGCCGATTCCCTTGGCTGAGAAGCAACCCCACACATGAATGGTTTCAGGATGCTTTACAGTTGGCATGAGACAAGACTGGTGGTAGCGCTCACCTCTTCTTCTCCGAATAAGCTGTTTTCCAGATGTTCCAAACAATCGAAAAGGGGATTCATTAGAGAAAATGACTTTACCCCAGTCCTCAGCAGTCCACTCCCTGTACCTTTTGCAGAATATCAGTCTGTCCCTGATGTTTTTTCTGGAGAGAAGTGGCTTCTTTGCTGCCCTCCTTGAGACCAGGCCTTGCTCCAAGAGTCTCCGCCTCACAGTGCGTGCAGATGCACTCACACCTGCCTGCTGCCATTCCTCAGCAAGCTCTGCACTGCTGGTAGCCTGATCCCGCAGCTGAAACACTTTTAAGAGACGGTCCTGCCGCTTGCTGGTCTTTCTTGGGCGCCCTGGAGCCTTTTTGGCACCAATGGAACCTCTCTCCTTGAAGTTCTTGATGATGCGATAGATTGTTGACTGAGGTGCAATCTTTCTAGCTGCAATACTCTTCCCAGTTAGGCCATTTTTGTGCAGTGCAATGATGACTGCACGTGTTTCTTTAGAGATAACCATGGTTAACAGAAGAGAAACAATGATGGCAAGCACCAGCCTCCTTTTAAAGTGTCCAGTGGTGTCATTCTTACTTAATCATGACAGATTGATCTCCAGCCCTGTCCTCATCAACACCCACACCTGTGTTAATGGAGCAATCACTGAAACGATGTTAGGTGGTCCTTTTAAGGCAGGGCTGCAGTGATGTTGAAATGTGTTTTGGGGGATAAAGTTCATTTTCTATGCAAATATTGACTTTGCAAGTAATTGCTGTTAAGCTGATCACTCTTTATAACATTCTGGAGTATATGCAAATTGCCATTAGAAAAACTGAAGCAGTAGACTTTGTAAAAATTAATATTTGTATCATTCTCAAAACTTTTGGCCATGACTGTACATACTATTATCTATTTTAATGTGTTTTCTGGTCTGACCTGGGCCTTTTAGTTTATATTAATAAAAGTTATATTTTAGTTTTTTTATTTTTGTGCTATTGGGTTTACTTTCTAAATATGAGCACTTGATTTATGCCCTATTTTTTTTTAATTATATGTAATTCTTAGTAGCAGGTACAATGGTATACTATTGGCACTGCCATGTGAATCTTACTAACCCACTATGCAGTCACTGTAGTGCTGAATACAGTCACAAAAGTAAATGATTTCTTTATTGTTTACCTTTATTACGCTGGGCAATCTTGTCCTTAATTCAATTGTGCTCACTGAGTGCCTAGACCTAGTGATGCCCCTGAATTGTTCCAAATTATATTGCTCACAATGGAGTGATGTCACCTTGCTGAGGACAAGTTTAGCCATGGCAGGGTAATAAAGGTTGGGTGCTATCTCATACATAAATTTGACTTGCAACTACTTAGCATATGATTAGTTATGCAGATTCTTGTCATGTAACTGCATTGTTGCCAAGATGATTGTCTATAAAATGATGGTAGTCTCACATTTGAAGCTGTAGTGGATGGTGAAATATGGAGCCTGAAAGTCAAAAGTTCAAAATATTGTTATCCTTTTGCTCGTCAGTGTATGTGACATTATTGTATCTAAATGCTGCCAGATGCCACCAAATACTATACTGCCAAAATTAAAGGGACTGAGGATGTGAATACAGATAAATAAAAGAGGATCATAACTAGAAAAGGCTGGGCCTAAAACCAAATATATCTTTTAGACAATACAGGATGGGACAAAGGAAGCTTTAAACCCCAATCCAGACCTCGTAATAAAATCAGACCCTAAAATTAATAGACTCATGATTCAGACTCCAACCAGACTCTATAATTAATACAGACCTAGAAATGACACCAAGTTAATACAAACATCAAACAAAATTCTAAACTATTACAGATCCTAGATTAAAGTACAAATTTAATATAAACCACCAGACCACACCCAAAAATTAATAAAGACCTCAATCAGATGAAAAATGTACACCAAAATGTAATTAGTATGTCCAATCATATCTTAAAATTAATACAGACTTCATATCACAACCAAAAGTGATTAAAAAAAGGACAAGACCAGACCCCCAGATCAGACCCTAAAACTAATCTAGACAACAGAGCAGACCCTGAAATAAATACAGACCTCAGATAAAAATATGAAATTAATACAGACCCTAGATCAGATTCTCCTGACTGGCAGCCAGCTGTTTATTGTTTTTTCCAAATAGTAGAGTCAAGTGGTAAACTTGATCTATAATATCAGATTGAGCTGTGTTAACAGAATTCAATGAGCATATAATTTTAGAAGATAATCCAAAGATTCCAAATTTCTTCACATTTCATTCTGTTATCAAACCCTACGCCATCCAACATTTCAACACATATGATCAGTGTGACACCGATGACTCATGGCCACTGGCATGTGCTGTTACCCTGATGTGGTCCTCCACCTCTTCCTCAATGCTGGTTGCAGACTCTGACTTGCCCCCAGATGCACAGGACTGATGTGTGCACATGCTGGTCCTGTTTGGTGTGCCCATGGGCCAATCCACTTTCTTAAAGGGCCAGTGTGTACACCTGCTAATGTGTCCCTGGCCAATCCTTGAGTATCCTGGGCTATTTATATTTGCTCAGTCCCCTCACAGGCACCTGAGCAATTAGGTGTTGTCTGTTGCTGCTAGACACTGACCATTGTATTGATCCCTGGCTTGTTTCTGACCTTGTGTCTAGCTGTCAACTCTTTTCCACCAGATTCCTGTTGCTGACCTTGACCATCCTTAAACTTCTGTACCATGCTGACTGACCCTCACTACTGAGGGACAGTCAGCAGTTCCTCACTATGATTCTGTCTGACCCGTTGGTGTTACGCATTGGTGTTTGCAAGCTATCAACTACAATGGGACCTCTCTAAGATCCTCATGCAAGAGTTGCTTAGACAAAACTGGTTACTTGGTACAATGGGTCAACATTACACTGCCTGTGACAATCAGATTTATTCTGTCTAAATATTTAAGTTGATATCAAAACTTTCCAGCTAATAAAATATACTGTGTTATCTTATGCTTATTAGTTGTTATCGCTTCATACATAGTAAACATATTGGAGAAACCTCACATCTTTGACCTACAGTGCTGGCCAAAAGTATTGGCACCCCTGCAATTCTGTCAGATAATACTCAATTTCTTCCAGAAAATGATTGCAATCACAAATGCTTTGGTAATAATATCTTCATTTATTTTGCTTGCAATGAAAAAAACAAAAAACAGAATGAAAAAAAAAGTCAAATCATTGATCATTTTACACAAAACTCCAAAAATGGGCCGGACAAAAGTATTGGCACCCTCAGCCTAATACTTGGTAGCACAACCTTTAGACAAAATAACTGCGAACCACCACTTCCGGTAACCATCAATGAGTTTCTTACAATGCTCTGCTGGAATTTTAGACCATTCTTCTTTGGCAAATTTCTCCAGGTCCCTGAGATTTGAAGGGTGCCTTCTCCAAACTGCCATTTTGATATCTCTCCACAGGTGTTCTATGGGATTCAGGTCTGGACTCATTGCTGGCCACTTTAGAAGTCTCCAGTGCTTTCTCTCAAACCATTTTCTAGTGCTTTTTGAAGTGTGTTTTGGGTCATTGTCCTGCTGGAAGACCCATGACCTCTGAGGGAGACCCAGCTTTCTCACACTGGGCCCCACATTATGCTGCAAAATTTGTTGGTAGTCTTCAGACTTCATAATGCCATGCACACGGTCAAGCAGTCCAGTGCCAGAGGCAGCAAAGCAACCCCAAAACATCAGGGAACCTCCTCCATGTTTGACTGTAGGCACTGTGTTCTTTTCTTTGAAGGCCTCTTTTTTTTTCCTGTAAACTCTATGTTGATGCCTTTTCCCAAAAAACTCTACTTTTGTCTCCTCTGACCAGAGAACATTCTTCCAAAAAGTTTTTGGCTTTCTCAGGTAAGTTTTGGCAAACTCCAGCCTGGCTTTTTTATGTCTCTGGGTCAGAAGTGGGGTCTTCCTGGGTATCCTACCATAGAGTCCCTTTTCATTCAGACGCCGACGGATAGTACGGGTTGACACTGTTGTACCCTCGGACTGCAGGGCAGCTAGAACTTGTTTGGATGTTAGTCGAGGTTCTTTAGCCACCATCCGCACAATCTTTCGTTGAAATCTCTCGTCAATTTTTCTTTTCCGTCCACATCTAGAGAGGTTAGCCACAGTGCCATGGGCTTTAAACTTCTTGATGACACTGCGCACAGTAGACACAGGAACATTCAGGTCTTTGGAGATGGACTTGTAGCCTTGAGATTGCTCATGCTTCCTCACAATTTTGCTTCTCAAGTCCTCAGACAGTTCTTTGGTCTTCTTTCTTTTCTCCATGCTCAATGTGGTACACACAAGGACAAAGGACAGAGGTTGAGTCAACTTTAATCAATTTCAACTGGCTGCAAGTGTGATTTAGTTATTGCCACCACCTGTTATGTGCCACAGGTAAGTAACAGGTGCTGTCAATTACACAAATTAGAGAAGCATCACATGATTTTTCAAAGGGTGCCAATACTTTTTTCCACCCCCTTTTTTATGTTTGGTGTGGAATTATATCCAATTTGGCTTCTTGACAATTCTTTTTGTGGTTTTCCATTGAAGACAAATTAAATGAAGATATTATTACCAAAGCATTTGTGATTGCAATCATTTTCTGGAAGAAATTGAGTATTATCTGACAGAATTGCAGGGGTGCCAATACTTTTGGCCAGCACTGTAAATGTGTGAACAGGTCAATTAAATCTTGACATTTAAAAAAAAAATAATAATAATAATCCTACACTCCCCACATGTTTTTCATAAAACCGTATTCACACTCCCTAAGGCTAGGGCTACACGTCGATTTTGGCTGCAACTCCCATCACACAACTATAGATCACCAAGTTGCCTTGCATCAACTTCACTCATGTGAATGGAGCCGTATTGCAACCCCGAGTGTGCTGTTATCACAACCTCTAGTCGCAAAGAAGTCAGACGTTACTCGACCTTTTTGCATTGTTGTGGCACCCTCAAGTCACACTGGAACTCCATTCATTAACATGTGGGAAGCAGTTAACGGGTGTTGCAGCCAAAATTGTTGTGTAGCCCTAGTGTGAAAACTTTAAAGCTGATTAACTTTGTAATACATTGTATTACATAGTTTGTATTGATCTTGATTTACAGTATTTATTAGTCCAAAGATACAGTTTAGAATTCTATAAACTTTAGATCTAAAATCATTCAGCATTTATTGCTGCCACAACTTTTTTTTTTAAAGTTACACCAAGCACTATGAATCTGACATAGAGAAAAAAAACCTGTCCACAACATTCTAACAGCTCACATTTGAGGGGAATGTCTGATGACAATCTTGTTGACTATTTCTGTGAATTAAATTTTGGATTATAATCCAGATTATTAATCAGGATTATTACTGTAAATAAAACAGTGCATTTAAAAAGTCTCTCAAATTCTTATTTTGATAAATTTAAACATACATTTATATACTGTATACTCTATATAGACACAGACCTTTTTTTCTTCTTTTTTAATAGTGTTATTTTAATTTAAATATAAACTATAATATGATATTGATATCTGGGCATCACCATTAACTGCCTTCTCAACAAATGATGTACTAAGGTAGCTGTATCCCTGAGTTTAGTAAGTCTTCGTAATGTTTTACGTAGAAATGTTACCAAAATCAAAATAGTAATATAAATGTAATGCACGTCTTTCCTGTTTTTAACCTTGTCATTTGAATATACAAACTGCAAACACAGCCCCAGTTTTATATTACATATTTCATTTTTGAATAAATCTGATAAAGCTGCAATACCAAGTGTTCAGAGATAAGATATTTTATATGATGATCCCCAACAGGTAAGACTTCTTAGAAATTCAATTGTCATAATCAAAATGTAACATTTTTGTTAAGGCTATGATTGATGGAAATTCTTTGCTAGATGTTTTATTAAGAAGTTGAAAGATGAGATTAGTGAAAGTTTTCAAGTGCTGCATAAATGATTCCAATTTTATCTTGAATGATAATCCATAAGAAATAATTGGATAGTTTTAAAGCTAAATGTAAAATAATGCAAGGACCTCTCATCCACCATCATACATTTTGAATAGAAATACATACCTATTTCTCAATACCTACACATTTAAGAACTTAGGGTTTAATATAGTTTCTAAATGACATTAAAACCGTACAGACTTTAAAGCACAAGAAATTACTTTCCACTTTCATAAAGTTATATTATATCATATAATAAAATCTGCATATCAGATAAGCAGACACTAATACTTTACAGTATTTTTGCCAGAAGTATTGCCAGTCCGATCATTAGTTTTGTCCAAACTATATAAGAAAAACTTAACTGATAAATACAGCTTTCTGCAAGGAGGCTGGGGAATTGAAAAAAAAAAAAACATACTCACCTGTCCCTGGTGCTCCGGTGTCTCCCACTACTGTCCAGTCCTGCTGCTCCTTGGGTCATCTTCTAGCATAAGTACTCCCCTCACGTGACTGCTGAGGCCAATCAGCAGCCTCAGTGTCCTAAGGAAAGGAAACGGGAAGTCATAGGACATATGTGAGAGTGACATCCCAGTTCCTTTTATTGGCCTCAGTGGTCATGTGAGGGGAGCACTTCTGCCAGAAGAAACCCCAGGGTGCCACTAGACTATACAGCAGTGGGGACACTCACCGTAACAAGTGAGTATGTTATTTTTTTAATTATTTTTCATCTTCCCTGGCCTACTTGCAGAAAACTGTATTTTCTGGTCAACCTCTTTAAAGTCAGAAAAAGAAATACATTTGGAGAGACATTGCTTAATACATATCCTTGCTGCCTGTTAGTATTGCCATTCCTTTTTTATATTTTTAGGAAAAGTCAGCACAAATAAGTGGAGAAGAGGGCTTGTCACTATTACTTGGCAGTGGCACTATTTGAAACTTTAAAGTGAGTCTGCAACACAGTTAGATAGGTGAGGCTCCCTTAAAGGTAACGCCTTTTCCCCATGAACATTAATTTCTCTGTTGCCAAGATATTAATTTATGTCATAATATGCAAATAAGCAGTCTGGAGCACTGACGCTGCTGCCATTTCTATAAACTGCTATGCCCCACACTGCACACTAATGCACAAATTTTTTTGTTTCATGTTGGTGATAGACTCCCTTTAAATCTGTCCTCCCATCTTGTTTCACTGGGCAAACTGGTGTAATCAGGTAGCCAGGACATAAGACTTATCTGAGAATTGTGTTAGACCACTGACTGGAAAGGGGAGTGGTAACAGTTATGAAATTGCCAATTTATTCATACATGTCCAGGCAAATTTACAGAGTAACAGCACAATTCAGAATTCTAAGAAAAAAATGGTGCAAAGTTGCTATTTTATGGGAATACAATATCTATTGAAAAGGACATGTCAAGGGAGCTGACATGTCCTCTTTATTGGATGACAAGTGGTTGGCAAAAGAGAATACAGACAATGGTGAAATGTTTTATCAATTAACCCATCTACATCCAAAATCACAAATACACAGAATAGTGATCAAAAGTATCACATATAGAAAAGGCTAATATACAGTACATATTACAAAATGATGCACACATGGTCTATCTAGCTATTATCTTATTTAAACTAGATTAAATAACATAATAAATACCAAAAGCAATACTGCTACAAGTAAAGCTATACTGTTTGTGTTCATTTTCTTTTGCTGTTAATATATGTTACCAACGTTTTAAAATTTTTCAACCTAACTGGGAAAATAATAAAACGTATTATAGCAATATCAAATATCATATACATAGTTATTATGTCTAATGGAAAATATACCCATTCTGAATTTAATGTCTCCTCTCCATTGATAAGCCATGTCTGCCAATCGGCATGTGTTTGTACAAATTTACTTTTTCCTTTTTTAAGTACCAACTTCTGTATTCAAGATATACTTAGCTTTGTTCACACCACTCTATCATGTGCCTTTAGTATTTATGTTGGGAATTTCTTCCATTGACCCCCAATGAAGAAAACATGTTGAACATACAGTAAAGATTTAGCTGGAACAGATTCCACTCTTCTGGGAAGGCTTTCTACTAGATTTTAGATTGTGTATATGGGAATTTTTTCCCATTCATACAGAAAAGCATTTTTGAGTCAGACACTGATGGTGGGCAAGATAGCCTGTATCACAATCTCCATTTCAGTTCATCACAAAGGTTTACGAGAGGTTGAGGTAAAGGCTTTGTGCAGGTCAGTCAAGTTCTTCTGCACAAAACTCCCCCAACCATGCCTTTATGGACCATTCTTTGTCCACTGGGGTACAGTCATGGTGTTATGATAAAGTCTCTGGACCAAACATCAGAAATTGCAGGAACTGGCTGACAACAGAGAGCAGTAAAACTAGCTGTTTAAATCTTATACAGCACTGAGAAATAGGTCCCAGAAATCCAAACTTCTTCACCAGTGCCAGCCGCAAAGCCAGATGAACTTGTGCTGAATTTGGGACCCAAGATATCATTATAGAAACTAGTACAAGAAATAAATGCTCCCCAAACTGAAGTCAAAACAGAACCCATGATACCTTACAAGGCAGATCAGAACCAGGAAAATAAATGAGGAGAGTCAACGTCCAAGCCAAAAGTCATTCCGAGCGGTAACATCAGAGCCACAATCACTAGACAAGTGGATTTCCAGTAAGAATTCAAAGGTCAGTTCTGAGAGGTAACATCAGAGACAAAATCAGAAGCGGATTTCCAATCCAAGCCAAAGGTCATTGTACAGCAGTCCAGCACAAACGATCAGGATATGGAAGCCATACTAGGTACAACCAAATAACAATACCTGACTGAGGAGGTAGAGGGTTTACATGCTGCTAATTGGATACTCATAGGAAAGGCCTGAAGATAGCAGAAGCTTCACTAGTTGGCATGGTAACCTTAAAGAAACAGCAGCTAAACTGAGATTCCTCACACATGGAACTATATTCCCCAAACTATTAACACATGGTCCAAAATGTCTTGGTATTCTGAATCATTAAAGGAGATTTCCAAGAGATAACTATTAATAATGTATCCTTAGGATAGGACGTCAATATCTGATCTGAGGGGATCTAACACCCCCACAGATCAGATGCTTCTTAACTGAATACCAAAAACAGCAACATACATTGCAAAATGGCTGTGCTTCATATTGCAGATCAGCCCATTCAGGCATACATGCTGAATTTTATATATCTGTGGTAAAGGGACTGAATGAAACACCTGAATTCAGTTACTGAGATATATGTACTAATAATTTGTCCATATAATGCAGCTTAGAAAACATTTCATTTTAATGGTAGTAAAAAATATAATGTATTGAGAAATTCTCATTTCTTTAGCATTCTTTTGAAAGGAAATTTGCTTTATTAAAAATGTATTTATTTTATAACTAGAGATTAACTTTAAACTGCTGTATACAGCAAATACCAAGCAGCACTTTACTTAATGTTTTAGGTAGATTGCAAACTTTAATCTTATGATTAACATACAGAACCTCTCTTCCTGTTGCGCAATGAAAATAACACAAGCGCTTAATCATATAGTGGTTTGCAGATACCAGTTTGTTAGGCTAAAGAGAACTAATTGGAAACAGATGTCTGCCTGGTAGAATCTTTTAATAAATTGAATAATGTCAAAAATTATATTTTGCTTTCTTCCAGGAAGATGAACATGATGACAAATTACACAAAATGGAACAATTATAGTTTTCCATGCCAATACAGGTGCCAAAACATAAATGATTCTGAATTATTCCTGCACAGGCCGCAAGAAAGTAGTTTGATGGCATAAAATCAGCTGGGCTATAGTGCCGTGTACTGTTTTATATTTATAAACTTTACTAAAACAAAATCCTATACTAAAAATAAAACAAATCCTATAAGATTTAACAGGAAGTAAAACAAAACCTTGCAATGGTTAAATAAAGACATGGCTTGGGAATTTTTTTCATATTTCACAGGAGTGAGAGAATTTATCCACAGATTAGTTCCATTTACTCCTATATATAGTGAGGTGGACCCAAAAGGTTGATATGTTAGTATATTATGTGAAATTTAAAGTGTTACATTTATCTTGACTAGAGATGAGCGAATGGGTTTGTAATGAGTTTTTCAAAAATCTTGGGTTTGGCTGAATCTGAGATATTGGGGTTTTGCCATTCATCAATCATTATTATACACTGGGGTCTGTTCAGGAGGAGGACAGATCCTGGAGGTAGAGAGACAGAAGAGAGATATGAAACTCCCCTGTCCTGTAAAGTGACAATTTTATTTTACAACAGAGCTGGATTATCAGATGAAAACAAATTATCATCCAATTACTTTGCGAGAAAAATAACTCCATAGATGCTGTAGATGGTCTCTCTGCCCTCTGTCTCCCTTGTCCTGCTCCGTCCCTGTGTATAGACTTCTTTGTGTAAGGACAGTATCAGTGAATGCAGAGTCATACTAGCAGAGACAAGAGAAATAAATGAATCAAAGGAACAAGCACTTTATTTAATAAAGCATATTAAAAAATGTATCTTTACCTGCATTATTGATTTAAAATAAAAACTTTTCAAGTTTAGGTGCTGTACACTGACTATATTCTGCACAATGCACTGACAAATTCAATAATTTCTCTCTATGATGCTAAACATTAGGATGGAAGGGTAAGTGAAATTCTGATTTATTCATACACTGACTATGAAAACAACTACCCCAAGGACTACCCAAGAATCTACCTATTTCAACGGGCCTGAAAATGTCAATGGTACTCTATATCATACTGCCCATCCTCAACTCACCAGAACTGTTGTATGCCAATCACAAAGGTCCAAGATGTTTTAAAATGCATTGGCATCTGTCAATGGGTTATATAAAGGAGACTTTAATATACATTTCTCCACCCACTGACTAGATTCAACCTATTTGCATCTACTTAATTCATACATACATATGAACAAAATTTTATAAAACATGATGGCTATTTTCTAGAAACATCGCCACTTATCTATAGGCTGTTTCTGGTAGTGTCTTTCTGCTCCATTGAAGTAAAGGTGGCTGACATGAAATACCATAATTTGTGCACAGATGTGGCACTGTTTTTTGCAAGAACACAGCTACATTTTAATCCTAGATAACCCCTTTAAATAATACACACAATCTATTTTTCATTGAACTTTTCCTATAATTTATTTGTTAACCAAATAAAACACAGTAAGTGATTCCACTGTTCACTTTTTTCTGGGAAAATATTAGCAATAATATTAACCATAGTAAAACTGGCCTCAGAGCTCTACTATAAATACTGAAAATATGCCAGCAGAAAACCTAACATAAAAAGATGAATGCTTTAGTGTAACTAAGCTCCTATATTGTAATTGCAGAATGAAAGGCAACAGAAGAATGGGTCAGGTTAATTAGAAGATAAAATCCCCGTGATGGAACCAAGCTCATTATCATTTTAAAAGGCTATGGATGAGAAAGAAGAGATTTGTGCCAGGAACAATGTCCACTACCGTGCACAATGACATGCCATTCAAACACATGAAACACTCTTAACGTTTATACTGTAGGTTTTCAGAGCTGTGTGACCTTTTTATCAGTTCCTTTCAAGTCATTCCTTCAAGTTACACAATTACACCTTCTAATAACTTTTACATTATAAGGTCATTACTGAAGCAAGAGAAACATACAGATTGCTACGTTTTCTTTAGGCTCGTACAGAATACTAGCTTTGAAATTAGGTTATTCTTAATAATATTCAATATAAAAATATCATCATAATAATCTGCTCCTTGATGTAATGTATTATAGGATGACAGGTGGTCCACTGTTGAGCACTGTTATACTGTAGCACTGGGGTCAGTATTGTATGTTCTACCTGTTTGTACTTCCTACAAGATTAACTTTAGCATATGTTTGTCAGAGATATGGAATTTCTAAACACTGGAAGAAAAGACTTGGAAATGGATATAAATTTGTACAAGACTGTGAAATATGTTGGTGCTATGTAAATTAAGGCAGATAAGCCTAATATGATGCAATTATGACCATAGCTGGCAAGAGCTGTTTCCGCTCCCATCTCCCGCCCAAAAAAAGCAGCTTTTAGGCCAGGTTTTTGTAAATCGCAGCATGTCAATTATACCTACGGAAACTCTGGTGTTTTCCATATAGTTATAAAATAGTCAGAATGGCCGGAGAGGAATACTCTGTGGACATTGCGTGAAAAACACTGCAGAAAAAAACGCAATGCGTATCGGCTGTGGTCATTTCCGCAACGTTTTTTTACAGCGATTTGCTACGTGGGACCTTAGCCTTAGTGCAGGACTATAGGAAATGTAAGTAATATATAGAACAGTACCATTTCTAGTAAATAAGTTAAAATGAATCTGTCAGCTACTATAAATATGCTGCCCTATTTAAGGATAGCATATAACAACTACAGATCAATATTTCTAGTTGTGAAAAATGGCACACAAAATTTGCACCATTTGGCTGAAATGAGTGCTGATACAACACAGTGGACACTTGGGCTTGTCAGTCATTGGCCTGTGGGAAGTAATGGTAGGTGGAGAGAGCTTTCCTCATAAACACAGTGGATAATATATGCAACCATATAGGCATGCAGTTGGACGTGCTTGGCTGCAAACTTTGAAAGTCTATCTAAATGTAAACATCCAAAGCAACGTAAAATTTAAGCCTTAGTTGTATGTTAATACTTTATTCACATGTTCATGACCATTTTGGCATGCAAAAAATATTTCACAACCATGTTTTAAATTCGCAAAGGTCAATGTCTAGAAAATGTTCAAAAATCGAAGAAGATTGACGCCGAGCCACTTGTTAGATGATGTCCTCACAATTGAACAAATCCAGACCGGTTAAACCCTTGCCTGATCACGTGATAATTCGTGAGATGGTCCATTTGTCTAGAAAATGTGTCAGTGTTTTTTGTCAATGGTTAATCCATTTTTTTCTTGTCCATGCAAAACAGCAACCATTTTTTCAATGCATTGGATCTGTAATGTGTTTGACCTGCAAGTCATACCAAAATAGTGCATGCCTCCTCTTATTGTCCAGGGATCAATGGTCTTTGAAGAAAAACTGACATGGAACAATGTGCTGTCCATGTGATTCACAAATATGTGAATAGGGTCTAAATTATCTAGATGATGTCCTTTTACCTGCACATTGATTTTTGTACAGTGCGTATGTAAAGCAGAAACAAAACGTCAAAAAACAGCAAATTTGGCCGTTTGTTGTATATCTGTATTTCTGTTCTAATTTAAGCTTTAAACTTCCCAAAAATGTTTAGTACTGGTATGTTTTATTTCTGAATGCTTTACATAAAACAGAACTAATAATTTTATGCTGTGCGATTGTTCTAGGAATACTTGAAATACCTGTATAAAGATTTTTAGTTATTTTACTTGTGCTTGACTTAAAGCGTACGTCAAATCATCATAAATGAAAAATCATTTTGGACAGTGCTAGGAATTTGCCTTACAATATATAGTGGAGTTTAAGGAATAATTTTAGCGTAGAAGGCAGTGTTGGACTAGGGTGCCTAGAACTCACCAGTAAAACTCATTCTGGGGGCCTACTGTACAGGTACATTCAACCATTACCTGACTACCTGACATTTGTTCACAAATTTCTAAAATGTAGCCAACATAAATTTACTTTTCAGTAGTAGCTTGCTACTTAGCCCTTTCATCTGATTGTTGCTGTCCTGGAGTCCTGTCAGTAATCTGCTGCCTGGCTTTTGCCTTAAATTAGGGCCATTTTAGCTTTGTGAACCAGACAGTCATGGCTGTAAGTGTAGGCACCCCTGCAGTTTTTCCAGAAAATGAAGTATTTCTCCCAGAAAATTATTGCAATTACACAGGTTTTGTTATACACAGGTTTGCTTCCTTTGTGTGTATTGGAACAACACAAAAAACAGAGAAAAAAAGCAAATTGGACAAAATTATTGGCACCTTTTCAAAAGTGTGGGTAAATAATTTTGTTTCAAGCATGTGAAGCTTCTACAAACTCACCTGTGGCAAGTAACAGGTGTGAGCAATATTAAAAATCAGACCTTAAACCAGATATAAAGGAGAGAAGTTGACTCAATCTTTGCATTGTGTGTCTGTGTGTGCCACACTAAGCATGGAGAACAGAAAGAGGATAATAGAGCTATCTGAGGAATTGAGAACCAAATTTGTTGAAAAATATCAACAATCTCAAGGTTACAAGTCCATCTCCAGAGATCCTGATGTTCCTTTGTCCATGGTGCACAACATAATCAAGAAGTTTACAACCCATGGTACTGTAGCTAATCTCCCACAACGTGGACAGAAGAGAAAAATTGCTGAAAGGTTGCAACGCTGGATAGTCCGGATAGTGGATAAAAAGCCTCAGTCAAGTTCCAAAGAGATTCAAGCTGTCCTGCAGGCTCAGGGTGCATCAGTGTCAGTGCGATCTTTCCGTTGATATTTCAATAAAATAAAACGCTATAGCAGGAGACCCAGGATGACCTCACTGCTGACACAGACACATAAAAAAGCTAATCTGCAGTTTGCTAAAATGTACGTGAGTAAGCCAAAATCATGGGAAAACGTCTTGTGGACAGATGAGACCAAGATAGAGCTTTTTGGTAAAGCACATCATTCTACTGTTTACCGAAAATGGAATGAGAAAGAAAAGAACACAGTAGCAATAGTCAAATATGGTGGAGGTTCAAAGATATTTTGGAGTTGTTTTGATGCCTTTGGCATTGAGTACCTTGACTGTGTGTAAGGCATCAAAACATCTGAAGATTACCAAAGGATTTTGGGTTTCATTGTAGGGCCTAGTGTCAGAAAGTTGGGTTTGCATCCTAGGTCACGGGTCATCCAAAATCACCCAGAATTGGATGGAAGCAAAGCGCTGGAGAGTTCTGAAGTGGACAGCAATGGATCTAAATTCCATTGAATACCTGTGGAGAGATCTTAAAATTGCTGTTGGGACAAGGCACCCTTCAAATATGATGAACCTAGAGCAGTTTGCAAAAGAGTGGTCCAAAATTCCAGTTGAGAGGTGTAAGAAGCTTGTTGATGGTTATAGGAAACAATTGATATCAGTTATTTTTCCCTAAGGGTGTACAACCAAATATTAAGTTGAGGATGCCAGTAATTTTGTCTGGCCCATTTTGGAGTTTTGCGTGAAATTATATAAGTTTTGGCTTTTTTTCTCAGTTTTTTTTGTGCTGTTCTAATACACACAAAGGAAATTAACATATGTTTATGTATGTATATGTAACATGTGTAATTGCAATCATTTTCTGGGAAAAATACTTAAATATCTGGAAAAATTTTAGGGATGCCAACATTTACAGCCATGACTGTATGTGTCCACGCAGCAGCAGACCTCTGGTAGCAGCAGGATTCAGCAAGGTGATTGGTGTTTGGGGCTCCATCAGTGGGAATGAGAAGATGGGACCCAGGGAGGAAGGATACTAGTTGGCCTGTCTCTGAACCTAAATGTCGTCTCAGCCGCCCAAAGTGTCTACAGCAGGGGTCGGCAACCCCCGGCACGCATGCCAAGAGCGGCACGCGAGGCTTATTTACCTGGCACGGGCAGCAGAGTCCTCACCCAGCAGTTTCGATCTGACCAAACACGGCCGAAACGAAACTGCTATTATTATATTGTGGGGTCTCTTCAGACCCCCGAGTATAATAAGTGGAGCCCCCGGGGAGATGATCAAACATAAAAAATAATGTTAACTCACCTTCCCTGGATCCACAACTGCTCTGTGCTCTTCGTGTGCTTCTGTCTGACGTAAGAGACCGCTGACAGGGCCTCAGGGGTCACGTCCGACGTTATTACGCATAATGATGCGAAGTGACCCCTGAGACCCAATCAGCGGTCACTGACATCAGGGAGAACTGCCCGAAGAGAACAGAGCGGCTGCAGAGCGCAGGAAAAAGTGAATAACATTGTTTTTTATGTTTGTCACCTCTCTTGGCTCACCGCTTATTATACTCTGGGGTCTGAAGAGACCCCACAGTATAATAATAGCTAGTGAGTGGTGACAATTGGAATATTATAAAAGTTAGAATATTATACTGTGTGCAGGGGCCACTATGGAGGATAATACTGTGTGCTGGGGCCACTATGGGACATAATACCATGTGCAGGGGCCACTATAGAGCATAATACAGTGTGCAGGGGCCACTATGGGGAATAATACTGTGTGCAGGGGCCACTATGGAGGATAATACTGTGTGTAGGGGCCACTATAGAGGATAATACTGTGTGCAGGGGCCACTATGGAGGATAATACTGTGTGCAAGCGCCACTATGGAGGATAATACCGTCTGCAGGGGCCACTATGGGGCATAATAGTGTGTGCAGGGGCCACTATGGGGCATAATACCATGTGCAGGGGCCACTATGGGGCATAATACCATGTGCAGAGGCCGCTATGGAACATAATACCGTGTGCAGGGGCCACTATGTGACATAATACCGTGTGCAAGGGCTGCTATGTGACATAATACCTTGTGCAGGGGTCGTCAGACTTACAATTATTGAGTTTTGCACTTGACATCCAGTATTGCAGTCTAGTATAGGTACAGTCTATTTATGGCTGTGTTGTTATGGAAACCTGGTAAATTAAATGTTAACTTATATTGGCTGATACACGTGATATGACTGAATATTTAAAGACCTGCGAACTGCGGGGCCCCTTCCCCCCCCCCCCCCCCCCCTCCCCCCCCCCCCCCCCCTCCCCTTGCTTTTTTTTTTTTTTTAACTCGGTTTATTGAACAATCGTACAACAAATTACACATCAATAGTACAAGCTTAAAAAGGAATAACAAAGGACATATTCTAAAAGTTGTACAAAGACATACCAGAAACTAGACAAAAAGAACCAAAACAGTGCTGCATAGTCCATGGTAGATGTAAATATCAGATACAAATCGTCCAGGAGAGAATCCAGGCAAGGGAGCCGAAAGAAACACAGAGTCCAAATCAACCTGTAGGGAGCAAAGGCATATACAAAAACCCCACACATATACAACAAGATATCCTAATAAATACTTCCTATGGCAGAACTCCAAGGAGACTCAGTAGATAATAAGGAAAATACTATACAACTCAAACTGGACACTCCTTCCTGCGTCTAAGCAGTGAGTGTGTGCAGGGCATTACGAAATGATGGGGCTGTGTATAAAGTCAGAGGTGAGTCACACCAAGAGCCCCAAACTTTCCGAAATTTTTCAGGGCAACCTCTGCCTTTATATACTATTTTATTATATGGGATAATGGAATTTACCAGTTTCCTCCACATGGATAGGGAGGAGGGGCGGGGATCCATCCAGCGCAAGGCAATAGCCTTCCTGGCTAGAAAAAGGGATTCTCGCAAAAAGGTGCGAGTATGATGGGGCCATATTTCCTCGTCCAGGATACCAAACAAACAAATTTCAGGCGAACATGGAATTGGGGTCCCCAGTATGTCTGATAATAAGTTCACGACCTCAGTCCAAAATGCTTTAATTATAGGAAACTCCCATATCATATGCCAAAAATCACAATATCTAGCAGTGCACCATAAACATCCAGGATGTTGTAGCCGTCCCATTTTATGCAGACATGCAGGGGTCAAGTAACTTTGATTCAAAATGTTTACTTGTATAAGCTTATTATTAGCGGCTGGGGAGACAAACTGTGCCGACTCCAAAAGGTCAGAAAATGTCTCGTCTGTGAGAGCAGGGATAAGAGTGCGCCATTTCGTTAGAGCCGGAGCTTCCAGGCGAGACATCCTGACCTGTATAAGATGGGCATACAATGCTGAGATAAGGCCCTGGGGACCTTGAGACCTGAGCACCCCGATAAGGGGATATGTGGAAATGCTGACAGCCGGTGGAGGAAACTGTGTGGACATGGCGTGTCTAATTTGGAGAAACCTGAAAAATTGAGTTCGAGGGACACCAAATTGGGTACTCAAAGAGTCGAAAGAGCGGAATACGCCCTGATCATAAATATCAGCCAGGGACGTAACTCCAAACTGTTTCCAACTCCGTGAATCCGGAAGGGCATATAATTCGGTCAAACCTGGGTTATCCCATATCGGAGTTTCAGTAGGGACTCCAGTATAAGCCGCCACCCGCTTAGCTCGCTGCCAGACCTGTATTGCCAATGTATGGATTGGGAGCAAGCTACCTCTATACAGGTGTGGGTGTTCCAAAACCGGCCATAGGTTGGGTATATGTAGATGATATGCTAAATGTGCCTCAGGGCCAGGCAGAGGATCCGCCAACAACCAGGACCTAAGATATCGAAGTTGACCAGCAAGATAATATAAAAATATATCAGGAAGAGCCATCCCGCCCATAGCTTTAGGTCGCTGCAATGTGGAGAAACGTAATTTAGACCTCGAACTGCCCCATATAAAGGGAATAAGTATGGAATCCAATTGCTTAAAGAACTTCTGTGGTACTGACAGCCACATGTTCTAAAATATACAAACATTTGGGGAGGACCACCATTTTAATAAGATTAATCCGCCCTGCAACGGACAGGGGTAAAGCCCCCCACACCCTAAATTTAGCCCGAAAATGACCAAGCAGTGGATATATATTTAAACTCAGGAATTGTCTATGATCATTGGAAATATGGATCCCTAAGTATTTACAGGCATCTACAACCTTCAGGCCACAAATATATTCTCCCATATTTCCCAGTGATTGTCTAAAAAGGGGCATATATGATGATTTGGCCCAATTTATCCGTAGACCAGAGTATATACCAAATTTATCGATTATTGCCATAGCTCTAGGGAGTGTATGAGCAGGGTCAGACATAAATAATAGGAGGTCATCTGCATAAAGGGCTGTCCGTTCCTCCTTAGTGCCAATAATCACTCCCTTGTAAACCGGGTCTGTCCTAAGGATAACAGCAAGAGGCTCTATCGCCAATGCAAAGAGTAATGGAGACAACGGACATCCCTGGTGAGTTCCCCTAGAGAGAGTGAAATATGGGGATAACGCACCATTAATGGAAAGTGCTGCTCTAGGGGACTAATAAAGGAGCATAATCCAAGCAATAAACAATTCCCCAAAACCAAAACACCTCAGAACCTGAAGCAAAAATGGCCAATCCACCGAATCAAATGCCTTAGTGGCATCAAGGGAGGCCACCGCCCAATCCTGTTTAAGAGCAGCCCCTATCTGAGAAACCACCTGGACCCGTCTAAGGTTATCAGAAGTAGATTTGCCGGGCATGAAGCCCGTTTGGTCTGAGTGAATTAAATCCAAAACTACAGTATTCAACCTCTTAGCAAGAATTTTAGTAAGTAATTTATAATCGATGTTAAGGAGAGAAATAGGTCTTTATGACCCACAATCCAACGGATCCCTATCTGGTTTAAGAAGGAGAACAATATTAGCATCATAGAAGGAATCCGGCAGCGTGCGGGCCACAAACGCATCCTGATAACATTTCAATAAGACAGGGAGCAGCCTATCCTGATATTGTACATATACCTCAACCGGAATACAATCCGGGCCCGGTGATTTCCCTTTGGCCATGTCCACCAATGCATCAGATAATTCCTCCAGTCTAAGGGGAGAGTCCAGAAACTCCCGTTGTTCATTTGTCAGGGTTGGAAAGGAAACATCTGCCAAATACTGGACAATATCCTGAGTAGGTGCATGTAACTGAGATTGGTAGAGGGTCGAGAAATATTGATGAAAACGGTCACGGATGGCGACGATCAGATAGGGCATCCCCGTCCATCGAATTAATTCTCAAAATTGCTGGAGAGGCTGTGTTATAATGGATAAGATGGGCTAAAAGGCTACTAGACTGATTACCCAACTCATAAAATCGTTGTTTAGCGAAAAATTGAGACCTGCGGGCCTTTTCATGTAGAACATGTAGATATTGCCTACCCAGTTGAAGCCACTCAGTTCTGGAGTCATCAGTAGGATTAGCTATATACGCGGCTTCCAACAATGCACATTTTTCAGCTAAGTCTCTCTCAAGGGAAGACGATTCTCTTTTAATGTATGAAATAGAGGATTTGAGACATCCCCTCAAATATGCTTTCATAGTTTCCCATAAGATAGTAGGTGTGGCGGTAGGGGAATTAATATCTAAGAAGGCTTGCAACTGATCCGGAATACGGTCATGCACTGCTATCAGCTTAAGCCAAAAGGGGTGAATACGCCAGTTATGAGAAGGTCTAGAGAGGTCAGTATCCCCAAATTCCAGCAGCAACGGAGAATGGTCAGACGTTGCCCTGGGCAAATATGAGATGTTAAGCAAAAGGGAACATGCCTTAATATTGCCTAGTGCATGATCAATACGGGACAGAGAGTGATGAGTGGCAGAATGACAGGAGAACACCAGGGCCTGTGGATATTTAAGATGCCAGAGATCATGCCAACCCATTTCCTGTACAAGCTGGGCCAGGGGGGTAGGGTGAGCACCAGAAGGGGCAGGAGCACCTACATTTAATCTATCTAGGGAAGCATCCATTAATTTATTAAGATCCCCCATGCAAACCACTGTAGCGGCAGGAAATTTAGCCGCAAAGTGGGCTGCTTCATGTAAAACTGAAAAGTCAGATGCAGGTGGCAAATAAAGTCCTAGGATGACATAAAGTTTAGAATCAATCCAGGCCCATCAGGGTCCCTAACAGTAAGGCCCGGCTCCCAGCGGAGCCTGCGGTGAACCAAGAGGGACACCCCTCTAGAGAAAGAAGTATGAGTTGAGTGCAGGGCCCACTGGACCCAGGGTTTTTGTAAGTATCTGGTCGTATCAGGTGCTAGATGTGTCTCCTGCAAGCACACCAAATCAGGGTTGTATTGTCTAAGGTGGGAAAAAATAGTAGAGCGTTTCTTCACACCGCCCATACCCCGTATATTCCAAGAGCATACTTTAAGGGTCGCCATAACACCATACAATCACATTATACACTAAGAATGAGGGGTTCCCCCCCGACCCCCAGCATTAACCTCCCCACCGGACCGTTAAACTGAAAAAAGGACTTGCAGCAATAATTCAACCAAAACTGGAAACCCATAAGGGGTATTCCAACTATTAGTGAGGAGTCTAAGATTGCTCCTACACAATACGTGGCACTTGGTAAATGGGGGAAGTAGTGCACCCAAGATGGTATGGTAATAGGGCACTATCTTCAAACTAAAAAGGAGAAGTGAAAAGCACAAACAATAAACTATCACTATAATGTGAATCTCCAAAGGGACCCTAAACAGAAAAATTCTTGGCCGGTGCCCATGGGGCAGCCAAACACCCATCATATAAAAAATCCATAGGCAACCGCAAGCAATAATAACAGTCATTATTGGGGGCTGGGCCACAAGGGGCCCCCCCATCAGTCATCATATACCCTGTTACCGTCTGGGAGGTCGAGGCAGTAGGTTCAGCCAGTCCTCCGCCTCCTGCGGGGATGTGAAGAAAATAACCCTCTCCTCATGGATCACACGGAGCCGTGCAGGATAAGCCATGGAGTAATGAATGGAACTTTCCCGCAGTCGACGCTTGACATTGACGAAAGTGGCACGAGTCTTCTGTAGTGCCAGAGAAAAGTCGGGAAAAATGGAGATGGATGAACTGTTGAATTTAATCTCTCCAAGTTGACGTGCTGCCCGCAGCGCTGCATCTCGATCCCCACTACTGAGAAGACGGGCCAACAGCGGCCTCGGAGGAGCACCTTGAGGGGGCGGTCTGGCAGGAACTCGATGGGCCCTTTCCACGGCAAAGGCAGGAGAAAACTTGGCCTCCGGTAGGGTTTCTTTCAACCACCTCTCCATAAACTCACACGGATTAGCCCCTTCTGACCGTTCCGGCAAGCCAAGAATGCGCAGGTTGTTGCGACGGAGTCTGTTCTCAAGATCATCCACTCTCTGCGTCCAAAACTCAGCCGATCTCTCCAGTGCAGTAAGCCTCGCCGGCACTGGGGCTGAATTATCCTCTAAGAGAGAGATGCGATCCTCCACCTCCTTCACTCGACCCCGTAAGGTCTGAAAATCTTGATGCAAAAGGCCCACATCAATCTTGACTTCCTCAATTTTAGATGTGAGGGACGAGGTGCTGGACTGGATCGCCTCAAGCAACTGAGTTGTGACCTGTCGCAACGTGGGCTCCGCGTCCTCAGCAGGAGATGCCGCCGAGGGTGGATCCAGTGCCGGCGGGCTGCGCTGCGGCTGCTCCCTGGCAAATCCCCGGAGACGCTCAGAAGCCGATCCTTTAGACTGGCGACTCATGGCAAGACAACAACAGTGACCACCAAGCAGCCAGTAGGTAGTATCAGAGGATTAGGATGCAGTACTCAATAGCCAGATAAATCAGCCAATAGGTGTTATCAGAGGGTCAGGCTATAGCGGCATCCTCCACGCAGCCAGCAGGTGTTATCAGAGGGATGGCCCCCAGCAGTGTCCACAGTGCGGCCAATAGATAGTAACAGAGGATCAGGATACAGTATTGACTTGCCAGACAAAACAGCGAATAGGTGCCATCCGAGAGTCAGTCTGCAGCAGCATCCACCACACGGCCAGTAGGTGTTATCAGAGGAGCAGCTCCCAGCAGTGTCCACGATGTAGCCAATAGACAGACACAGAGGATCAGGATACAGTACTCACTCGCCAGACAAAGCAGCCAATAGGTATTATCAGAGGGTCAGTCCATAGTGGCATCTACCCTGCTGGCCAGTAGGTGTTATCAGAGGGACTGTATCTAGCAATGTCCACAATACAGACTGTAGATAGTAGCAGAGGACCAAGATATGGCACATCAGCTGCCAGGAGGTGTTATCAGAGGGCCAATTTGTTTCTGTGGGTAGGTACCCCAAAGTAGAGGCCCAGGGCACCCAGGCCGGCAGCTACAGTCCCCAGTCATCCAGTGCTCCACCGCAGATCCACAGCAGAGCCCAGGCAAGCTACACAGCCGGTCACCGCAGGCCCACCACGCGGGCAAGATGGCCGCCGCAGCTCACCGCTCACACGGACCTCCACCGCCCGGCACAGCCGCCGCGGTGTTCAGGACAGCCACCGGACCGAAGACCCGTGCAGGAGAAGCGCAGGAGAAGATGGGGTGTTCAGCGGTCACCAGAGCCCGGACACAAGCAGGATATCGGCAGGATTATAGGATCCCTCGTCGGAGCTCAGCTCACATGCTGCCGCTCCGTACTCGTGCCAGCCACGCCCCCCCCCCCCCCTTTTGCTTTGATTACTGCTTTGCACACTCTTGGCATTCTCTTGGGGGGCTTCAGGGGGGGGGCCCCGGGGGTGGGGTTCCAAAAGTGTGGGGGGGGGGCGGGGGGTGGGGTGGTTGTGGTGGGGCTTTTGGGTTTCTTGGGGGGGGGGGGGCCCCCCCCACCCGTGGGGGGGGGGGGGGGGGGGGGGGGGGGGGGGGGGGGGGGGGGGGGGGGGGGGGCCCCCCCTCTCTCTTTTGGGGGGGGGGTGGGTTTGCGGTGTGGGGGGGGGGGGGGGGGGGGGGGGGGTGGTGTGGAAAAGAAAGGGGGGGGAGGAACAGAGGGGGGGGGGGGGGGGGGGGGGGGGGGGGGGGGGGGGGGGGGTGGGGGTGTTGTTTGGGGTGTTTCCTTCAATTTTGAATAAATCCCCAGCAGTGTCACCAGCAAAGCACCCCCACACCATCACACCTCCTCCTCCATGCTTCACGGTGGGAACCAGGCATGTAGAGTCTATTCGTTCACCTTTTCTGCGTCGCACCAAGACACGGTGGTTGGAACCAAAGATCTCAAATTTGGACTCATCAGACCAAAGCACAGATTTCCACAGGTCTAATGTCCATTCTTGTGTTCTTTAGCCCAAACAAGTCTCTTCTGCTTGTTGCCTGTCCTTAGCAGTGGTTTCCTAGCAGCTATTTTACCATGAAGGCCTGCTGCACACAGTCTCCTCTTAACAGTTGTTGTAGAGATGTGTCTGCTGCTAGAACTCTGTGTGGCATTGACCTGGTCTCTAATCTGAGCTGCTGTTAACCTGCGATTTCTGAGGCTGGTGACTCGGATGAACTTATCCTCCGCAGCAGAGGTGACTCTTGGTCTTCCTTTCCTGGGGCGGTCCTCATGTGAGCCAGTTTCTTTGTAGTGCTTGATGGTTTTGGCCACTGCACTTGGGGACATTTTCAAAGTTTTCCCAATTTTTCGGACTGACTGACCTTCATTTCTTAAAGTAATGACGGCCACTCGTTTTTCTTTACTTAGCTGCTTTTTTCTTGCCATAATACAAATTCTAACACTCCATTCAGTAGGACTATCAGCTGTGTATCCGCCTGACTTCTGAACAACACAACTGATGGTCCCAACCCCATTTATAAGGCAAGAAATCCCACTTATTAAACCTGACAGGGCACACCTGTGAAGTGAAAACCATTTCAGGTGACTACCTCTTGAAGCTCATCAAGAGAATGCCAAGAGTGTGCAAAGCAGTAATCAAAGCAAAAGGTGGCTACTTTGAAGAACCTAGAATATAAGACATATTTTCAGTTGTTTCACACTTTTTTGTTAAGTATATAATTCCACATGTGTTAATTCATAGTTGTGATGCCTTCAGTGTGAATCTACAATTTTTATAGTCATGAAAATACAGAAAACTCTTGGAATGAGAAGGTGTGTCCAAACTTTTGGTCTGTACTGTAGATATATATATATAAAAAACCCCCTATATATATATATATGTTTTATTTTGTTTTCTATATGTGTGTATATACGTATTTAAGTATATATTTAGTAGTAGTTATTTAAGGCCTAGATTTTTTTTCCCTTGGCATAATAGTAAGCTTTTCACAAGTTAGAATACATATTATTACATTTTTAGTCATGGTGAATGGGTTAAATATGTATGTATTTGCAGTTTTATTGAGCACCTGCCAGGTTGATTTGACTCAGATGAGTGTCATTACACATTCAGGGAGTATAGACCTTAGTAAGTATATAGTTTGTTTTATTTTTCAATGTGGGTACAAACAGCTTTGCAACAGCACTATTTGGAATACTAAAAGCCTAGTCCAAAAGGACCCGTGGGTGGTTTAGTGTCCCAAATTGCCAGACCTGACAGTTTCCCTTTAAGACCTTATTTAAAAGAAAAATATTATTTTTTATTTTATAAAAGCTTTATTGTATTTTTTACATTTATGTCTAACAATTTTTGTTAATGATAAGTTAATATTATTTAACATTTACTTTCTATTTTCATGTTTATTTTATTTTATTTTTAATTGTTATACACTGACACATATACAGCATGCATTGTTACAAGACAGTCCTGGAGCTTTTATTTAGGTAGCATGCTTTCCTTGTTAGGTTAGTGTCATACAGTACTTTTGTGTGCACTGAAGACAGAAGTAGATCCAACACGAATGAAAATTATATGTCCTTCCTGTACAGTTCCCATTCCTTTTGAATCCTCTTCTGACTTTGGTGCAAACCAAAAAAAAATAAACTTGCCACATAAAGCCTATGTGATACCAGCTCTTCCTTTGTCAATGACACCCACTTTATGCTAGTTCTAGTACAAACAGCCTGAGATTGTTGAACTTGACAGCCTGAGATTGTGTATTACTTGAATAAGAGCAATACTGCACTCCCTCCCTGTCTACTACAACAGCTTCCAGAACCTGGAGGCTGTTGGAAAAGCTGAATGTGTGCGGAGTCTGGATGTTGGATCACCACAGATCATATACTGATGACCTATCCTGTGGTTTGGTCTTCTCTACGAAAAGTTCCTTTGGGGCTAGAAAACCCATTTAACTTATTTTCTTTACAATGTAATATAATCCATGGTGGTTAAAGTGTAATATTTACAAAAGACTCCAACAATCATGTAGATAAGGCTATGGCTCCACATTGAAGAAACGCTGCTTATTTTGTTGCAGATTTTACTACATTTTTTGAGCCAAACCTAGTAGTGGCTACAGAAGGAATGGGAAATATATAAGAAGTTCTTATACTTCTCCCCTTTGCTAAATCCATTCCTGGGTTTGGCTCAAAAAACTGCAGCAAAACTTACAACAAAAAAGCAGCTTTTCTGCAATGTGGAGCCTTAGCCTAAAAGACATTGTCACCCTGTTTGCTCTTTTACCTTTTAATGACAGGTTATTCAAACATTTTTAAAACATTAAATATTTTTCTAAAGGACATAAAAATGCCACATTTTACATATCTAGTCACAAAAGGGAAGCCAACTGTTCACCCAACTGTATTATCCATAAAAGAAATGTGTATTAAAATAAGATTTCATTTCCATTGTTCTCTGGCACACATAAAACACATAATTTTCAAGCAGCTGTTGGTTGAGGCACAAAGACATGCTACTTTGTTTCCTCCAATTAACTCATATTTGTAACATGCAAAGTCTGAAGAGCTAGGGAAGCTGTCATCAAGCCATTCTTAGTATTCTGCAGGATTTGCACAGCTACTTCCCTTTCCTAGAATGACCAATAAAAATAACAAATGTTCAGACCTGTAAACTCCTGACCTGACCATCTAATCTGAAAGGAATAAGCACAAGTGACAAAGCCAAGCATTTGCTGATAAATGACCCTGCATACCTCACAGTTTTATGAATTCAATTCTATGAAAATGTGGGAATTAGAAGGGCATATCTGCTATTAATTCAGCAGCACAGAATTGGCTGTTCTCCTAGAAAATGAATAAAAAGTTGCTCATATGGCAACATTATGCCAGAGTAAACATGTCTATTTTTGTTGAAATAAGT
This sequence comes from Leptodactylus fallax, assembly GCA_947044405.1. Taxonomy (NCBI): domain Eukaryota; kingdom Metazoa; phylum Chordata; class Amphibia; order Anura; family Leptodactylidae; genus Leptodactylus; species Leptodactylus fallax. The sequence continues at coordinate 2,300,877 of CAMRHE010000202.1, forward strand.
GTTTTTCAGAAAAATCAGCTGTTAAAACTGATTATTGTTGTGACTATTAATTGTGTCATGTCCACTGTATAATATTCAACATGACCCATTTCACCGCCCGTTTAGAAACTGAGCCCTGCTATTTCCACCACTATCTAAAGGGAAACAGGAATTTTGGACTTACATAATGAATATATATTCACACCCACATTAATAACATACAGTTTCACTCCCACCTCAGGAACAATTGCCAGGGAATTTATTTTGATGAAATGTCAAGGAGCACTATTGTATGTTTAGCATTTAAAGGGGTATTCTAGCCACAGAGACTTATAGCCTATGCACTGGATTGGTGAAAAAAGTCAGTTCAGTGCAAGTTCTACCACTTGAATCTTATTGCACTCTTGAATGTGAGACCTGGTTCCAATAACCATATATCAGTGCCAAAGCGGAGATTGAATTGATCGACAGCACATACTATATGTATGCTAAACCACTTAACCGTCTCTGCCCTGAACACCCACCAACCAAACCTTATACTATGGACAGGCTTGTTGCTTTCTGTGAGATTTATATACTTTGTGACACTTGGGGTAGTAACAGCTTATTAGACTTTAAAACAAAATAGCCTAGCCCACACACAGGGCAATACCTTTCTTCTGGATCTCTGACTAGGGCACTTTTGAAGGCAAGATAACTTTACTGAGGTTTCTCCTCAGAAGTCTGGCTCACACTGAGTTCAACCAAGTCCCTTCTGGATGCCAGTCCTCTTGGGACAGACCACCTATCTACAGTATCTACAACTTGTCCACAGTCTACCTGCTCTCTGCTGTCTCCTGCTATGAGCTCTCTCTCTGGAGTTGTGCCAGGGATGGGTGTGGTCAACCTTGTTTTTGGGTCACTTTCCAGCACCCTCTAGGTTCACACCCTTACATTTTCTCCCCCTCAGCTCACCATTTATGGGGTGAGCAACATTTGGACAAGGCATGCAATTATGATGTCCCTCTTTAATTAAGGAAATTTGTCTAGTGTCTGTCCACATGTCCATATGTTCAGTGTCACTATTAGATTTTCTTCCACAATTACTTTCATTAGTTCTGGACATAGCAACATAGTATCTCAGCCTTTTCTTTTTGCTATCAGCATCAGGCTGTGAAATGGTTTCTGTCTATCCTATCTATTTTTGAGTTGATTGTATTATTTTCTGACTCCCACTTTGCAGATAATATGAAGACATTATTTCTCCTAGCGATGGACCTGTTTGAACTTATCAAAGGCATTTTTCTTCTGTTTTTTCCTTACTACAAGTCCATGATCTTCCTCAATTATAGACGACAGTTCAACCTCTACAATGGTCAATTTTCACCCTGGATTTTGATTTTCTATTATTTTTTGCTTTCTGTGTGCAGGGTGAGCCTAACTTTTATAACATCAAGGCAGGGACCAGTAGAGGAAGACAGATTACACATCGCTTGTTGAATCAGTCATCTTGGGTATTACAATATCTACTTCTGTAATAGGGCTTTCCTGCAAGCTCCCACAATACAGATCACATTGTACATCATGGTGTGCAATATCATTTATTACATACTTCTTGTAATACAACTTTCCTTTATCTTCCTTTATGCTGGCAGCTTTCTCCAATTCCAGCACTTTCTGGAGATCCCTATTCTCTGATTCCAGTTCCAGAACTTTCTTTACATTTTTCTGAGCAGCCTCCATGTCAGTTTTTGCTAGTAGAACTCACAGGTCTTCCTTCTGATTGTCCATTTGCACCTTCAGTTTAGCAGTACGAATTTCTAGATCTACAATATAAACACATACATTTAACATGTTTTCCTCAAACTGAATCCTCATATCTTACATCTGGTGGTCCAATTCTCTCTTGGCCTTGTCCATCTTGTCATAAGCATTGGCTTTGTCCTAACATGGAAAGATGACATCTCCATCAACTCTTTGTCCTTATTGTACACCAAAACAATGTTTCATTATCAGCACATAACCCTGTAAACTCCCTCTTCAGACTGCATATTCTAGTTTGTTGTTCTATTTCTCTTTGTTCCAAAGCTGCAGCTTTGCCCCACCATTCCTTCACTGTGCCTCTGATCATTATACTCAGTGGTCTGAAATGACCCAAGAGTATAATAATAGCAATATTTGTTGGGCTTTGCCCAGCAAATACTCTTGCCGCGGGCCCATGGCCATACTTACCGATCCCAGCTCCTGCTCACGGCTCTCTCCGCTTCCCCTTCTTCCCTCCAGGGTGCTCCAGGGGAGGAACAGGGCACCCTGGAGGGCAGAAGGGGAAACGGAGCACCGCTTTGTACATTTTCTGATTTTTGGTAAAAGTGGGTTGACCAGGGATAAAGGCAGGAAGGGCGGGTATGCCTAGGTCCATCACATAGCCATTAGGTATACCTGAAATCTATGGCAGTCCCTGACTGGCATACATTTAGTATCTAGTTCACAGGACCTCCCATGATGCATCTGCCACCAGTACTCCTAATACTAAGACTAGCAAACCAGTTTTAATAAATTCCAGTGCTCTCAGAGTCACAATTTAACATCTTTCAATTGAGGTTTGAGGTTTAGATGAGTCCATGTTAATTACTCTTTGTTTATATGGCACTAGCTATTGTTAAAGCATTAGCAAGAAAAGACCCACAGGCAATATTCCTGCTAATATGGTAAGCTAATACAGCTTTATCTCCCTTTGTAGCAGAAATATTAGTGCGTATGCAAATAGGTCTCATTTCTACAATATCAGGTGTAGATGACCTTGAAGAGTCAAACAATTTTAGTCACATAACTGAAACTCTACCAGTCCGCATCTGTTAGAGAACTAAAGGTTGCCTACAGAATTAAATCCTGTAATTTCCTGCTTTATGTATCTCTAGATAACAGTGAATTACAAATCATGGTAGTTGTGCCAGATGTTCAGTCTGCCTTGGGCACATAAAGACAATACTAAATTAATTGTCTGACAAGACATAAACTATAAAAATAACTACCATTCAAATCTAATATTGTAGTTGTGTCTTGAGATCCAGTATTGGTGGTTATTGCTTCACGTGTATTTACTCTTCTTAAAGCTGCATTTCCAGTCTAATTTAAAAATGCCAAATAATGACATTGTACAAACTGCGTTCAGGTATTTACCATATATTTTTGATGATAAGACAAACACCAGGTTTAGGCAAAAAAATTAGGAAAATTATACTGTAAGGACACTAATGTGGCATTATACCGTATGTGGGAGAACTAAGGAGCATTATACTATGTGATATTCACTAATTGGGCATTATATTGTGAGGGGGAGCACTAAGGAGTATTATACTGTAGGGGGAAACTCATTTATTTATTTCTTATGCTTACTTATATAGCACCATCATATTCCACAGCGGTTTACAGACATTTGACAGTCACTGTCCCATATAGGGCTCACAATCTACATTCTCTATCGGTATGTCTTTAGAGTATGGGAGGAAAACGGAGTACCCGTAGGAAACCCACGCAAACATGGGGAGAACATACAAACTCCTTGCAGATGTTGTCCTTGGCAGGATTTGAAGCTAGGGCTCCAGCTCTGCAAAGTTGCAGTGCTAACCACTGAGCCACTGTGCTGCCCAACTAATTGAACACTACACTGTGTGGCTGGCGCTAATAAGGCATTATATCTTATGGAGGCATTAATGGAGCATTATATTATCTGGCATGTCACACATCTTTTAATCATCGCTATTTGGACACTAATACAAAACAATAATGGCAGAAAGGATGTATACTCATCCCTCCTGTCTACACAGGAATGTGGCCACATTCCTCCTGTATAGGCAGAAGGGTTAATTAATAATCTCTGCTGCCACTGTTGCTATGTATCAGGGATAAAGGGACAGCAGTTGCGAGATGTGACTGCAGTGTTCACTGTGTTACACACATACACTGGCCAGGTCACACTTTCATTGACAAAAATCTCAGTTCATTAAGTCTTTTTTGCAATTGCAAAAAAGCAGGTACAGTTGTACCTAGAGAGCTCCTAGATTCCAGCAGATAGCTTGATAACTGAATAATTCTGAGGCAATATGTTAGAGCAGTGAAAGGAACTGCCCAGTTTACCATTGAAGTTTTATCTTTCCCAGCCTCAAATGTAATGGCTGAGAGGGTGTTTAGTGCTGCTAGTGGAATTGTAACACCTAGCTGGACCAAACTGTCCACCACAGGTGTGGAAAAAATTACTTTTACCAGAAGGAATTAGGCATGGATCCATAAGGATTTTCACACACCTCTGACAGATGCCACTGAACAGACCTGCCACTGCCTCTGTCAATCTGGCCGACACACTGCCAGCTCCAAACGACATGCTTGTTGAGCGAAGTTGAACAGACATTTAAATTAAGAAATTGGGGGAGATAACTGTCTGTTAAAGAGGAGCTTTTACCACCAACTCCAGTTCTTTGCATCCTTTAGGCCGGGACCCCACGTGGCATAAACCGCGGAGCTTTAACATTCCTGCAAAGTGGATGGGATTCTAGCAAAATCAGTTTTGGAAGTCACAGCATCTCAATTATACCTACGGATACGCCAGCAATTTCCCTATAGGTATAATTGAAACAAAAGTCTGCAGAGGAAACCCGTGAAAAGCGATGCGGGAAAAACCGTGATGAATTGCCGCCATATTTTTTCCCGCAGTGCTTTTTTGCTGAAGCTTGCTACATACATGGGGCCTTAGCCTTAATAGGCACCAATCTACTTATTCTAGTGCAGTTGGACTTTTTTCTCTATCTCCCACTGTGCAAACAGTGCAATTAGTTTTGGTGTCTGATATACTATTCAGGATCTGTACTGACAGGTGTGTCAGGCAGGGGGGCATGATTCAAAGCTGCAATTGCAGGTTTAAAATATCAGAGCACAGAATCACACTCCTTGCCTGCTTCTGCCTGACACCGCCCTCCTAACAGTAGAGAGCCTCAATACCATATTAAGCACCAAAACTAACAGCACTTATTGCTCAGGAACAGGGGAGGCTAGAGAAAAAATTCCATCTGTGCTGGCATCAGTGGAGCAGTGGAGCATTAAATAATGCAAATAGCTGAATTTGGTGGCGCTGGTTAAAGATTCTCTTTAAATGATCATTTGACACCATATCATCTTTTCCCTGGATATAAGCTCCATACTTAGAGAAGTTTACATGTATATATTCTATACTGACAGGGGTTTTTCTGTTGTAAGAGAATAATGCTGTGGCATTATATTCTCTCCTTCAAGCAATGCTACACAAGGGGAGAATACCTTTATTATAAGGCTGTTCATTGAACATGCTATTGTTATTTTTCCGGATTTCCACATGAATTTTTATAAAAGCGTTTGTGTGCATCCATGAAAATTCTGACACTCAGAATGCAATTCCTGATGTTGTGCCTTACCAGAACAGTTAACTGGGTTGTCCAAGACCTAGCAAAGGTGGATACTAATGACCTATCAAGAAGATAGGCCATCAGTATAAGATCTGTTGGGGTTCAAAATTTGAACCCCATGCTGATCAGCTGTTTCAGCCACAAGAAGCCATATACCAGGTATACAGCTGGAACAGCATTACTCCCATTTGCTTGAAAAGCAATTTCCCGGCGCCACTGCCTCAGTGTATGGAGCGCCATATGCTGCATACAGTGTAACAGTGACGGTGGGAAATACAGCTCTGTTTCCATTCACTTTGGACAACCCCTTTATCTATTCTGGTAAGGCACAAAATCAGGCATTGTATATCCATACTGTGTGCTGTGGGTAGTGTTTTACACACTTTCCATTGCAGTGCTGTCTGAAATGACCATTATATGTGTTCTACAGAACTACTGTGAAATTGCTCTGTAACTTCTGGATAAGTTCACAGAGAGTTTTTTGTCAGGCAAAAAGCATCTCCTTCAGGATTTTGAAGCAGTTTTTGAATAGGTTTATGAAGCAGATTTTGGATGTGTTTTTTGCCTAGCACACAGAGTTTCCTATAACTTCTAGATCATTGCAAAATCCACCTCTGAAACCAATAGTTTTGGGGTTTTTTTGCCTCCCATTAATTTCTGTGGGAGTTTCAGGCAGAATTGGCCTGAAGATAGGGTAGGATGCTTCTTTGTTTTTCTAGCTATCAGCTTGCATGAAAAAACTTCCACTGCCTCCCATTACAATAAATGGGAGGCAGATTTCAGGCATTTTTGAAGCAGATTTTGAGGCAGAAGCTCTAAAAAATTTTGTGTGAGCATACCCTTATGGGTCAAAACAGTATTTTAGAGCTAAAATCCGATAACTTCAGCTTACATGAGAAAAGATTCCAAGAAGCGGTATCTCAAAGTACTAGAGTGGAACTGACACATGCTTTAAAAATTGATCCAATTTGTGTGTAGAGATTTTATTTTCAGAGATATTCTAGAAAGCAGGGCTGTAAAATTATGAACCTGATTATGTTTCTAAAAATACTTTAATCAATAACTTGTATGTACAAAACAGCCAATTCAGAAATTAGTCACTTCAATAATGAAGTTAATACTTCAGTGCTCTGCAGCACATTCTCTGCCAACACAAATCTGAAATGGAATTGATTTTTCTCTAATTGGATTTTTTTTCATGTTTTCAGCTATTTAATTCGTTATTTGATTATTGGGCTGTGGCTGTTAAAAACATAGACATGTGTCTTTAGGTAGATGTCATATGCCAGCAGTTCATCATTATACTGTGCCTGAAACAAGATGACTCAATGAGAGTTTTTTTGTGAGCTGTGTTGTCTGGAATATCATTTTTTAGCATGCATGGTTGACTCTTAAATGTAAGATAAGCATAATTGCTAGTTTCAAAAAATGTCTGCAGTGCGCTGAATTTACATATAAATGTAATACTACACAAAGGATGTGACATAATCATCTAATCAGAAAATATGATCTGATAGGTATTAACAAATATCACAGCTCAAATACATAAACACGTTTTACCTCTAGCAAAGGTAGCCACATATACAATGGGGAAAAAAAAGTATTTAGTCAGCCACCAATTGTGCAAGTTCTCCCACTTAAAAAGATGAGAGAGACCTGTAATTGTCATCATAGGGAGACCTCAACTATGAGAGACAAAATGAGAAAACAAATCCAGAAAATCACATTGTCTGATTTTTAAAGAATTTATTTGCAAATTATGGTGGAAAATAAGTATTTGGTCACCTACAAACAAGCAAGATTTCTGGCTCTCACAGATCTTTAACTTCTTCTTTAAGAGGCTCCTCTGTCCTCCACTCATTACCTGTAGTAATGGCACCTGTTTGAAATTGTTATCAGTATAAAAGACACCTGTCCACAACCTCAAACAGTCACACTCCAAACTTCAATATGGTGAAGACCAAAGAGCTGTGGAAGGACACCAGAAACAAAATTGTAGACCTGCACCAGGCTGGGAAGACTGAATCTGCAATAGGCAAGCAGCTTGGTGTGAAGAAATAAACTGTGGGAGCAATAATTAGAAAATGGAAGACATACAAGACCACTGATAATCTCCCTCGATCAGGGGTTCCACACAATATCTCACCCCGAGGGGTCAAAATGATCACAAGAACGGTAAGCAAAAATCCCAGAACCACACAGGGGGACCTAGTGAATGACCTGCAGAAAGCTGGGATTAATGTAAGAAAGGCTACCGTCAATAAGACACTACACCGCCAGGGACTGAGATCCTGCAGTGCCAGACGTGTCCCCTTGCTTAAGCCAGTACATATCCGGACCCGTCTGAAGTTTGCTAGAGAGCATTTGGATGTTCCAGAAGAGTATTGGAAGAATGTCATATGGTCAGATGAAACCAAAGTAGAACTGTTTGGTAGAAATATAACTCGTCGTGTTTGGAGAAGGGTGAATGCTGAGTTGCATCCAAAGAACACCATACCAACTGTGAAGCATGGGGGTGTTTCTCTGCAAAAGGGACCAGGGCGACTGATCCGTGTACATGAAAGAATGAATGGGGCCACGTATTGTGAGATTTTGAGTGCAAACCTCCTTCCATCAGCAAGGGCATTGAAGATAAAACGTGGCTGGATCTTTCAGCATGACAATGATCCCAAGCACACCGCCAGGGCAATGAAGGAGTGGCTCTGTAAGAAGCATTTCAAGGTCCTGGAGTGGCCTAGCCAGTCTCCAGATCTCAACCCCATAGAAAACCTTTGGAGGGAGTTGAAAGTCCGTGTTGCCCAGCGACAGCCCCAAAACATCACTTCTCTAGAGGAGATCTGCATGGAGGAATGGGCCAACATACCAGCAACAGTGTGTGCCAACCTTGTGAAGACTTACAGAAAACGTTTGACCTCTGTCATTGCCAACAAAGGATATATAACAAAGTATTGAGATGAACTTTTGTTATTGAACAAATACTTATTTTCCACCATAATTTGCCAATAAATTCTTTAAAAATCAGACAATGTGATTTTCTGGATTTGTTTTCTCATTTTGTCTCTCATAGTTGAGGTCTACCTATGATGTCAATTACAGGCCTCTCTCATCTTTTTAAGTGGGAGAACTTGCACAATTGGTGGCTGACTAAATACTTTTTTCCCCACTGTATGTACTTTAGGTTTTATGAACATTCAGTACAAGTTTTGAGGTGTACAGAATCATACTACAGCACTCAAAAACATCAGTGGAACCATACTGTACCTCTATAGGATTCTGAATTCATTCAGAGGCATGCAGAGATCTTGTCTGTCTGACTCATGCAGCAATCAGACAAGTAAAATATGTGGCTTTCCCCAATGGATGTTGTAATTATTTCATTTAAAAATCTAAAATGTCACAATAAAGATAAGCATAAGAATATTAATAAAACCTAAAACATATAAGTAACCTAACATAATTTGATAATACAGACTAACACCATAGCACAACATATATACACACGTGGACAAAATTGTTGGTACCCCTCGTTTAATGAAAGAAAAACCCACAATGGTCACAGAAATAACTTGAATCTGACAAAAGTAATAATATATAAAAATTCTATGAAAATGAACAAATGAAAGTCAGACATTGCTTTTCAACCAATCTTCAACAGAATTTTTAAAAAAGAAAACTCATGAAACAGGCCTGGACAGAAATGATGGTTCCCTTAACTTAATATTTTGTTGCACAACCTTTTGAGGCAATCACTGCAATCAAACGATTCCTGTAACTGTCAATGAGACTTCTGCACCTTTCAACAGGTATTTTGACCCACTCTTCATGACCAAACTGCTCCAGTTGTCACGGGTTTGAAGGGTGCCTTTTCCAGACGGCATGTTTAAGCTCCTTCCAAAAAATGCTGCACAGATTCAAGACACCCTGCCAGATGCAGAAAAGCAGCCCCAGAACATAACAGAGCCTCCTCCATGTTTCACAGTAGGGACAGTGTTCTTTTCAAGATATGCTTCATTTTTCCATCTCTGAACATAGAGCTGATGTGCCTTGCAAAAAATTTGATTTTTGATTTTTGTCTCATCTGTCCATAGGACATTCTCCCAGAAGCTTTGTGGCTTGTTAACATGTAGTTTGGCAAATTCCAGTCTGGCTTTTTTAAGTTATTTCTGTGACCATTGTGGGTTTTTCTTTCATTAAACGAGGGGTACCAACAATTTTGTCCACGTGTGTACATAACACAATATATACGTACATAACATGGTGAAATTTTCCTCTTAATGCAAAACACAATATAAACAAATTTAGCCATAGTCCCATAGATGGGATTGTCCAGCCTCATTCACACGTCTGTTGAAATATGCCCTCACTTACTTTTCTTAACATACACCACAATAATAATAGCAAATAGCTATATACACCATGCTAATAATAGTTAGTTACTTACAGACTAGCACCATAGAACAACATAACACAACATACAGGTACATAACATGGTGAAATCTACCCTTCATATGTAATACAATATGTACAAAATATACAAAATTCATCCATAGCCTGATGGGCTAATCCAGCTTCGTTCACCCTATACACATGTCAGTTCAAAAGTACCCAGGCTTACTTTTTTTAATACACATCACACTAATAATAGCTAAAATAGATATATAACCCACACATGAAAAAATAAATAGTAACACCTTTTACCGACACATAAATACAAAGATACACACAAAGCCAAATAAACTAGTGTAAATCCCATACCTACGATCACTCCCATACAAAATCCTGGCTGGTTTAATATCCAAGGTTCATGTTAAATGGGTTACTCAGCTTTTTCAAAAATGGCTTACTATCATATAAGACATCAATTTTAGATGGGCGTGTGTTTGCCTACCAGGACACCCGCAGATAAGCTTTTTTCCTGCTACGACACAAGCAGGAGTACTCACTGGCCATACATTTAATGGTGCAGCTTTTTGTCCAAATCAAACTCGCACTGTCAGCAGGAAATGTCTGATCTGCAAGGGTCCCAGCATACAGACCAACCGCCAATCTAAAATTGATGTCCTATATTCTGATCACTTTTGAAACATTAAATAACCCACTTTGATTCACTTTACCCAATTGATGCTGTATTCTCACAGGTGTGTCTCTATAATACAGCGCCATAAGGAGTAACCATACAAGGGCACACATAGTGGCTATGACTTCGTCTGCTTTATGCATAGTAAAAACTTGTGGATTATATGTAAAAGTTAGTGTTGACTGTGGCATCATACAGTTCGACTCATTTTACTTTAGCAGGGGTACATCTTTTGATGGTTACAATACAAGACAAAAAGCTTGATGGTTACAATCACTTATGGATACAGAGCTTGACAGTTAACAGCAACACAGCAGTCAGGTTTAGGATCAGGGAACAATGCTGGTAACAGTCCACTGACTTAGCTGAAATGACAGGTTCACTGCTCTCTCTTTTACTGATTGCTATTCTGTGCCCCTCCATCCATCCTTTTATCTATCCATCCATTCAGTATGTTTTCAGCATAATTGAAGTACCTCTGCTCTGACCAGGAGATATGAAAACCAACATTGAATTATTATTATTATTATTATTATTATTGTTTATTTATATAGCACAACTAATTCCATGGTGCTTTACATTTGAGGGTTTACATATGGTACACAAGATATACAAACAAATATAATACAAACAGTGAGCAACTGGCACAGTGGGATAGAGGGCCCTGCCCGCAAGGGCTTACAATCTATAAGGGAAGAGGGATAGAGACAGAAGGTGGGGGTAGAGGCTGTTCAGGTGGTGGTGCGGTGACAGTAGTGTTATTGGGGGTTGTAGGCCTTCCTGAATAGGTGAGTCTTCAGGGCCATCTTGAAGCTCGTAACTGTGGAGGATAGTTTTATGTGTCTTGGTAATGAGTTCCAGAGTATGGGGGATGTACGGGAGAAGTCTTGGAGATGGTTGTGTGAGGAGCGGATAACAGCAGAGCGGAGTAGGAGGTCTTTGGAGGATCGGAGGTTACATGTGGGCATGTAGCAGGAGATTAGGTCGGAGATATATGGAGGGGACAGGTTGTGGATGGCTTTGTATGTCGGTGTTAGTAGTTTGAACTCTATTCCCTGGGCATGTTCATTTATTTTCTTTAAACCTTTTTTATACGGTATCATAAACAATATACACAGAGAACAATTTCTTTTATTTAGAGATTAGTACCTGTGAAATATGTGGAAAAAGATAATTGGTACTGTTGCAACAAAAGTCATTGAGTTAAGAGACTTAGAAATAAATGAGTTACTGTATAAAAATAGGACATATATTATTTAGTTGCATATTTAGCATCCAATGCTAAGGTTTAAAGAAATTCTAAGGTAACTAAGAATAATAAGCTGGTACCATTTGTATTTGTGTAGTTTGTGCTATGTTATTCCCACAGGCATCTGACACTGTGAAAAGTTACATTTTTCAGATGACATTTGTTCATAAACATATGAGGTTCCATTCCTGACATTATCAGCTCTCACCATGACAACCACATTTGCAAATATAAAAATGTGGCATAGATTTTGGAGTATAAATATGTTTCCATGTTAATGAACAGAATCTAAAAGAAACCACCTTACAACAGGATATTGCAGTTAAATTAACAACCAAATATTCCTTTCATGACGGTTAGAGAGAAACATTTTCTTATTTTAATTACCTTATGCTACAAGAATGTTTGGCTTGCTGGTTACTAAGATGGGATGCTGTTTGAGTGTACAGTATTATAGATCAGAGCAGTGACAGTTTTGCTGGTTGGCACTGAAAACAGACAGCAAGCTTGACGTCAGACACATCTATAACAGATTGACTGCATTTAGTTATTCCATATCAGAGTATTATACAGTGTTTGTATTAAAGGAAGATGACCCCAGAATGCAAATCACTAAAGCAAGCTTTGTGCAGACATTTAAAGGGAGTCTACCATGAGTGCAATTTCTTCTAAGCCACTTATTTAATATTGTCAGGGTTATTGAGATAATGAACATTCCTAACTTCCTACTGAGAGAATCAACTTTTAATATATATGCAAATAAGTTTTTTGGTGCACCCAGGGCATCACCACACCTGCCAGAGCACCGTTTTTTTTTACCTGTGGTTGCCACCCAGTGCTGCCTCTTACTTTAAAGATTGAAAGCTTCTTACGTGCATTAACCACAGGCTAAAACAGGTGCTTTGGCAGATGCGTAGAAGCCCCAAGTGGGCAGAACAACTCAATTGCATATGGATCTTTGTCTATATGTGACCACTCAGTGGGTAAGGGTGAATTGCAGCCTTTCAAGGTGTTTGTTAGCATGTTGAGATATGGAGTTGAGTTGATTTTAGGACAAACTGAAATCATTTAAATGTGGACATATGCATACCTTGTATAGGTGAAGATACTGAGCTGAGATATATTACACAATAGATTATCAATGTTATGTGTCATATGTTAAACAATTACATTCTTTTGAAATTGATTTCAGATAATTGAATTTTTTTACAAAGTGGTAGTACCTCAGTTTGCATATTGACTTTACTGTGATTAAAGCCTAACAATCAGAAATGTAATTTACTGAATGGAATAAATACATGTTAAGTCCGAAATAATTGGAACTTCCAATAATCACTTTTGTTGTAGACAAGGAGAGTTACACAAGTCAATACAGTATTGTATTCCACAATCAAACGGATTAAGACAGTTCACACTGTTATGTACTTGAGAATAGTTTACTCAGTTTGACCTTGTAAGAATTGATCAAAATACACACTAGCTGAAAAAAACTGTTTCATTCAGAATTATCCAAACTAATTAAAATAGTTGACTGGCCAAATACTATGAAACCCAGTTTCTTCATGCCAAACTGTATACATGGTGTGCAACTTTGATCCCCCAACTCAAATCTACAAAAAAAACATTTGGAAACAAAGTATCATGAACTTATAGTTAACTCCTTCCTATAATATAATGTAACTACAGTGGGGAAAAATGTATTCAGTCAGCCACCAATTGTGCAAGTTCTCCAACTTAAAAAGATGAGAGAGGCCTGTAATTGACATCATAGATAGACTTCAACTATGAGAGACAAAATGAGAAAACATATCTAGAAAATTACATTGTCTGATTTTGGTCAATAACAAAAGTTCATCTCAATACTTTGTTACATATCCTTTTTTGGCAATGACAGAGGTCAAACGTTTCCTGTAAATCTTCACAAGGTTGGCACACACTGTTGCTGGTATGTTGGCCCATTCCTCCATGCAGATCTCCTCTAGAGCAGTGATGTTTTGGGGCTGTCGCTGGGCAACACAGACTTTCAACTCCCTCCAAAGGTTTTCTATAGGGTTGAGATCTGGAGATTGGCTAGGCCACTCCAGGACCTTGAAATGCTTCTTACGAAGCAACTCCTTCGTTGCCTTGGCGGTGTGCTTGGGATCATTGTCATGCTGAAAGACCGAGCCACGTTTCATCTTCAATGCCCTTGCTGATGGAAGGAGGTTTGCACTCAAAATCTCACGATACATGGCCGCATTCATTCTTTCATGTACACGGATCAGTCTTCCTGGTCCCTTTGCAGAGAAACAGCCCCAAAGCATGATGTTGCAACCCCCATGCTTCACAGTTGATATGGTGTTCGTTGGATGCAACTCAGCATTCACTCTCGCCAAACACGACAGTTGTGTTTCTACCAAACAGTTCTACTTTGGTTTCATCTGACCATATGACATTCTACCAATACTCTTCTGGAACATCCAAATGCTCTCTAGCAAACTTCAGACGGGCCCGGATATGTACTGGCTTAAGCAGGGGGACACGTCTGGCTCTGCAGGATCTGAGTCCCTGGCGGCGTAGTGTGTTGCGTGGAGCCCCTGATCGAGGGAGATTATCAGTGGTCTTGTATGTCTTCCATTTTCTAATTATTGCTCCCACAGTTGATTTCTTTACACCAAGCTGCTTGCCTATTGCAGATTCAGTCTTTCCAGCCTGGTGCAGGTCTACAAATTTGTTTCTGGTGTCCTTCCACAGCTCTTTGGTCTTCACCATATTGAAGTTTGGAGTGTGACTGTTTGAGGTTGTGGACAGGTGTCTTTTATACTGATAATGTCAAACAGGTGCCATTACTACAGGTAATGAGTGGAGGACAGAGGAGCCTCTTAAAGAAGACGTTACAGGTCTGTGAGAGCCAGAAATCTTGCTTGTTTGTAGGTGACCAAATACTTATTTTCCACCATAATTTGCAAATAAATTCTTAAAAAATCAGACAATGTGATTTTCTAGATATGATGTCTCATTTTGTACAGAAGTACAGTGTTGCAGTGCACTCTATTAATAATCAAGCCCCTAATGGTTAAGTTACATAAAAGGGTTATACAAAAATGTAAAAAAGAATAAGATGTTCAAAACATAAACAAAGAAACATGATTTTTTTTTCCTCGGAAACAGCACAACATCTGTGCCTGGTATTGAATTTTAGTCCTTTTCATTTAAATGGGAATCAGCTACAATACCAAATACATCTTATGTACAGTCATGGCCAAAAGTTTTGAGAATGACACAAATATTATATTTTCCCATGATCTGCTGCCCTCTGGTTTTTATGTGTGTTTGTCAGATGTTTTTATCACATACAGAAATATAATTGCATTCATATTATGAGTAACAGAAGCTTATATTGACAGTTAGAATGAGTTAATGCAGCAAGTCAATATTTGCAGTGTTGACCCTTCTTCTTCAGGACCTCTGCAATTCTCCCTGGCATGCTCTCAATCAACTTCTGGACCAAATCCTGACTGATAGCAGTCCATTCTTGCAGAATCAATGCTTTAATTTTGTCTGAATTTATTGGTTTTTGTTTGTCCACCCGTCTCTTGATGATTGACCACAAGTTCTCAATGGGATTAAGATCTGGGGAGTTTCCAGGCCATGGACCCAACATCTCTATGTTTTGTTCCCTGAGCCATTTAGTTATCACCTTTGCTTTATGGCAAGGTGCTCCATCATGCTGGAAAAGGCATTGTTGAGCGCCAAACTGCTCTTGGACGGTTGGGAGAAGTTGCTCTTGGAGGACATTCTGGTACCATTCTTTATTCATGGCTGTTTTTTTAGGCAAGACTGTGAGAGAGCCGATTCCCTTGGCTGAGAAGCAACCCCACACATGAATGGTTTCAGGATGCTTTACAGTTGGCATGAGACAAGACTGGTGGTAGCGCTCACCTCTTCTTCTCCGAATAAGCTGTTTTCCAGATGTTCCAAACAATCGAAAAGGGGATTCATCAGAGAAAATGACTTTACCCCAGTCCTCAGCAGTCCACTCCCTGTACCTTTTGCAGAATATCAGTCTGTCCCTGATGTTTTTTCTGGAGAGAAGTGGCTTCTTTGCTGCCCTCCTTGAGACCAGGCCTTGCTCCAAGAGTCTCCGCCTCAAAGTGCGTGCAGATGCACTCACACCTGCCTGCTGCCATTCCTCAGCAAGCTCTGCACTGCTGGTAGCCCGATCCCGCAGCTGAAACACTTTTAAGAGACCGTCCTGCCGCTTGCTGGTCTTTCTTGGGCGCCCTGGAGCCTTTTTGGCACCAATGGAACCTCTCTCCTTGAAGTTCTTGATGATGCGATAGATTGTTGACTGAGGTGCAATCTTTCTAGCTGCAATACTCTTCCCAGTTAGGCCATTTTTGTGCAGTGCAATGATGACTGCACGTGTTTCTTTAGAGATAACCATGGTTAGTAGAAGAGAAACAATGATGGCAAGCACCAGCCTCCTTTTAAAGTGTCCAGTGGTGTCATTCTTACTTAATCATGACAGATTGATCTCCAGCCCTGTCCTCATCAACACCCACACCTGTGTTAATGGAGCAATCACTGAAACGATGTTAGGTGGTCCTTTTAAGGCAGGGCTGCAATGAAGTTGAAATGTGTTTTGGGGGATAAAGTTCATTTTCTAGGCAAATATTCACTTTGCAAGTAATTGCTGTTAAGCTGATCACTCTTTATAACATTCTGGAGTATATGCAAATTGCCATTAGAAAAACTGAAGCAGTAGACTTTGTAAAAATTAATATTTGTATCTTTCTCAAAACTTTTGGCCGTGACTGTACAGATGTGGTGCTGTTTCTGACAAAAAAAAAAAACAAAAAACATATCCTTTGTTCTAATTCTGCAAATACTCTTTAAAATCTTGATTTGTATTATGACTACATGACAACAATGACTTCCTATTAATTGAATTTATTTGGAAATAATTGTCTCTTAGCGTCTTGTAGCTAGGGGTTTAGCACAGGGGAAGGGGTTGGCAAACACATTTGAGTGGGACCCCAATGCATGTTTACAACTTCAGAGGTGCATCCTAACCTTAGTAGTTATAATGCACTTTTCGATCACCCACTTAAGGGATACAAAAAGCTGATGCTAAAAATGGATGAAAACTGATCAACATCAGTTTATATAAAGGCAATGTTAAATAAAAACGGAACAGTTTCTGTAAAACATACAACACTTTTGTGTCCTACAAAAAAAAAAAACAGACAGAAACTGATCAATTTTCAATCACTGACTTACAAAAGCAATAATTTTTTTATTTTTCCATTCACAGAACTGTATGAGGGCTTATTTTTTGCAGGACAAATTATACTTTGTAATGGCGCAATTTAATATTCTGTGCAAGCTGGAAAAAATTCAGAACTGGGGAGAAAAAAATGCAATTGCCCCATTTTTTTTTATAGGATTTTACATTTGACTGTGGAATCAGAGGGGTTAAGTGTCTGGCCATTAAGCACAATGATACAGTTGGTGAAAACCAAACACAGTATATCAGCACAAACGCTACATTTCAACTGGAGGGGTGAAGATTTGACCTTGTTTTGTAGTCACTGGAACTGGCACCTTGCAGTCATTGAGTCTACCATGAACTCCTCTGTATCTCAAAGTATTCTAGATTGAAATGTGAGGCCATCTATCCAACAGCTAAAGATTTGTTGAAAATAAGTGGTGTAACAGGATGATGATAATATGTATGACAGCAAATATACAACTGAATATATAAAGAAAATCAAAGCAACAGGTTGCTGTAATGGCCCAGTCAAAGTCCAGAACTGAGAGCTGTGTATAAGCAAATGCCCACAAACCTCAATGAACTAAAGCAGTGTAAAGATGAGTGGGCCAAAATTCCTCCAGGACAATGTGAGAAACTGGTAAAGTCATACAGATAATGATTATTGTTGCAAAGGTGTTCTAAAAACAATTGTTTTATGGGGTGTACTTACTTTATCACACATGGCTTTTCCATTTGGCTTCATTTTTGTTACCTAAATAATGAAACAGTAGAATCTGTCATGTGTTGTTCATCTGAGGTTGTATTTACCCAGAAACCCGCAATTATGTGGGTTTCTGTCCTCTATTTAATCCAAATCAACAAGTTCTGTCTGTTTCAGACTGTACTTGTTGATTTATCTAATTTTAAGACCATCTAAGGTCCAGAATTTTTTTTACTAACCTGAAATCACATAAAAAAATTTTTTTGTTTGAGTGCTTATGTATTTGGTTTGGTAAAATTGTTGGTTTAAGTATATCTATGGTTTCTGTATTTTAAGACAATGTATCACTTGCCTTCCTTTCATGTGTTTTTTAAAAGATGATTTAACACCCCTCAGCACAAGGATGATAAGAATTTATCTGGGATTGCTGACAAAACACATGGATAAAAATTGTTGGCTACAATGACCTGGTTAAGTGCTAAACTTTCTGCAGCCTACTGCAGTTTTATTGTTTATAAGAAGTGAAATCTGAGACCATCTAATAAATAAAAGATTAGCCATTTGGGATGTGCTTTATAACTGGCTCTTTACAAATATACTGAAAAGCACCAGAAATGCATACTTTAGGCAGACACACAGATGCCTGACATGTTTACATTTATCATTGTCATCTTGCGAGTCAAACATTCTTTTTGTCTTCAAAGAAGCTCCACCCTAAAAGATGTCTACCAGAACATGCTCACCATTCCTTCTTTCTTTAACACTGAAATGAAATATTTATATTGACATTATGTTAACAGTTTGCAAATGCATCTGAACTGATTCTAACATACAGATGCTGCACCCTTTCTGCCTGGAGAGCCTTTTAATATTTTTAGCCAGCTCATATTTTCCAACCTAGAAATACCTAAGCACTAGCTTTACGTAGATTAATTTGACATGATATTGTGGTATTTGTGTAGCTTTACAGTACAGTAGGTGGAATATAATGATCTTGGTGTATGCAAATATATATATACAAGCTCGACAAATATTTTACAGAGAGAGAGAGAGAAAGAGACAGCCCATTGGAAAGGCGATACATGTTGTCGAATGTAATACTCTTATTAAAATAAATAAAATACAATAAAACATTTACCAATGATAGAATTCCTATAATACAACAGACTATATAATTATTTTATTAGAACTATTATTATGTAGCACTAACTCTGGCAAGTTCAGAGTAAGAATCGTCTTCTGGGTAATTTCGCAGTAATTATATAATGGTAGCCAATATTAATTTGTACTGTGTTTTCAAGGGCTAGAAATAAAACAAGCAGTTAAGATCTTTCATGGTCTCTAAGGACATTATGGTAGATTTAACAACACAAGGATCAAATCCATTTTCTTCATTTCTTCCATCAATTATTTTAGTTGAAATTGGAATATCAGTCTCACAGAATGCCTTAATAGAAAAAAATTGATTTCTTTTCAATCACAGAACATTTAAAAAATATTTTAAATTGCATGTTTGTTTTAGAGCCAATAAACACTAATATGGACTTCAAATAAGTCAATACTTATATTGTAATCTATACCCCTCTGAATTGACCACACCTCTGAAGCCATCCTTCGTTGTATTGTACTGTGTTCTCTGAGTGTCGAGAGCTTGTTCCATTGTTGCCGATGCACAGAGTGCTGCAGTCCTCAGCAGCTGGCATGCCTCTTGCTTGGTCAACCATCATGAAGCAGCTGATCAACCACATTTCTCTTCCTTCAGGTTGGCTGCCACTTAGAACTTATGTCACCGCTAAGCAGAATCTGGCTAGTGACAAGGTTCCAGGTGTGTCAATGTGCCTCCTCACCTCACACTACAGGCTATACATGTAGACCTCTACAGACCTCTGGTGTACAAGCTCCACCTCTCTAACCAGTACAGGTTGTTAGAGTAGTCTTATAGTTAATCTCATATAGCCTTCATTATAACCTCATATAACCAAACATATATACTCATGCATTATGAACCAATGTTTCAAAAAGACTTTGTATTTCATATCACATGACCTTTTCTTGTTTTGACCATTTTTGTACATATTCTCATTTTTATACACAGTAAACAACTTGTACTGCCAACTTTTGTGTAGGCAGTCTGACCAGATATGTCGCAAGATATGGGTGAAGGATGCGAGGGAGTGAAGATTACTTCATCCATCATTGTTAGGTAACATTAGAACTATTGTGTGACATGGGTTAAATATAATTTGAGATGAATTCCCAGAAATTGTGAAAAGTCCCATATTTTTATGCCAATAAACCATCCCCAATTTACGTAATATGATCGATTGTTACTTTTGCTTAATACTCTATAAAATAAACGACCAATGATCCTCCCACAGGAGATCTCTGGCAGTTACTGACAAATCTGTGTCGGCTCTGTCTTATTGCCGATACCGGGTTCTACCTGACTTATTTACCTAATCTACCTAGGGTTATTTTTAACTCTGACAAGGTAAACAATGTGCCCCTTACCGCCATGAGTAGCCTGGACAACCCCTGAATTGTTCTAAAATATATTGCTCACAGCAGAGACAACTGACCTCACACATAACTTCCATTTTAGTACAAGATCAACAGTCGCTTAAATTAAGGTAATTATCCTTTCCTGTGACATTTTCCAGGGGTTTCTTTTGAGGAAAAGCAAAATCGGAAATATCACATTAGTCAGAAGATGGAACCATAGCATAGTTACTCTATTACCCCTCATTCACAACTCCTTCATGAAACCTCTATAAATATATGCTCACTGAATATGATATTAGCATTCATAAGGACATATATTTTCAAACACATATTTATTTCTTGATGAAATGCCCTGGACTATTGGCCAGGTGTATTACAAATGTAACTGATTTACTTTAACATTCTGCAATATTTTAATCTGTAACAAAGCTGCTAGAAATGAGCGAATTTCTTGTCACCAGATTCAATTCAGTCTGAATAAATTTAGTCCAAATCAAAAGTAGATGTGCAACTGCCTAGGGCTGGTAGTAGTGGCACCAGGGGTAGTAGTAGTTGCAGCAGAGGCAGCACTAGTGTAATGTCTCTGAAGAACAAGATCTGTGGTAAAATTTTGGAATTTGTCTTGACTAATATTGTATAGGCAAGTTTATAATGTTTTACACTTTTATAGCCTTTGCTACTGTGCCTTTAAGGGTTAAAGTGCCATTTCATATCTGTTGTGTCATCTGTGTAAACAGGAGAAGTATTTTTTCACTCATTTCTAGAAGGTGGGATTAGTTTACCTGGTAGCCTAGCAATCCCCTTAGCAGAAACAAGTTGGAGCAAGTTGTGCTTGTCCCCAATTTTAGTGGCAGTTAAACCAGGAATCATGAGACATGCTGTCCCACACAATTGACCCCAGACGCTCACAGAAAGTAAGCTTTGATCTCTACTGCTACTTAGTGAAGAAACCAGTATCCATGAGCCCTGCATGTCCCAAATCATGGCAAGGAGTCAAAGACCAATTTAGTGTCCAGGAAAGAGGACGTGAAGCTGGGGTTGTCCCATATTCGCCAGAGTTGAAAAGAACAGAGGACTAGAGCAGAAACTTTAAGTGACTGTGCCTACACGTTGTGTGACTAGAAGATTATCCGATTGCATAAGTAAAGCAACCAGTCTCCTGTTTTATATGGCAGCCTGCCATACAAATGCTGATATTTTGCAATTATTTTTTTGGAGTTTAGAGCCCCTTTAACAGTTGATTTGCAAAAATCCTACATAAGTTGAATGTCCTGCATAAGCTAACAGAGTAACATATATTTGTGGTGCTGTATTTTGTATGGACAAGCCAGATTGATAATGTTCACTGCTAAAATTTCATATTCAAATTTTGCATGAAGAGTTTAGATTTGGTGTTTGATTGTTTCATACGGTAGTAAAACACTTTATAGATCTGACAACAAATAATGCCAATTAAAACAACTGTTAAATTTCTAAAATTACAAACAGAAAAAAACTCACATTTTTATATACACCTAAAGAGTTGTCTGGAGCTGCAATTCCAATTTAGACAAAACAATAAAGAACAACAAAGTTTCTGTAAGGTTGAAGAAGGACAGAATGCAAAAACAAGTACAAGGTCGTAGACACAACGCTTAAAGGCTGCTCAGTATGTGAACTACTAATTCTTAATGAATAGGCCATAGAGAGCCAGTGAAGAAGTTTGTGGTGCCTGGAAGTATAAAGAGAATTCATTTTTAAAAGCCAGAAATGTACAGTTTATTTGACATGATGCTTTTCTCATAAACAATTCTGTTTTCTGTGGAAGCTGACACTTAGTAACACGCCTCTAAATACATGTGAAAATATTCTACATGCATTATTAATACAGACAACATTCCCAGACATTTTTGGTGCCATTTACATTGCTATGAAACCATAAAATAAGCAATTTAAGAATGTTTTCTCCAGTTATGACAAGCGCCAAAAAGCAAGATTACATCACTGATGGATTTTTTCAGATTATCAAGTGTACCTGAAAACTAATCCATGGTTTCCCACATGAGTCATAAATAGATAAAGCTGATAATTTACTACTTTGGCATAGCTGAAACAAAGCTCTCAATTCATCTTTGCTTGAATTCTACTGAATTCAACTTGATTAAGGCAAAATGGAGATATAATAAATAGCCAAACATCAGCTCCAAGAAA
This sequence comes from Leptodactylus fallax, assembly GCA_947044405.1. Lineage (NCBI taxonomy): Eukaryota > Metazoa > Chordata > Amphibia > Anura > Leptodactylidae > Leptodactylus > Leptodactylus fallax. The sequence continues at coordinate 2,323,245 of CAMRHE010000202.1, forward strand.
ATTATCCTTTCAGAAAATCTTTTTTTTAAATTGACTTTAAGAAAAGAGATATCACATGAAAAGAAAAAAGTTTAAAGCAATTTATTTCCATGTGTCAATGCTTCCTTCAGCACGTCCTACTTCATAAAATAAAAAGATTATGTAATAAGTACAATCACAGTACTGTATGATTTATTTCTGAGGCTTTGAAACAGTTGCTGGAGCCATTTCAGACATTATTCATGGATATTTTTTGCTAATGAAAATATTTTGCTTGGTTTACTTCTCCACAACATACTTCTGCATTTAGGTTTGTGCCTATGATAGATAGATAGATAGATAGATAGATAGATAGATAGATAGATAGATAGATAGATAGATAGAGATATAGCATTCAGTAACCTGACTCCTGGTGCATTGCCGGTCTGATATTTTGCGACAGCAACATATCATAAGTCACAGCAGGAGCTGCCCGTCAAGTCAAAAGATTTGCCGAGCACTGCTTGTCTCCTCGATGCTGCAATTGATTTTAAGTCCAGGTAGGTTTTAACCATTGCCAAATTTAGTAAGTAACTTCCACCAATTTTATATTGCAGAAAAGCCAAACATTATGGTACTAACAGCAAGTGTAGATTTCTTTTTTTTTAAATTTATTATGCTTGTGAAGGATCTCGTTCTGCAGAACCCGCGTTCAGCACACCTGAGACCACTTCAATTACCTCACACCCACCTCCAGTGAGTGTTCTGGGCCGATAGGATAATACAAAGACGAACATTTTAAATTTTATATATTTATTAACCCAAGTGGGTTGGTACTAAGCATTAACATATACAGAAATATGTTTCAATGACTACTCAAGCAGATTACGGATAAAGTTAAATACAGCACACAAAATAAAAAGGGAAATAAAAGATAGAAAAAATACCGACACAGGCTTATAGTCCGTTTCTCTAGGCAGCAACAGGTTTTTGGGCCTAGGGCGCATCATTTAGCAAGTTGCAAAAGCATGTCTTCTACATGCTGTCTAGAACAAAGGAAAAGGATTCAGGCTTCAATGCTAGGCCCATGCTGCATTCCACAGCATGAAATGCCCTCACATCTTCTCCAAGATAAGATCTCCTTGCTACCTCTTTTGCTGAATGACCAAGAATCTCGCTCTCCCTTCAGCATATGGCTAATGCCCCACTCACACCTCCTCCCGAGGAAGCCTCCCTTCTCCCTCCTTTGCAGAACCCTCGGAGAGATGGGTACCTTCCTAGGTGCAGGGAGAGATGTGTGTTTGTGGGTGAACTTAAGGTCACTGGCCTTCTCTCTCCCTGATACACACACAAAACCACTGAAGCGTATCGTCCAGCAGTGTAAACCCAACTTAAGCACAACATTCCAACAAATAGGGGAATGACTGATATGAGTAAGTAAAAATACATTCCTAAGAAAGATGTACAACTTTGGGTCGGTTCATCACAATGCTGCATATACCTCTTAATAAAGGTATCATAGTTTATTCCACCGCACTGAAAATCAACAAAAGTGGGTGGAAATAATCGCGAGGGACATTGCTAACAGTTGTGGTGAGTGGCAGAGGTATGGCATGCAGGACTATAGCATACGAAATGACAGAGGACAGAAAAGGAGCAATACTGAACTGCCCCTATCTGAATACAAACCAGCAAACAACCAGGACAAACAATAGCAGAACAGCAACTGACCAAATGCGAAACATAAGAGGGGAACAAGTTCCCTTTGGAAACTACAGATTCCAGAATGCACAAAAAAACACACACAAAAAATATATTTCTATGGATATAAACACACCCCAAAATAAAAAAAAAAAAAAAAAAAAAGAAAGATTTTGGAAGGAAATGCACATCCCAGACAATATAGCCAACAACAGAATAGGATATAATATAGATATAAATAGGCTCCACATTCAGTAACAATTAGTAACCTTATCATAATCAACCAGGCAATGTAGGTGATCAGAGTCGGACTGGGATGTCTAGGGCCCACCAGTGGAGTTGCTTCTAGGGGCCCACCATCAGGACCCCGCATATCAGCGGTACCAAGACACAGTTAATAACATGTCGGGAGCCATGCTGCTCACCCACTATACCATGTGCACCACTGCACTACCTAAACCTACTGCTACACCTTGTATGGCAAGTGAACAGCGTGGCTCCTAGAATTGTTACCTTTACCTGTAGCTGCACTGTCCTGGAAAAGCTGATCTGCAGAGGTCCTGGCTGTTGTATCATTGCAGATGTAATATTGATGGCCTATCCTAAGGACAGGCCATCAATATTAGAAAGATGGATAAATCCTTTAAAGAGATTGCCCAGGAATTGGAGCAACCTATGTGGTTGGCGAGAGGTGTAAAGTAAATAAATAAATTAAAAAGCATGCTCACCTGTCCCCCGGAGCTCCGTTGTCCGCTGTCAGTGTCCATTTAGTCTCATGCCGGCGACTCCTTGCTGGGAGTCCTGCACCTCATGTGACTGCTAAGACCAATTAGGTACAGGATTTCCCGAAATGAGGTGCCGCCATGAGACCGAACAGACACAGGCAGGGGACAACGGGGAGTTGGGGACAGGTGAGTGTGTTTTTTTTTTTAATTTTCTTATTTTTACACCTCCCTGGCAGCCGCCACAGTGGTCACTCCAGTTTATGGACAACCTGTTTTAAGGGGTTGTCTGGGCCAAATTTTTCTATGGTCACTTCACTGGTCCCCCCACATAGTGGCCTCTTCACTGGTCCCCCATACTGTATGGGGAACAGTGATGGGATCATTATATTGTGTGGGAGCAGTGATGGGGGCTAACATCCTGTGGGGGGAGGGACATTAAACTGTGTGATGCATATTAAAGGGGTTGTCCAGGGTTAATCTTTTTTATGGCCTATGCTCAGGATAGGCCATAATTACCTGACCGGTAGAGGGCTGAAACACGGCACCATCAGCTGTACGGAGCCACTTCTGGCGCCCGTTCTGTACACAACACAGGGCCAGAAGCAGAAAGCTCCATCCTCTGTATAGTCGCCCGGCGCCTTCACTGCAGCTCAACTCCCGCTGACTTCAATAAGTGCTGAGATGCAGTGAAGGTGCCCAGCCCCTATACAGTGGACAGAGCTTTCTGCTTCTGGCCCTGTATTGTGTACAGGACGGGCATCAGAAGTGGCTCCATACAGCTGATCGGTCCAGGGTCAGCCCCCTACAGATCAGGTATCTATGGCCTATCCTGAGGATAAACCATAACAAATTATACCTGGACAAAGCCTTTAATATACCCCCCAGGGCCCCCCCTAATGCACCACACTTTAAAGAGGTTGTCCAGTATAATTTTTTTCTTTTTTATAATTAGTCCGGGGGGAGGTGAATCCCCCCCCCCCCCCCCCAAAAAAAATAAAAACATACTAAACATACTCACCTGTACCCGGTGTCCTCCAAGCACTGTCCGGTCCCCCAGCTCCGCTGTCTTCTTTTTGCCGGAATTCCTCACTGGCTGTGACATCCCAGGTCCCTTCCCTTAGGCCGCTGATTGGCCTCAGGGGTCATGTGACGTCACAGGTAGTCACGTGCAAGGGAAACTTGCGCTGGAAGAAAACAGAGCTGCAGGCTGAACCGCGCTGGGAGACATTGGGGACAAGAGAGAAAGTTTGGGGGTTTTTTTTTGTTTTGTTTTTTTCACCTGCCCCAGCGTAATTAAAAAAAAAAATGTTATCCTGCACAACCCCTTTAATGTCCCCCAGGCTATTGGCCTCCATCACTGCCTCCCCCAACAATATAATGGCCCCATCAATGGTCCCCATACAGTATAGGGGACCAGTGAAGGAGCCACTGTGTGGAGTATAAGCTCCACAGTGGCCCCCACCCAGTATTATAAGCTCCACAGTGGCCCCCACACAGTATTATAAGCTCCACAGTGGCCCCCACACAGTATTATAAGCTTCCAACAGCCCCCCTCCGATCCGATGCTATTATTATACTCTGGGCTCACCTCAGACCCCAGAGTATAATAATCGGAGGCCCAGGGAAGGTGATTAAAAATAACAAACACTCATACTCACCTTCCCTTACCTTTCCTTATCATCCTTGCTCCATTCTGCCGTCTTCAGCATCTTCAGGCCCTTTTCCGACGTCGCTGCTGAGGCCTGTGATTGGGCCTCAGCGGTCAAGTGGGGGCGCACTGATGTCATTACGCGGCTGCGCCCCATGTGACCACCGTTGCCTAATCACAGGCCTCAGTCACATGACGGAAGAGCGCCAGAGAGAATGCTGTGCCCAGGAGAGGTGAGAATATTTATTTATTATTTTCAGTCACCTCCCCTGGGCTGCCATCTATTGGAAAGGGGCCTGGCAATATGCCAGGGCCCCTTTCCAATAACAGTATGTATAGCGGTCGGGGAACCAGGCTTTCCCCAACCGCTATCATAGTGGTCCAGGGCCACGGCCATCTCCAGCTAGACCACAGGCACCATACCCCGCCAAGCCCGGTCGCGGTCGCAACCCCTGCGACCGCGATCGTTACGCCACTGGTCAGGGGCCCGATCAGGATGGTCAGGATCCCGATCAGGTCCCTGACCAATGCATCTGCATTGGTAACATGAGGACTAATAGTCGGGGCTCAGGGCCCACCGGTGGATTCACCAGATCCCCGGTGGGCCAGTCCGACCCTGTAGGTGATAACCACTTCCAGATCTAGGTGCAAAGCATTACCTAGCAAAGCCCAAACAAACTGGTAACCAAGAATCATGACACAGCAGAAGTCCTACTGTTTTTCATAACAATCAGTCACATAGATATTGCGAGATAATGTTTTAGTCTTCAATAAAGCTAAATTAATGCAGCACAGCTAAATTATTTTCTACAAGTGTTAAATAGCAATGAGGAATTATCCCAATAATATGTCATAAAGCTTTTACAATAAGATTTTATTCTCATTCCATTAAATGTACTCACCCACGGAGCAATGCTTTACATACTTTGACCAACAAAGGAAGTTTTATAAAAGAGTATTTTTATTGTTCATTTTAAGCCCTTGTAAGCTGCTCCATGCACCGTTGGGTATGTCTCAATTATCTTCTTTTAATAATGGTATGCGGAACTGAATTGCTAGTCAATAATCAATATTTTTCTAACTAAATCCAGATTATAATTAGCTTCTTTTGATTCATAAAGCATGGTACTGTGTTTGCCAGCCCAATAAATTGTACAGTACAGATAGAGTCAGGTGATATATGGTTTCATGTACCATTTTTATTGCAAAGAAGTCAAAGCTCCCGCCACGTGTTTACCAAATTAAATCAATTTTAGAAGCTTCAGGAGTTTCAATAAAATATTGCAGGAGTTGATTAATATGGCGTTCAGAATACAACCACAACAACATTAATAAATATTGTCTATCTATTTGAAACATGGAATTAAATTTCCTTGAAGTGACAATAAAATATATACATTAGGGTAATTTATTACTAGAGTTCTGTACGCCAGTCTAAATGAAGTCCCAGACTGGCTCTGACTTCTCCTGAAATATCAAGATGTTTTGGCCTCTTAATACTTTACACATACTCCCTTGCACCAGAATGGGAATCAGGCAAGCAGGGCGCAGAAAGAGGGAAGTGATGCATTTTTTTTTATAAAAAAATTTGAAACTATGCATTTTAAATCGTAAATTAAGCGCTGTACATTGGATTGTTATGGTTAATTTTTTTTTTTTTTTAACATCCAGGAAAAAATCCAGTTAAGAATATTGCAGTTTACCAGTAAGACTCTTGTGCTGAATATTTTTCTTTGCAATCATCACATTTGATAAAACGTTCTTCAGAACATAAGTGGCAGACTGGCTCAGACAGCCAACGAGGCCTTCCTGCAGGGTCAAGAATAAAAAGGGCAAGCTGAAATCCAAGCTTGGGGAAAATGTTTAGAAGGTTAATAGCTAATATAAAAGGGATATAACATGCTACAGGTTAATGGGAAAAGACATGTCATTAATGTGCAACTCGAAGATATTTATAAATGTAAACACTGATCACTATCCATAAAATATACAGTAATAAATAGAACACAAAGAACAAATAAAAGCACTTCCATATGGATACTAAACATTAAATCATATGTTATAACGGTATATGTGAAAGAAAAATAAGATTATGCTTATTTTTGTGAGCTGATCATGTTCCAGCACTTTCACTATTATTCCAGCTTTAAACACTATTTCATTTTAGGTCCAAAATCTTATTTTTTTTTAAGCTATTTTTTTGTCGTAATATATCTCTTTAGGTTCAACAACAACAAACATATGTAATGCACTTTTCTGACAATGGACTCAAAGCTCCAGTTTCCAATTAAAGAGCTGCTGACCTTGAAATAGCCATAACGTTTTTTCATTTCATTTTTCAGTAGCACACCTTATTACCTGAAGCAAAGGAGAATTTATTATCTTACTTGTCTTCCACAAGACTGCAGTTACAATTTTGCTGCTTGAAGGCTATCTGAAAATGTTCAGAATCCCCCACAGTCACAAATAAATTATTCTTGAATAATACAGTAAATATACAGGTAGGGGGAGATGTTGCTGTAGTTTTTTTCTTTAAAGAGGACCTTTCATGTCCTCAGGCACATGCGGTTTTATATACCGCTAGAAAAATGTCAGAAGGGCGTTCCTGACAGTTTAGCTGGGCTGTGAAGAATGCCCCCCCTGACTGTACTTCTCCATAGCCCTGTACTGTCAGAGGGGGCGTTCCTTACCGCTCTGCAATGATGCTGAGCTGTGAGGAATGCCCCCCCATACATGTCTATGGAGGAATACAGTCAGGGGGGGGGTGTTCCTCACAGCCCAGTTAGACTGTCAGGAACGCCCTTCTGACGATGGGCAGAGGTCGGTGTGGAAACTAATGGCACCAATATCTCCAGCCCCGATGCACACAACAGGAAAGCCGGCAGTGCGCTTCTATCTTCCCCTCTCCCATGTGCTGCTTTTCTTGTTCATGTAAGTTTTCATATTTTCTTGTTCTTGTAAGTGTCATATATGCTTGATAATTGTATTGCATTATGCAAATCATACTGATTTATATGTGAAAGTGTATTTGACATTAACTTATATGTATTTTTGCTGCTCTATAATTTAGAGGAGGGTGGGAATGTTTGTTATTTCATGTGGTCTTGTTGTTTGTACTGTGTTAATATCTTTTTGTAATTTTATCAATATATTCCAATAAATTATAGATTTTGATGCTTTATTTGTTTGGTGCTTGGTTTTTGTAATCTAATGTTTATATCACCATAGCACCTTTGTTTAATGGTGTACACATATTGGTATTTGCCCACTTGTATTTAAAACTATACACCAGGGGTGTCAAACTCATTTTCATCGGGGGCCACTTCAGCCTCACGGGGTACCTTGAAGGGCCAAGATTATTTTACACGTGTATAAAAGTAACTTCTCCTTAACAGTTAAGCGAGCTATTAAGGAGTAGTTACATTTGTACATTACTACTGTTACAATCAGCCCTTTGAGGGCAACCAGGAAGAACATAATGTATTGTTAAAACCTAAGACATTGGCATGTTGCATACTATCCTCATCCTTTTCTGAATATATAAAAAATTAAGCAATATACAAATACCGTTAAACCCTGCAAACGGTATTATGCTTCATAGTGGCCCCTGCACATGGTATTATGTCCCATAGTGACCCCCCACCCATGAACTATTATTATACTCTGGGGTCTTTTCAGACCCCAGAGTATAATGATTGGAGACCCAGGTGGTGACAAACATAAAAACAGTGTTACTTACCTGGGCTCCGGGGCTCTCCCTGCGTTCGGCCTTCTTCAATGTCACACAGACCGACATCGCGGCATAATGACGTCGGCCTAGCTCACGTGACGCCTGCGACGTCACCAAAGAAGGCCGAAGCCTGCTGGGAGTAACATCGGATCGCCGGAGAGGTGAGTAACTCTGGTTTTTATGTTTATCACCTCCCCTGGGTCTCCGATTATTATACCCCGGAGTATAATAATAGTAGTATTTGATGGGGTTCGCCTGCCGCGGCCTCACTTACCATCCCCGCTCCTGCGCACAGCCGCTTCTGCGTCCCATAGCAGAAGGGGAAGCGGGGGGCGGCCACGACCAGCAGCGGGGATCGATAAGTAAATAGGCCGTTACGTGCCGGGGATACTCCAGCAGGCAACGGCCTATTTATATATGTAAAAAAACTTATTTCATCTACCTCCGATGCCTTGATGGAGCCGCCGCCTCCTCTTCTTGTCCGCGACGTCTACGTGTCAGCGTAGGAGGCACGATGACGTCATTGTATCTCCGCCTGCACTGACATGCAGAGGTCTTGTAAACCAGCCCAGGACAGGTATCGCGTAGCTTTGTTTTTTTTTTTTTTTTTTTTTTTTTTTTTTAAGCGGCCTGTCCTGGGCTGGTTTACATTAAATAGACAATAAAAAATGCCGCCCCCCTGCGGGCCAGATAAGTGCCGGGCCGGATAACAGAGGGCAGCGGGCCGGATTCGGCCCGCGGGCCTTGTGTTTGACACCTATGCTATACACTATACGCTATGCACTAATAGTTTTAGCAGTGTCCACTGGGATGCTGCAGTAGCTGCAAGGAGGCAACATCTAATTGGCTTATAACACAGCTCAGAAATAACACGAGGGAAAACGTACACACTCAGCATACATCTAAAGAAAAAAAATATACAGATATTAAAGGGGTTTTCTGTGAATTGGGTAAAAAAAAAAGTCTGAATACTTGCAGAGATACGTTTGTAAATCCCTACAGTTAGATACCGTAGCTGTTTTTGTCTACTGGTTATCATTGCTGGAAATTAAAATGGTCACCAGCACCATCCCGTATGAGAAATGCTTTCTAAAATGTAAACAGGATGGATTAACAGCTGTGGGGGGTAGTGTCGGGGGCAAAGCGTACTACTGTTTGTTTCTGTTCACGCTGACTAGCAGCCTGATAGGATTTCTAAGGCACTGACTGCAGCAGCAATAACAGCAGATGGTTGTGGAACAGCCCAAACTCTCTTCTCTCCTGCTCCACAATGATCAGCTCATACTACAGCCATTGCTCAAAAATACTGTCAGGCTACTAGTGAGCATGGACAGAAATGAACCGTATTAAATCCCTGACCCTTATTTTTTTTTTCAATGCCCCCTTGCTGATTTAAAAGTTAAAAGGGTTGTCCATTTTTGCCTGGACAACCACTTTAATGCTGACAGTGTATCTCCTTGAGGCCATTACTAAGTAAAACTTACTGTAGTATTAGACAACATAGTTACTTTACATCTGGTGAAGTAGACCCAAAGTGAAAGAATTCTGCAGACCTGAAACACAATATGCATTTACTAGTAAGGTCCCTAGCCACAATGGGGATTCTTTTTCTATGCAAGGCACAGGTGTCTCTTGCATGCACAGGCAATAAGGAAGAGAGTTGTGTACAGATTTGATTATCTATAAATAAAAGGACTGCATTTAAACACTTACATACACATCACAAGAAGGATCCCTTTCCTTCATTCTGATGTACATGATGAATGAGGGTAGTGAGGGCAGAGATGCTGTGCCCTTGTGATCACCTGCTGGAAGGTGGCTGTGATAAGCCGTACTAACCACCAGGAGCATAAAAAACACCGGTCGCAGCAATTTCACTTTTTCTGCACTGCAATCAATTGAAGAGGGAGCTTCTGTCATGTCCCAATCAGCTCTGACAATGTGGTCACAGGGGCTAACAGAAAAATCGTGATAGCCCTGGGTGTAATATGGCATTACGACATATATTAGGTAAAGAAAAAAATATATTAAAGAAACAAATTATAGGTGACTAAATACAAGGAGGCAAAACCTAAAATATTCTTTGTCATTAAATGAAAATAAAATGGTTTGATCATTAAAGGGATATTCCCATAAGTGTGGGACATTTGTGGTCTATTCACAGGATATGCCACAAATGTCTGATAAATGTGGTTCCCATTCAGGGAGTCTCATAGAAGTAAAAGGAAAGAGCTAAGAATGAGCTAAACTAGCGTGACAAGCTCTTCACTCGCTGCAACTGTGAGACAGGGGTTGGGGACCCCCATTCTTGAGACAGATAAAGAGGTAGAATTTGCATGCATCAGACATATATAGTACAGTATATCATGCAGATATGCCATATATATCCCAGATGGGAATACTGAAGAAGGTTAATTCTTATCTTCTATCTTATGAAGGAAACAGAAAAGACACATGACAATACATAGTTTTATGAATTGACACATGACAATAACTAACATTACATGTGATTATGGAATTCAGAGTAGACTATAGAATCTCTGTACTTGTTTTAGCCCTTTAGGAAAATCCATCTATGGCATGTGTGATAACATCTATGTTGCTATAGCAATGTTACTGTAGTTTGGAAAACATAAAATTGACTTCTAAGCCTTATTTTTTTACTGTTTTATTTTGTAAATCAATTTATCTTGAGTCTGATCAAAGCTAAGTGTTCATTTTGGTTTCAATGTAATCTATTTTCAATCTGTCACACTAAAATCAAATCAAATATTTCCAAAATTACTAGTGAAATACTAATTTTAAAGTTACCTTTGCAGCACTATGACAATTGTGGCAAACTGCACGCCACAGTGGCTGGATATTTTAGGAAGCGTCCTTAAAAATTAGAATGTTGTAATCCTGCATGGCTCTAATCCTGCATCATGTAACTCAGGAGCTCCTACTCCCACTAAAAGTACAAGCTTAAGGGGACATTTACACTACCGTTGGTGACCGTCAGCAGTGTCCGTTGCTATTGTCCGTTACAAGATTTTAGCATCGGACACTAGCTGAACCATCAGAAATCCGTTAAAATTTCCATTCATTTCAATGGGTTTTTATATTGTGTCTGTTTGTGTCCGTTTACACCAAATTGGTCAGAAGTCCGTTTTTTTTCTCGGACAAAAAATCCTACATGCAGGACTTTTTGTCCGTTTGAAAAAAACAGATTCTTGACAGACAGCAAGTGTCCGTAATTTTTTTAACATTGAAGTCTATGGGTAATGGACTTATAACGGACAGCAACTGATAGCCATCAGTTACTGTCCATTATTTTATGTCCGTTTTTTTCCTGCGCATGCTCAGAAAGGAGAAACAAACATAAAAAAAAATGGACAGTGTTAAAAAATGGACACTAACTGATGCTAACGGACACTAACTGATGCTAATGTGTTCATTTTTTTTAACTGAACCATTAATTGGATCAGTAAAAAAAAAATGGACACATTAACATCAGTTAGTGTCCGTTATGATAGGTGCTTGTTTTTTTTTTATATAATGGACACCTTCATAACGGACTCCAACGGTAGTGTGAACCCTGCTTAAGCCTGGAGCTTTAAAGTAGGCTGCCCGCTCAGCTGTTTCTGAAGTCTGATACAAGGAAATGGAGAAACCTGTGCCTGTATGGCCCTTTCTCCTTTCACTGTGGCCTCAAACAGGGTCCCTTCCTTAACCCCTTCCCACCGGTGACATTTTTCGATTTTAAATTTTCGTCTTTGACTCCCCACCTTCCAAACCCCATAACTTTTTTATTCTTCCATTCTCAGAGGCATACGAGGGCTTAATTTTCTTCATGATGCTACCATTTATTATCCTGTACAATGTACTGGGAAGCTGGAAAAAAATTCAGAATGGGGTGGATTTTAAGAAAAAGTGCATTTATGCGACTTTCTTACGGACTTCGAAAAATGTTCACTCTGGAGCCAAAATGACATGTCACCTTTATTCTATGTTTCGGTATGATTCCAAAAATACCAAATTTATATGGTTTTATTTACATTTTAACCCCTTAACAAAAATCTAAAACTTTGCAAAAAAAAACCCATTTTTTCTGAAAGTAGCCATATTCTGACATCATAACTTTTTTATATTTCCGTGTACGCATAGGGCTTATTTTTTTGAGAGCCAGGTGTACTTTTTAGTTATACCATTTTGGAGAATGTCTATAGCTTTGATCACTTTTTATTAAAATTTTTATCAGAGGCGAAACAGTGAAAAAATGGCGGTTTGGAACTTTTGATATTTTTTCCAGCTATGGCATTTACTATATGAGAAAAATATTTTTATAAGTTTGTAGACCGCGCTCATTTTGAACATTTCGGAACTTTGCTTCTCTAATTCTGTACTATGGGAACCATGTCCTATGGGCCCTTTTACATGGGCTAGTGATTGGGCAAGTGAGCATTCCTGATCATTTCCCCATGTAAATAAGGCAATAATTTGCCAAAAAGTGAGCAAACATTCAATTGTCACACATTCAACCAGCAGCATATCTCCCTGTGTACATAAAGAGGAACTGCTGCCACCTGCCAACAATATACAAACTATGCCCAGTTATACAGTTTGCATCAAGTAATATAAGGGCACTATAAAAGAGCATCAGTCAACTTGCTATATTGTTGATCGGTGCCCATTATATGTCTGAAATTGGCCATTGTAAAAAGTTTGGGACACCTTGTCCTATGCATAATTTAGATTAAAGGGATTCTATCATTGGGAAACCCTATTTTCGTAACAGCACGTCAGAATAGCCTTTAGAAAGACTATTCGTCTCCTAGCTTTATTTTTCAGCTTCACGCCACCGTTTTGGAGAATTTTCTTTTCTTCTTTATGCAAATTAGTCTTCAGAAAGCGCATGTCCAGTCGGCCATTTTCATGCTCAGTATGCTCTGTACTCCTTAGAACTACTCTAGGAGGCCACATGAAAATGACCGAATGGGCATGCGCAGTCGGCTTTGTCCAACACGAAATGGCAGAGTCGACTGAGCATGCGCGGGATTTGTATCCCAAACAGACACGGGCGGGTGCTGATGCAGCGGAGAGGCGGCGCTGGATCTTCCAAAGAGCGTGTGACGTGAGCACAGGGGACGCCCCCTGTGCTTTCTGAGTACAGGGGGAACACCCCCGTGCTTTCTGAAGATTAATTCTCCAAAACGCCGGCGCGGAGCAAAAAAATAAAGGTAGAAGACAAATAGTCTCTCTAAAGGCTATTCCGACGTGCTGTTAGTGAAAATAGGGTTTCCCAATGTTAGAATCCCTTTATTGTCTACATTGGACTAATTAAATTAACACTATTTTTGCTATCTGAAGGCAGTACAGCTCTTGTGCTGTATCTGCTTTCTGTCTATCTCTTTTGCTGCTAAAGATGATGATATTTCAGTTCCCATGACAATAGCTATTGACAGTGTAACCTTAAATGTCATTAGCCTGAAAAGGTCTCGAATAAAGGCAAGAGGTATGGCTGACAAAGAACTTTACATTTTTAAAATAAAATCATGCCTTTTAGTAGAAGATAATGAAAACAGAATCCATCTACCTTAAAATGTCACAAAGCTTAGATAAATTGGAAGTTCGGAACCATCAATATTATTTGCAGATAATGTACAGTACTTGTTTGCAGATTTTATTATGAGAGCAGACAACCAAGTATTTCTGGAAATGTTGCTTTATAGTTTTTAAGCAAGTGAGCAGGGATGTGTAGAAACTTTAACTTCACATGTATCACGTTAGCTAAACTGTGGCAAAGAACTTCATCTTTTCAGTGGCTTTTCTATGGTGTTCTGTCGTAAGATACCACACTGCAGTAAGCTATTAGTGTCAGGTTAACTTTGATACATCTGTAAATCCACTGTATGCCAAAGTGAACAATCATGAGTGAAATGCAAAATCTAAAAAATACCCTATGGCTAAGGCTCCATGTAGTGGGCCACAGCAAAAAAAACGCTGAGGGAAAAACCACGGCAGCAATTCATCGCAGTTGTTCCCGCACCACTTTTCACAGAAAGTCCGTAGAGGTTTCCTCTGCAGACTTTTTGCTTCCATTATACCTTCCAATATGGCATTTCCGTAGGTATAATTGACATGCTGCGATATCCAAAACCTCAACGTTTTTGGAGATCGCAGTGTGTCCGCTGCACTTATTTTTCCGCAATGTATGCATGGGATTTTCTAGAATCCCATCCACTTTGCAAGGACCTCAAAATTCAGCATTTTTTTCTGCGGTGTTTCCGCCACGTAGGACCCCGGCCTATAGGAGGTATGTACTAAGCTAGACAGACTGGCAACACAGAAACATTAGGCTTTTTTAGGGCCAGAAAATGAATAAACAACAGGCCCAGATTATTTACCAGCAACTCCATAAATTATGGAAGTGCAATGCATTATACCACCTGTCACTTTGCCAAAGCCTAAAAAGATTATACTAAGGCAGCCCTGAGGGCCTTGATGTAAAGGCATCGGACCCCTGTGATCTCATTCACAGTGGTTCTGATGCCTCCAGGTGGCAGCTCCCTCCTTCCAAAACCCCATAGATGATGTTGTTGCTATTGATCACGGCATCTAAATGGCTAAATGCCCTGGTTCTGGGCATTAACAGCAGGCGCCTGGCTGAGTGTGCAGGAGATACAGTACTATTCCACCAAAAGTAGAGGAAATATCGCTGGTACCGCACACTCTTATTACACTCTTACACTCTCAGTCATGGTGGTGCTAAGCTAAAAGGGTTCTCCAACCCCTAGATTATAAATATTGCTGCACACACTCAAGATTTCTTGTGTGATCTAGCGCCTTATAACCTTTATTCCAGTGGATAGATGTAGCCAGATGAAGGTCATTTGACCGAAACTTTGCAATCTTCGATCTACAGTTCCACTCTACCATATACTACATAGCATGGCGTGGTTAACAATTGTATTTGTAAAGCACCTTTTCTGTCACGGAATAATGTATAAATAAAAGAACACTTTGTTCATCACAAGAAACCTTGAGTGTGTGTAGCAGTATTTCTATTCCACCAAAAGTGACATAGAAAGTCAATTGCAGCAGAAAAAGGCCCACCAGTGACCATTGTAGAAAGTTTATACTGTATGTCGGTCAATAATGGGTTAAGGTTTGGATTCAAAGTTTTAATGTGTTTAACTATGCTGCATTTCAGCCATAAGTAAATAACACAACAAGAGAGAAGAGTAGCAAAAGCAGAGAAGGATACAAAAACTCTAGAATCACTGTCACTTTAAGCATGGTATGAAAGTATACTGTCAAATCCCTTTCAAATGTATGTTGGAGTTGATTCAAAGTTGAAACCCTAGAAGACACTGGGTAAAAAAATGGATTGTTAGTTTTGACTTTCACTGTATGTACATTGCGAGTTTTAACATTTGAATTTGAATGTTGTAATTCCTTTAAATTCAACAAAAAAAATAGTTCCCTGAATGAAAGATCAATGAATTCATTAGTAACATATTCTGTATCCTGTTGGTCTAAATCCAAATTATTGTTCTGTTCAAAAAAATGTCTTTTCACTGTCAATGATCTAAGAAACTTGTTAATATCTAACATAATATTAAACAGATTAAACTTCTCCACAGGAACAAAATTTGTCTTTTTCCAATAGTCGTATCAAATCCTGCGTTAATTTCAACGATGACAAATTTAAAACACTTTGTGTCGGATGTAGCAATTTACTTGATAGCCTTCAATGGAAAGTCTTGTTCCTGCGAGTGAAGTATCTTTGATTTCATCCTGTGTTTGTAACCTGCTATGTGTTTCCGTTTTTTGAGTTATTCTGTCCTCTCTTATTTGCATTGTGTGTCTGAACTGGATCCAAGTGTCCCACACCAGGAGAAGAGTCATTACTTTTATGGATCTGATTCTAATTTCAGCTCTGAGGAGCTTAAAGAGACTCGCCTGAAAGAATGAGCTTTGTTTTTTGAACTCCATTGTCTAGTATTTCTCTTAAGGATCGATTTGGAGGTAGAACTTGTCGAGCAATCTCTCCACTTATAAATCTGTCCTGCATCATAATCTTATTTGATAAAACTGAACCTAGAGTTTTGCCTTGTTTAGCAACAAACTGACAGCCTCTTTGCAAGATAGCTGCCAAAATATCATCTTGGTACAAAATTGCCAAGTTTTTTCGGACAATTTCAATCACTTTATTATAGTCTCTACTGTATGAAAAATAAATCCTATCGGAATTCACTTTACGTTTAATAGTAGGTTGATGAAGAAGAGTAGATCTCATTTTATTAGCCCCTATTGTGTTTGCACTGTCAAGGAACCAAGGTGGATAACCTCTATCTGACAATCTATCCTGGGTCAAACGGTTATGGATTTGAAACTCCTCCTCAGAGGAACAGGCTCTTTCGACACGTGTAATTTCCCCTACCATGAGGGGTAAGGCAGTGAATGTGTTGTGAACCTTATGGTATGACTCATGCCTTGAAATGCATAAGAAGTTCAATACAAATTGATTTCCCATTTTGTAGTTTCATTTTTTCTCATGTCAATTAAGAGTTAAGTCTTACTTATTTATTTTTTCAAAATTTTTTAACTAGCTGGATTTTTTTGTGATTTGGGACTTATTCATACCCTCAACTGAAGGGTTTAACCCTGTGCATTCAAATATCGGACACTGATCTTCACCTGTGAGCCTGGACATGTGAGTGGGCTGTGAATTTTTTTACAGGTGGGAAATAATTCACACACAGCAAGCAGCTTTCCTGAATGTGTTCATAGATTTCTCTTTTCCTGTATCAAGGATCTTTATAGCTACATAATGCCTGCATGTATACAGTGAGGAAAAAAAAGTATTTAGTCAGCCACCAATTGTGCAAGTTCTCCCACTTTAAAAAGATGAGAGAGGCCTGTAATTGACATCATAGGTAGGCCTCAACTATGAGAGACAAAATGAGACAAAACATATCTAGAAAATCACATTGTCTGATTTTTTTAAGAATTTATTTGCAAATTATGGTGGAAAATAAGTATTTGGTCACCTACAAACAAGCAAGATTTCTGGCTCTCACAGACCTGTAACTTCTTCTTTAAGCGGCTCCTCTGCCCTCCACTCATTACCTGTAGTAATGGCACCTGATTGAAATAGTTATCAGTATAAAAGACACCTGTCCACAACCTCAAACAGTCACACTCCAAACTCCACTATGGTGAAGACCAAAGAGCTGTGGAAGGACACCAGAAACAAAATTGTAGACCTGCACCAGGCTGGGAAGACTGAATCTGCAATAGGCAAGCAGCTTGGTGTGAAGAAATTAACTGTGGGAGCAATAATTAGAAAATGGAAGACATTCAAGACCACTGATAAGCTCCTTTGATCAGGGGCTCCACACAAGATCTCACTCCGTGGGGTCAAAATGATCACAAGAACGGTAAGCAAAAATCCCAGAACCACACAGGGAGACCTAGTGAATGACCTGCAGAAAGCTGGGACTAACGTAACAAAGGCTACCATCAGTAACACACTACGCCGCCAGGGACTCAGACCCTGCAGTGCCAGACGTGTCCCCCTGCTTAAGCCAGTACATATCCGGGCCTGTCTGAAGTTTGCTAGAGAGCATTTGGATGTTCCAGAAGAGTATTGGGAGAATTCTTATTGTCAGATGAAACCAAAGTAGAACTGTTTGGTAGAAACACAACTCATTATGTTTGGAGGAGAGTGAATGCTAAGTTACATCCAAAGAACACCATACCTACTGAGAAGTATGGGGGTGGCAACATCATGCTTTGGGGCTGTTTCCCTGCAAAGGGACCAGAATGACTAATCCGTGTACATGAAAGAATGAATGGGGCCTTGTATCATGAGATTTTGAGTGCAAACCTCCTTCTATCAGCAAGGACATTGAAGATGAAATGTGGCTGGGTCTTTCAGCATGACAATGATCCCAAGTGCACCGCCAGGGCAACGAAGGAGTGGCTTTGTAAGAAGCATTTCAAGGTCCTGGAGTGGCCTAGCCAGTCTCCAGATCTCAACCCTATAGAAAACCTTATTCAGGGAGTTGAAAGTCCGTGTTGCAGAGCGACAGCCCCAAAACATCACTGCTCTAGAGGAGAGCTGCATGGAGGAATGGGCCAATATACCAGCAACAGTGTATGCCAACCTTGTGAAGACTTACAGAAAACGTTTGACCTCTGTCATTGCCAACAAAGGATATATAACAAAGTATTGATATGAACTTTTGTTATTGACCAAATACTTATTTTCCACCATAATTTGCAAATAAATTCTTTAAAAATCAGACAATGTGGTTTTCTGGATTTGTTTTCTCATTTTGTCTCTCATAGTTGAGGTTTACCGATGATGTGAATTAGAGGCCTCTCTCATCTTTTTAAGTGCTAGAACTTGCACAATTGGTGCCTGACTAAATACTTTTTTTCCCCCACTGTATGTCCTGTTTTTGCAGTTCAGTGTTCCTGGATCTCCTATATTATGCTCACTTGGGCTTTTCTGAGCTATTTATTTGCTATCGTACAGTTACACCTAGCAGAATTACATGTAAATAAACCAGATGTATTTATTATGGCTAGAGGAGGGAGACAAACTGCTCCTTATTGTACACAACCACAGCCTAAGAGACAAATGTAAATGTGCTGTAGCCATTGGAATAATGGGGATTTTAGATGCAGAAAACACTGATAGGACATAATATATGAAGGGTTATACAGTCATAAAACAAACTGCCCAGCAAGACCCTGCAGATATTTGAACTTTCCTAAGAAGACTTTTTTAAATAGTGTACCTCTTTTTCTTAATTAACAGAACACTTGGCATGATTGGTTGGTAATTTTCTTCTAAACCCACCACCAAAAATGTATATCTACTGTAAATTTATCAGAGAAAAGTTACAGTAAAGGTTGATATGATAAGTGGTCTAAGCAACTGTGTGACTATTGGGTTACCAGGTATGTCTCTCTGAGTTAATCTGATAGAGCAATTCAGATTTCTTTACTCAATTGTATTTTACCCCCAGTGTATTATAAAAAATTGAAATATAAAAAAGGTGTGGTTTCCCAAAAGATATCTTTATGATCAATTATACGGGCTATATTTGCCAACTCTTATCAATAGAAATAGTATATCCAGAAAGCCTCCCTTCTAAGTAACTTCCTTCTCCAATCTTCTCCACATTGTGGTTTAAATACTTTTTCTATGGTAATAAATTGAAATGAAGTGGTATCACTGTTATGGCACACAGAAAAATGTTTAGAAACTCCAGAGGATTTGAAGGATTCTCACTGCTACAATGTGAAATATGTTCTGAGATCTGCGTTTCTAAAGAGCAGATACTGCATCCCACATAGTGTAAATTGCAAGTGCTGCACAAGATCATATACAGCACATATTTAGATTTACAATTCAGAACATTTTTTATATTGTATTTATTGTACCGTCTCTGTTTATAAAATCAGTGGTTCTCCTAGGATATTTACAAACCTGACATCTGGGGGCCCCACATTTAAAAAAAAAAAACCTCTTGTATCTAGCCTTGTAGAGTGGCTGCTTGGAGGTATGTCAAGAAATAGGCTGGGGGATAAAACTGAACCTAGAGTTTTGCCTTGTTTAGCAACAAACTGGCAGCCTCTTTGCAAGATAGTTGCCAAAATATCATCTTGGTACAAAATTGGCAAATTTTTTCGGACAATTTCAATAATATCATTATAGTCTCTACTGTATGAGGTGGAAAAATAAACCCTATCGGAATTCACTTTGTAATAGTAGGCTGATGAAGAAGAGTAGATCTCGTCTTATTAGCCACTATTTTGTTTGCACTGTCAAGGAACCAAGGTGGATAACCTCTATCTGACAATCTATCCTGGGTCACACGGTTATGGATTTGAAACTCCTCTTTTTTTGACACGTGTAACCTTCCCTACTGGAATTGATTTGATAATTTGTTTACGGTGATAACTTGTGCCATGGAAAATGGTGTGGCCTGCCTCTTTTTTATGAAACAAAGAAGTATGCACTAGTTTTTTTTATCTACATCACCTATAAGGGTTACATTCAAAAAACTAACTCTATTACCCTCAATGTTATATGTGATGCCGTTATAACTCCTGACCATACTAAAAGCAGGTCATTCTTCCCACCACACCGTAACCAGGTTGACGAGGGAGGGGGAAAAGTGGGCCCGCTTTGGGGCTCTACACATCTGTAAATAAAAAATGTCATTAAACATGAAAAAATGTGTTTTAATAGATAACTAGAAAATGTTTTTGCCCCCTCGTCTTTTTTTTGTTATATCATACCATGGTTATGTGGTAATATACAGTTTTATGACATATACTGTAGTTCCTATAAAAGCAATTCTAAGCAGCTTAAAAATAGAATAAAACATTTATCTTGTAATAATTGCTTCAAGCTTTTTCAATGGGCCTAGTTGGATGTCATTATTTTTTACATTCAAAGGTACTATTCACCAGAATGGTATATGTTTTCAGTCTGTTCAGATCCCCTTGAAATCTAATAGATACACAGGGGAAAGGAGCCTACTTGGAGTCATAAGAAAAAGACACAAAAAGGCCTCCACTGCAAATCTCTTGCCACATCTTCTCTTATCTCTTAGTAACAGGCAATGTTCATCGAGAGGAGGTTGAAGTTTTTCTTTAAGGTGTCACAAAGCTTAGTAACATGAGCACAAACAAATAAATAGCATGGAAAAATCATTTCTGAAGACAGAAGCTTATAATTAAACTCATGAATACCTGCAGGCTTACCTGAGGGCTTTCAGAAAACATAGTTTATCTCTCAGTCTGGGGCTCCACCATATAAGTGTACATAAATGTTAGGAATAATATGTAATGTCATCTTCAGAGGGCAAATATTTCAGAGCATTATAGGCGTTGCAAATCTAATCATTTAAATGCAAAATAAAACTTCATTTTCTACTATTAGCAATCTAAAAAAAAACATATTTTATTTTTGCTATTTTGTGATGAATAAAATAATTTTTCTTTGGTTGAATTGCTTTATATATTGGTGATTTCTTTTTAACTATTGAGATGTTTGTCCTGAACAATCATTCATACATGTTAAAGATGATTTGTCATCATGACATCATTGAGGTTGTGTGTATGTGCTCTACATATCCTTACATGCTGTAATCAGCATCTTTAACCAATGGAGGTTACTTTTTAAGTATTTCTGATTTTTTTTTTCATATTTAAATCATAATTTGCATGATTTGCATTTCACTTCCTATGCAGATACTTCTCAGGTTCTTTTCTTTGTCTTTTACTAAGAGGTAATCTTACTTCCTGCACTTCACTTACTGTATCAAAAACCTACTAATGGCATTGCTACTTTGCATGCCAATACCTGCCATCTGGCTCATACAATCAAACACTAACTGAATACTGAGTATGTTAGAGTCTGACATGCCTGCTCTTCGTCTGTTGACTAACATAATGAATGTCAGTGGATACAATCACAGATTGCTGGACAGAGCTAAAAATATTAACAATTCTCAGCCCATAGAACATGATCTTTATGCCAGTAAGCAATGACATACTCTCTCTTCTGGTATTACCTTCAGTGCTATGTAAAGTAGCAACTTTACCCAGATTGTCAATATTGTCAAAAGTATCTTCCCATTCTCTATCAGGATCCCATCTCTCATTTTATTTTAGAAGTGTTTTCATTGTTTTTACACACCCATGTCAATTGGAAACATATTCTCCCATAATATTTGTCATTGGTATACACAAACTTAACCTAATCCTCCTAATTTTCAGTTGTTTAAACATATTTCTAGTGCTGATCCTCATTCTTTTACTATTGTCCGCAAACTATCTGGTGCCTCCAGACATTTTAGAGACATTCACAATTGTGATTAAGTCCATGTGTTTGTGCACTACGGATACGGTTAGCTGATCTGAAAGGTGCAGAGATTGAAGTCAACTTTACTTACTTGCGAGACATATTGGATATTTTTTTTGAATACTAGATACTCTAAAGGTGATATTATTATTTTTTTTTTTGGTTATGCACTCATTATTTAGATTTTTTTTTAAAGTGTTCATTCAGTCATGTAATTGTATAGTTCTGACATTTTTGGGCCCTATTAAAAATGGATGCTTATGAATTGTATAGTTTAAGTAAAGGAAGCGTTAATTTCCATGATTTCACTTTAATAGTTTGTCACAGCTCAAACAAATCTTTATAAGACATTAAAATGCAGAATTTGTTTATAAGCAGTTACAAAGTAGGATGAGGTAGAAATGATGAAGAGAAACTGATGAACACTTATTGCTAAGAAAGAATTTTGTATATTTATGCAGAAATACCTATAAATGAATTTGATATATAGAATCAATTCAAGTTCTCTTTGTGTTCTAAGATGACAAAACATAAGCACAGTATTTATAAGCATATGCTGTGGTTCTCCTGTCCATCTCTTTCTATATGTAGCAGTAATACTTGTATGCGTATGTTAGAGAAAACATTATTGCAATAAGTAAATTCCAACACAAAGTGAAAAGAATAGTTATGGTGCACATGTTTAGGGCAAGTCTACACTATTATGGAGAAATGTATAAAAAACTATTTCCTAATGTTCCCTGGTCATAATGGGCTTGATATTTACAGGTTGAAAACCCTGATAAAGCAGGCTTGCAGTGAATTCACCTTTGTTACCTTAACGCAGTACTGTTTTTAAGCTTATGTCCAGCATTGGACTAACTCACAGGGGGTTTAGGGAGTCTTCTGGCTGGCTTTCCTTTCCTAGTGTAAATAATGTACATCCACTGGAGCCTGTATCAGCACTTACAGTGATGTGTTATCAGAGTAGATCGAATGAATATAGATTAGTACCACAAAATAGCAAAATGGCAAAAAATCCTTGTACTTGAGTTATAGTTTCAATTAAATGATATTGATGGCTGTGTCAAATATAACCACTATACTACCTACAATAGATGGATACACATAATGGAAAGTATCAGGTTATATATCTTTATTATTACATACAGGGCTTGCATCAGCACCCGGCAAACCCAGGCATATGCCTGGGACCTTTTTAAGCTCAAGGGGGCCCTTGGCTCAGCTGAGAAATGAAAACATAAGTTTTATTAACAAAACCCTTGTTAAACTTACTGTCATCCATCTGCAACGCCCTACAGTTTCGTCTCTATAACCTCTGACCCCTCTGTAGTTGCTGTTTTCTTCAAGTGATGTATAGTGCTTCTGTAAAAGCTGGTATGTGAGTGACCACAGATAAATGATAGATAAGCAGTGAAAGTTTTAATCCTGTTAATTTGATAATGTTTATTGATCTGCTCACTGTACATTTGTTCTGCCCTGGGACTTGTAGTACCTCAGCCTTGTTACACAGCTGTCAGTGATTGTGTATATCTGTAGTTGTAATGAGGAATCATTACAGCAAATGTCCAGTGTAAAAGCATGAAGTGATAAAACTCAACAGACCACATTGTAAGTCAATGGGATCTGTTGGGTAAAGTTGGTGTCTGCGATGAGATGAAGCCAACACCATGTTTTGGTTTACATTTATAACAGAATCCATGATGCAGATGTGAACGGATCTTTCATTTGTGTTTTTTTTTTGGGGTATAACGTTTGTTAAAAGAAAGTATATTGAGACTACAATTAATGTTCCAATGCATCCAACCAGCCATTACAGTACTGTATGAGTAAGGCTAGGTTCGCACTTTTCAGTTTGTTTTTCTGACAGAATGACAGACACTGCACCCTCAGTTTGCTTCCTCCAAAATTTAATGCAATATTAAAAAATAAAATTTTGTCCACTCAGAAAGAGCAAATATGATGTTCTTTATGAATTGCAGAGCTCACTGGATGTATATGATTGGGCCTCTTACCATGATTGACAGGAGGACTGCTGAGACTCTGTCGCCCAAGGGACCGCCAAAACCTGGAACCGGCCCTGATTACATAACAAATAAAAAAATGCATAAAAGGATTAAATATGTTTATCAGAACACAGGAAACTAGACACCAAAGATCTGAGATCACCAAAGATAATAGCTGGTGCATATCATATCAGCATATTAAATAAATAATAATGCAAAGTGCAGCAGTGCAATAAAGTAACAACTACTACCTCCTATCTAAAACATCAATAAGGATGAAAATCAGACAGACCATCCTTCCTGATGCTTGTTTAGGTGTGACTACCTTCTTATCTAATTACACTATACATCCCAAAATGCGTTGGTATAATATGCATGAACTGTTACTGTGAGTCTAGTTTGCTATTTGATGGTAGCATTTTTTTTTAACCTTTTATACTTTGATTATTAAGTAATAATAAAGATAAATATATTTTCTTATATTTGGCATCTACTGTAGATAGTATATGAATTCAGGCCGGACCTCCATCAATGTCACTGCAATGTGGAGTGCTGAGAGGTTGCTATGGCAGCAAGAGGCCTATAAAAAATCCCCAGGTCTGCCATATGCAAATGCCTAGCCTATTAGGCCAGGATGAATGCTGTGAAAACAAAACACAAAAAAACAATGGCAAAAATTATGTTTATCTGCCTTCCTCCAAAACAATAAAATTAATACACAATATATAAACCCCAATAAGATGCCATTTAAAAATACTTGTCCCACAAAATAAGCCTCCACATGCCTACATACACAGGAAAAAAAAAGTTCTGTCTTTCAAAATGTATAGATTAAAAACTGAAAAAAAATTGCTGAATCATTACATACCAAAACAAGGCTGTAACCTTACGGGTTAAAAAAATAATGAGATATAATAATTTGGAAGCGGATCTGTTCTGGTCAGCTGAAATATACTTAGTGTACTTATAAACTCCATTCAACCTATGACTACTCTTTATAAAACAGCCCTATATGTAAAAATGGAGAATAGTTTGTTTCACTTTACATAAGTTATTGAGACAGTTACTTTGTTCACCTTGATGATATTCTCCAGATCAATTTTCTCTTACAGAACTTTTTATGCTCTGTGTGTATTGAATGCAAGCTCTTTAGATTTATTCGCAGACATTAACTTCATTTCTTTTATTTTCAAAGAAAGAAAAGTACATGATTTCATGATCAGTTTGACGTTGATCTTTGACTACAAAATTATCTTATCTGTGAGAGCATCTTTTCTTCTTTGGCATTAGAACACCTTTGATAGATGAAGGCATTGCTCTCATCAATTTTAATCGAATTTCTTCATGTCAAGTTAATGAGTACAAAAAAAAAGGTACAGTATAACAAAGCACAATGCACCTTTTCTGGAAATAATCGCAGTTATGATAATGGAGAAGAGATGATGTCTAGCAACTCAGACAACAATAAATATAACAACTTTAATGGTAATAATGTCATGACATTTATTGTAAGAAATATAGCTATTATGACATAGGTGACTAAGGTAATTTCAATTCATTATGTATATTTTAAACCTATAGCTATTTATATCTTTTTATTAGTTAGATCACTGGTTTAATTACTCCATTTAAATAAATTCTTAATTGATTTCATTCTTTATTGCATGCTGATTTGTCTTGAATATTAATTTCTTAAGATCACAGCTGTATGTAAATTTTCATGAAGCATAACTAATCAAAGCAGAATAATACAGTGGAGATATAAGGTTACTTGATACTGTATCAAATAGAGGTTTAAAAATGTAAGCAACAGTTGTGTTAAAATGTTAAATTGACGCTCTGTTCACGTGGCCAAGCTGATTCTCGGCTGTGTGTTTCATTAATTTCTGTGGGATGTTTTTTTCCAGAGACCCATTCACCTGTATGGGTCCCAAGAGGCTGTTCCTTGAAAAATACAGCATGTATGTGACATCCTTGCCCATTCGGACTTCGGCGCCATCCTCTGGTCGCATGCTACGGAGCAGGAGGCGTTTCCGGCTATGATTCCTTGCTTTATGATTCCTTGTTGTCTCTGTATGGACACTGTTCTATTCCCTCACCTCTGTAATTGATTTTCCACCACATCCAACTCTTACACCTTTGTTTCCTTCTGCTTCTCAAATAGCTAATCTCAGCCTTACTTGTGTGATTGACATATTTCCTTCCAATCAAGTCTGGTGCTGGTTCTTTCTTCCTATATATTGTTGTCTCACCATCACCTTAGTACTCTCTATTGCCTTTCTTTGCGTGCTGGCTCTATACTGTTACTGTTTGTATTTACATTTCTGACCTTTGGCTTTTCTTGTGACTACTCTCTTGGATTTTGATTCTGTACTGAGTTGCTCGACTGGTTCTGACCCCTTGTTGTTGTTGCTTGTCTTATCTGCGTTCTGAGTTATCACCTATATCATAAGAAGGTACTGCTGCCCAGTTGTCCTCTGCCACCTAGGGCAGTGAGGCAAGTAGGCAGGGACTGGGTTCAGTTTAGGACTCACTGTCTTGTCTTTCCCCTCCTCCTAGGATTCACCAGCAGCTACTGGGGAATTGCTCTTCTAGCAATTCCCTTACAATGTCTTATTTTTTTCAAGGATCATGAGCACCACACAGCCTAGAAACTCAGCGATGTGAATAAGCTCTACCTTTCTAGTTCTCTGTCTGCTAGACAACAATTAAGGGCTCACTATAGAGCTATAGGGTATATAGTATATCCATATGGTACCAAATTATGGAGATATTCTTGCCTAGAGGAGAATACCTGTGTGCATCTGATGAAAAACAGAACTCCATTTGAATAGCAATCCATCTCGGTATGCTTCTTTATAAAACCAGACGGTTACAGATGATTATTATGGGCCCATAGATATCTACAGGTTCCATACTACACTTACATATAAGCTTTGAGGCACTTTGTTTGGCCTTAATAGCCACAGAACTTCATCATGGCATACATAGGAATCATCCACTGGTATCAGAACATGCAGTGATAGCCAAGAAAACATTTCACTAATCCTCATTTCTCCACCTCCACCAGCTTAAACTGTTGATACCGGTCAGCAAGGGTTCAACGATTCTTGCTACTTCTACCTAATTCTTTACCCTCTCATCAGCATTGTGCAGCAGAAGCCTGAATTCATGTAATCCAGGGATGTGTTTCCACTGCTCAATGATCCAATTTTCATGCTCTTATGACATCCTTCTCTGTTTACCTTTCCTTTTTGTTATATATCTGTATTCTTGGTATACTTTTGACCAGTGGCGTAACTAGGAATGGCCCCAAGGCAAATATTTGACATGGGCCCTCCCCCTGAAGCGGTGACAGGTTCCCAAACAGTAAAATATGCTCAACAGTGGCCCCAGATAGTATTATATGCTCAACAGTGGCCCCCACACAGCATTATATGCTCCACAGTGGCCTCCATACAGCATTATATACTCTACATTGCTCCCCCCACACACAGTATAATATGCTACCCACAGTGGCCCCACACAGTATAATATGCTCCACACAGTGGCCCCCACCCTGTATTATATGCTCCCCACCCAGTATTATATGCCCCCCACAGTGGGCCCCACACAGTATTATATGCTCCCCACAGTGACCCCACCCAGTAGTATATGCTCTACAGTGGCCCCCACCCAGTAGTATAAGCTCCCAACAGCCCCCCTCCACTTCGGTGCTATTATTATGCTTTGGGGTCTTCTAAGACCCCAGAGTATAATAATCGGAGGCCCAGGGAAGGTGATTAAAAATAACAAACATTCATACTCACCTTGCCTTACCTTTCCTTGGCATCCTCGCTCCATCCTGCTGTCTTCAGCGTCTTCAGGCCCTCTTCCGACGTCGTTGTTGAGGCCTGTGATTGGGCCTCAGCGGTTACGTGGGGGCTCACTGACATCATTACGCGGCCGCGCCCCATGTGACCGCTGGGGCCTAATCACAGGCCTCAGTTATGACGGAAGAGCGCCGGAGAGAATGCTGTGCCCAGGAGAGGTGAGAATATGTATTTATTGTTTTCAGTCACCTCCCTTGGGTGCCCTGCCATCTACTGGAAAGGGGCCTGCAATATGCCAGGGCCCCTTTCCAATAACAGTATGTATAGCGGTCGGGGAACGAGGCTTTCCCTGACTGCTATCATAATGGTCCGGGGCCCGCCATCTCCAGCTGACCATGGGCCCCGTACCCTGCTGGGTCCGGTCGCGGTCGCACCCCCTGTGACCGCGATCACTATGCCACTGGTTTGTGGGGTTCGCGGTAGCGGCTGCCACAGGGCTCTGGGCCCCAAATGTCCCGGGCCCTGTGGCAGCCGCTACCATTGCTACCCCAGTATTTACGCCCCTGCTTTTGACAATGTTGCAGTCTTTGAAACACTGTCCCCAGCTAGTGTAATGGAAAACAGCAATGTCTTGTTCAATATTGACCAGATTGCTTGAGTTTCCCATTCACACTGAAACTGATCCACAGAAAACTTATAAACTTGATTTTTATGCTGCACCACAGGGTTTGGTGTCTAATCTCTATGTAGTGAAGCATCAATTACAGTCACTGTCCCATATAGGGCTCACAATCTACAGTCTCTATCAGTATGTCTTTGGAGTGTGGGAGGAAACCAGAGTACCCACGCAAATATGGGGAGAACATACAAACTCCTTGCAGATGTCGTCACTGGCAGGATTCAAACCCAGGACTCCAGCGCTTCAAGGCTGCAGTGCTAAAACTGAGCCACTGTAGCATTTACAGCTGATTAGCCTTGGAAGAATAGGAGTGTCTCACACTGCGGGTATAATCGGTCCCACTGAAATAAATAAAACCTGCTCCCCCATTCAAATTGGGATGCAAAATACCCCACTTCCAATGATTGATGGGGTTCCAGAGGTCGCTTCCATGGGGGGATAAATTAACATGTTGTTACCAGAATACTTAATATTTAATTTTACTTCAACAAGAAGCCGTAGGCTTAATAATTGGTATTATACTGTGGATGGGGGATCTGGTGAGCATATTATACCTGTGTGGGGTCCCATTGCTATTTGCATCACACGCCATCTGAGCAATGTTATTATAGGCTGTACATTACATTGCACGGTCACTATAAAACAGATGGCGTGCAATAGTGAAGGGGTCATGGCACTTGCAAAAGCACTGCGGTCCCTTCAGACAGCTGATCAGCAGGGGTCCTGGGTGTTAAACCCCCACTGATCTCTTAGACTGTTAGGACCCCTGCAGATCAGCTGTTTCCAGGAGCATGCAGCTCCCAGTATTGTTTACATGACGGGGGCTGTGCTGCTCACTCACCAAATTCTTAATAACCATGGTTGTGGGTACTTTAGTTACATCCCTTTCAAGTATCTGATATAGCGCTGCAGTATCCGTAACCGTTGCTATCAAGTATACACTGTAAGGAGGGAGTAGGGGGCGCCAGTCAAAGTTTGCACAGGGGTCCATAAGACTTTAGTTATGCCACTGGCATTTCGGCACAGCAGGTCTACTTACTATATTTCATCTCTTTGCTAATGTATTTAGTTAACACTATTCATTTAGTTTTAATTATGTTGATGTCCATCGTAAACCCAACAGTGCTTGAAGGCAGGTGCTAGCAATTGGCAGTAAGAAAACTGTATTGTCAGATAAATCCTTTGCAAGGCATTACTGTCAGATAGCAAATTCTGATTATATGCCTTAGAAAAGAGTTGAAAAACAGGATTTCAGAAAAGCCTTATAATGTCAGTTCTAAGTGTAACCTGAGGCAGAAGACCTTTGGCAATCTTTTTGATTGATATAATATAATAACCAATCTAGAGTTCTGTGTATTGTCAATATATATTGTGATTGCCTTGATATCTTTTTTTAAGCCTCTTGAACCAAAGTGCAAGAAATGTAGGGCTGGACAAATGTATAGCAGAAATCTATTTATCTAAATCTTTATAGAAATCTACCTGATATAATGTTTTTAACCATTAATAGCTCACAGACATATTTTGTTCACACTACTGTATTTTGCCATGCCTTCTTTAAATGGAAAAATTTTAATGAGATCAATAAACCAGGAAAAAGCATGGTTCTTCAGTATTACAGTATTAAAAATAAATGTTTAATATCAGGTTCACACTATCTTTGGGGATGTCCATTGTTCTGGTCCGATGGAGAAAACCAGCATACAAGATATAATAAATCTGCCCCATTGACTGTATTCAATCACAGCACCAAATAGGTTGGAAGGAGATGCCATATACCAGTTTTTAGGGTCCAGCAACTGTTCAAATTTTATTATTTCTATTATCTTATTCTAATACATTTTTATTTGCTTGTATAGATTCTTTTATTCTCACTATCAATTACGCATGTATGTGGGTTGTGTGCTTGGCTATTGAGCCTGTATTAATAATATGAATTATACATTCTAATTTTGTGTATCTATAGTTCAAATATATGCATACTGTATATATTGTATTGTAGTTATTATGTATTGTCATTTTTTGCATGAGGTATACAGTGGGGAAAAAAAGTATAGTCAGCCACCAATTGTGCAAGTTCTCCCACTTAAAAAGATGAGGCCGGCCTGTAATTGTCGTCATAGGTAGACCTCAACTATGAGAGACAAAATGAGAAAACAAATCCAGAAAATCACATTGTCTGATTTTTAAAGAATTTATTGGCAAATTATGGTGGAAAATAAGTATTTGGTCAATAACAAAAGTTCATCTCAATACTTTGTTATATATCCTTTGGTGGCAAATGACAGAGGTCAAATGTTTTCTGTAAGTCTTCACAAGGTTGGCACACACTGTTGCTGGTATGTTGGCCCATTCCTCCATGCAGATCTCCTCTAGAGCAGTGATGTTTTGGGGCTGTCGCTCTGCAACACGGACTTTCAACTCCCTCCAAATGTTTTCTATGGGGTTGAGATCTGGAGACTGGCTAGGCCACTCCAGGACCTTGAAATGCTTTTTACGAAGCCACTCCTTCGTTGCCTAGGCAGAGTGCTTAGAATCATTGTCATGCTGAAAGACCCAGCCACGTTTCAGCTTCAATGGCCTTGCTGATGGAAGGAGATTTGCACTCAGAATCTCACAATACATGGTCCCATTCATTCTTTCATGTACACGGATCAGTCGTCCTAGTCCCTTTGCAGAGAAACAGCCCCAAAGCATGATATTGCCACCCCCATGCTTCACAGTAGGTATGGTGTTCTTTGGATGCAACTCAGCATTCACTCTCCTCCAAACATGACGAGTTGTGTTTCTACCAAACAGTTCTATTTTGGTTTCATCTGACCATATGACATTCTCCCAATACTTTTCTGGAACATCCACATGCTCTTTAGCAAACTTCAGATGGGCCCGGATATGTACTGGCTTAAGCAAGGGGACACGTCTGGCACTGCAGGATCTGAGTCCCTGGCGGTGTAGTGTGTTATTAACGGTAGCCTTTGTTACATTAATCCCAGCTTTCTGCAGGTCATTCACTAGGTCCCCCTGTGTGGTTCTGGAATTTTTGCTTACCGTTCTTGTGATCATTTTGACCCCTCGGGGTGAGATATTGCGTGGAACCCCTGATCGAGGGAGATTATCAGTGGTCTTGTATGTCTTCCATTTTCTAATTATTGCTCCCACAGTTGATTTCTTCACACCAAGCTGCTTGCCTATTGCAGATTCAGTCTTCCCAGCCTGGTGCAGGTCTACAATTTTGTTTCTGGTGTCCTTCCACAGCTCTTTGGTCTTCACCATAGAGGAGTTTGGAGTGTGACTGTTTGAGGTTGTGGACAGGTGTCTTTTATACTGATAACAAATGCAAACAGGTGCCATTACTACAGGTAATGAGTGGAGGACAGAGGAGCCTCTTAAAGAAGAAGTTACAGGTCTGTGAGAGCCAGAAATCTTGCTTGTTTGTAGGTGACCAAATACTTATTTTCCACCATAATTTGCAAATAAATTCTTTAAAAATCCGACAATGTGATTTTCTGGATTTGTTTTCTCATTTTGTCTCTCATAGTTGAGGTCTACCTATGATGTCAATTACAGGCCGGCCTCATCTTTTTAAGTGGGAGAACTTGCATAATTGGTGGCTGACTAAATACTTTTTTTCCTCACTGTAATTATCTAGTAGACCATGTTCCATAAGTTCCAAAGTGAATATACATTTCTATTGATCCCTTTGTTCCCTTGGATGTGGGGAATTTTTTGCCAAAGCTCTTGTCGGTTTCCTACCATTAAGTGAATCACCTAATATTATTGATATATTTCAAGTATGTTGTTCAAGACAGAACTTGCATTCTGATGTAGAATTTATAAATTAAATGTCGGGAAACTCCTCTGCATAGAGAGGAGAATTTATCCTGTCTATGGACAAATAAATATTCCATGTTTTAGTTCTGGTTGAATATGTGACCCATGGAGAGATCAGAAGTAATTTTTCCGTTTCTGGTTATACAGTAGCTAGTTAAGCATCAACTACAGTATAATATGACTGGTTAGTATACAGCCTTTAGACGCAAGATAAGATATACTTAGGAAGCATAATGGCATAGCTTGTTTAGTAGCTGAGAAATAAATTGGAATGCATTACTCCAGAATGACTGAGCCTTAGGGCACTGCCACTACATGTGAAACATAGAGCCTCTTTTACAATAGCTTCTCCAGCATGAATCTGGGTTTGAAGGGTTTGACATACATATAAATAAAGTTTCCTATTCTCCTTCCAATAAATATTACCTTTTTAACAGGACTAAATATTAGCATTGCTTAGTAGCTGAATAGTATAGCCATCCAATTAATCCAAATAATTCCACTATACAAGGATTAAACTATAACTCTACACCATAACCACATACAACGACCACAAATACCACTATTAACAATAATCTCACAATAAAATGAGCATATGGTGGACAGATAGCAGTACTATACTGGTGCTCTGCTGGTGTATTCTTATCCTTCTGACCAGTGGTCCCCAATACGTGTCTTGGGGAACACGGCTTGCAACCCCGTTGCTCTGTGGTTTGCCATAGGAGTCCTGACTGTTCTATAACCATACTGTATGCTAACCATCAGTGCCAATTTGGATGGTATAGTAATCTGTACATAGTTACCATCTTATGAATTCTTGTTTCTCAACATTTAAGATTTCTCCCCTCTATTTTAAAGTCTAATATGGCTTCTGACCATCAATAAAAGTTGAATGTGGCCAACAAGGTAAAAATAGGTTTGGGAGCTCTATGGAAGACTTAGTGAGATATAAGTGATCATCTCTGACACAAAATAATAATGCCTGACTCAGTAATAGTGAGACTTTAGTGCCCCTGCAATAGTTGTACAATTCTTTCAGTCCCAGACAGTAATAGCATTTCTAAACATAGTACAGTCTCAATTGTTTGAACCCAGGCAGTACTTGTGACTCCTATGAACTCCTACACAGAAATGGTACTTCATGTGTGGGGAGAAGTAAGAGGGCATTATACTATGTGGAAGGAACACCACCACAATGCCTACCCTCATCCTGGGAAACCTCCACTCCAGAAAATCCTGCATACAACCCTGCTTAAATAACAATTCCACAAAATGTTTTTATCAGAAATAGTCAGAGCTGGTAATGAGACCGTGATGTTAGCAATGGACACCAAGCCTGGTTCCCCCACTAAGAGGCCATAACAGTAGAAGCACAGTGTGTTGGCCTGGACTCACTGGCCCTTACTTATATGTGGATTAATAACCCACTCCCAGACCCCCATCTCCAAAGTAGTATAGTATGAAAAATGTACAAAACTTGCATATAAAGATGTTATTTATACTGATTTCATATATACTGTAGGCAATTGTCAGCGATTTCAATATTTGGTTCATCTAGGTGAGGAGTGAGTAATCCTAATGACTGTTAATTGTCCTATAGGTCCCAAGAATTCATTATATTTATTTAAAAATCAATGCTTAGATCATATTTTTTGACATTTTCCCAATGAATCATTAAAGAGCCTTCTTGTAATTTATGGAGTTGAAGAATTATTGAATCATTATAAAAAGGCATTTTAATGCCTCATTAGTATAAAATTTGCATCTATTGTCTCTGAACTATAGAAATCATTAGTGCGGGCTTCAGGTTCCTCAAGTGTAGATTATTTTCTAATGAGAAGCAAAATGAGCTCAATGTCGCATTAAACTGTGTAACCTTTGTGAGGCCGGGCCAATGTGCAATAATTATGGATAGACTTGTAGGTGGCATTGCTTACTGACTTCTTAGCCATAAAACACGTTTTGCACAAAGCAAATCACAGCTTTACGGAAGGAATAATACAAAATGTGCGTTACAGATGATTTCTATGATATAGTGGGTGTATGACAGGCACATAAATGTCAGAGGCGTTCTCAGCTTTTTATTTTTTTGCAAGCTGCAAGAGAATAAAATCTAAAATATTATTCATATTTACTTCAGATATGTGAAACAACCCAGGCCATATTATATTTGCTTCTTAATATCTTCATACATATCCTTGAACTCTGTTTAATATAACAGATCAGTCAGAACAAGAATAAATAGGGGTTGCCGAGGCACCAGACTCTTCCTCCCAATCTGACATATAGTGTGAGAGATGGAACTGCATGGTGGGGGGGGGGGTTGGGGGGGCAACGGTTTGATACCCATCAATTTTAGTGCGCCAGTCCCATTTATTAGATCGCGTGATATCTGCTGGACATCTGACTGTTGCCTAGGTAGCCCAGCGTTTCCATGCGTGATGTCAAAACAGACAGGAGTCTATGTCAGAACAACTCCTTACCAGTATATGTTTTTTTTATTATATGTTTAATCATATATATATATATATATATATATATATATATATATATACACACATACACAGGTCCATCTGAATAAATTAGAATATCTTTGAAATGTTCATTCATTTCAGTAATTCAGTAATACAATTCATAATCAGCGTCTTCCATGATTGTGTGTCCTACTGAACCAGACTGAGGGACCATTTAAAGGCTTAGGAAACCTTGGCAGGTGACACACTGAATTTACAATACTTAACTTTTTTACAATATTCAAATTTTCTTAGATTTTGGTTTTCATTTCCTGTAATCCATAATCAACATTTAAAGAAATAAAACACTTGAAATAGAACACTCTGTGTGTAAAGAATCTAGAAAATATAGGAGGTCACTCTTTTAATTCAATTACTGAAATAAACGTTTCAAAGATATTCTAATTTATTGAGATGCACCTGTATATACAGGTGTATATATATATATATATATATATAATGCAAATATGGATGAATGTATGCTATGGTTAGATACTTGGATTTATCTGCCAGTTGACACCTATTTTAATTTAAAAAAACACTGGTGCAATGAAGGGGAATACTTCAATAATTTTTAGGTATGGTACTTGGTATCTGTCAAAGTAACATCCACATGAACTCCAATGCTAGAAGTTTTTCCTAGCAGAACATTTCCCAGACCTTCAGACCTTCTTTTCCTAATGCATTCTGGTGACATCTCTTTCCTAGGTAAGCAAAGCACACGAGCAACCATCCACATGATGCAAAAGAAAACGTGATTCATCAGACCAGGCCACCTTCTTCCAGTGCTCCATTGCTCTAATATTATAATGCTTATATACAATTGTAGGTGCTTTTGGTGATAGGCAAGGGTCAACATGGTCAATATAAGCAGTCTGCAGCTGTGCAACATTCATCCACAACCAACAGTACCTTTTCTAGAAATTTGTGCTACAATAGCTTTTTGGGATTGGACCAGATGGGCAACTTGTCACTTCTCATGTGCATCAATGACCCCATTGCTGGCACACTGATTGTCCACTCTTAAACCACTTTTGGCAGATGGTACTAACTACTGCATACTGGGAACTCCCTACCACATATATTGTTCATGATATAGCCATCACAATTTGGCCCTTTACAAAGTCACTCAAATCTTTACTCTTTCCCCTTTTTCCTACTTTGTACAGAGGTGATCAAAATGATTCAATTGTCATATTAAGGCTGATTCATGTACAGTACAGTTCTATAGTGATGTCTGCCTTTTGGCTAAGAGTTCAGAAAAATAAGAATTTCTCAAAAAATATTATTTCTTCAATTTACATATTACATCCCAGTATGTATCATTACCCAATGTTTACTTAGCTTCTCAGAAAACATTCCTATGTTATGCATTACTTCTTCTAAATTATTTTAATTATGCAAGTAATTGAACAATGAAAGCTGCACATCTGCTACTAAACAGAAATGGCTTTGAATGTGTTCATTTATTATAAACAATTGTCTTCTACAATAATTTCAGATGGTCTCAAACCAGCAATTTACACAATTATTGCCTTTATAGCTGTAACAAAACATTTTTCTAATTAAATCCCATAGATTAGAATTGAGTTTAAAGTCTAAAGGGGTTTTCCAGGCAAATTGGAAAACCCAAGAGGGGTCAGGATGGGCTAAAATAAAAAAAGAGATGCTCACTTACCCCCAGTCTCTGTGCTTACACTGGTTGGGCCAGTAGCAAAGCTGTTCTGGTGACTGCTGTGGCTAACCAATGGCCTCAGAGGTCACATGTTGGGTAATGGTGACATATTAGCAGTGGCGTCATCAGTATCCAACATGTGACCGATGAGGGCAGTAATAATCCGCAGCAGTCACCTGAGCTGCTTCACTCTTGGCCATTGCAGACACAGAAAGAAACTCTAGAACAGAGGACCAGGGGTAGGTGAGCATCACTTCTTTTTTTTTTTTATTTTAGTCCACCCATGACCCGCCCACCCATGGGAAAATCCATTTAATAATCCTTTTAGAATGAGGTGAATTTTGAATTTTTTAGGTTTGTAGAGTATTCATCATGCTGCCAGTGGAGTATAAATCTCCAGTATTGCAAGACATCACAGTAATTGTTTACCTTGTTCACTTTACTTTGAACTCAAGATTTTTCAAATTGGTACATGTAAGCATGGAGAATACGTGATCTGTGGCAATTGATCAGTACACTGTACAGTACGTGGTGAACAAGAGCATAAGAGTCAGATATTGTGACTTTCTTTATACTTATCTAGAGTTTAAACCTATGTACTAAACTAGAGCCATGTTGATTCAACACTGAGGTTCCTTGTTATGGTACCTACTTACAATATATGTTTCTGGCACATCAAAACCACAATTTTACCAAAATGTATTTACTGTATATGCATGTGAGTTTTGCATGGAAATATTTAAATGAGCCAGTCAAGATCAGCACAGTGACAAGGAGTTGTATGTTTGCGTGGGTTTCCTCTGAGTACTGATACTGATAGGGAATTTATATTGTGGGACAGTGTCTGACAATGTCTGTGAAGTGCTGTGGAATAATTTGGTGCTATGCAAGTAAGGGTGGGTTCACATCTGCGCTTGGTGTCCGTCCGTCGCCAATCCAGTGAAAATCTCGGCGAACTGGATTGGCGTCGGATACAGACCGGTCAGCGGCGCATTGGTTAAAAACCCATTCATTTGAATGGGTTTTTAAAGCAGTGCGCTGGTGTGCGCTTATACCCTCTGCGCTGCCAATCTTTTTTTTTCGTCGGACATGAAGTCCTGCATGTCCGACTTTGTTTCCGACGCCAAAAAAAGGATTCACAGCGCAGAGGGTGTAAGCGCAGACCCGCGCACTGCTTTAAAAACCCATTCAAATGAATGGGTTTTTAACCAATGCGCCGCTGACCGGTCTGTATCCGACGCCAATCCAGTTCGCCGAGATTTTCACTGGATTGGCGACGGACGGACACCAAGTGCAGGTGTGAACCCACCCTAAGCAAAATAAATAAATAAATGAATAACTGTTTTAGGCCAAGGGCACATGTGGTAAGTTCCAGCAGGTAACCCACGGTGAACTACGGTAGCAATGTAGTGGATGGAAATTAACCAAATCCCATTTAAACACTGAAGAAAAATGCTGTGCATAAAGTATCTTGTGTTTTGGATTTGAAATGAGACATGTCAATTATTGCTGCATGTTCAGCATCAGTTTTCAATCTTTGCAATGCAAAGACTGAAAGCTGGGTCCATCCATTCAGGAACCACAGCTAAAAGCTGCTATAAAAACCAGTTGATTTCAGGGTCTTTTCCCTATATATTTAACAGGGGAAGAAAAACACAGAAATGCAGCAAAAACTCAAACAATGCTGCATAAAAGGCACAATGCATTTTTGCAGTATTTTTAAGATGTGTTTCACTATCTGGGGCCTTAGCCTTAATGTGCCAGATTGATCACAAAGGTTGCTGCAGAATTATAAATTTGGTACATCTTTAGACTGTCTAGTCTAAGGCAGGGTTCACACTACCGTTGGAGTCCGTTATGAAGGTGTCTGTTAAAAAAAAACCAAAACGGACACCTATCATAACAGTACAGCACTATAGACGAGTACAGAGAGAGGGGGCGTTCTTTACAGCACAGTGATGACGCTCAGCTGTGAGGAACACCCCCTCAGTACAAGTCTATGAACGAACGAGAAGTATCAGGGAGGGCGTTCCTCGCAGCGCAGCTAGACTGTCAGGAACGCCTTTCTGACAGTAAACCATGTAACTTACACTGCCGATATCTCCAGCCCCGGGGCACACACCGGGAAAGCCGGCAGTGCGCTGAATTCAGCACGCTGTCGGCTTTCCAGCGGTATGTAAAACCGCATGTGCCTGAGGACACGAAAGGTCCTCTTTAACACTGTTAGTTTTTTTTTTTGGTTTGTTTCTCCTTTCTGCGCATGCGCAGGGAAAATAAACGGACATAAAATAACGGACAGTAACTGAGGGCTATCAGTAACTGAGGGCTGAAAAAAAACGAACTTCTGACGGATTTGGTGTAAACGGACACAAACGGACACTAACGGACACAATATAAAAACCCATTGAAATGAATGGAAATTTTAACGGATTTCTAACGGTTCAGCTAGTGCCCGATGCTAAAATCTTGTAACGGACAATAGCAACGGACACTACTAACGGTCATCAACGGTAGTGTATACGCCCCCTAAGTTTATACCACCTATTAGTTGTCTTACTTTGCACCACAATTGTGGCGTAGAATATTGCATCTTAAGCAATGCTCCATTCTAGCAAATTACGCTTTCTTTCCCACTAATCCATGCCCCCTTGTTGGCCAAATTAGAAAAGTATATAACACTAGCCTGCATGGCAGTTTTTTGATGCAAATTGCTCCAGAATTCTGTCACATTTTGATTAGTAAACCTCATTCACTTTTATACATTGAACTCAATATTAATGCTACTTTCACACTGCTTACTGACTGAGATTTACTGAAAGAATATCAATTTAGGTAGTGGAAAAGAGTCTGATAAGTGGAGAAAGAATCATTTTTATGTGCTAAGAGATATTACACAGTTTCTTATATTTTCATGTACTACTGCCTTATGCAAAGTTTGTTGAAAAGTTAGTGACCTTTTAAGCTCACTCTAGTGGTGCATTCAGCATGTATGTTTTTAAATCTGGATTTAGAGCATCAGAAAAACAAAGTTCCCTCCATTTTAAAGATATATTATGAAATTAATCACCACGTACAGTAATGCTGTACAAGATTTGACATTTTCTTTTGCCTCCCAATACCCCTCTTAAAGAGGACCTTTCATGTCGTCATGCACCTGTGGTTTTATATACCGCTGAATTCAGCGCACAGTCAGCCTTCCGGTTACGTGCCCTGGGGCTGGAGATATCGTGCCGGCACCGATCTCTGCCAACAATCAGAAGGGCGTTCCTGACAGTCTAGCTGGGATGACTGTACTCGTTCCTAGACTTGTACTGTGGGGGCATTCCTCACAGCTCAGCATCATCGCTGGGCGGTAAGGAACGCCCCCTCTGACAGTACAGGGATATGGATGAGTACTGTCGGGGGGGTCTTCCTCACAGCCCAGCTAGACTGTCAGGAACACCCTTCTGACAGTGGGCAGTTAGTTTCGGCACTGATGTCTCCAGCACTGGGGCACATAACGAGAAAGTCGACAGTGTGCTGAATTCAGCACATTGTCGGCTTTCTAGCAGTATGTAAAACTGCAGGTGCATGAGGGCGTGAAAGGTCCTCTTTAAATTATTTGCAGTGTCCTTTGGAAGTAGATATCACTGAGCATTTTATGGAAATATGAAAGTCAGTTAGTGGCACCTACCACATGACTGTGTGCCAACAGGTTGTGCTAGGGGATTAATGCCAGTTTTCTAGCTAAGAAAAGGGATAACTATTTGCACATGTCGATGATGCACCAAAAATGTAACCTTTTTCAAAGTTTTAGCCTCTCCATGGGTTATGCACATCTCACTCCAGCACTACAGATCATTAAGGTTCACGTGACACATGCCAGTCTTAAAGCTTATTCACACTACGGACATGTGATGGCCATTTTTGCAACTTTCATCAATGGATCCGTTTTTAAATGACGTCCATTTTACATCCATTAAAAATAGATAGGTCAAAAAAAGAAAGACCAATGAAAATCATCCGTTTTTTTCACTTATACAAACCGGAAAAACAGAAATGAAAGATAATGGAAGCAAAACAGCCATCAAAAACAGACATTAATTTCCGTTTTTAAAGGATGTTAGATCAGTCAAAAACATCACTGTTATGTGCAAGAGTCCTTAATACATCAGCATCACTGTGTCTGTCATCTGTAACAATCTTGAAGGCAATTGCTTTTGTGAAGTGTGTTGTATGTACAGTACACTAAAGCTATTGAATTTGCATGTAGTTGTAAGTGTTGTTATCTTGCTTATATAGCAGGATCAAGGCTGACATACTTCAATGCTCTCTCTTTTATTCAGTGCAATGTATGCTGCCTATAAAGTCCGCTGGGAAAAAAAAAATTTCATTTGTAGTCAAATTTCTAGAAGGACATCCCAAGGTCAGAAGAATTAAATCTTGGCATCAATGTTAGTTTAACCTTTTAGAGATGTGGGATCATTTTGTGTGTGAAAGTAATTATGAAATAACCATATTTTGCACTATATGTGGGTTATTTTATTTTGTCTATAAGGTGAATCATATTTTTATCATTTATAGTGTCTTTTACGGTTTTTCAGTAACTTTTCAGTAGCTCACAAATTAGCTAAATAGGCTAAAAATTTAGGTCTGTGATCAATCATATTCAGCAGAGAAAGGAAGGTGGCACAACCAGACAATCAGCTGCTAAATAGAGATGGGCCAACTGATTCATCACAAGCCAGTTTCAAACAAATATCCCAAATTGTTCTTTTTTTAACTAAACCAAACAACTGACGATTCTTCTCAAACAAACTAAAATGGCCATTGTCACATGTATTGTGCAAAAAAAAACACAGAAGAGACGCATCTTTTGTGAGTCACTGCGATACTCTGGCGCAATGTGACATCAGCTGACAGCCTTTCAGCTAATAGTCAGTGGTAGGTGGATACCTTAAAGTGCTGATGTCATACACTAAATAAGGTGCTGTAAGCATGAACACGAGGCATTGCAGTGATGTTGGATGTAGATTCATCTCTCTGCATGACACAGAGAGAACTGAGTTCTAAAAAGCTTACAAATTGCAATAGAATTGGAATAGGAGAGTTTAGTCATATTTAACCAATTACAGGCAGATTAGTGATAGAAATTATAGGACGGATTGAGAAAGAATATCTGTGGTGCTATTGCGAGCCTGACACTAATACAGGCAAAAGGACAATTAAACTTGCAGTCTTTGCTAATCTGAAAAAAAAATCTCTGTTATTGAAGGGACTTTTTTTGCACTCACCCAATAAACAGTGTGATGCAGCCTGCTAATCTGACAAAATATCTGTTTGTTAGTCTAAGGCCCCATGCAGCGGGCCACAGCAAAAAAAATTGCGGTTTTTCCAGGATGGCTTTTCACAGAAAGTCCACAGAAGTTTCCTTTCTGTTTCATTATACCTATGGGGAACCCACCAGCATTTTCTAAGGTATGAAAAATAAAAAATAAAAAATGAAATGCAGACACTACAAACACTGCAAAATGTGAATATGGGAATAAACAGGATACTTAGCTGTTGCTGTTGCTTTAAATGCTGCAGAAGATAGTCCAGGGGCACGCTGAAAGTAATACAATCCAAGTGTCTACGAAGAAAGAAAATGAACAGCGGCACACAACCAGACTTCAGTGTTTCTTTATTGAGATCAAATAAAAATATTTCCTAAGGTATAATTAGCTAGCTACGTTGTCCAAAAATGCAATGGTTTTGGAAATAGCAGCGTTTCCGCTGCGCGTATTTTTTTGCAAATTCCACTTTGCAGTGACTGTAAAACGCCTTGCTTATTGCTTTTATGCCACATGGGGCCCCGGCCTTAAGAGGCTTTTTTTGGTTACCCAATATACATACAAACTGCCACCATTTTAACAGCAAAAAAAAAAAATATATATATATATATATAAGCTGACTAATGCAGTTCTAGTCTAATAGTCACTGACCATGTCACCCTTTTGGTGCTTTTAGTGCTTTGATATTTTTCTTCAAATAGTTTTTTATAGAAAAAAAAAAATACACACAGTGTCAGAATTGTTGCCAGTCTCTATTGTAATTAATCAGTGTGTAAAATTAATGAAAAAAAAAACAGGGCAGGGGACAGACAAAAAGAGGTGGAGGAAACGCTTGTGCAAGTACAAACAATAAGAATGTGGATGGCAACACAATGTTGTCGTACTTCCTGAGAATAAAGACGTGTTTGAAAACTGTGAACCACCTATGTTGCGTCAGGGTTCTGTGTGTTCCTTTTCCTCCTCTGTTGTAACACATGATTTTCCAGACTGTCTTTCTGTACTGTCAACCATGTCATTTTCACTGACACAGATCCCATTCTCTAGCAGTCATGTGGCATCTGCTGAGAAAGATATTCCTCAAAGATTTCTTCTTCTTCTTCTTCTTCTTCTTGATGAGTTGTATGATAAGACTCCTGGCTTTCATGGGAATCTTCTGGTTTCCAGGCCCCCTCACCCACGCCACACCGACTAATAGCACTGCTCTGAAATTCGCCTAAGTGAGTGAATACTAATTAGAAGGACTGAGGGATCCCATCTATTTTACTCTTGTGGTTAAGACTTGACTCTAACATAAACATTGTGCATCTTGGCGCAATGTGGCGCATCTTGGACATTTGTTTTGGGTAAACGTTTTTGACATGCCAAATATGGGGATGTGGATTCTCAGAAAAAGGGGGCATGTCTTAAAAGCCCCACGATGGTACCAAAAATGTGTCAAAATAGTGTAAAAAAAATTCTTGCTTAAAGTAGGCCAACTAAAAGGTGGTTTAAATATAGACTAGACATTCTAAATATACATTAGATTTATCATCCAGAATCAATGTTATAAATATGGCAAAGTTTCCACTGTTTAACTATTAGCATTTTTTATTAGGTATGATTCAGGTTGTGAACCC
The DNA here is from genome assembly GCA_947044405.1 of Leptodactylus fallax. Classification (NCBI taxonomy): domain Eukaryota; kingdom Metazoa; phylum Chordata; class Amphibia; order Anura; family Leptodactylidae; genus Leptodactylus; species Leptodactylus fallax. The sequence continues at coordinate 2,366,324 of CAMRHE010000202.1, forward strand.
AGGATCATACCTCATGATGATGTATGCTGTTATTCTTATTTGGTGTTTTCCCCTCACCAAACTTCAATAGTATCATTTTAGCCTGCATAATATAGAGTAATATCTTTATATGCCAGTATATTGTATATTTAAGAATATTTCCATGTACGTGCTTATAGAGATTTATCTCTATATACTAGTACATTATGGAGGGAATGAAAATACCATTGACACTTGGTAACAGAAAGCTTTACTGGACCCCACACAGCATATTGCTTCGTTATTGCCCCCACACAGCATACAGCCTCTTTTAACGGCCATAATACAGTATACTGCCTGATTTATTGACCCCACACACAGTAATTGCCACAGTGACACATTAGGCTGCTATCCACTGGATTATTCCAGCAGGTAATGGATGATATTTGCTTACTCATCCTCGTGCCAGGGCCCCCTCCACTTTGGCTCTATCCTCTTTCTGGATATTACATCCCAATGCTGAACAGTGTCATGATGTGACAACCGGACATGTTCAGCATCAGGACAGAATGTGGGGCACCCTTTGGAGGCTAAAGTGGAGGAGGCCGTGGACAGTAGAGGGGAAAGGTAAGCGAATATTTTGGAGTATTCCAGTAGGTAATGTAACAGGCTCCATAGCAGCTTCTATGCCCACTACAGTGGTAGCTTCACCACTGGGGTAGCAAAAAGAAATGCAAAAGCAACAAATGGCATCTGTGGGAAGTGGTTAAAGTGACTGTGCCTTTTGCTTTATTAAGCCTTTGCAGCTGCATAGGCCATAACAGTAAAATAAATTTACCATTTTAATTTGGGCTCTTCATTACATCTTCTGTTACTAATGAACCTACAAGGCACTGGGTCATGCATCATCAGCACCACACTTGATTCACATGTGCTTTACATTATAATTATTGCTCAAAAGATGGAGAAATACAGTATTTGCATGACAGATGAAATTTAATCTCAAGAGAACACATTATAAACTAACATTTATTATAGCTAAAAATATCTAAGTGGTGAATAAACATAAGAGATTACACTTGTCTGATATTGGTTTTAAATATGCATCTTATTCACTAATTTACTGATCCATAGAATACAATGGCATTGTTGTTTCATCTACTATTAACCCTTTAAGGACACAGGATGGTTTTTACATTAATCTTAGGCGTCTTTTTCATATTTTCCTTCCCCGCCTTCCAACTTTTTTTTTTTTTTTTTGTCGACATAGCTATGTGAGGGTTTATTCTTTGCGTGACAAGTTGTACTTTCATTTGGAACCATTTTGTGGTACATATAATGATTTGAATAGCTTTTATTAACGTTTTTAGGGGTCCGTGTGAAAAAAAAAAAAACAAAAACAAAAAAAAACCACAATTCTTTCATCATTTTATGCAATTTGTTTTAACGGTGTTCATGCTGCATTAAAAATGACATAGTAACTTTGTCCGGCTGGTTATTACGATTATGGCGATACCATATTTATATTGGTTTTATTATGTTTTACTGATTTTACAAATAAAACGTCACTTTTTTAAAATGAACAATTTTTCTGGGGTCACCGTATTCTGACGTCTATAACTTTTTTACTGTTTAGTTGATGGAGATATATAAGGGCTCTTAATTTGCAACATTCACAGAAAAGAAAATTTTTAAAGCGGTGTGGGGGGGGTAGCTCGGTAGCAGCCCAGACACGGACCCAAACAGTCAGAGACAGTGACACGAAAACTCAGGTGCAACAGGTTTATTAAAAAATGACAGAAAAATAAATAAACCTTCACTTCAGGAAAACAGGCAAAACAATATCAGCCTTAACTTTAGGCTCAAAATAAATAAACTCCTGCTAGTCTGAGCAGCTACCTAAACAAAATAACACTTACTATCTGTGTGGCTTTCTGCCGGCCACACCAGCAAACAGTTTGGCACAGTATCAGAGCTTTAGGAGATCAGGACAGATCCAGACGCCTGCTCTCACTCTCCAGGATCTGCGTTCAAGTGCAGGCTCTGCAGGCCTATATGGGCCAGTAATGAGCCTCAAGACCTGCACCTGAGCTGGGGCTTATTCAAAACCCGCCCTTGACCAGCCATATGACAAAAATCGGGGGCTGACCTACCGTGACTCCAGCACTTGTCCTGTCACCTTCTCACAGCGCTTTACAGCAGACTGCTGTCCTAGTATAACTGTGATTACTCGCTTGAACAAAAATAATACAGGAAGCAGAATTTCTCATCTTGTATTACATATACAGTAACTGTCACTGAACACTTTTATATATTAATGCTTCAAATATAGTTAAAATTATTCTGCATTTTTTTAAAGAGAATACAGCTATCATTAAAAACAAGGAATTGGATTTGCAATTTATGCTTTAATCCCTTAAAGACCCAGCCGATTTTCATTTTTGTGTATCTGTTTATTCCTCCCCACCTTCCAAGAGCCTTTTTTTTTTTTAGTCCACAGAGTCACATGATGGCTTATTGTTTGAGGGACAAATTGGACTTTGTAATGGCACCATACAGTATATCCTGGACAATGTACTGGGAAACTGGAAAAAAATTCAGAATGAGGCGGAATTGGAAAAAAAAAACGCATTTGCACCAATTTCATATGGATTTAATTTTTATGGCGTTCACTGTGTAGTAAAAATGATATTACCTGTATTCTGTGGGTCAGTACGATCACGGAGATACCAAATTTAGGCTGAGGCCCCACGTTGCGGAAACGCAGCTTATTTGTTGCAGATTTTGTTGCGGTTTTTTGAGCCGAAGCCATAGTGGATTGAACAGAAGGGAGAAGCATAAGAACTTCCTATATATTTTCCATTCCGTTTGCATCCACTCTTGGCTTTGGCTCAAAAAACCGCAACAAAATCTGCAACAAAAAAAGCTGCATTTCCACAACGTGGGGCCTTATATAGTATTTGTAATATTTTGATACCTTTTAAAAAATGAAAACCTTTGCAAAATATAAAAAAAAAAAAATTGTCGCCATGTTCTAACACCTTTAATTTTTTCATATTTACAAGTATGGAGTTGTGTATGGCATCTTTTTATGCGGGACAAGATGATGTTTTTATTGCTACTATTTGGAGGAAGATCTAATAGTTGGAGTTAAAAATCTGTTAAGTAATATATACCTCTTAGGTGTTAACTACCACATACCTACAATGTTTTCAGTAGTTTTCTGCCTTTTCCTTTTCTTTATCATTCTCTGTGTATATGGAATATGATCTGAACTGATTTATTAATAGCCACACACATGACATTTTTATTCCATACACTTGTATCTCACTGAAGTGTCTATCACCTTGGACTAAGATATGCTATCTGGGCGATATGTTCACTTTAATTTTTGGAACCCACTAAATTTAGACGAGTGACACTGATTAGATGATTTACTTTTGATTTTTTTGGGGGGTGGCATTTTTAAGCCTTTTATGTATAATTTAATAAAAGTTATATTTTTGCTTTATGTTCCATATTCCTCTGCAGTGATTTATATGCATATATGGTGGTCTCTCAATGATATTTTGTAATTAATAAAGGAATTTTTATCAATGGACAGATTTTGGAAGAAAATGTGTTATCTCTTAATATTAAAATCCCAAATACCTTTAGAAAAAGTTTTAGAATTCTTTGTTGTTCACAAGGGTTATTTTCTCTATTTATACAGTTCTATTCTGCAACTAACAAAATATTGATTTTTCTCTAAACATTTAAGGGCAGTTTATTCAAACAGACAATGGAAATTAATCTCACTAATTGCTTCTCAAGGATTCCATCTGCTTACTGGTCAATGTTCTTTTTTTTTAAAGCCCTTTGGTGGAATTTAGCCTTTTTCATTATGTTTGCTATAAATCAACAACTCAGTACAAGTGAGTCCAGATTCAGGTAAGCTCTGCTAGATTCAGTGTTACTGAGAGTGAAGGTGAGAAGTTCAAGATATCAACAAAGGATTTCTCCAAATCCTGTACCTCATCTTACACCTAAATGACTTTCTCTGCTCAATTCCATAGAGACTGTAAGTAGCTTTTTTTAAATCAATGTGATGTTTCCAAGATGTTATTGGATTGAAGCAACATGAGAACTGCAACAGATACTTCTATGAAAACATAAAGATTTAAGTCTTGTCAAACCTCACCTACCATCCTCAACATAATGCTGTTTAGGTAATCCAATCACTGTCCATATTAATTAGATTTCAGTTTTGTATTTAGTGTACTTTAATATACCAAACTGGTGTCTTTTTTGCACAACCATCAAACAATAAAAACTACAGTTCCGAAATCTTTAGTGAAACCATCCTCACAATTGCAGCTATATACCACGTAAGTACTATAGATCCCTCTTCATTAAAACAATGGTCTCTAACCTTAATTACCAGCAGAGGCATAGCTGGGATTAACGGCCATAATTCTGTGGCTAAGAGCAAGTTTAGAAAAGAGCTTGAATCCCACTTTAAATACTGCAGTCAAAAATGACTACAGTAGAGGGAATAAGACCATTAAGACTTATTTCTGTCCAGGAAGGCCTTAAAGGGAAAGTGTCACCAGGAAATGGCCAATTATTTAATTCATGTTTTTATATTAAACATATTGTTAAAAATTGTTAGTGATATTTTTTAAATTTCCATGCTATTATCTATATTTTTAAAAAAATGCAATTATTGCCATTAAACCTAAAATAGTTTGTGACCTCCAGTCTCTTGGAGATGGACATGAATCATAGACACAATGAAGCAAGCCTTATTGACTTTTATGGGAGAGCTATCTAGGCACGTTCTGTTACCTCCTCAGAGGGAAAGCAGATGAGCAGTGAAATTACCTATTGGAATATTCTGTGTCTATACATACATGATAGGTGTGATCCTCAGTATGCTGATCATTTTCTTTAAGTCTATCTAAGCAGATAGGGCAGATTTTTTTAAAAACTGAAACTGTGGCACAATTCTGGAGCAATTTGCAACAAAAAACTTATATGCTTTACACTACATTTAATAATAGTTTTAGACCCTTTTGGCACTCAAAACAAGGGACTGGGTTTATCAGAAATGGTTTTGCCTTCCTAGAAAAGGGATGTAACTTAACATGTGACACCATGCACCAAATATGTACCAATGTTGGCACTTTTTGTCAGAAATTAAGGTGCTGTAAATCAAACGTGTTGCACATTCATCATTCAGCAAAAACACATTGAAAATTCTGGTGCAGTTTTAGACTATTCTACATGGTCTTACTTTTTAAACAGTGTTAGTAAATCTGCCCCTATGTTTTTGTTCAGGCAACAGTTCTTTAGAATACATTACTGTAAACTATGCCAATGCGTTAAAAACTAAAAAAAAAAAACACTAATGGGACAAAGAAAAAAGGTTAATAAAGTTTCTCCTCTGACATCAGCAACTGCTTTGAATTTTCTACTTTTTAATATTTCCTGATGCCACTATACTCAAAAGTAATTCACACAGAAACACAGAAGAGGGTAACATTATATTACAGAGGAATGTGTGGAAGCCGGAGGCATTTTATGTGGATAAAAGCAACGTTGTGCATTTTGGTCAAGAAAACACATTCTACATTTATTTATTTATTCAGTATTAAAATGGAGAGGAATTGAGGATGTTGGCGAAGAGTACACTTACCAACCAGTGCTAGGCAGCTACTGTTAAACCAAATAAAATTGTTGAAAGAAATTGCAGTAATAAAGGTGTAGATCCATATGACACAAACATAGTTTTCCCTCTGTACAAATCACTAGTCAGACCAAACATGACATTTTTTATGGTACCTGTTTAACATTTTTCCGCATTTTCATGTACATGTATGTCATGGAATGCGGGTGATCGAGCAGGGTCAGAAGCAGAGCTCGTGCGATCACCAATGGAGCCCAGCTGTAACTGACAGCCATGCTCCCGCTGCAACAGCTGGGACAGCGATAACACCGATCCCAGCTTTTTAACCCTTAAGATGGTCAATAGCAACCATGGCATCTTAGGTGTTTGTCAGTGAAACTTGCAGGGGGGGGGGTGATGGGTTGCTATGGCAACCGGGACCTAACATAAGCCCCCATGACTGCCATCATAGAGTTTCTATTAGTTTCTATTACAATTAAGTAACAGGCACAATACACTGCAATACACATGTATTGTAGTGTATTGGACAGGTGATCAAGCCCCCTAGTGGTAAAGTAACCTAGGGGGACTTGAAAAAAAAGTAAAAAATAAAATGAATAAAATATTTTTAAAAAAGTAAAAAAAAAACACTAACATATAATAAACACAAATAAACCCCATTTTCCCCACTAAAATGTTTTGCATGTTTTAAAAAATAAAAATGAAAATAAAAAGTAAAAAAAAAAAAAGTAATTTTGCTGCGTTTTTCTCAGTGGATTTTCTTGTCTTATTAAACCTATAGGGAAAATGCCAGTGTTTCCGCTGGTATAATTGTCATGCTGTGATTTTCAAAATAGAGAGCGTTCTTGAAATTGCAACTTTTCCTCAGCGGATTTTTTTTTCTGCAATGTATGGATAGGATTAGCTAGAATCTCATTCACTTTGCAGGTACTGTAAAATGGTGGCATTTCAACTGTGGCAAAAACATTGCATTTTAGCAATGTGGGGCTTCAGCCTAAGGCTCCACGTTTCAGAAGCGCAGCTTTTTTTGTTGCAGACTGTGCTGCGTTTTTTGAGCCAAAGCCAAGAATGGCTGCAAAAAGAATGGGAAATATACAGGAAGTTGTTATATTTCTCCTTTCTGCTCACTTCACTCCTGGCTTTGGCTCAAAAAACTGCAGCAAAATCTGAAACAAAAAAAGCTGTGTTTCCGCAATGTGAGGCCTCAGGTTAAGGCCGTACATTGCAAAAATGCACAATGAAGTGACACACTGAGTTTTTGCCTGATTTTTAGCTTGCCCAATAGAAGTCAAAGGAGAAAAGTGCAAAAATGCCGTTTGCAACAATTTTTAGCATATATCTAATAATAAACCTGCTCTAATGTAGTATATTACAAAAGTTATGTGTACTGAATTTCTGGAGATGATTTGATAAAATAGGGATTTATTTTGATTGCCGCATCTGAAATTAATTATTTTTTTTCTTTAACATGGGACACTTATTATCCGCCTCATAAAAGTTTTTACCTTCCCCTAGATTAATACTGCAGGGTTATGGGTTATAGTTGATACAGTTGAAAAATAGATACAAGTCTATCAACTATGTAAGTATGTGAGTTAGTGAGTTAAATGTATTTATTTAAGCCAGTGTTAATGGATTTATGTCAGCAAAAATTTGAGATAATATTTTACCCCTGTGGAAGTGCTGTCTGACTCACATACTTTTATTAACGCCTACATGTATGTCAGTTCATGTTTTATTAGTCTTAGGGCTTGACTCTTTAAATAGTGAGACCTCATGGGAAGTGAGAATCTTCTTCACAAATTGATATATTTTTAAACCTGAAGTAACATGCATATTTGCCAGAATTCTTGTATCTATATAAGCGAATATATTATGATGGTCTTGCCTTATGTTTCTCTCATATTTACTTTTGTATCTCCATAAAGAGTTATCTTTTCAGAGAAGATTTTTATGAAATATTAACCCCTTAACGACTATGGACGTACTATTACGTCCTGCGCGCTTGGTACTTCGTGCAACAGGGCGCAATACTACGCCGTAGGGCGGCTGCCTAGTCACTATCTGAGCGGGCGGCATCGGAACCGGGTGTTAGCTGTAACTGACAGCTAACACCCTACTGCATAACCCCCAGTCGGAACTGATTTCCGATCGGAGGTTTTAATCCCTTGGATGCCGCGGTCAAGCATGACCGCGGCATCCAAGGGGTTCCGCCATGTTGCCGCTCCCCTCGGCACCCCTCTGGCGAGATCGGTGGGTGCCGATATCTATAATCTACAGCCCGGGGTCTCCCCAGTGACCCCAGGCTACCTGGAGCACCCACTACCTGGTTGATCCTGCCAAGACCTCCGGAAGTAAGCGCTGTGTTTCCATAGCCTCACTTCCTGTATAGACTGCAAGACACTTGTAAGCTCGTGTCTTGCAGTCTATAGTACAGAGCCAGCAATCAAAGCATTGCTAGCTCAGGTGTCCTAATGGGACACATGAAAAAATAAAAAAAAGTGAAAAAAAATAAAATAAAATAGTTTGAAAAAAATTAATAAAAGAATAAAGCCTGAAAAATTCCCTTTTCCTATATAAAATGAATTATATAAAAAAAAAACTAAAAATTAATAAAAACAATGCATATTTGGTATCGCCGGATCCGTAACAACCTGTACAATAAAACTGAAACAATATTTAATGTACACGGTGAACGTTGGGGAAAAAAAATGGAAAAAGCATGCTTTATCCTGCATGGTGAAAAATTTAAAAGGTAAAACGCAGTGCCAGAATTAATGGGGTTTTTTTTTAATCCACCAATAAAGAGTTAATAAAATGTATTCAATAAGTTATAGGTGCCCAAAGATGATGTCATTACAAAATACATCTCACCCCGCAAACAACAAGCCCTCATATGGCTACATCACCAGAGAAATAAAGAAAATATAGCTCGTACAATGTGAAGACAAAAACCCCCAAAATCGCCAAATCATTAGAACATAACTGGCTGCGGCAGGAAGGGAATGTATAAGCTGTGCAAGTGTATATCAGGGGACAAACATATTTAGAGCTTATGAGGGAAAATAAACCAGAAGTGACCTCCAGAGTGACCTCCCCAATAATAGGAACTACTGGGGAAATAGTAGGGAATTTGGTGTTCCCAATGCACTCCACACAGCTTACCTATTCACTTTTCCCATTCCGCGGTGCAGTCACGTCTGAGATACTAATGCTCACTACACCCCTTGATAAATTCTTTGAGGGGTGCAGTTTTCAAAATGGGGTCACTCCTTTGGGGAATCCACTGTTATGGTACCTTACAGGCTCTGCAAACATGATATGGCACCCAGATCCTAAACATCTGAATCTGCACTCCAAAAGCCATATACCACTCCTTCCCTTCTGCGCCCTGCTGTGTGCCCAAACTGCAGTTTATGCCCACATGTATTACACTTGTCGTACCCAGAATAACGTACTTAATGTCATATGTGGGTATAAACTGCTGTATGGAAACAACTGGGCACAGAATGGAAGGAGCGCTATTTGGTTTTTGGAGCACAGGCTTGGACGGTTTGGTTTTTGGACGCCATTGCACTTTTGCAGAGTTGAAACACCAGTAAAGTGGAATCCCCTGACAAGTGACCCCATTTTGGAAACTACACTCCTGAAGGAATTTATCCAGGGGTACAGTGAGCATTTTTAACCCCCAAGTGTTGCTATAATTTATTATCCACAAATGAATACGCAGCTGATGGTGAAAGGTGAAAATGACAATTTTTCCAGGAATATGTCATTTCAGTGTGTAATATGTTGTGTCCGGCTTGTATCAGAGATGAACGCTCCAAAAGCTGTTGTGCCCAGGATCCCCACTTAACAGTTTTTGGAGTATGTGTCTGTGCAGACATAAGCTGGGCACAACATCTCGGGCACTGAAATGGCCTATCTCTGGAAAAATGTTATTTTTAGCTTTTCATTATCATCTGCGCATTCATTTCTGGAAATTAAAAGAATGCAACACTTAAGGGTTAATAATGCTCGCTACACCACTTGATAAATCCCTTGAAGGGTGTAGTTTCCAAAATTGGGCCACATGTCTGCGGATTCCACTTTACTGGCAATTCTTGGGCTCTGCAAAAGTGACATGGTGTCCAAAAACCAAACTGTGCTCTAATAAGTAAAATAGCGCTCCTTCCCTTCTGTGCCCAGCTGTTCCCAAACAGCAGTTTATACCCACATATGGCGTTGTTAAGTTTGTTGTCCTGGGTACACCAGTGTCATACATGTGGGCATAAACTGCCATTTGGGCACACAGCAGGGTTTCCATTGTATTGGTACTTTAGGGGCTCTGCAAATGCAACATGGCACCTGAAAACTATTCCAGCCACATATGCCCTCCTAAAGCCACATAGCGCTCTTTCCATTCTGGGCCCCACCATGTACCCATACAGCAGATTACAACCACATATGGGGCATTTCTGTGTTCAGAAGAAATTGTGTAACAAACTGTGGGGAGCTTTTTCTTCTTTAACCACTTGCAAAAATTAAAAATATGTCGCTAAATGGATGGTTTATTGGAAAAAAAAAAGTAATTTTTCATTGATACATCCCAATATTAGTAAAATCTGTGAAACAGCTGTTGGGTCAAAATGCTCGCTATACCCCTTGATGAATTCTGTGAGGGGTGTAGATTCCAAAATGGGGTCACTTTTAGGGGGTTTCCATTGTTTTGGTACTCTAGGGGCTTTGCAAATGCGACATGGCACCCGAAAACTATTCCAGCATAATCTGCTTTTCAAACGTCCAGTGTCGCTACTTCCCTTCTGTTTACTGCCGAATGCCCAAACATCAGTTTACACCCACATGTGGGGTATTTCTGTACTCTGGATAAATTGTATAATAAACTGTGAGATGCATTTTCTCCTTTAACCCTTTGTGAATGTGTTAAATTTAGGGCTAAATGAAGGGATTAGTGGAAAAAAAATTAAATGTCTAAATTTCACCTCGATATCGTTTTAATTATTGTGAAATGCTTAAAGGGTTAACAAACTTCCCAAATGCTGTTTTGAATTATTTCAGGGGTGCAGTTTTGAAAATGGGGTGATTTATGGGGGGTTTCTAATATATAGGTAGATGAGCGAATTTTGCTAAAATTCAATTCGACTGATTCTTCGAAGTTTCCAAAAATATTTGATTTGATCCGAATTAATTTGCAGCAAATCGCGTTAACCCCTTTCCAACATCCGCCCTAATAGTAAGGTGCTGCCGGGAAGGACTTTCCCGCAAACCACAGTGAAAGCATGGTGCACACACAGAAACTGGCATCAGCTGTATGTAACGGCTGACACTGTCCTCTAACACCCGCGGTCGGAGCTGAGCTCCGATTGCGGGTGTTAACCCCTGAGATGCCAGGGTCTTATTATATATTGGGGTCCCAATCGCCCCCCCCTGCGACGTTTTCGGGGGGTGCCGCTGCTCCCATTCTGACCAGTGAACCCGGGGATGCCCCATCGCATACCTGGTTGATCCTGCCTTGAATGGAGACTGTCAGCCTATGCGTCTGCATGGGCTGACAGCCTCCTATACTCTGCAATACATGTGTATTGCAGCGTATACCTATTGAAGCAGTGATCAGAATATCGCTGCTTCAATCCCACCCCCAATTGAAGCAGCAATCAGATATCACTGCTACAATCCTCCCTCCATCACCTCCTTTGGGACTCCGGTTCCAATCACAGGCCCCAGCAGTAAGGCCTGGGAAGAAAGAGCTCTGGAGTTACTGCTGAGCCCAGGAAAGGTGAGTATCAGCATTTTTTTTATTAATCACCGCGGGGGGTGCTGAGGGGGACAGGTAGCATGGCAGAACCCCTTGGATGCCGTGATCATGTTTGACCATGGCATCCAAGGGGTTAAAACGTGAGGAATTCCGGAATCGATGTGAATCGAAGATTTCCTGAAATTCGGATCGAATTCCACTTCGTCAGCTTCGATTCACTCATCTCTAGTTTCAGGCATCATTTATACCAGAACATTTGTATAAATATGTATTTATTATTTTTAAAAACTATAATAAATATATGTCACTATATAAAGAATAATGCACACAGCCTAGAGAAGATCCCCTCACCACACACTACGACACGTGTTTCACCATACTTCCTCAGGGAGTGGTAGTGCAGAAGTGGCAGGGAATATTGAAATATATGTATATCTTCCAAACTCAATTAATAACTAATTAATTAACTAATTCATTTCCACAGGTATAATTGACATGCAGCGATTTTCAAAAATGCAACCATTTTTGAAAAAACAGATTTTCCGCTGCATATTTTTTCTGCAATGAGTGGATGGGATTATTCAGAATCCCATCTATTTTGCAGGTACTATAAAGCGCATCATTTTTTAATGTTTTTCACAAAATGGGGCTTCAGCCTTAAATATGTTAAAGGTATAAATAAGGTTAAGGTGGGAAGTGTTTTAATAAAAACTAAGCACAAGAACAAGGGGACACAATCTGAAATGTGTTGCAGGAAGCTAAGAAGCAGTGTCAGTAAATATTATTTCACTGAAATTCTAGTTGAGGCTTGAAAATATTTGTACATGGGATTGGTAAATCTGCAGTAAGTGAATTTAAGCATGACTGGGATAAATACATGTCTATACTAAGAAAAAATGGAAATAATGCAAAAGCATTGGATGGATCATGTGGTCTTTTTCTGCTGTCAAGCTTCTATGTATCTATATAGTAAATCTGACAGGACCAGTGGCCCTACCACACCTTCTTTCAGGAAAGTGGCAAATGCTCAGTAAAAATGTTCAAAATGCCATTTTCAAAAGTCACAAACCTAAGACACAAACCATAATAAATCTACCCCACTGTTCCATAATTAAATAAAAAAAACACAATTTTTACTTTAATTCTGCCCACAATTTTTGATACCAATAAAACTCCTTGAGGCTAAGGCCCCATGTTGTGGAAATGCAGCATTTTTTGTTGCAGATTTTGCTGAGGTTTTTGAGCCAAAGCCAGGAGTGCATTGAGCAGAAGGTAGAAGTATAAGAGCTTCCTATATATTTACTATTTCTTTTGTAGCCATTCTTGGCTTTGGCTCAAAAAATCACAGCAAAATCTGCAACAAAAAAAGCTGCACTTCCGCAATGTGGGGCCTTAGCCTAAGTCTAATGCTGCTGCAAAAAAACACTGTAGGAAAAAAGCAGAGGTTCCCTCTGTGGACTTTCTGCTTCAGTTATACCTATAGGGAAACCACCTGCATAATTGACATGCTGCGATTTCCATAACTGCAACATTTTTGGAAATCATACACATATTTGTCCATCCACTTTGCAGAGACTGTAAAACACCACATTTTTTTCTGCAGCGTTTCTGCTAACGCCAAACCGTGGCATTTATGCCAAGCGGGGCCCCGGTCTTTGGCTAATGCAGCTAATAAGGGCAAAAAGTCCACAGAGGAAACCTGCAAAAATGCAATGAAAAAAGTTGCGGAAAAAAAATGCAATTTGTTCTGTTTTTTTTTTTTTTTTTGCTGCATTTTGCCACGTTGCGGAAATACAACGTTTTTACTGCAAAACACTGCATTTGACACTACCAACAAAGTTAATGGGATTCTGGCTAATCCCATCCACACCCAGAAAAAGAACGCTGTGGAAAAGTGGCGTTTTCAAAAATGCATGCGTTTTTGAAAAACATAGAATGTTAATTTAACCTGTGGAAATGCTTGCATTATCCTTATAGATTTAATTAGGGAAGAAAAACTGCATAGAAAAACACAGCAAATTTGCAATGAAAAGCGCTGCAGAAAAAAACACAATGCGTTTCCACTGCGTTTTTTTCTGCAGCGTCTTTTAGCTGCATTCCGCAACATGGGGCCTTAGCCTAGAAGTAGAGCTGAGCTAACTGATTTGGAAAGAAGCAATTTCAACCTGAATTTTCCAAAAAGTTTTTTTCAACAAAACCAAAACTTTTATGATTAAAAAGGCTGCCACCACATGTAACATGAGGTAGAACAGCAGAGTAGGATATGGTTTCCGTGACTAAGGCAGGCTACTGGCGCCACTTGACAGCCCTCAGCCAATCATGAGTGGTAGGTGGAGAGCTTACAGTGATGATGTCATATCAGCATATAGGATATTGGGAAAGAAGAAAAAGAGCCATTTTGTGACATTGCAAGCATGGAGAAAGATGTCTTATCACTGCATGATCCAAAGCAATGGCTGCTAATACATTGCTAAGGGAAAAAAACACTAACATTGCAATAGTACCACAGGATTATAGGAGTAGAGGACCATAGATTATTAGATTTTATCAGTTTTAGACAGATAGTCATAAAAATCATCGGAGTGGGAGGAGAAGCTCTGCACTCTACTGTGACTGCAGTGTTCCAAGTGTTACTCATACACTGGCCAAAGCACCAATTCAGTGCCAAAAATCTCAGTTTGTTAAGTTTTTTTTTTTGCAATAGAGATATTTTTATTTACTTCAGTGTCATCTGTTATTAGTGTAGCTACACGGTGATCTATGGCTGTCCACATAGTGTCTTCCGTTGCTTTGACTGTCAAAGTACTTTCAGTACAAAATTACATTTTGCTAATGTTTTAGTTAAGCTTACTCACACAGTGTGTTCTATTCTAATTCAATTAACAAGGAACAATAATCAGGCAAATACAATAAAATGCAACAAGGAGAAAAAGAAAGAAAAAAAAAAAGGAAAAAACAGGGGGAGACAGACAAGTAGGGAAAAACAAGAGGAACTAATACTGAAAGTGAGAGGAGTAGATGACCTGTCAGCAACCTAAAGACCCTGAAGAGTGCAATACGTATCCCATTGCGACCAGATAGACTGGAACGCCTCCACAGTGTTATTAATGTTCGCCGTCAGATGTTCAAGGGTACGAATGTCCTTCATTCTGCCAAGTAAATTCGGCCCTGAAGGCAGGGACACCGACCTCCAATTACGTGCTATAAGAGTTTTCACAGCCGCACAGAGATGGAGGAAAAGGCGGGATGGTGCCTTGCCAACGTGTCTAGGAGGGAGGCCAAGGAGATAAGTCAGCGGGTCTAACGGGACCCTCTGGAGAAAGAGAGCCTCTGTCACTGCCCTGACCTCCCTCCAAAAACCCAATACGAGTGGGCAAGTCCAAAATATATGATACAAAGAGCCTTGACCTGAAAAGCAACGCCAGAACACCGGTGGTATAGTAGGGTTGAGGGAGTGGAGAAGAGCGGGGGTATGGTACCAGTGCATAAGTAGTTTGTATTGGGTCTCCCTATGAGTTATGCACATAGAGGACTTCACCACTCGGGACCAAATCACCTGCCATTGACCTATAGTAATCGTATGACCCAGAACCTCCTCCCATTTGGTCATGTATCAATGAACCACCAGTGTGCTATCCCCCGGGGCAGAGAGGAGTTGATATACATATGAAATAAAACCCCTCGTGGATACACCAGCTCGGCAAAGCTTCTCAAACGGGGAGGGTCGGGAGACTGTGAGCGAGCCAAACCACGAATGGACTAGATGAACAACCTGGTGATAGTGAAGCCACTCCGTCGATGGGAGACCAAGGGTAGAGGTGAGAAAAGCAAAAGGCCTGAGCTCCAATGTAGAAGGGACAACCATGTCCACAATAAGATAGAGACCTGCCTCCGACCACACGCGGACCATGCTAGAGGTCATGCCTTCCGGGAGCAGGGGATTGTACAGAATAGTGACTATAGAGGACCTCTCAGAGGTCAGAGGGAAACAGCGGGAACATTCTAGCCATATTGCTCTTGTAAACCTAATAGGACCCAATAAGTCAGGGAGTGGGGATGGGGGGGAGCTGACCCATAAGAGGGAATTAGGATGCACAGGTGCCATCCACAACTTCTCTATTTCCATCCACTTTGTGTAAGCTGGGATAGTCACCCAAAAGGGAATACAACGCAGATGTGTCGCCCAGTAGTAATAGAGCAGATGGGGGACGGCCAGACGCCCACACCCCCTCCCCGCCAACATGACAGAGCGGGGTATACGGTGACGTCTAGCATTCCAGATGAACTGGAATATGGCTTTCTGTAGGTTTCTGAGCTCACTCCTAGGGACCGCCACTGGTAATGTCTGGAAAAAATACAACAATTTAGGGAGCAGGGTCATCTTGACCGCTGTAATGCGTCCGAGGAGGGAAACTAGAAGAGGCTTCCAGGAATCCAGCAGAGATCGAAGTTCCCGAAAAAGGCGCAGGTAATTTGCTGTGTAGAGTGTCGCATAGGATGGAGTAATACGAACACCTAGATAGTTGATAGAGTCCGAGCGCCACTGGAAGTTATAGTTACTGCAGAGTAGAGCTAAAAGATCATTCGGACATTAAGGGGAAGGGCCTCAGTCTTGGAGGAGTTAACCTTGTATCCCGAGAGGTTCCCATATAACTTCAAAACACGCAGAAGGTTAGGCAGTGTAGTGTGGAGGGAAGTCAGATTAAGAAGCACATCATCTGCGAAAAGCGATATTTTAAACTCCCTATCCCGAACTGCAACTCCCCTTATGTTAGGATCTTGGCGAATCATGGCTGCTAATGGCTCAATGCAAAGAGCAAAAAAAAAAGTGGGGAGAGGGGGCAACCCTGTCGTGTCCCATTGCTAATAGGGAAGGGGGTGGAGTTTGAATGGGGGAGTTTTATCTCCGCTGTGGGCTTAGAATACAAAGACCTGATTGCTGTTAGGAAAGGCCCCGAGAGGCCAAAAGTCTGGAGAGTGACCAGCATAAATGACCAGTCTAAGTGGTCAAAGGTCTTCTCAGCATCCAAGCCCAGTAACAGAGTCAGAGTGGAATAATGATTGGCTACCTCCACCAAGTCCACAGCTCTTCTGACGTTGTCGCACCCCTGCCTGCAGGGGATGGATCCCACCTGATCCTTATGAACAAGGGAATGAAGTCGAGCATTAAGGCGGTTGGCCAAAATTTTGGTAAATAGCTTCAGGTCAGTATTTAGCAATGCAATCGGACGATAATTGGAGCAATCCTGCAGGTCCTTCCCTGCTTTCGGGACTAGGGTGATATGGGAATGAAGCATAGTGGTAGGAATAGGGGAGCCCGAAAGGAAGGAATTAAATAAATCAACTAGGTAACCCGAGAGTTCCCCCTGAAATGATTTATAATACAAGTATGTAAAGCGTCAGGGCCAGGTACCTTACCATTAGGTAAATTTTTCAAAACCCCCTCCAACTCCTCTGCAGTAACAGGGGCATTAAGCGAGGAGACGGCCTCCGGGGAAAGTTCTATTCTAATTCTAACTGACCAGGTCACCCTTTCAGTGCAAAAAACTGCCATTATCATTTCAAAAATGTAAGCTATCTTACTCAGTGTGTTCATGTCACCCTCTCAGTGCCAGATCTGATTTTTTTTTTTCACTAGTTTTCTTGAAATAGAGCTTTTAAAATTAAAAAAAAAAAAAATACACACAGTGTCAGAATTGTTGCCAATCACTATTATATAATCAGTGCAAATGAGTGGGAAAAAAAAGGGCAGGGGACATGCCACAGGAGGGGGAGATGGAGACACTTGTTCTACCATCACGCCATCCATAACTGCAAGTACTAGCAATAAGAATATGAGTGGCAACAACATCACTACTTCTGGTCTTTGTGACACTGCCAGTAGCTGCAGAATTGTTGCCGTTCCTGAGAATGAAGATGAAATTTTTTATTACTTAGCTCTCTTATCTTAGTCACAGGAAGATACTACATATTACATCTAAGAGTGATGCTTCAAGTGCAACCTTGACAAAGAGTTCTGTTTGTTCCTCCTCCTCTGATTTTTTGACATGTACTTTACTGCACAGTCTTTCTGGACTGTAACAATGTATTCTTCATCTTCACTGACACAGACCCCATTCCCTAATATTGATATGGCACCAGCTGAGAAAGATATTTCTCCTAGTCCAAGTCTTCATTTTTTTGATGAGTTAGATGTGAATAGTCAACATTGTTTGGAAATAGAGGAGGTAGAGGTGGAAGATATGACTGTTGGTGGTGGAGGCAGTAGTGGCAGGGGTGTGTGGTACTAGAAGAACTAAGGAAAAATCTCAAGATGGCAATTATGAGTGTCAGCAAGAATCCCATGGCTATGATGAGTCTGGAAAAAGTGGAGATGATGACATTGGCAATAATGACCCTGTGGATAGAGTCTGGCAACCAGGTCAGGTGACAATGTGATATCAGAGAAAGAGGCTGGTGGCAGTGGTGATAGTAACAATTCCAGTCAATGCACAGCCCCAACATCCAAAAAGCCTCAGGGGAAGTTCTTGGGGTGGTGGGGTGGTCATTGCAGACACGTTTTCCAGCGCAACTACATGCAGTCACCTCCTGTGTGGGAATTTTTTGCACATTTCCAAACAACATATCCATGGCAATGTGCATGATATGCAAGCAGTAAATTAGCTGTGGCCATGCAGGAACAAATGTAGGAACTACATTTCATCACTCACTAGCTTATTTGTCAAAATAGAATTTGGAAATGGCAGGTAAAGTGGTCAAGACCATTGTTCTCCTTCTCTCTGAAATTTTCAGTGTAGGTAGGCCACATCCACACTCAACACATAGTCGTCATCATCGTTTGCTTTTCCTACTCCTCTTCCTCCTCCATATCAACATCAGTCATCTATAAGGAAATATGTGTCCATGAATGGATATCCATAAGGATATGTGCCCAGTCTGCAACTTAACTGACTCCTGGCCAAATTGTTGGCAATACAGTCTCTGCCGAACCACTGTATTTTGTGAACTGATGCCATGCACTCAACCTCAATGTCTAACCACCAATATTTCTCTAGGAAAGCTGCCTTGCTGTGTATTGCCATGTGTTGGAGAATGTGGGCCTTCCTTGGCTATGTCAGTAAAGGTTAAAGATGCATGCCAGCATCAAAATATGGAGCACCAGTTATGGACAAGAAAAATACATGTCTTTCATGGCCCACTGGGTCAATATTTTGCGTTGCAGTGGCCACAGTCCAGAAACCCAACAAGGCCAGGTGATAGTACAACTAGCATGTCCAGTCCCAACATACCACCTCTGATCCTTCTTGATAGACCATTTCCCGCACCCAACTTCACCAAGAAGAGCTGTTGCTTCCCCTCCCCCACCTTGTTTCATGGGTGTAAGATGAAGTACTGCCATGGAGTTTTGCAGTTAACGAGCCTGGGTTAGAAAAGCAGTGCAACAGAGGAACAGCTCTATATCTTGCAGCACTGTATACCGTTAGATGATTCCTGGCCAACTACAACTGGACAATGTTGCTATTGACAATGGCAAGGATATTGTGGCTGCACTGTAGTTGGGTTGAATAACACATTTTCCCTTCATGGCCCATCTGCTAAATTTGGTGGTTTATTAACGCATAAATTGGATTAAAAGAGGTGTTGCTCTTGACCAGAAAAGTGTCTGCGCATTTCAGCCATTCCTATGTGTTCCAATATCTTTGGAACACATCTGTAAATTTCCAAATCAATGGAATTCCCCAAAGCATCTGATTGAGCAGCAGAAGGTGGATGATTACTGAATGCAACAGACCACAGGGACAATGGATAATTGGATAAGGCCAGAAAATTTGTCAGCTGGGAAGCTGTAGAATCAGTGCTATCCTCCCTTTGTCATATATCTTACAGGAAACACTGACACTCAACAAGACCTAGACGAAAAAGGACATCTTCCATCTTTTGCCCGCCATAATCGTCATGGGTTGATGCGAGAGGAACTGGAGGAGGATAAAGAACTGGGTCAGTTTTGTTGTGGTGTTGGACCTGAGACTCCTAGACTAGAAGAGGAAGAGGAGGAAGACTCTTCTTTGTATTAAAAGGGGGACCTTCATATATCACAGCCAGGGGAGGAAGCTGACCCTTATTGTTTTCCAAATGCTAACGAAGACCAAGCTGGCCAAGAAGAACAAGCATGACAGGCCCCTGGGTCTGTGCACACACTTGCAATCATGGCAGGCTGTATGCTTTGCTGCTTAAGTAGTGACAAGCATATTATTATTAGCATGAAGCAGAGAACTAAGACCCTTGCCATAATGGAGGCAAAATTGGCATATTATCAGGATTGACTGAATACTCAGCTTGCAGCAGCTTTTAGGGAAATCACTACCAGTGCCACTTGCATGTCTGACCAACATTCTACCACCTCTGCCAGTGCCACAGCTACAGGAAGCAGGAGGAAAAGCAATAGCATCAGCAGCCACTGCAGTATCTGGAACAGGATGAACCAGAAAATTTTCACCTTGCAGAGCCAACAAAGACACAAAGCAGGTAACTGACACCCACTGGCAGCCAAAATGCTCCTTCATTCAAGCAGATAACTTTGACCCCTTGGAATTCTGGGTCAATAGGTTAGAGCAGTGGAAGGAGCTGGCCCAGATTGCCATAGGAGTTTTATCTTTCCCAGCTCCAAGCACAATGACAGTCATGAGGGTGTGTCTAGTGCTACAAGTAGGGGAAGAGTGAAGAAATCAGGCGATACCTTTTAGAGGCTGAGTATATTTGATAAGTAAGCTTTCGGAAGTCTAGCTCCCTTCATCAGACATGGTGTTATACAAGAACCTGAAAATTCACATTATTTATACATACACAAGGCATGGATCTTCAAAAGGATTCTTGGACTAACAAAATGCAACCACAACCCGCAAATCTTCAATAGATAAATAGATAAATAGATAAATTACTTCTATATGTATATTGCATTTTGTTAGTCCAAGAATCCTTTTGAAGATCCATGCCTTGTGTATGTATAAATAATGTGAATTTTCAGGTTCTTGTATAACACCATGTCTGATGAAGGGAGCTAGACTTCCGAAAGCTTACTTATCAAATATACTCAGTTAGCCTCTAAAAGGTATCGCCTGATTTCTTCACTCTTCCACTACTTTCTATGGTTAACACGGTACAACATTATACGACTAGTGCTACAAGTGGCATTGTAACACCTAGACAGACCAAACTGTCGACCACAAGTGTAGAGTGTAGAAATAATTACTTTAGTCAAAATGAATCAGGCGTGGATTCATGAGGATTTTCACACACTTCTGGCTGATGCCACTGAATATATCTGCTACTGTCTGTTTCCCTGTATCATGTTCCATTTACTGTACTGCTGATGCTGCCTGCTACTCCTAGACAGCCAAATTATATCTCATCTGGCCTGCTCTGTCATGCTCTTTTCCTTACGTTACTGCCACTCATGTTGCCACTCAGCCAGACTTTTCCTGGCCCGGGTCCATCATATTATTCTATACTGTAGTGCCAATCATTTTGCCAAAGCTACCACCTCTGCTACCATTTAGCCAGACATCTCTAGCAGCCTGGTCCATCACGTTCTACTATTTCACACTGTTGGTGCCACAGTGTCGGCATAATAAAAAAAATATATAAAAAAAGGTCCCCACCTCAAAAAAGCCCATGCCATTGCTTCTTCCAGTACCAACTCTATTTTTGTGTCACATCTGCTCCCAATATTTTGGAAATTTTTTTTATAAATTCCTCATCACTTTTTAACTGGCAGGTACACTTAACAATATGCCAAAAAATGTTCTTGAAATTTTGTAATTGTCATTCCTTGGTGTAGCATCTGGGATCATTTTTGGTGATAATTTTAAAGTCAGTTCATCACATTTATCACTGGCATCATGCCACAATTTCTAATTCAAATTCTGCAGTTGTCACTACAGACACAGGCACACTACCACAAATATTTATTCAAAATAACAACCCGGTTGCACATACATGTCCCCAAAAAGCCAATGTTTTTTTCCAATATAACTGTCATGTGAATGAAAAAAACATGGAAAAGCACCTTACCCGAAAGAGGCTAATTTTTGAATGTTAAAAAGTTTAAAAGAAGGTGGCAGTGCAGTGTATGGTTAACCCTTTAAAGACACGGGTAGTTTGTATGTTAAAGGGGTCATTGGGATTTTAAAAAATATGGGCCAATTTACAGGATGCATCAATACAAAACATTTCCTAATATATTTCCTGTTTAAACATGGCACTATTTATCTGATTTATTTTCAGGTCATTGACCACATCTGTGACATCTCGTTTGTAAGCTCACCACTCTTCCCTGTGAGCGGCTCAGCCAGCAAACAAAACATCATAGCAGCACTCCATGAATCCACTCATGCTGGCCTCTGTGGGAGTGATCTATTGGCTGGTCAGATATGCGTAGGGGAGCGGCTTCATGGACTAAAGAAGTGTGACACAGAACAGATCCTGTAGCAAGGAGAGAATTTGCACACAGGGGAGAGTGGAGAAGAGAGGGGTACACAGAGTGAGAGCAGGCAGATGAATCATGGGAAATGTAGTTTGTCCATAGATTCACTGCATGTAAATAACAGTGATACATGTAGGAGTAAGTAAAATAATGCCAAGAAAAGGCTGCACAAGGGGAAAGTCAGTATTTAGCACTGCTGTGGATGTAATTGCAGTTAATTATCGGATGCTGGTTAACCCCTTTAATGATCGACAATTTTTTTCATATTTTTCTTTCCCATCTTCCAAAATTCATAACTTTTTTTGCTGTTGACATAGCTATGAGGGCTTATTCTTTGCTGACAAGTTGTACTTTTATTTAGCACAATTTTGGGGTACATGTAATGAAAAAACCCACAATTTTATCATTATTTTATGCATTTTGTTCCTATGGCATTAAAAATGACATAGCAACTTTGTCCAGTGGGTTATTACTATTACAGCAATATCATATTTATATTGGTTTTATTATGTTTTACCGTGTTTACTAACAAAATGTCATTTTTTGAAAATTAACAATTTTCCCGGGGTAACCATAATCTGTTTTTTTGACCAAGATATGTAAGGGCTCTTTATTTGTGGGGCAAGTTGTAGCTTGTAGCTTTTATTTTTGATACTAATTTTTAGTATGTATGACTTTTTGATCACTTTTTCTTGCTATTTTTAGGGGAAAGCATGGTTACCAAAATGCGCTAATCTAATGGCGGCCATCTTTTTTCTATTCCTACACAAGTGGCTCTGTGCATGTTCGGTGGCCATCTTTTTTCTAGTCCTACACAAGCGGACATCTCAGGGGGCAAAGGTAGGAGTAGAATAGCCTTTCTAAAGGCTATTCCGATGTGTCGTTAGTTTAAAATGCGATTCGATACCACAAAGTGTGAGGAAATCCGGATTCGATGCGAATCGAAGATTTCCTGAAATTCAGATCGAATTCCACTTCGTCAGCTTCGATTCACTCATCTCTAGTTATGTCCCTTGCTGATCCAAGTCGGCCTTCTCTCCCCTGAATAATGATCATCACCATGATAAGGAGAAACACTCACTGGTTTGGAAACACTCATAGATATGATTGTTCACGAAATTTAGTGCATCTCCTACCTCCACTAGGAGGTTTAATCTCCAGTGGTTTAGGAGTTCTGATACGTAGGGTTCTGAAGGTGACCGTGGTCATCACTTATAACTGAAACACAAATTAATACATGGCTATTTCTCATCACTGTCAGCATGATAACAGCAAAACTAAAATAAAAAAATAAAAAAGTAATAAAAAATTGCCTGACATTAATTGGTTTTTCATTTACTTATAAGTTATGGCCACATACAGAACCCAGTGCGGCAGCATCCTAGAAAGCTTTTATTCTATGGTCACCGTTTTATACAAGGGAATACAATACAAACAGTAAGCATGCAGCCATGACAGTGGTATATATGTCCTCACACTGCAGGTATTTAGTTTTCACCTTGTCCTGAAATAAAGAGCATAATACATTCCTGCTGAGTAGTTAATAACTTGTTCTTTTGACTAGCCTTAATATCTATTAACAAGCTTTTCACATCTTATTCATCTGCCATCAGTTGCTCTTTATATTTTATCCAATTGAATTTCAATCAATTTGAAGTGCTTGAAGCTAATCTGGATTTTGCAAACTCTTAAAAAACTAATTTTATCTTTACAGTATACTAACTAAGGACGGAGATAATTTTATGTAGGTCATTGACAATACCAAGATAGTGACATTTTTCCTCTGATACCCTGTTTCCCCTAAAATAAGACAGCGTCTTATATTAATTTTTGCTCCCAAAGATGTGCTGTGTCTTATTTTCAGGGGATGTCTTATTTTTTTTCAATGAAGAAGAATTCACATTTATTGCTGAACAAAAAAATGAACATTTATTATATACGGTACTGTACAGTAGTTGTCATCACAAACCAGCATAACCAGACAAACTGTGAATCCTATCAAGAATTTCTTACTACCGTACCATTATTTCCATGAACAACAATTAACAGTATGGTACATTTACCAATATTTACAGTATGCATAGAAAGTAAAATTTTTTCAATGACAGTTATGTCATCATCTTCTAGGACATCATCATAACAATCCAAACCATTAATTTCCCTGCACACAGTATCATGTCCCATAGTGGCCCCTGCACACAGTATCATCTCCCATAGTGGCCCCTGCACACAGTATCATATCCCATAGTGGCCCCTGCACACAGTATCATATCCCATAGTGGCCCCTGCACACAGTATCATTCCCCATAGTGGCCCCTGCACACAGTATCATTCCCCATAGTGGCCCCTGCACACAGTATCATTTCCCATAGTGGCCCTTGCACACAGTATCATTCCCCATAGTGGCCCCTGCACACAGTATCATGTCCCATAGTGGCCCCTGCACACAGTATCATTCCCCATAGTGGCCCCTGCACACAGTATCATATCCCATAGTGGCCCCTGCACACAGTATCATGTCCCATAGTGGCCCCCTGCACACAGTATTATACCGGTATGTCCCATTGTGGACCACCCATGAACAATTATTATACTCTGGGGTCTTTTCAGACCCCAGAGTATAATGATCGGAGACCCAGGGGAAGATACAAACATAAAAAAAAAACGTTGCTTACCTGTTCCTCGATCCGGTCCACTCTCTGCTGCTTCGGCCTTCTTCAATGCTGGACCAGGCCGACGTCACGTGATGCGGGCCGGCGTCGCGACGCAAAGTGACGTCCCCAGCATAATCGTTACAGCAGAATCGCGCAGCAAGGACAGGCTCTGCTTCCCGACACCAGGAGAATGCTCACCACTGCACACTCATGCGGTACAACGCAGCAGGGACATTGTACTGTACAGGATAACGGCAGCGGGACAAAGGGGGACAACAAGGAAAGCAACAGGCTCAGGATGCTGAATGGTGAAGGTAGGGGACGACAGCAGTGTTACGGTATACCATATACTGTACCGGTATGTTCTGTTCGGGAATGCTGAGAAACGAAACGTCTCCTATGGTACGTCTTACTTTCGGGGGGATGCCTTATATTGGGCAATTCTACAAAACCTCTCCTATGTCTTACTTTCGGGGGTGTCTTATTTTCGGGGAAACACGGTAGTTTATATAGCTATATTTAAGCATGGTTCGTATTTGTGGATAAAATAATGTACATGTCAAAAAAGAGAAGACAAGCAAAATTAAATGTATTGTATTTTTCCAATCATGTTTCAAATCATACATGTAAATATCAATAAGCGTACATAAATCCAGAAAAGTCTACACCCGTGTTCACACATTTAGGATTCTATAAGAAATTCTGCACCTAAAATCTGGCTGAGGCTAAAGCCCCACGTTGTGGAAACGCAGCGTTTTTTCCTGCTGCGGAAATGCAGCAGAAAAAAAATCACTGTGTTTTACAGTACCAGCAACATGAATGAAATTCTGGCTAATCCCATCCACACCTTGCAGAAAAAAAAAAAACCTCTGCATATCAATTATACCTGCAGAAATGCTCACATTTTCCCTATAGGTTTAATAAGGGTGGAAAATCCGCAGAGAAAACGCAGAAAAAACTAAATAAAAAACACTGAGGAAAAAAGTGTGATGCATTTCCACTGCGCTTTTTTACACAGCGTTTTTTAGCTTTGTTCCTCAACGTGGTGCCTTAGCCTGAATGTTCAAATATTCCTGCTTTAGGACCCTTTCACATTAACTACTTTTCACACTAACTACTTTTCCATCTGAAAAAAAAAATCAGACAGCGTATAGGCCCATAATAGTGAATGGGGCCATTTATATGTCCATTCTTTTTCAGGAGAGACACTGAAAGGCATGCTCTATTTTTCCACTTTTATTTTTCCATTTTTCATTTTTCCACTTGTATCAGCCATTCAAGTCTATGGGTCTGTGTACTGTCTGTTTTTCACACATACATTGCTAGGTTATTACTTTAAAATAAAGACAGCATCCACAACTGTATGGAACACAGATCGGACACAGATGGCACACGGAAACACACTAGGATGTACAATGTCTGTTGTTTTCTAGTCCACAAAACATATAGTTAGTTCCAGTTCTTTGCATCCTTCAATATGTGCCTCTCCAATGATTCTGGAGCTGACAGTCAGGGAATGCTGAAAACAGACAGCATAAATGTGCAGAAAGTAACAAAAATGATTGCCTGGTAATAGTAAGGGCTAGAGAAAAAAAATTCACTTGAGCCAAAATCAGTGGAGTGCCATCTATTAAAGAAGGTAAAGAGTTGGTAGCGGTGGTGAAAGGTCTTCTGTAAACCAGGCCTCTTTAACTACTGTATATATGACTGATATGAAATTGATAGCAGTGCCTTTCTCAATGAAAGAAAAAAAAACATAACATGAGAGAGAAATATTTCATGTTCTGCTCTTTAAGCTACAGCTGTGAACCAGAGTGAAGCCAGTGCTCTTTGATGTGCTAATACAGTCAACTAGAATGAAGACAAAACATCAGTACACCAGTCAGTACACTCACAGCATCACAGACATATCAGAGACATGCCCCTTTTAAGGACCCAGAACAGGTCATTATATCACAGGTGATGACATCACAAGTAGGAACATGGTGGGCAGTGACATCATAAGAGCGGCAGCCCTTTAAACTGAGCACTGCCTCATTTACTAGATAGGCATTTTGTCCAATGAGAGAGGTGTGTGGAGCATTCTCTATAAGGATCCATTTTGGATGATAACACCAAGGAGGGGTAACAATGCTACCTTGGTGATGCCAATACTCATACTTGTGAACCAGATATTTTTTTGTCATATTTTGTTTATTCATCAGAAAATAAAATATTTAGTTTCTTCCTTCTTCAGGAAAGGTGAGTAGCTTTATTTTATTCTGTACTAAAAACATTTTACACTTCATATGAAAAATTATAAATATTCAGAAAGTTTTATAAATCTCTAAAAGTTTACATTTAAAAATCCCAGATGCTTTCTAAAGCTGTTTTTAAATACCCTCTTTGTAATATAAACTTCCTTTGTTTAGCTAGACTTTGTGAACTGCGCTGTATCAACTCATGTCTACAAACAGATCCACATTTTAATGTGTAGGTACAATATTGATGTTAAAAATGTTAAAATATCTGGTATAGCAGCCGCATACTGATATATTACTCACAGTTTCCATTCTGTTTAATAAGAAGAGATGTACTGTAACTAATATAAAATGATTAGATATTTTTCCGTGCATAGTCATATATTTATAAGATTATTTATTGAGTGGAATCATAGAGAAGGAAAACTGAAGCTGTTTTACATTATGTATAAAAATTACTAACCACTATATATATATATATATATATATATATATATATATATTATGCATACATTAACATCATTAACAAAGATATTCCGAGCTAGGGTGGTGGAACCCTTTATCGGTATAGAGATAGGATGGAATTAGATCCAGTCCTGGGAGATCAGTTTTTCCAAATAATTATTATTTTTTTTTTCAACTGTTTATTTTATACAGTTTTTGTCATACAGAGAGAATAACTATAAGAGAAACATAAGATAACTGAAGGTAACTGAAACATAGGACAGACGGGGATTACTGAGCATTATCAATAAATTACAAGGCTTTAAACAAACTGGCCAGAAATGGCCCCAAAAAGGCCAAGGAATCCGACAACAAACAGGGGCAGACAAGACAGGAGAACAGAAGGGTGACAGAAGGACATCCAGGAAGTAGGGCCACCAGCACGCCGGTCAGAGAGGCCGGACCGCCCAAAACTCATCCCACGGTTTCCAGATCAGGCAGAACCTCTGCTCCTCATTATTAAGAAGGGCCGTCAGGTACTCCAGGGAGTGCGCATCTTTTATCCTAGTGTATAACTCCTCCAGGGCTGGGGGGGCTGGATGCCACCAGTGTTTAGCAATCAGACATCTAGCGGAAGTAAGGAGGAGCAACAGGAGCTGGAGAGCGGGCCTGCGCAAAATATCAGGGGGGGAGGTTGAGAAGGTAAGTCCTAGGGGACAGGGGAAGGCTAACAACGAGGACCCCTTCCAGGAGACCCCGGACCTGGCGCCAATAAGGCTGGAGCAGAGGGCAGTTCCAAAAGAGATGGAAAATATGTGTGGGGCGGGTGCAGCTGGGGTATGATACCAATGCATCAACATCTTAAAAATATTTTCTTTTTGTGTAACACATCTAGAAGTCCTGGGTGCTTTACTCCATATGAGGGACCAATCGTTACTCAAGATGGGTGTCCCCAAATAGGTCTCCCACCGTGACATATAGGTATGTTGGGGCAAAGCATCTGGGGTGGGATTCGAAAGAAGGCGGTATATATCAGAAATAAGCCCTGTTGTCCCAACACCCGTTTTACAAAGTTTCTCAAAAAGCATAGGGATGGGTGCTGTGGGGCCTTGAAAAATAGAGGAGGCCAGATGGGAGACCTGGATATACGTGAACTCACTGGACTGGGGCAGGCCAAATCCGGACTGGAGATCAGCAAATGGTAAAAGAGCCCGGGTCCTATAATCAATGATGTCAGCGTACCAAAAAAGGCCCGCTCTCAGCCAAGGACCCGCTACCGGCCCAGTGAGTCCAGGCGGGTAATTAGGGTGAAGAAGGAAAGCGGTCATGGAGGAACATGAGGAGGAGAGGGGGAAACGGGATACACATGTGCGCCAAATATCTCTCGTGAGATAGGCCATAGGGCCTAACAAGGCACTCCCGGGGGGGAATGAGGACCAGTCCAAAGCAGGGAATTAGGATGTTGCGGAGCAAGCCACAGCTTCTCGATCTCCATCCACTTAGAGTAAGCCTGGAGAGTGGACCAAGCCGGGACCCTGCGTAGGTGGGCCGCCCAGTAGTATAAAACTAAATTGGGGAGAGAAAGGCCACCTCTCTCCCTAGGGGTCATCATAAGCTGCCTAGAAAACCTGTGTCTCCCTCCAGCCCAAACAAAACGGAGGATTGAGCCCTGCAGCACCCGGAGGTCCCTAAGGGGCACCGGGACTGGGAGGGTCTCAAAATAATAAAGCAGCTTAGGCAGAATAGACATCTTTACTGCGTTGATCCGGCCAAAGAGAGACAGAGGCAGTACTTAGTGAGGAGGGCCCGAATATGTCTAAAAAGGGAGGGGAAATTTGCCTGGTATAATTGGGGAAAAGGATCCAGTTAAATATATGCCCAAGTATTTTAGCGAGGAGGACTGCCATCTATACCGAAAGGCGGCCTGAAGGCAAGCCAAGCTAGACGGGGGAATTCGAATAGGTAGGGCCTCTGTCTTTGAAGTATTGACCTTATAACCAGACAGACGGCCAAAGCGGGAAAGGAGGACATGGAGGTTGGGAAGGGATACATGGGGGTTAGTAAGGGTCAGGGGGATATCATCAGCGAACAGGGAAAGCTTGAATTCTCGATTGCCTACACGAACCCCCGCAATATCAGGGCTCAGACGGATGGCCGCCGCCAGTGGCTCAATACAGAGTACAAAAAGAAGAGGAGATAGAGGGCAACCCTGTCTAGTGCCGTTGTGTAGACGAAACGGGGGAGACGAGGCGTGAGGAAGCTTGACAGTGGCTGACGGGGAGGAGTAAAGACCCTTGATTGCTGTCAAGAAGGGACCCGCAAAGCCAAACGTGGCCAGGGCCTCAAATAAAAAGGGCCATCCCAGATGATCAAACGCCTTTTCCGCGTCCAAGCTGAGTACCAAGAGTCCGGAACCAGAGCGAGATGCCATGTCTATAAGATCGATGGTTCTCCTGGTATTATCACCTCCCTGGCGGCAAGGTACAAAGCCCTCCTGATCTTTATGGATCAGGGAGGGGAGGCACATGTTAAGTCTGGACGCCAGAATCTTGGAAAACAGCTTGAGATCCGTATTCAGAAGTGATATGGGCCTGTAATTCCTGCAATCAAGGTGGTCCTTATCAGGTTTCGGGATGAGGGTGAGAAAAGAGTGTGAAATAGAATCAGGGATTGGTTCGCCCGACAAAAAGGCCGTGAATAGGGAAACAAGATGTGGGATCAATTCCGCCCCAAATACCTTGTAGTATAGGTAGGAGAGGCCATCAGGGCCAGGCGATTTCCCATTAGGGAGTTCCTGGAGCATTTGGGAGACCTCGTCTATCGTGATAGGTTTGTTAAGAAGAGCAAGGTCTTCCGGGGAAAGAACAGGCAAATTACAGGAAGACAGGAAGTCCTGTAATAATGCTGAGCGCGTCGCAGGATCAGGGGGTAAGTCCGATGGGAGGGAGTACAGGTCTGAGTAAAAGGCATGAAATAGACGCGCAATCTCACTAGGGTCGTACACAATGGCCCCGTCAGATCGCCGCAGCGCATAAGCCGAACCCCTTTCCGTTCGGTCTCGTAGTTGACTAGCCAAAAGCTTATGGGGTTTGTTGGCCCTATCATAGTACCGCTGTCTGGTGTAAAGCAGTAACTTGGTGGTCTTTTGAAGAAAGGTCTCCCTAATCTGGGCCCGAAGATCTATCAAGGATTTAAGGAGGGCCCGCGACGGGCTAGACGCCATGCAAGTCTCTGCATATTGTAGATGGAGCCGAAGCTCCTCAAGCTGTGCATTAGTGTCCCGTTTTAGCCGGGTGCCCAAGGCAATACAATGTCCCCTCATCACAGCTTTATGGGCCTCCCACAACGTCGCCACGGAAGATACAGATCCCAGATTAAGTTCGAAAAACGTTTTTAGGTGAGTACGGAGCTCCTCACGAGTCTGCGCCCTCTGAAGGAGACTCTCATTAAGTCGCCAATGGCATATTCTGGTGCGGACCGAACCAGCACGCAATACTAAGGAGATTGGTGCATGGTCAGACCAGGTGATGGAGCCGATCGAGGCATCCCGAAGAAGGCGCAGAGCCGGAGCATTCCCAAAAAAGTAATCTATTCTGGAATGGGTCTGATGAGGGGCCGAATAGAACGTGTAAGACCGGTCAGTCGGATAGTTAATCCTCCAGAGGTCATAGAGAGAATACCAACGGAATATGCGACGGAAGTGAGCTGAAAGTCTACGCCGGGAGAGGTGACGGGAAGTACCTGACAGGGAATGGTAATCCATAGAGTCCAAAAAAGACATGTTAAAGTCCCCTCCAACAAAAAGGGCAGCAGGGGGTAAGGCTTCCAGTTTATTAAGGACCTTAGTAAGAAAATCAGGTTGAGAGGAATTAGGGGCGTAGAGGTTACAGAGGGTGATTGGCTGGCCCTCAAGCCTACCGTGGAGAATCACAAACCGCCCCAAAGGATCGAGGACGGAGGTAGTGATCTCCAGGGGGCATGATGAGGAGATAAGAATGGCAGTCCCCGATCGCTTTTTAGAGTGAGTGGCCAAATAAATTGTTAGGAAAAAACACAAGGCAAAGTTAAAGTTACAGGTGCTGTCAAAATGGGTCTCCTGGAGAAATGCTATATCAGCCTTAAGGGCACGCAGTTCCGTCAGGGCTAACCTACGCTTCACATTGGAGTTAAGGCCTTTAACATTAAGGGATACAATTTTAGCCATAACTCAGGATAAAGGGAGGGGCGCAAGGGGGACGAGGCCTACCACAAGGAGTCAATGAGGGTGCGGAGTCCCAGAGGGAGCAGAGTCTCGTCCAGGAGACTTGCCAACGTCTCGTCAGAATGAGTGAGGACCACACCTGGAGTACACAGAAAAGAACGAGAGGGGAGGGGGAAAGACAAGACAGAAAGCAAAACAAGGAAGGTAAATTACAATAAAACAACACCATTACCGGGAAAAAGATCTCCCGTAGGGACTAGGAGGGTATACAAGGGTTTGAGACCAATGTAAATCCGTCTATAACAAAGTGCCGTGTAAGCAGTTAAAAACCACGGCAACGTACCCCTAAGGGGTGGGAGGCGAGGCTGAGGGGCCAGCTAGCAGCAGAGAGCCAGTCAACCAAGCCAGGAGAGACTCCCGTCGGCCTCCCCTGCCACACATATGAAATAAACATTAGCAATAATAATAAATCAAGTCAATAAGATAATTGAGAGGAAAAACCAACCACACTTAACTAACGCAGCATCAAACCTGCATGGAAGCAAAGAAGAAAGTCATCAAAGGGTCAGGTTAAATCAAGGGGGGGAAACCCGGCATGACAGACAGGATGACCCAGCGCCAGATGCTGAGTCCGGATATGGCAGGTGTCGTCTTCTCGGATGGACAGTAGTCCAGACCGGGGCCGGGGGGGGGGAGGGCAGCAGAATCCCAATCTTCAAGCGTAGGAAGGGGAACATCCAGGGCAGCACAGAAATCCTTCAGGTCGGCGTGAGATTTCAAAGTGATAGTGCGACCATTTCTCCTGACAATGAGAGCAAAAGGGAAGCCCCACCGTTACTGAAGCTGGTGTTCCCTTAGGGTTGAAAGGAGAGGTCGGAGTAAACGCCGTTTTTGCAAGGTGATCCAGGACAGGTCAGGGTAAAGCTGGACTTTGGCACCGTCAAAGTCAAAATCTTTGTTAGAGTGGGCCTGGGCCATAATAGCTTCTTTGAGTTCAAAGTCCTGCACACAGCAAATAACGTCCCTTGGTGCAGCGGTAGCGCCTTTGGGATGAAGGGCCCTATGTGCTCTGTCCAATTTGATGCGGTGTTCAGGTGGCTTACCGAAAAGCATGTTAAAGATGGCCTCCAGAGTAGCCTTTAAATCCTCCTCCCTCGTGGCCTCCAGGAGACAGCAGACTCTGATGTTGTGCCTCCTACCGCGGTTGTCCAGGTCCTCTAGGTGGCGAGTGGTTGCTTTAAGAATCTTGGACTGGGTAGAGACCACATCATGCATTTGGGAGACATAGTTACGGGTAGTTTTTCCAAATAATTCTATGAGAAATAGATATATAAATATATTTATATTTATCTCAGTTAATAAATTAATAGATAAAAATATATATAAATCATTTTCAACCACCTGTTTCTATTGTTGAACAATAAAGTTGCTAGAGTTTAGTGATATGTTGCATATCCATCCAATAATATTGATCTCAGAGGACTTTTACTGAAAGCCTAACAATACATTTTTCTTCACTGAATAATTTCAGTGTTGTAGAATCATTACATTTATCTAAATTGTGGAGCTAAATCTGAACAAAAGACTCTGACTTTACTTCCACTAGCTTTAGATGTCATCTTTTTATCCTACATATAGTTTTAGAGAGGAAGACCATTTATATTGTTACAAAATAAACTATGTAAAGCTGAAGATATTAAGTATTCAGTGGATTTTATGGTGCAATTTGATACATGGAGAGATTAATAAGAGACAGTAAAGATTTGAGGGGTAAAATGTGCCACAAATTGATGTATTCCTGGCACAAAATGTTACTTCAAGTTTTAGGCCATTTTTTGAGTAGCTTGACAAGGGAGTATAACCTATATGGTTTTAAATGCAATGTTTTTCTCAAAAATTTTGGCAGAAATTTTTGGCACGAACTAGGCTCGCCAATCAGTAGTGTAAAGTTTGGACAAGCAGTCTATGCTCTAGTTTTATCATACAACCTAAGCCATTGTGATAAAACTGGAGCATTAATGCTGACTATTAGTAAATGTGAGCCAACGTGTTTTAATGTATCCAGTAAGTACTGTAGTTAGTTAGTATATACTGTGGTATACAGTCATATTATATGGTGTTCACACTCATGAAAGGTTTGGGATATGTACTGGTAGTTGCATTGTGGATGGTGGTGGGGATGTTTTTCTTTACTGGCTTTAGGCTACAGCCCCACATAGTGAAATACAGCAAAAAAATGCAGCGGAAACGCATGTTATTTTTTTTTCCGCAGCGTTTTCCATCGCAGTTTTGCAGAATTTTCCTCTGCGGACTCTCTGCCTTTTTATGCTTATACGGAAAAGGCAGTGTTTCTGCAGGTAGGATTGACATGCCGCGATTTTCAAAAACGCAAGAGTTTTTGAAAACGCAGCTTTTACACTTAGGCTTTTTTTCCTTTCAATTTGCAGGTACTGAAAAATGCTGCGTTCTCGCAATGTGGGGCTACAGCCTTAAATGGGTTCTGTGACTAATACTCATGGGGGGTCATTATGACTTTGCAAAGATCAGACACTTGCAATTAAAATCACTACTTTATTTTAACTCTCATTAAAACATTTCACATCAAGGTCCAAAGTACAATGTTATGACTGGCAAAAGTTGGATTACTGTAGATAATACTCATAGGCACACTGTCTGTAACCAGTACTCAATGAAGCACTATTGCTATGACTCTTATGGTGGCAGACTGCTTGGCACTGACACTAACACTCTTTTTGGAGGACTATGGCTAGTATCATTGTCATACTCAGTGATTAATCCTTACAATGCTCTGTGACTTTCACTCTAATAGGGTAACTGGGCATAAA
This sequence comes from Leptodactylus fallax, assembly GCA_947044405.1. Lineage (NCBI taxonomy): Eukaryota > Metazoa > Chordata > Amphibia > Anura > Leptodactylidae > Leptodactylus > Leptodactylus fallax. Next base: position 2,400,573 of record CAMRHE010000202.1, read on the forward strand.
GTAGATTATAAAACTTTTTTTTGTATGTTAAAATGACTAACAGCAAAGCCCAAAAATTCAAAAAGTATATAAAGCAGAACTAGACTCTAAAAAGCATACTGTATATCAACCCCTATCTTTCAGACAGTAATATCCAGTGATAAAATGTGTCAGCACCAAAAGAGCTCATCCATTCGCAACTGTTACATTTTACAAATGAAAATGGCAGAATTGCTCAGGACAAATATTATTGTAGGGCTGCTGCAATAGACAATATTGTCACTAATAGATTTTTGATTTTCTTTGCTCACCTGGCAAGAAAGTATTCTGGGACTCATATAAGATGGTGATAGTACATTTCCATTACAGAATTAAGAATATCCCTTGTATAGACCAATGCAGTGAAACAAGATTTATTCTCAGTAACCAGGGCTGCCCACAAGGGTCCTCTTGATTTGCAGATTGCTGCTCTATTATTATGCTCTATTATTCTATTGAATGACCAACCATTTTATCAATTATACAAGGTATAGCATACATTTTTAATGCAATCCAACCTTAATCATCATGCTTTACAATTCACTATGTATTAGGCATATAGCTTACATTAACCAGATCTCATCCCGATGTGACAATTGCCTCAATATACAGTAAGCTCTAATTATGTGGCAATTTCTTCATCTTGTTAGAACTGGTAAAAGTGAATATCGTTTGCATTCTCCTGCCCCTGAGGAAATAACTGTAAGAAAATGATGTTGTTATGAAGCAGTTCTGAGCACTCAAGAAATGATCTTGCAGCAAACGTGCATCAATGGGTTTAATCAGCGTCATGAGACCATGAATGGAAGCGGCTGAACATCGCACATTCATGAATCTGAATTTTCAATGTAGACAAACATAGCTATTCATAGCCCAGCACTCAATTATCTTCCATCTCCAATCACTCCTATACTTTCTGCAATTTTCTCGCTCCTTGCACGGAGAGACTTCTCAGCTTTTAATGATGAGCCCTTTGTTGATTAGTTCCTTTGTGACATGTCTGTGTTTGTTACATCTAGGCAAAAAACAAGCATTATTTATTGAAATGTGTATTTAAGTATTAAAGAGCTTTAATAATGAAAAGCTGCACATTCTCCTAAAAATAACAGTGTTTATTGAAATCTGTATTGATTTTAATCTTGTTGACAGTAAACTAGTATTAAACAGAATATGAATTAACTCTCTTACTACAGATACTTTAGGCTACAAAACATTATTATTTATCAAGTTAGTATAGGACAATAACATGAATCTGCTTTGTTTGCAAGCATTTCATATATTAGAAAATGAGAATCAGTTTCCATGTCCATCATCAAGGCACTATGTTGAGTTTGACCCTTAACCTCTGTAGAGATTGGAAAAGAAATAGGTTAAAAGGCACCACCCACAGCCTCCTAGCAGTGTCCTCCCAATCACTACACCAGCAGGACGCTGCAAATTCATTTCATGTTGAATTTTACTTAACATACAGCAAAACTCAATGGATCTAGTTCTATTTTCAATCCAGTAACTATGTAGAAAGCACAAACCAAGGGAAAGAAATATATGTGCTGACAAGGAAACCTCACATGAGACTGGGGTTTGTTCATACGGTGGAAATAGAAGAAGAATCTAAGGCAGACTTCCATTCCAAATCCCTCTTCTATTTCTGTTTGGCTTTCCCCTGCAGCTTTCGCCCACTGGTTACGCTGAGAATGAGTTGCTCGCTCCTCGGACTGTGCGGCAGAATCATCCGTGGTAATCGCAGTAAGATTGAGCAGGATGCCTATTTTGAAAACAATGAGAGGTAAAATCAAGGCAGAATTTGGAGCTGATTTTGAGGAAGAATCTTCCTGAAACGCTGCCAGGTGAATGGGTCCTAAGTCGTATTTCCTCCAGTAATCCCCATGACGGTTCCACCTGGAGACTTACCAGATGAGATAGGTAGGGAAAATGTATATCTCAGGCTTATGTTCCAAGGCTGGAGCTCTAGGACACCAACTAGATGCAGCTATCATCAGGCCTAGATGGTTCATGGCTACTTGGAATAAGGCTATGGATTTTGTTTGGAATTCCAACACTTGGGGTCATCACATCTCTTTCTTTTAAAAGGAAGGTGGTGTGGCCTGAGATGTTGAGTAATGCTGTAAAATGTACTAACTCTGAATTTCCCTGATTTATAATCCCTAGATGTCATAAGAAAGTGCAAGATACAGTACTTGATGATGAAGAGTACCCAGTGACTCAGTTATCAATAGATATTTATCCTGGTGTTGCACAATACAGATATATCAAATGTGAAAATCACTGCCATGGAACACTATAGTGTTAACATAGGATGCCTATGCTATCTGCATACATGACACTCAAATAGAGTGCAAATAGAGAGCCATGATATGCAATGCTATTAATGCATTGCGCTTGTGGTAATGTTTGCATTTAATACATTTATAATGTTTTCTTTCTATATAACTGCTGCCACTCATACCATGTTTCTGGTGAAAACTTTTGGAGCTGAGGATATTCCAAAAAAGAATTGTGTTGAACTAGAAATGAAGAAATGAAGGAGCTTATTAGGTGCAGTCTTTAATGCAAATTTGAGAATGTTTTTAGGAGTTGTGGATAATATTATGACAATATGTATGTTTGAGGTGCATTCTCATGTATCAAAAGTCTATCTGATTTTAAGGACTCCATCTTGAATCTTCTGTAGACTGTAGAAATATCTGATTTATTATCTTTATTATAAGAGCCATTTGATTTCATTACAGAAAGCAAAGTTGAATGATGCCCTTCTCCCTGTTCTGATTTTGGAACAGGAAATGCTGCACATGCGTAGCCTTAGGCTACATTCACAGAAAAGATGTGCAAAACGGCCGTCTTGCACCCCCGTTTTCACTGATCCCCCATACATTTCAGTGTATTAAGCGATCAAAATAACGGTCATATGAATAGTCCCATTCATTGACAGTTAAATTAATGCTGTCGTGTGATGTCCGCACACTGTCAGGTGAATCAAGGCTAAGGGCTTATTCACACGACCACATGTCCATTTTTTTTTTTTTGATGGTCCGTGTTTCACAGCTGTCAAAAAATCTTTGTCTGTGAAAATAGTCATAGATAATGGCATGTGAATAGACCCATTGAAAATCATGGGTTCTATAATGGCCATGTGACGACTGTTTCAGAAAGGGCTGTCGTATGGCCATTATTCATAGCCACACACATGGCTGTGTTTTACAGACATGAAGTTCATGAAAACGCACACAGCCATATGCATAACTCCTTAGACTTCTATTACTTCCAGAATCTTTTCCTTTTAGACATTTTAAAGGCTATTTGGTAACTTAAAAATGTTGAAGTGGAAAAGTTAGGAACTCGAATATTTAACCTGTGTGGACTGACCTGTGTTCAGATATTATTTCTTTTAAGTCACCTTTTTCCAATCTTTTTGAAGACTTCTGAGACTTCTGAGTTATTCAAAAGAATGGGAGAAACTGACTGCTATTTTTGCATCATTGTTTATTGCTAGACTGGTTATTGAGATTGAGAAGAAATTTACTACCCCTACCACCCTTTAACCCCTTCCTGACATCCACCATACATATACGGTGGATATCAGGACTTTAAACATGACAGCTGAGCTCTGCAATACAATAAATTGCTGTGGTGGGAAGGTTTTAAGTTACTCCATTGTCCTGTTTTGCTTTTACCTTTATAGTCCTCTTTTTGAGATCTAGGATCATGAAAGGACTTCAGGGAACCTACTTTTTCAATAAGATATTGTTTTAGTATCTTAGATATAGTATGATAAATGGTGCGCTTCAATATTAACACCACACTCCATGACACTCAGTGCTATTCTAGTTGTTTTATAGAATGCTGCATGTCCATGAAATAGCCAGCTGCAGCATACTATATCAACACCATAGAGTGGTTAATGTGGTACAGCTGTCATGATAATGGTTCTTTTCCTTTAAACCCAGGTTCAGCTTCAGTCCCCTAGGACTGCAGGAGAGCAATGAATAAGTGGCAGCTAGGAACCATAAGGGTAACAATGATTTATGGTGAACAGATGAGCGAGGTGTTATGAAATTGCCTATAAGGCAATTTCCAAAAACTGCAGAAACTGGCTAATAACAGAGAGCAGTAGAACAAGCTACCTAAATCTCACACATCACTGGGAGATAGGACTAAGGCTACCCAAAAGTCTTCACCAGGGCCCACTGTGAGCTGACTTGTCTTGAGCTGAATTTTGACCCAGGTTATCACCTAAGAAGCTTTGTGTAAGAAATAGGTGCAAAGCAATACTCATACGGATTGTCAAACCAGAAGAGCAGAATCAAAGGGATAAATGTGTCCAAGCTGAGGTCAAATTTGAGAGTGAATATCCATTGAACAAGCTGAGCTTAGGCATATACTAGTAAGTAGCATCTAACTAATAGCAAGCACATGGGGATTTCAGAACAGACTTTAAATATCCCTCCTCAGCTGCTGATTAGTTCAGTCTCAGAGTCTCAGAACTCTTCATATGTCAGCATGGCAACTTTAAGGTAACAGCAGCGAGCAGTGCTGCAGTGACCTGAACACCTACTGAAATTCCTAACACAAGGAGGGTAAACCCTGCAACCATGACTCAACATGATCAGAGATTGTTAAAAGGAATAGATTGTTTTCTTTTTTACCTCTGTAAGAAGATTCTCCAGGGAGACACTCTGGTGGGAGGTTATTGTAGGGTCCTTTTAACCACTCTTTGCTTCTGGTCTTTCCTAGCACCATTGGGTATGTTATGTAATTATAGTATTTATTTTTAAAGCGGAGGACTGAGCAAATTTTCATAATTCATAAAAAGTATCAATTAGACATACACAAATATTTTCTCTTGTCAAAATGAAGGAAAATTTGACAGAATTCAACATACCCCATTCAACATCACTGGGTAACATTAGGCAACAGTGGTAACCATTACAGATGTAAATAAAGCCTTTCTAATTTGCATATTAGCATAATACCAACATGATTTTACAGAATATATACAATTTAGGATCTGTTTATATCATGTTTGATCCATACATATCCAGCTACCCAATGGAGGCCAAAAAGGGTGTATTTAGGCCATTGCCTTGTTCTTTATACATGAATATTCTGTTTTCTTAACCTGTATAGAAAAGCTTACTCAGCTAGGCTTTTCTATGTAGTGGAATCCTACATATATTTATTTTTTTTACATGGAAGCCTAAAGGCACAATACTATATGCCAATTCAGTGGCATATATAAAACCATTCCATCAGGGATATGCAGCATAGAATACTGTACCTCTGACAAAAGGCTCAAACATGAACAGAGTCATAATGAAACCCAATCAGAGTTTGTGGTTGTTTTATGTCTAAAATTATAGATATACATTAAGTATGAATTGTATATTACAAGACCATTCATCAATGATTGCACATACATTTATTAGTGCTGATGCTGTTACCACAAAATGTAATCTTCTTTATGGTGCAATCTGTAAGACCTTGTCTGGGTTTTCTATGTGTAAGCTGAGGAATATAAAATGAACATAATTGATTTTACTTCATGGACAAGGATTATGTTTTGCTGAAAGTTAGAAAAAGCTTGTTTTCTTTTATATTCTTGTCCTCAAGTCATTTCCACTGGGAAGCTGCAGCAATAAAACTTGACCATCGTAAAAATGTACAGAAAAGATAATAGAACGAAGTTGATTGATAAAATAAAGCCAGGTGCTCAGTATAAGGACACAGGCAAGTGAGCACATCTAGTTTTAAAGTGATCTTGAGGCGAGATGTACAAAGATTATGCAAATTTTGCTTGTGACTGTAGCCTCCTAAAATAAACACACCAGCATTCCTTGATCATCTTTTAGATGTGCATGTACTACACTCATACAATTATACTTTTACATATAAATATTTGTAGCTGTCCACTTGCCATAGCTCAGCCTTCATTGTCCATTTTTAATTAGTGATATCATCTCTCATTCAATTCTTGAAAAAATACAAATAATATTCCTTGTCCAAATATTCTTGTGTCACGAGATTGGCAAATATTTCTCTAGTAATTATTTGGATTGATTTCCATGATGTCAATAAAGTCAGAAAAAGAAGTGCAGTATTTGGACAGTAACACAATTTTTATACTGTAGCCTCTGTTCACCATCTCAGTGGATTTGAAGCAAAGCAATCCAGATGTACAGTAATTGAAGTATAGAATTTTGATGATTTTTATCGTTATATGATTTTTTTATGCTAATTTTATCTTTTTTTTTTACTGCTGTTATTAATTTGTAATATTGTATCTGGTACAGTCAGATCATATAAAAGGAATTTCAAGAATGTATTTTTTATGGCATACCCTTCTAGATTTAATCAGTGGGAGGCCAACAGGCAGTCCCCGCACAAATTAGTTATGCAGGGTCACTTCCAATGCCTGTAGTATACACAGCACTTAGTCAGAAGCAGTAAGATCCAGACCCTATATAGTGGCTGGGCACCGTCACTGCGGCTCATTTCCCATATACATGCCATACAGGTGCTCATCCGTAACACTCACTAGGACTGTATATATTAAAATGTTAGATCCAGTTGTCAGGATACACATTAATCTTAGATAAAAATGGAGGCTATGCTTCTAGGCGGTAGGTCGAAACCACAATGGACAAGATCATACCCATTCCGAAGTCAATGGGCATACCATCTCCAATCTAGGGGTCTGAACCACCAAATAGCCGGTGGGCTTATATAACGCCGGCGTTACTACATACGTTAAAATCCTAAAAAATACTTTTCACTCTTGAAGAAATCTGCCTCTATCCTATATGGGCAGGGCACATCTGATTAAGATGATTGAATTCCCCTTCTCCTGTATATTTTCCATATACTACAAGAGTACCTCCACTTGAAGGACGAGAAATGAATCTATTTTCTATTTTACTCCTTTATTTGGAAGGGAGGTGACCCCTATGACATTATGATTGGTGATACGACATGCAATAATATGATAAACCAGGCCGCAGGACATGTTTGGCTGAATGGGGGCACTGGTTGTCGCCGTTTAGGTGTAGCAGGCAACATCAGCAGTATAGTAAATGGAACATGATACAGGGAGATGGTGGCACCTCTATTCAGAGGCATCAGCCGGAGATCTTTGAAAATCCTCACGGATCCATGCCTGATTCATTTTGATTAAAGTAATTTTTTCCATGCTAGCTGTGGACAGGTTTGTCTTTCTAGGTGTTACAGCTCCACTAGCAGAACTGAACACTCTTTTGCCCATTACACTTGAGGATGGACAAGATAACACTCCCATAGCAAACTTGGCCAGCTTCTTCCATTGCTCTAACCTATTGGCCCAAAATTCCATGGGGCTACAGTTATCTGCTGGAATATGACTGTGCAGCTGGTAGGTATCAGTTGCCTGTTGTGGCTCCAATTGGCACTGCAAGTTGAAATATTTGTGATTCATAATGTTCCATATACTGTACTGACTGCTGATGCTCCAGCTTTTACTCCTGACACTTAGAGCTGTGGCACTAGCAGAAGAGGTGGAGCACTTGCTGAGTGAGGTGGACTGGGAGTGGGCAGAGGCCACCTGAGTATGCGTGCGACTGGCAGTTGCAGTGGTTTCCCTAGACATTGCATTAAGCTGTGTTTACAGTCTATCCTGATAATATTCAAATTTTTCATCTCTTTGGGAGGCAAAAATTCCCAATTTTGGCTTTATAGTGAGGGTCTATGAGGTCTGCCATCCCTCTGCTTGTTGCTAATAATACGCTTGTCGCTGTGTAAAAAGCAGACCATACAGCCTGCCATGCTTGGCAGTGTGTGCAACAACCAAGGGGCTGCCATGCTTGGTGTTCTTGGCCAGCGTGGCGGTTATCATCATCATCATCTTGAAAGAAATATGGGTCAGCCTTCTCCCCTTGCTGTGCCATTGACAAATCAAGGGCTCTCCTCTGCATCCAAAGAAAAGTCTTCCTCCTCCTCTTCCAGTCTAGAAGTCCCAGTTCCTCCACCATAATGACCCTGATGAAGATCCTCATCCTCCTCCATCAACCAAGAGCAATGACATTGAATAAGAGTTAGAAACTGTTACTCCTCTTCTATGCATTGTGGCAGTGTTTCCTGTAAGATATACAATAGAGGGGTCACATTGTTGATGCTGCAGTTTCCCTGCTAGCAAATTTGGTGGCCTCTTCAAAGGGTTTGAGAATGTGGCACACTTCTTTTCATTTTCCTTCAGTTCCTCTTGCACATAAAATTGATCATGCAGAGACCCAACTTCCCCATGGCAGTGATGTTGACCAAGATGTGGAAGCCTTTTTTTCTCCCATCCCTTGTTTCATGATTGTGTTTCCTGTAATATATATGCACAGTATTAAATGGATGACATCCATAATGGTGCAGTTGTTCCTACTGACAAATGTTGTGGCCTCCTCAAAGGGCTTCAGGAGGTGGCACACTTCCCTCATGTCCCTCCAATGTTGTATCTCCAAATAACACATTGTCGCTTTGGCCTGCTGCAAGCAGTAATCATTCACCACCTTCTACTGCTCATACAGATGCCCCAGCATGTTTAAGGTGGAGATCCCCCGAGTTGGAACATCACAGATAAGGTGGTACAAAGGCAGACTGTTTTGTCACTGCAAATAGAGCAAGGTGTTTTTTGCGACAAAAGAACAGATAAAATGCGCAGAGACTTTTCTGGACATGAGGAACACTTCTTTTAAGCCACTATACAGGTTAATAATGCGGCAACCCACATATTAAGTGAATGCTCCATTCACGGATAATGTGTAATTTGAGCTAAATATAGTGCAGCAAACAACATTGGTGACATTGGCACTGAAAACGCTGCCCAGTTGGAGTTGGTGAGAAGCCAGGGGGCATAAATGGGTTAAACAATATCATACCATAGTGTTAAATTTAATGAAAACATGAAAGAAAGCAAATATATAAAAGAGCTTAAAGAGAGCATATCATTTCTGAAATGTTTTGCAGTCATAAAATATTATAGATGCCAGAAAGACATTGATAAAGTTGTACATTTCAGTGAAAATCCCTAAAATGAATGTTTTATTTAAATATGCTGCACTGCGAAAAGTTTTATCTTATTTCCCCGGCATTGGTTTTACAACATGCTGACATTTTGAAGCTTTTGATGATGGGACATTTAAATCCACAATCAGATATGGTCACAAGAGGTTGTTATGGCTCCCAGTGACAGGCTCTCTGTACTTCTGCTATCTCAACTTATCTGTTTCTCTACAGCATCATAAATAACAAATGCAAAAATTGAGATTTATGCAGTAAACAGAAGTAATTCCAATCACTTGTGGTTTACATGGAAATGTGAAGTCTAGTAAATAAATCTCTGCAGGCTCGTTTTATCCAACTCTTGTAAAACAGCTACAAATATATTGTCCTCTTATAAAATATAGAACTATAGGCCTTGCTAAAGCTTGTGAATTCTACCATTTATTATACTTGTATTTTACCTTGTATGAACAAAATCATAGTAAAAAGACAGCATCAAATTTATATGGCTATAGCAACACAAGGTATTCTCAATAAGACTAGAATTATATCCAGTGGTATATACAAAAGAGAGGGAGCCCCATAGCAAAGACCAAAAGGAGTTCATCACTGTGATGACAGGTTTTGTCACTCTCTATGTGCTGTATCTATGACACTAGGGCCTATTCCTCACCACCAGCATACCAACAGTGCGGTTCCTCTACAAAAGAAAATCTTGTGCAGGTTATTATCACCTAGTAGTGAATAGGATGACTCTAACCAGACCTGGGCTGCCTTTCCCTGAAGGCTCCATATCAGCCATACTATATGTTTTGGCGATAAAAAATGTAGACCTTATACACAACAATTTAGGCAACTTTCATTGCATGTGTATACACCTTCTACAGCTACGTAAAGGCAGCCACCTAACTGACTTCTACAGTTATCGGGTTATGTGACTACCTTCCCTTTAAAGGAAAAGAAAGCAGCAATAACTTCAGGTGATTGGGACTATGTGGGTCTGTCTGCCAACCTCTGTCATAGTAAAGGTATAATTTGCTCCATCATGCCTTTATTATTTGAACCATATAGAGTACTGTGCAGAAATTTTAGGCAAGTATAAAAATTAATGCTTTAAAAAAAGAATGTGTTCAAAGATATAAGTGATGATAGTGTTATAAAAGCTCTCCACTACTCCCCAAGACTGCTCTCAGAATGACCTTTTGGCTTGGACACGTTCACTCTTCTGATTTAGATCTGCCTTGTGCGTTTGTTGTGGGTTTTGGTTTGGCTTCAGTTTGTAGAACGTTTATTTACTAGTTTCTGTGGTGATAACATAGGTCCAAATTCAGCGCAAGTTCATCTGGCTTTGTGGCTGATGGACCAGACGTTTTGGTGCCTAGGATCTATCTCAGCGATGTGAGATTTAGATTCTAATACTCTCTGTTGTCAGTCAGATTATGCAATTTTTGATATTTTCTCCAGTGATATCATAACATTAACAAAAGTAAATGAATGAGCAAAAGCAAAATCTAAATCAAATCAATATTTGGTGTGACCACCCTTTTCTTATAAAAAAAAAAAAGAAGCATCAATTCTAGGTACACTTGTACAAAGTTTTTGAAGGAACTCAGCAGGGCGGTTGCTCCAAACATCTTGGAGAACTAACCACAGATCTTCTGTGGATATAGGCTTACTCAAATCCTCCTTTCCCTTCATGTAATCCCAGACATACTCGATAATGTTGAGATCAAGACTCGATGGGGGGCCATATCATCACTTCCAGGACTCCTTGTTCTTTATGCTGGAGAAATGCACACAGTTTTCAAGGAACTTGGCAGGAAGGTTGCTCCAATCATCTTCATGGAGTCCCAGGCAGACGCGATGATGTTGAAATCATGGCTCTGCAGTGGCCATATCATCACTTCCAGAACTCATAGTTACATAGTTAGTATGGTTGAAAAAAAGACATATGCCCATCAAGTTCAACCAGGGGATGGGAAAGGGGGATGGAGGACACTTCCACATGGTGATCAGACCAAACACCAATTTCATTTAGATTTATCTTTTGTTCATTCATATTTTTAAACAATTTTTCCACATCTGCCTAAATGTTTTGAATAGTAGCGTATGTCACTCTTCTTTCAGATACTACTTTATGCTGATAAACTCTGATATTGTTTTTGTACTGACTAGTGGTATTATATAAGATGGAGCTAAGAATAATTGAAACTTGAATAAACCTTATGGAAGTGGTCAACTGGACAACAGAATATGTTTTCAAATGCTGAAAACTTGTCATAGGAATATTTTTTTTGTAAAACATTCTACAGATGCACAAGGGTCTTTCATACTAAACTTGTGAGAGGGACCTTGAGGTCCCGGGGAAATAAATTAGTTTTAAAAGTTGGAAATACACAACACAGCAATAAGAGACAATAACACATATTTGTCAGATATAATATCCTTTTTCTAGGTCCATTGCTGATTTCCTTATTATTTTATTGTAGGAAGGAGATCTGGACACTGCAAGGACAGACGTGGGTTATGATAAGGGATATGTGACTGGCTACATTTATAAAGTGATGTGATATTTCCCAATGATGTGCTTTAGGTAAATGATATCTTTATATTATGTTTGCTCTGAATGAAATTGGGCTGGTTATACAGTGCTGTAAATGCAATCTAGTTTATTGGTGTATTATTACATTGGTACATACTGATTACACAGAACCAGTGCCATACAGCTGTCTGGCCTGATAGAGGAGTCAATTGTCTCCATCCCTTTCCTCCTTAGCTCTTTTTTTCTGTTTTATTAATTAAATGTAAGTACATAATGAAATCCTTTCTAAAATTTAGAAAGAGTGGTGCACCTTTAAACACATATGTTTAAATTCACACCACCTATTAATTGGCTTCTTTTGCACCAAAATGTTGTGGTATAAGTTTGGCACTCATTAGTGCATATTAAATCATGCCAGTTACCTGTAACCCACATCCCCTTATCCGATACAGTGTCTAAAACACTTTATAATCTTCATGCAAAACATGTATGAAAACTTTTTGGCGTAAATTAAGCCAAAATTCTGCCAAATATGGCTTAGTAAATCTCCCCCAATGTGTTTGTTTTATTTTCAAAATAAGCCTCCACCACTGCACGGAATGAGGCAATAAATCAATTAACAGCCTCGTCTTTCCTCTTCACTCTCAATAGAGTCCTGTTTGTGAGATGAGATTCTCAGACAGTCTGAGTGAAGATAAGGAGGAGATGTGCAGCCTAATAAGTGGAGAAGGAAACAGATTTCTTTAACCCCCTTTCTGCTGGTGACATTTTTCAATTTTCATTTTTGACTCCCCGCCTCCCAAACCCCATAACTTTTTTATTTTTCTGTTCACAGAGCCACATGGGGGATTAATGTTTGTGGGACATTTATTATTCTGTACAATGTACTGGGAAGCTGGAAAAAAAATTCTGAATGGGGGCGAATTGGAGGAAAAGTGAACTTAAAAGTGAATCTAAAACTTAGCAAAAAAAAAATTTTTCTAAAAGTCGCCGTATTCTGACACCCATAACTTTTTTAAATTTCCATGTACAGGGCTGCATAGGGCATCTTTTTTGCAGGCCAAGTGAAATTTTTAGTTATACCATTTTGGGGAATGTCTATTGTTTTGATCACTTTTTTAAAAAATTTTTTATCAGAGGCAAAACAGCACTTCAGATTTTTTTTTCCCGCTGCGGTTTTTGGACACAGGCATACCTAAAGTGTATGTGTTTCAGAGTATTGAAGTACTTTTATATGTGTTCTAGGGAAAGGGGGGTGATTTGAATTTTTAATATATATTTTTTTTTATATATATAATATATATATTTTTTTTTTTTACATTTTTAAAATTTTTTTATTGTACTTATTAGACCCCCTTAGGGGTCTTAAACCCCAGGAGGTCTGATCATTAATGCAATGCGTTACAATGCTAATGCAAGGGTTAATAAGAAGTTTCATATAGTCAAATCTACGTTTTATTTATAACTGGAGATATGCTTTAATATAGAGGTTGACAACAGCAACCTTAGCCTTTTGGCTAAGATCAAGTGTAGTATCTGTTCTTATCAGTTTAATATCTGGTGTGAGGAGAACTGGAATAGGAACCGTTCGGATAGCAATATCTGGTAAAACTTCTGGGACGCCAGAAAGCGGATCCGCTCGGACGCCCATATCCGAAATTTCCGGGATAAACCGAGTGTCAGCTATTGAACGAGAGAGCAGTGCTGCATTTGATCTGCCATTAGACTGAGAGGGTGAGACCTCTAGCGCCTTCGAGACCTTCGCCATCGAAGACCGACGCCAGCAAGGGAGAAGCAGCTGAAAACCCACCGTGAGCACATCCCAAGAAGCTCAGGGAGAGAGATCGACTTCGGGACTTCAGGAGGCGGAGCTTCTGGAGATATTCAGATTAGGGGGCGGAGCCTAGCTGAAACTCCAGGAGAAGACTTCAGGAGCACCGAGGGACAGTTCTTTGCCCGGAGACTTCGTGGGACAGCCCGGTGTCAGGAGGCAATGGCCACAGGAGGAGCCATCCCAAAGAAGGCGGGGAGACCAGCTGGGGGCGCAGCCAAGGTGGGCCAGGCTCCAGCGGCCATCTCGGACGTCTCTCCGTCCACTTCCGCCAGCCAGACGGGAAACCAGCTGCCCACTCAGGGTCCTCCAACCCTGGAGCCCTGGATGAGGCAAACGGTGACCCTGAGGTTGAAAGAAGTGGACGGAAAGCGTCCAAACATGACGGAAAAGGTTTTCTGTCAAAAGATGGTCCTGGAGCAGGGCTTTTCCAAATCTGAGACCATGGCAGTCCATGCTTTTCTTACGGGGATATTCTTCGTGACCTTTGCCTCCGTGGACATATGCAGGAGGTATTGGGATGCGGTGAAGTCAGCGCTGCCGGGATCCCCTTTCAGGATGTTCGTGGGCAGCTGCCCAGTGCAACAGAATGAGAGGCGGATCACGGTGGCGATGAGGAATCCGCACACCCCAGGCAGCGACGTAGCCACGTTCCTGAGCAGGTACTGTACAGTGATCAAGGAGCCGTCCAAGATCCTGAACAGTCTCGGGTTTTGGAACAGTAAGTGGTCAGCCGTAGTCCGCCTCCACAGGGACCCCCACAATCCTAACGGCCTCGTGCACCTGCCGCCGGTGTTCTCGCTGGGGAACTCCTACGGGCTCATCTTTTACCCGGACATGCCACGCTGCTGCCGCAAGTGTGGTAAGGAAGGGCACGAAGGAAGAGCCTGTAAGGAGAACGCTTGCAGGAACTGCCGTGTGGTGGGACACGAGACGAAGGATTGCCCCACACGGAAGACCTGTAATCTGTGTGAGGAGGCGGACCACGCCTACAAGGGGTGCCCGAAGAGATCCTGGGCGAAGGTGGCATCGGATTTCGCGGCCAGTGCGCCCGCCGCACCGGCCAAGAAGAAGCCAGCAACCAAGCCCAAAGAGACACAGAAGCCCCGGAATCCTCAGATGCCGGAGCAGAACAAGGGAAAGCAGCAGCAGCAGAAGCAGAAGCCGCAGCCGCCGCAGCAGCCCAAGAAAGGTCCTGAGCAGGGTAAGCGGACGACTCCCCCCCTCTCTGTGTTCCCCCCACTGAGGTTATCCCACTCCTCCCCCCCATTACCTCAGTGGCCACCCCTGCCCCCCCCTCACCCCTCCCCCCCAGGTCTCCCTCCCCCCAGCAGCACTAACACCTCCCCCTCCAGCTGCTGAGGGCCCCTCTTTGGAGGAATTCCCCCCCTCCCCCTCTCCCGCTTGTCTTGTTACAGAACCAAGGAAAAGGAAGAAAAGCGAAGGCCCCGACGAAGAGGACGAGGTGGCCAAAAAGATCGCAGTGGAGCCCGCCAAGGATGCCATCCCGGTGGACGAAGAGCTGCAGCAGTACGTGGATACCCTGTTGGCCGAACCCCCAGTGTCAATCATCAATGAGATCCTCGGCGGTGAGGCGGTGGAGATGGTGGAGGCTTTCGATACCCACGCCCTGCAGGCGATTGACGACTCCTTGGAGCAACTCTTGCCTGCGGACAAGAAGGAAGAGGAACCCCCCGACGGGAGCGGTAACTAGAAAACCTGTCTTGAAGGTTTAATCTTTTCTTTTTTCTCTCACTATGGCTAGGATCTCTATCTTTACCATAAATGTGCGGAGCATCAAGGAGAAGAGTAGACGTCAGACAGCTTTGTCGTTTGTGGAGAACACTGCTAATGCGAATGTCGTGATGATGCAGGAGTGCGGCCTCCCCTCTCTTCGGTCCTACGGACACCTCTGCAGGGAGTGGAGCCACGGCCCGTCTTACTGGTCGGGTGGTGGCGACTGCAAGTCCGCAGGTATTGCCGTTCTCATCAGGGGGAACGCCTTCACGCTTGAAACCTACCGGGAGCTCGTCTGTGGCCGGCTAATGGTCATAGACGGTTCTTGGGCGGGGAAGCCTATTAGGCTCATCAACGTGTACGCTTCCCCCCATGAAGAACGAGCGACTGGAGCTTTTCCAGATCCTGCGCACTCAGCTCGCTACCACCAGGGCGGTCTTTCTGGCCGGGGACTTCAACTGTCCTGTGGAGGGTGACGGAAGGAGTTCTTCTGAGTCAGCGAAGCTCGATGTAACATCCAAACTGCTGATCGAGATGGTGACCGAGGCCTCTCTCAGGGACGCGGTGGGTTCTATGGGGCCGGCATCAGCCAACTATACCTGGTGTCGGTCCGATGGCTCAGTGCGTTCCAGGATTGACTTCGTGTTCACCTCTCGGTCAGTAGCACAGGTAAGCCACTCTATGATCCCTTGCTTCTTCTCTGACCACAGGGGTATTCTCTTTGAGGGTACCGTGGGCAACGGTTTTCCACCCGGCCCCGGTTCCTGGAAGCTGAATTGCTCCTTGCTGGAAAATGAGGAGTTGTTGGAGGAGATTAGAGATGTCTACGTGTGCCTTCGTAACGACAAATTTTCCTTTAGCAGGTTGTCGGATTGGTGGGAATATGTTAAAGTCAATATCTGTTGTTTCTTCCAGGCGAGAGACCGCCAGCAGGCGGCCCGGCGCAAGGGGGACCTGAGGGAGATGCAGCGCGAGCTGCGTTCCATCAGGACCTCGAGTGCTGTGGCTGGGACGTCAGGGATATGCTGGAGGACGCCAAGAAGGGTCTCAAGAGGCACTTTGAGGAGGAATCGCGGCAGATCATCTTCCGTTCCAAGGTGGAGCATCTGGAGAAGGGTGAGAAATGTAACTCTTTCTTTTTCAGAAAGGTCCACTCAGGCCACACGCCTGTCACAGAGATGAGGGATGGAGGCGGCAACATGAGAAGGGGGAAGAAGGAAGTGATGGGCGTCGTCCGCGACTACTACCGCGACCTCTACTCCCCGAAACCCACCGACGAGGATGCAGCAGAAGAGTTCCTGTCAGGTATCACTAATCCTCTTGATCCTGCAGGTGCTGAGGCTCTGAACGCCCCTCTGATGGTGGCTGAAGTCCTCGCTGCCGCTAAATCCTTTAGGGTCGGAAGGACTCCGGGTAGCGACGGTCTCCCCGCCGAGCTATACGTAGCTCTGGGGGACCTGATCTGCTCGGATCTGAAAGATCTCTACGAGGAGATGGTGGCGGAGGGGACGATGCCGCCGTCGTTGCGGGAAGGCTTGATCACGATCTTGTACAAGCAGAAGGGGGAAAGATGCGACCTGAAGAATTGGCGTCCCATCTCGCTCCTCAACGTGGACTACAAGATCCTGGCCAAGGTGATGTCGACGAGGCTGAAGGCAGTCATCGGCAGCGTCATCCACCCGGACCAAACCTGCGCCATTCCTGGTCGGAGGATAGCGGATAGTTTAGCCCTGGTGAGAGACACATTGCACTATATCGGAGACCGCTGCGCACATGCGGCCCTGATCAGTCTGGATCAGGAGAAGGCCTTCGATCGTGTCTCTCACGATTTCATGGCGAAAGCTCTCTGCCAACTTGGTATAGGTGAGTGGTTTTGTCGTATGGTTAACCTGATGTATCTTGACATCCACAGCTCGGTGATGGTGAACGGCTGGAAGACTGACCCCTTTCCGGTACGCTCCGGGGTCAGACAAGGCTGCCCTCTCTCTCCTCTCCTTTTTGTTTGTGTTATAGAACTGTTCACAGAATCTATCTGACAGAATCGAGGGATCAGAGGGATCATCGCACCGGGCTCAGGAAATCTGGAAGTCAAGTGTTCGCTCTACATGGATGATGTGACCGTCTTCTGTGCTGACCAGTCGTCGGTGTCAACGCTCGTCCAGACCTGCGAACGCTTCGGCCAAGCCTCTGGGGCTAAGGTGAACTGTGGAAAGTCAGAGGCCATGCTCTTCGGAGAATGTCACCTGGCCTCCCCTGCTTTCTTTCCTTTCACAGTGCAACCGGACTTCATCAAGATCTTGGGAGTCTGGTTCGGAAAGGAAGGCGCCGCCCTGAAGTCTTGGGACGAAAGACTCAAGAAGATCAATCAGCGAATCGGGCTTTGGAGCCTACGTCAGCTTACCATCGAGGGAAAGGCGCTCGTCCTGAGGAATGAGATCCTGCCTGTGCTACAGTACACCGCACAGGCTTGGCCCCCACTGGCAACGGTGGCGCGGGCCATCACCAGGACCGTCTTCTACTTCGTGTGGGGCTCCAAAATGGACCGGGTGAAGCGGAGCATCATGTACAAGGACCGGCTCAAGGGAGGTAAGAATGTCCCTGATATTCCAACCCTTCTAAGATCGGCTTTTGTTTGTGATTGTGTTCGCAGAACCCTGAGTACAGTCAGCGGATCTGCGGGGAAGGCCATGTCTCGTTTGTTCATGCTCCCCCTCTGGCGAGGGCTCGGCTGGGAGAAGTGGGACAGCTCCGTCCCTTACAACTGGACCGTCCCGTGGTTCTACAAGGATGTGCCCAAGTTCGTGAGGGAGTTCCAGCTGGAGGGTCTTAAACCGGATCTGTGGAAGCCAAAGACCATCCACAAGCTCATCCGAGCTAGGGATGGCATGGAGGAGGTTCCAGGACTCACAGCGGATGCCACGAAGGTCGTTTGGGAGAACGTCTCTTCACGTCTGCTGACCAACGGGCACAAGGATTTGTCGTGGATGGCTATCCGAGGGGGGCTACCCCTCAGGTCGTTCATGCATGCCCGCAACTTGAGCAAGACGAGGTACTGCCCACGGTGCCCCTACAAGGAGGAAACATCTTTGCACGTCTTTTGGGAGTGTCCTTTTGCTCAAGGCCTGTTGGATGAGCTGGAAGATGACTTTGAGGACTGTGTACCCAGGAGGGGCCTGACATACCACGCGGTATTGTATGGGCTCTTCCAGGGGACTCACAGAGAGAGTGACATTCTGGAGGCCTGGCGACTTGTGAACTGTGTCAAGGACGCTATCTGGTTTGCCAGAAAGGGACTTACTTTGCGAAGAGAGGACATCACTTACCAGGATTGTTGCAGGCTGATCCACAGCTTGCAGCGGGACTATGCCATTCTGGATAGCCTGGCCGGTGAAGAGGAGGGAGAAGAGGACTGAGTCTTCGGCGACGTCTGTTTTTTTCCCTTACCCCGTCCTCCCTTCATGTCTGTTGTGTTACTCAAATAAAGCTTCGGGCCTGTGATTACCCCCTCCCCTTTCCCTCTTTCCTCTTCCCCATCCCATCACATGTTTTGATGCTTTTGCTGTTTAACTCTCTTGTTTAGCGCTAGGGTAGGAAGTAGTGGTAGTATAGGGAGTATATTAATTCCTGTATTTTACCTGTCCCCCCCTAATGTGTTAGTTATTGCCAGGGTAGGAAGTAGTGGTAGTATAGGAAGTATATTATTTCTTGTATTTCCCTGTCCTCCCCTCATGTGTGTTGTGGTCAATCAATAAAGCTTAGGGCCTGTGACCTCCCCACCCCTTTGTCCCTCTGTTTTGTCACTTGACTGTGTTTATTGCATTGACCAAAAAGTATGTCAGTTAGGTTTGTAGTGCAGCATGTAGTGTTAGGATGTATTTCCTGCCGCCGTATGCCGTGCCGCATCCCTTAAGGATGAATGATATAGTCTGAATTGTGGTATTGTAATACAGTTATGCGCTGCGTCGCAGTACCTTTGTCATTTTTGTTTGAGACTTGGATGCAAATAAAAGCAAAAAAAAAAAAAAAAAAATTGGTGCTTCCATCAGGTCTTGATATGATTTTATTGATCTGGACTGGTCTGGACTTATAAATGAAAACTTTGGATATAGGACCACTGCCAGAGCTGATTGTGGGTCTGGGTGTGGGCATGGGATTTAGGGTATTTCATTTAGTTTATTTTCCTTTTTTGGATTTGATGTGTACTGTTTGATTTGTACATAATGGATATAGAGTGTACAAGGCTATAGGTGTTAGGTAGGGAGGGGGAATGAGAGTAAAGAGGGATTCCCTGGACTAACTCTGGACTAGTCAGGACTTCCTAACCTGATCTTTGTTTGCTAGAGCGGTGCTAGAGCTACGTGTGGGGTTGTGGGTGAACATGAGTTTGTTTTTTTGCTTTGATAGTACTGATTGTATTTTTGCTTTTCTTTCAACAGATGTTATTTAATTTTATGTTTGTCTATTATTTATTTATTTATAAAATAAGAAAAGCTTTCTTACAGTTGGCAACTAGATCTGTTTTTTAGTCTATATATACAGGTGTATCTCAATAAATTAGAATATCTTTGAAACGTTCATTAATTTCAGTAATTCAGTAATTCAATTCATAATCAGCAGTCTTCCATGATTGTGTGTCCTACTGAACTAGACTGAGGGACCATTTAAAGGCTTAGGAAACCTTGGCAGGTGACACACTGAATTTACAATACTGAACTTTTTTACAGTATTCAAATTTTCTTACATCTTGGATTTCATTACCTGTAATCCATAATCAACATTTACAGAAATAAAGCACTTGAAATAGAACACTCTGTGTGTAAAGAATCTAGAAAATATAGGAGGTCACTTTTTTAATTTAATTACTGAAAGAAAGAAACATTTCAAAGATATTCTAATTTATTGAGATGCACCTGTATATATATATATATATATATATATATATATATATATAAAATCAGTGGCGTAACTAGGAATGGCTGGGCCCCAAGGCGAACATTTGACATGGGCCCCCCCCCTGAACCGCTGCCCCCAATCGCCCCCCCGGACCGCCCCCTCCACCCCCCCCCCCCCAAAAAAAACGCATTCCTGTGCACACTATTATGTGCCATAGTGGCTCCAGCAGACAGTATTATGCCCCATAGTGGCCCCTACACACAGTATCATGCCCCATAGTGGCCCCTGCACACAGTATCATGCCCCATAGTGGCCCCTGCACACAGTATCATGTCCCATAGTGGCCCCTGCACACAGTATCATGCCCCATAGTGGCCCCTGCACACAGTATCATGCCCCATAGTGGCCCCTGCACACAGTATCATGCCCCATAGTGGCCCCTGCACACAGTATCATGCCCCATAGTGGCCCCTGCACACAGTATCATGCCCCATAGTGGCCCCTGCACACAGTATCATGCCACATAGTGGCCCCTGCACACAGTATCATGTCCCATAGTGGTCCCTGCACACAATATCATGCCCCATAGTGGCCCCTGCACACAGTATCATGCCCCATAGTGGCCCCTGCACACAGTATTATATCCCATAGTGGCCCCTGCACACAGTATCATGTCCCATAGTGGTCCCTGCACACAATATCATGCCCCATAGTGGCCCCTGCACAAAGTATTATTCCACATAGTGGCCCCTGCACACAGTATTATATCCCATAGTGGCCCCTGCACACACTATTATTCCCCATAGTGGCCCCTGCACTGAGTATTTTGCCCCATAGTGGCCCCTGCACACACTATTATATGTCCCATTGTGGACCACCCATGAACAATTATTATACTCTGGGGTCTTTTCGGGCAAGGCGTCGCGACGCAAAATGATGTCGGGGACGACACCAAACAGCCCCGAAGCCTGGAGAAGCGCAGGAGAGGTAAGTACATTGTTTTTTATGTTCCCTCACCTCCCCTGGGTTTCCGATTATTATACTCCGGGGTCTGAAAAGACCCCGGAGTATAATGATAGCAGAGATTGTGGTGTTCGACCCGCAGCCTCACATACCGATCCCCGCTCCTGCTCACAGCCGCCTCCGCAAAATCGGAAACGCAGGCGGCCGTGAGCGGGACCCCGGGAAACGGTAAGTATATAGGGCCCATTACCTGCTGGGGTTACTCCAGCAGGTAACGGACTATTAAAAAAAAAAAAAAAAAAAAGCATCGGGGGCCCGCGGGGCCCCGTAATGTCCCGGGCCCTGTGGCAGCTGCCACCGCTGCTACCCCGGTAGTTACGCCCCTGTATATAATATTGGTGTGGTATTGTAAATACAGGGTGTCTCCTAAAAAGAGATCAAAGTTAATAGCTCAGAAATAACTGTTAGATTCATGTAAAAGATGGGTGCTTTATACATTATTGAGTATTTACTATTCATTGGTGCATCAGTGAATTCCCCCCCCCCCAAAAAAAAAATAAAGGGCTTAAAATTATCTGAGTTTTTAATGCATATAGAACTACAATTACAATTGTAAAGTTGTAGGTCAGGAAGAACTTAGCACAATCAAGTAAAAAAGTTTAAAGAGGATGGGCCACATTTTTCTCAAATTTGGGGTTCATGTAAGGGTCCTTTCACATCATGTTATACAGGTCCGCTTGACTGATACGTTTTTATAGCTGTTTACCTTAAAAAAATGTATCAGTCAGCGGACCCATTGCCTCCAATAAAAAAAAAAAACATCTGTTATGGTCTCTGTGTGACACTGTCCATTATTTCAAACAGACAGAAAAGCGTTTACTACCATGCGTTTCTGTCCTTTACCAAAAACAGATCTGCGACGTTCATTTTCAATTTTAATATAGTTCTCTATAAACATGAATGCAAGCGATTTGCAGCTGCTTAAAGCATTCCGTTATGGCTGGTCATTTTATGGCCTGAAGAAGGAACCTTCCCCCCATTAGCCACAACCCCGCCCCTCTTATTCGTGCTGAAACCGCAGCATATTCTTGTAGGAAGGAGAAGCCAGCGTAAGGTAAGTCCATTAGCCCTCCTACTGAAATGGCCGCCCCTCCCTTCCCCAGGTCCCAGTATGAATGATCCTACAATTTGTGACCCCAGTTGGAGAAGTACCTGCCTCCCCTCCCCCACCACTTGTGTGCCCCATCTCTCATGTCTCCTGTGCCACTGCCATCCAGTCTTCTCCTCCCCCGCCATTGTACTATTCCTCTTGACGGGGTAGGAAAAGACAGGAGGGGGGTGGCGCTGGAGACATTCGGGAGCTGGGACACTAGAACGGCGGGGGGAGGGGTGGGTGCTAGTCAGGGAGAAGCCATTGCGGGTAGAACTTGGAAGAAAAAGTTGTTTAGGGGATTTAGCCATTCCCAGGAATGAGGGGGAGGGGGTCTAGGGTGTGTGCTGTGACTTCCATTATAGAGGGCAATCAATCCCTAATGGCTGCCCCCAGGGGCGCACCGCTAATGAGGCGAAGTGATGCGGCCGCCTCAGGCGGCACTGTCCGTCACTGTCTGGGGGGCGGCATTTTTACTATTTAATGTAAACCAGCCCAGGACAGGCCGCTTAAAAAAAAAAAAAAACAATGCTGAGCGGGGCCTGTCCTGGGCTGGTTTACGAGACGTCGCATCTCAGCGCAGGCGGCGATACAATGACGTCATCACGCCGCCTACGCTGAGACACAGACGTCGCGGAGGCGGTGGCGGCTGCATCAAGGCATCACAGGTGAGTATAACTTTTTTTTATATATATATAGGCCGTGACCTGCTGGAGTATCCCCACCAGGTAACGGCCTATTTATTTACCTACCCCGCGTCTGTTCGTGGCCGCCTCCGCTTCCCCTTCTGCTATGGGACGCAGAAAGGTAAGTGGATGCCGCTGTGAGCAGCCGCGGGCATCTGTAAGTGAGGCCGCGGGCCGCAAATACTACTATTATTATACTCCGGGGTCTTTTCAGACCCCGGAGTATAATAATCGGAGGCCTAGGGTTGGTGAGAGAACATAAAAACCAATGTTACTCACCTCCTGCGATCCGATGTAACTCCAAGCAGGCTTGAGGCCTCTGGTGACGTCATCAGGTTGCGTCGCCGGCCTGATCACGTGACGTCTGTGCGCAGTTAAACTGGGCCGAAAGCTGCAAGGAGTGCACCGGTGTCCAGAATAGGTAAGTAACACTAGTTTTTATGTTTGTATTCTCCCCTGGGCCTCCAATCATTATACTCTGGGGTCTGAAAAGACCCCAGAGTATAATAATAGTTCATGGGTGGCCCACTATGGGGCATAATACCGTGTGCAGGGGCCACTGTAGAGCATAATACCCTGTGCAGGGGCCACTATGGAGCATAATACCGAGTGCAGGGGCCACTATGGAGCATAATACCGAGTGCAGGGGCCACTATAGAGCATAATACCGGGTGCAGGGGCCACTATGGAGCATAATACAAGTACAGGGGCCACTATGGAGCATAATACAAGTGCAGGGGTCACTATGGAGCATAATACCAGTGCAGGGGCCACTATGGAGCATAATACCAAGTGCAGGGGCCACTATGGAGCATAATACCGAGTGCAGGGGCCACTATAGAGCATAATACCGGGTGCAGGGGCCACTATGGAGCATAATACAAGTGCAGGGGCCACTATGGAGCATAATACCGAGTGCAGGGGCCACTATAGAGCATAATACCGGGTGCAGGGGCCACTATGGATCATAATACAAGTACAGGGGCCACTATGGAGCATAATACAAGTGCAGGGGCCACTATGGAGCATAATACCAGTGCAGGGGCCACTATGGAGCATAATACCAAGTGCAGGGGCCACTATGGAGCATAATACCGAGTGCAGGGGCCACTATAGAGCATAATACCGGGTGCAGGGGCCACTATGGAGCATAATACAAGTGCAGGGGCCACTATGGAGCATAATACAAGTGCAGGGGCCACTATGGAGCATAATACCAGTGCAGGAGCCACTATGGAGCATAATACCAGTGCAGGGGCCACTATAGAGCATAATACAGTGCAGGGGCCACTATGGAGCATAATACCGTGTGCAGGGGCCACTGTGGAGCATAATACCATGTGCAGGGGCCAATATGGAGCATAATACCGTGTGCAGGGGCCAATATGGGGCATAATACCATGTGCAGGGGCCACTAGGGAGCATAAAACTGTTTGCAGGAGTTGCTGTGGAACATAATACCGTGTGCAGTGGCCACTGCGGGGCATAATACCGTGTGCAGGGGCCACTATGGAGCATAATACCGTGTGCAGGGGCCACTGCGAGGCATAATACAGTGTGCAGGGGCCGCAGTGGGCCATAATACTGTGTAATACTGTGTGCAGGGGCTGCTGTGGAACATTATAGTGTGTATAAATGGGGCGCTATAAACAGGGGCTATGGCACCTGTTTATATTATACGCTGTCTGTTCATAGTGGCCGTGTGATGTAATTCCAGCCTTGTCACATACTGTAGACATGTACAGGACGAGGCTGTAGTTACATTACATGGCCACTATGAGATGAATGACACTATGTAAACAGAGAAGCGGTCATGGCGCTTACACAGGTACCATTCAAACAGCTGATCAGTGGGGGTCCTGGGTTTTTGAGCCCCACTGATTAGTTTATTAATTACCTGGAAAACCTTTTAATTAGTTAACACCTGGGGCATTATTAATAAGGGGCACTATTTATACAGGGTACACACGGATGTTATTAATATAAAGATGCACTTGGGGGTATTTTTCATTATGGGGGGTTATGTCATATATTTTATAATTGGGGTCGCAGCAGGATGGGGGTTTGTGTAGGTGAGGACAATGTGGGTTGGATGCTTGGAAAAGTGAGGAGTCAAAGATGTCTGTGTTGCAAACTTTACAGAGACAAGTCACAGCTGGAATAAGTGGTCATGGCGGTCCAAAGGGAAGAGAAGGGAAATGTGACCGATTAGTCAGAGACGTCACCTGTAAGTCACAAAATGTTATTGCCCTGTATTCACCTAAATGATAGATGATAAATACCTGATTGATGGGGGTCTGTCTGCTGAGACCCCCACTGAGCCTGAGAATTGGGTTTTTTCCCCCCACTGGGTGGGAATTCAGCCTGACTGCAGCCATATATATAGGTGTGTCACTTGGTGGATGGATGAACCCGCGTGGTTCCATTCACTTTGATGGGAGTGCCAAAGATAGCCGAAGTCCAGTACTCAGCTATCTGCGGCAGTTCTATTATAGAGAATAGGGGCCACGTGGGCTCGTCCATCCACCAAGCAGAAGATGTGTGAAGTTACTTTCATTGTTAATGCCGTGTTGTTGATCTGATACTGAAGTAATACAGGAAGAAGAATTCTTAAAAACTGTTTTATAACTTTGTGTATTGTGTATATTGTGCGACGATAACAGTGTGTTAAACTAGTAGCATGGAAACTCTTTTTTTTGGGGGGGGGGGAGGGGCGTCTTTCTATAGTCCGCCTCAGGCAGCAAAGAGGCTAGGTTCACCACTGGCTGCCCCCCCATGTGTGCTACCCCTGATGGTATCAGGTAAAGCACATGTTGGGGGTGGCATTATTCTATATATCAAGCTCTGAAAACTGAATGAGAGTTATCAATTAATATAACATAATGAACTAAAGCTTTGTAGTTACCCAAATACAAATAGGCATGTCATTAATCAATTACGTGATCACCCAAAGTGACCAATTACCATCATTAAAAAAGGTTGTCCCATCCTATTCAAAGAAATGGTTGACTATATAACAATTCTCTTACATGAAAAGTGCATATGAACAGGAATTGTGATAATGTGGCAATCCCTTTATGGAGCAGCCTGTCTGAAATCCAAAAGGCTATAGTGATTGCCAGTTTGGGTCTGCCCATGTGCAAGGAGAGAATATATTTATTTGCCCCCACCCCCATACTATTAAATTAGAATGTAATTCCATATTTAAAATTTTATAGCTATTTAATTAGAACTTCAAAGTGTTCTATTCAATTACTGTTATCCCAGTTTGCTGTGGATTAAATATAGAAAATCAGTAGGGAAAAACATCTCACATATCTACACCCACACTATAATTTAACGTGGAGCATATTCCAGCATTAACTTATTAGTACCGAGAGCAATATTTTCCTGGCATAAAATATCACATTGGCAATTAATGGACTAGGAAACAACACAGCAGTTTTTGTACTTCTTTAAAAAAAATGCAGTTTTAACTCACTGTAAAGAATCTTTTGTTATTTTCTAAGTGTTATCAGTTATTTTACATATTAGGCTTTTAACGTGCATCTATTTAATTTACATAAAGCATTAACTACTAGATGGTAAGTTATTCAGAGTGCACAGATATTGGTCTACAGGGATGGAAGATATTGTCTCTTGTGAACATGCATGTTATCTGGAACTCATTCTGTAACCATACCAATTACGTGTACTCTTTTCCCTTTATATGTTTAAACAATAAAGCATTATTAACAACGAAAATTGTTATTTCTTTTTCATTTTTCTTTTTTAGATATTTTTAGGGACTAAAACATGCATGATAGATGCATACATTACAGTGATCACTAGTATAATACACTACACTATTTCTGTATTGCAGAGTAATATACATGTCAGCTTTATACTTGCATACAGCCTATTAGAGATGTCAATACTAAGTATCTTATACTGAATATTTTCCCTCAAAACTGTAACAATATAAAATTGCTCAATTTATTTGCTCTCTCCCATGAAGTCTGCAGATCAGACACATGTTCAATGCAACAGGTTCTCTTTAGCTAGCAAACCTCAGGATTAAATAAGTACAGATGTGTCCTCTCTTACCTGTCCTTTTAGCTGGGCATGTCCAGGTAAGTGCATCACAAGTTAAGCATCTTATCTAAACATAGAATGATTTACTGACAAGTTATCTTAAAATGATATGCTGACTATCCTATATGTATTTATTTGTGGCCATCCAGCAGGGGAAGAAGAATTTCAAGACATTTTTTTAAGAATGTTGTTATATTATAATATATTGGTTTCAAGACATATTTAATCCTTAACCAAATTTTAGATCAGTTAAATTAGGACAAATTCACACTTGAAGATAAATCACTGTGGATAGAAAGTTAGCAATGAACAGAATCAAGTAATAGGCAGGCCAACCTACATCATACGCCAAAAGTTAGCTTTGGATCTCTGGCATGAAGGGCAAGCTGTGGAAGGAGCTTGATTCATTCCAATAGTCAGATATGTCTGATGGATAATGTATAACTGGATCACTAGCATGTGATTTTAATAAATAATTTGTTGAGTCAACAGTGAGCGTCGGAAATTGTCTTTCATCCTTTATTATTAGTATGATTGGTATTTTTGTTATAGATTGTACTGATCAGTAATCATTTTCTAAAACCTTTGCTAAAATATAGTTATTGTTGGAATCGAAAGAATTTCCTCC
Source organism: Leptodactylus fallax (assembly GCA_947044405.1). Classification (NCBI taxonomy): domain Eukaryota; kingdom Metazoa; phylum Chordata; class Amphibia; order Anura; family Leptodactylidae; genus Leptodactylus; species Leptodactylus fallax. The sequence goes on from CAMRHE010000202.1 coordinate 2,428,131, forward strand.
ATAAAAATTCAGTTCTTTTTTTGTCTATTTGTCTAATGATGTCTAGCAGTTCTGATTATTGTTATCATGAAACCTCCCATCATCCCCCAATCTATATTATATGTCATACTGAGGGGGCAGACCTATGACAATAATAACGTTGGCTGCCAATGGAGACAGCACAAGAAAGGGGAGTTTCGTTACCATGAAAAATTTAGCATTTCATTTGAGCAGGTATTGTTCTAGTAAATATTTCTATAACTCAATATCCCAATCTTTAAATCTCAGACTTCTCATCCTATTTAAAGATCCACTTTAAAGGGTGAATCAAACATGTCTTAATAAACCCATGTCCACAGGTCACAACAGTTATTGAGCTTAGGCCATCACTGATTTTTACATCAAAAGGTCTATGGTGGTATATAGAAAATCACAACACCTACAGTCCCTGACAGAAGTTCTGTCGCTTATCCATGTTGTGGAATCAAAAGCTTATAACCTGACTTTAAATTCAACCATTGGTTTTATAAATGACTCATATGCAAGCTGAAACCCTCCCAAATGATTTTTTGGTTAAGAAAATAAATTGGCTTCACTGCTGAAATATTCATCATTTTAATGAACACAGAAAGGTCAGATTTTGGCAAGACAAAAGTTTTGTCCCCTTGTCATGTAATGCACCCAATCCTAGTTTAAAGCCTCACCTGTGCTCACTAATTGATCGGTTAATTAGTGGGTGTGTATAAAAAGAACTCCAGCACCCCAGACCTTCACTTGAACTGCAACTTCACCTCTGACAACATGCCAAAAATCAACCCTGAGACCAAAGCCTTGATTATCAAGAGGCTGAAGACCAGATCCACTGCAGAGGTGGTTGGCACCTTTAATGTGTCTCTGCGTCAAGTACAAAGAATTAAAAAAAGATTTGAACAGACTGGAGATGTTTTTGACAAGCCCAGGTCCGGCAGACCCCGCAAGACAACTGCTCAGGAGGAACGTTTGTTGGTTAGAAAATCAAAATCCAGCCCCTCTTCCACTGCAGCAGAACTCCAACAGGCCTGGTCACCTCAAGTCCCTATGTCAACTAGAACAGTTTGTAGGATTCTGCCTCGAAATGGCCTCTATGGTCGACTCAGTGCCCAGAAGCCAGCACTAAACAAAAGGCAATTAAAAAAACGTGTGGCATTTGCCAAGGCCCAAAGCCTGCTAAATGGATGGATGCTGGTAAAGTGGCAGAAGGTGGATTTCTCAGATGAATCTTCAGTTGAATTACACTACATCCACCGCAAATACTGCAGGAGACCTAGTGGAGCCCGTATGGATCCAAGATACACCCAGAAAACAGTTAAGTTTGGTGGTGGAAAGATGGGGTGTGCGAAATATTTGCAAGGTGGAAGGCAATATCAATAGCCTAAAATATCAAGGAGTATTAGCTTCCTCTTACATTCCCAATCATAAAAGGGGTCAAATTTTGCAGCAGGATGGTGCTCCATCTCATACATCCATCTCTACATTAAAGTTTCTCAAGGCAAAGAAGATCAAGGTGCCCCAGGACTGGCCAGCCCAGTCACCAGACATGAACATCATTGAGCATGTTTGGGGTAGGATGAAAGAGGAAGCTTGGCAGACAAAACCAAAGAATCTTGATGAACTCTGGGAGGCATGTAAGACTGCATTCTTTGCTATTCCTGATGACTTCATCAATAAATTGTATGAATCATTGTTGAAACGCATGGATGCAGTCCTTCAAGCTCATGGAAGTCACACAAAATATTAAATATGGCTCTAATAGCACCACAACTTCATTCACCAATGTTATGAAACATATCTTTGTTTTTGAACAGAATTATTGGTTTGATTTTCACATTACTTTATGTGTGCGACAAAACTTTTGTCTTGCCAAAATCTGACCTTTCTGTGTTCATTAAATGATCAATATTTCAGCAGTGAAGCCAAAAAATCATTTGGGAGGGTTTCAGCTTTCATATGAGTCATTTCTAAAACCAATGGATGAATTTAAAGTCAGGTTATAAGCTTTTGATTCCACAACATGGATAAGTGACAGAACTTCTGTCAGGGACTGTATGCAGTTTATTTAGAATGGTGTGTTAGAGATTGCCAGTGATGGGAATCTATGTAATGGTGTTAAAGAAATGTTGCTGGTAATCCAAGTTCATAGACTTCAACAATGGGGTTTTCTGGTAGGTCTATGTAATAAACCAGGAGGTCACTTTAAGTAGATTTTCAGTTTATATGAAGTGACAGAATATTAATAATTTACATACCATCATAAAACATGGAGCCCCAAAATTGTCTGTTTCTAGCTACCACCTTGCATGTCCCACCAGTGCAAAAAGACTGACGGAAGCATGGCTACAAGGGGTGCAGAGCTAACAGTTGCTTCTGGGGGGGGGGCTCAAAGGCCTGTCTGCCACATAAGAACTTACCAGCACAAACAAGAGCACAGTATGTGGGGGTTTGTTTCAGATTTTGGATTGCGACCCAGGATCTTTAAGATTCTCTGTATACTGATGATTGTGTTATTGATTACTGTGACATTATTGACTTGTCTAGAAGACTAGTTCAAGCTGCTCACTTTCTTATGGTCAATAACTGTCAGCAAAATCCACATGTAACAGATCAAGAGCAGTATTATATTGTCAGCAATCAACCAGCAAGAACATGTAAGAGAAGATACTGTACAAGTTGCTTAATAAAGATGGTGAAACTAACATAGTGCATTTATATTTTGGGGTTTATTCCACTTGATTACGTACAGTCCTTTCATTTCCTGTTCCATGATAATATCATATTGACCTGTTTACCCTTGTTCTATTACTTCATTAGTACTTCTAAGAAAGGACATTCTATTCCTGTAATATATCATGATTATGTAATACATCTGATTTTCTTTTGAGCATTGTTCCAGAGTTCAGTGCTTAAATAGATTTCTTTGCTTTATTTCCTTATAACATGCACGCTAATTGTAAAAAGAGCTGCTGTCCCTTATTTTTCATTCCATAAATCCTGTGTGCTTCAGGTTTTTTCATTTTAAATTTTGTTTCCTGTGAAATGCTAGGGACATCTTTAATATAAGTGATGTATTATGCTAAATATTTCTCCATTTATTTCTTTTCATGAAATATAAATGAACAAGATGCTGCATAAACTGTGTTTCTAAAAGAGATCGCTACTGCAATGGAGATGCTTGTTATGTATTGCTTGTGTTCTGGCAACAAGATTTATCTTGGTTATCTTCAGTTGACTGGATGCTGCAGTAGCTCAGACACCAACATTCAAATAAACATTATCATTGATTTTCAAGATATTTTGCCAGCTAAGCTTCGGGACTTTTTATGTCATATGTCAGACAAAATGTGACATGTTCTGGATGCAAGGTATTTTACTTTTAATTTGAATCATTTTTGTGAGATTCCAGAATTTTAATGAACATTTCAGGTAAAACTGATACACTATAGGGAAAATTTATCAAACCATGCACTCTAGACTTCTGTAGGAAAAAAAAAAATCTAAATGTAGACTTTTGCAATACTTAGCACTTATTTAAAAAATTTTATGAAATTCTGCATTTTTATATCACTCATTCACTTTTAAAATATGGATGGGAATGACATGTTTAACTGTCTGAACTCCATATTTATCAACTGTGACTTTTTAAAAAGTTACAAAAATTGTTGCAATATTACTCCAGTAACATAGGTGGCATAGAAACTGGAGCAACATCTTAAAACAGAAGTGTTAGACTTATAGATGCATGTGAAAGGAGAATACAGGTATGATATTAGATGTATTTATAGGTATAAATGTATAATCGGATGTAATGAGTTGATGTCATTTTTTAGTTGAATTTATACATATTTCCTACGTAATAGCTTATTTCTTTCACCTCCCCGGCCTAATTAAAAATAATATTTTAGCCTGGACAATCTCTTTAAAGTGGAGGATTATTATTCTTAAGATATAAGAAATAAAGATTTCTTAGAGGTCTCACATGGGCCAAATCGCATTTGATTAATTTGGAGCAAATAAAGCTAAAGCAGACACTATTAAAACCAACTTTAATTTCCTTCATCATATTTCCTTGTCTCAAATAAACAAAATATAGGCTCAGTGGGAAATGCTAGAAGAAAAAGTAATGGGTTGGATGGGTGGACTATATTGCTATTATCAAGGTAGGTCAAAGAGTTAGTGAGACTGGTTAGAGGGAATCTCTTATTAATGGTGTTTGTTGTGAACAAGGAAAAGCAGAGGACAGAGTAGCAGAAGTTGGATTATGACTAAGTAGGCACCATGGTTCCCAAATTTTTTCAAAGGTAGAATGAGACGTGGATTCCCAACCGTCTAGTTCTTATATATGGAAGATATCTATTATCTACTTTGGAAAACTACATTTCAACGGTCGACAGTTCTTTGCTCAACCACTCCAGTTTAGCGGCCTGGAAAAGATGAATGGGCAGGTCATTCTTTGAGGGTGACCAGGAGGGGAGAGGCAGCCATAATAAAACTGAAGCAGAGGTTAAGGTTACAGATAAACCACATGTTTTGTTAATTTGGGATTCAATATCTAGTTAAACATTATGGATAAGAGAGCAATACCATAAACTGTGACCTAAAGTATCTCTTTCTCTACATCTCCAGCATAAGTCAGTTAAAACCAGACCAATAGGGTTGCCTCCAAGTCTTATATCCCCTAGTGACTACTTTGTAGGAGTTTTATTTTATTTTTATACATATAGAAAAGTCATGTGATCTGGGGTGAAGCGTAGAGACAGTGGCATAACTAGGAATGGCTGGGCCCCAAAGCGAACATTTGACATGGCCCCCCCCCCGAACTGCCACCCCTCCAGACCGCCCCCTCCAACCCCCCCAAAAAAAACGCATTACGCACACACTATTATGCGCCATAGTGGCCCCTGCACACAGTATTATGCCCCATAGTGGCCCCTGCACACAGTATTATGTAGTATAGTGGCCCCTGCACACAGTATAGTACACCACCCATGAACAATTATTATACTCTGGGGTCCACTCCCTGCTACTTCAGCCTTCTTCAATGTTGGACCAGGCCGGTGTCGCGACACAAAATGACGTCGGCTGACGTCTGAGACGTCACCAAACAGGCCTAAAGCCTGAAGAAGCATAGGAGAGGTAAGTACATTGTTTTCTATGTTCCCTCACCTCTCCTGGGCCTCTGAAAAGACCCCCGAGTATAATGATAGCAGTGATTGTGGGGTTCGGCCCGTGGCCTCACTTACCGTTCCACGCTCCGGCTCACAGTCATCTATGCAGAATGGGAAGCGCAGGTGACCATGAGCAGGACCCTGGGGATCGGTAAGTATATAGGGCCAGTTACCTGCTTGGGTTACTCCAGCAGGTAACAGACTATTAAAAAAAAAAAAGCATCGGGGGCCCTCCGTGCCCCGTAATGTCCCGGAACCTGTGGCACTCACTACCGCTGCTACCCCGGTAGTTAAGCCCCTGTGTAGCGATATCAGAACTAGAAAAGGAGATACCTAGGTCTCTTTCTCATACACGTATGTAGGAAGGTGTCCCAGTACGGTGTAGTAGATGCATTTTCTGGGTAAATGAGGGAGCAAAAGGTATTTTTCCAACCAGGTTGTGAAGGATTTCGCCTTGCCACACTACCTGTCACACCTGTGACCAACCTTCTTTCTTAACCTTCCACTCACACACCAGGACCGTGTTTGTAGGATAATATGAAACAAGCTTTCTAAATTTTATATATTTATTAACCCCAGTGGGTCGGTACTAAGCATTAACATATACAGAAATATATATCAATTACCAAGCAAATACAGATAAAAGTAAAATACAGCACAACAAAATAAAAAGGGAAATAAAAGATAGAAAAATACCAGAACAAGTAGATAGTCCATTTCTCTGAGCCCATGTGGTAGGCTTCAGGGTTCTTTCCTTAGGCAAGTTACAGAGCGGGTAAGCATGTGTCTCCTACATGCTGTCCAGAACAAGAAGTCTCAGGCCTCCCTTTTAAGCCGCATGGCTAGACCGCACGACTGAAGTCCACACCATGACCTGCCCTCACATCTCCTCCAGGAACAAGATAACAAAGCCCTCCCTTTTCCTGGTCTGAGACCTTTTACAATACTCGTCTCCTCCCTAAGTGATGTCACCAAAAAGGAGAAGTCTTGCCCCCCAGTCCTTCATGTCAGAACTAGGATTCTTCACATCTCCTTGCTGGGTGTCCATATTGTAAGGCAAGAGGTCCGTGTAGACACCAAGAATGACACCCCAATCCCCTTTTTGTAAGGAGATCAGTGTCTGGATCTTTTCTGGGTTTTGAACCATGTCATGTGTAGGCTTTAAACTAGCGCCTTGACTAAGGAATTTATCGGGGTGCCTGTAAGAGGTGGCTTGCAAAAATATTCATACCCCTTGAACTTTTTCACATTTTGTCCTCTTACAATCACAAACGTAAATGTATTTTATTTGGTGCTAGACCAATACAAAGTAGCAGATAATTGTGAAGTGGAACAAAAACGATACATGGTTTTCAAAATTTTAATTAAATAAAAATCAGAAAAGTGTGACGTGCAACTATTCAGCCCCATGTACTCTGATACCCCTAAATAAAATCCAATGCAATCAATTGCCTTCAGAAATCACTTAATTAGTTAATATAGTCCAGCTGTATGTAATTTAATCTCAGTATAAATTTACCTGTTCTGTGAAAACCTCAGTAGTTTAGAGTACACAAGTGAACAAACAGCATCATGAAGACCAGGGAACTCAGCAGACAGGTCAGAGATAAAATTTGTGGAGAAGTTTAAAGCAAGGTTAGGCAATAAAAACATATCCCAAGCTTTGAGTATCCCAAGGAGCACTGTTCAATCCATCATCTAAAACTGGAAATAGTATTCTACAACTGAAAACCTACCAACACATGGCTATCCACCTAAACTGACAGACCAAGCAAGGAGAGCACTGGTCAGAGAAGCAGCCAAGAGGCCCTTGGTCACTCTGGAGGAGCTGCAGAAATCCACAGGTCAGGTGGGAGAATCTGTCCACAAGACAACTATAAATTGTGCACTCCACAAATCTGGCCTTTATGGAAGAGTGACAAGAAAAAAACCATTGTTGAAAGAAAGACATTAGAGGTGCCTTTTGCAGTTTTGCATATAGGGGACACAGCAAACATGTGGAGGAAGGTGCTCTGGTCAGATGAGACAAAAGTTTAACTTTTTGGCCTAAATGCAAAGTGCTATGTGTGGCAGAAAAGTAACACTGCTCATCAACCTGAACACAACATCATCCCCATTGTGAAACATGGTGGTGGCAGCATCATGCTGTGGGGAGGCTTTTCTTCAGCAGGGACAGGGAAGATGGTCAGGGTTGATGGGAAGATGAATGGAGCTAATTACAGGGAAATACTGGAAGAAAACCTGTTGGAAGCTGCAAAAGACTTGAGACTGGGAAGGAGATTCACCTTCCATCAAGACAATGACCCTAAACATACAGCCAGAGCTACAGTGGAATGGTTGAGATGAAAGAAAAGTCATATGTTAGAATGGCTCAGTCAAAGTCCAGACCTAAATCCCATTGAGCATCTGTGGCAAGACATGAAAATTGCTGTTCACAGACGCTCTCCATCCAATCTGGTGGAGCTTGAGCTACTTTGCAAAGCAGAATGGGCAAAAATCTCAGTTTCTAGATGTGCAAAGCTGGTAGAGGCATACCCCAAAAGATTTTCAGCTGTAATTGCAGTGAAAGGTGGCTGTACAAAGTATTGATATAGAGAGGCTGAATACTTTTGCACGTCACATTTTTAGATTTTTATTTGATTAAAATTTTGAAAACCATGGATCATTTTCCTCCCACTTCACAATTATGTGCTACTTTGTGTTGGTCTATCACTTAAAATCTGAAAAAAGTTCAAGGGGTATGAATACTTTTGCAAGGCACCAGTCATAGCACCAGTAACATTTGAGCAAGATCTGTTATCTGTATGCACACTACAGAAGAAGCTGCACTACATTCCCTTCAAGTACTACAGAACAATGTAACCCTGGGACAGAAAAAGGTTGTACTTCTCTAGTTTATATTATATTTAGAGTACAATTCACACACCAATGTAGGTCTAGATTGTGACACCCATAATGGCACTGCAGCACAACTTAATAAAATAACTTGTTTTGCAGCCAGGTTTGCATATATGTGTGTGCATGTGAAAAAACAAATTGGGATATTAGTATGGTACACGGAGTCTATTCTCCTTCATAATAAAATTGATTACTGTCTGAAAGCTGCCAAGAGACACTTCCTGTAGGCATAGTTACATTTAGACGTCCTTCACTTATATCATTGTTTATTTATGTTTAATCAACTATTCCTTCGGGTTAGACTTTTTTATGGAATACATTGTCCTAGGAAACATAAAACTAAAAATAGCATATCAATAAGATACTATATCAGTTATATCTTAGATTGTAGCAGTCTCCTTCAGTTCAAGCAAATAGGCTGAAGAATTATTTTAGCAAGATTAATAGAAATTTGCCTACAATAAAATGATCTAAATTGATTTATATCCCCGGCAGTGTTAATTAGAGTTTTCCAATTAAGCAATTACTGGTATAATCAGAAATTGCCACACTTAATTTTCTCGTTTAGTAGAATGGACTATGACCCCTGATCTTATTTTAGGGTTGAGTTAAGAAGATGTACTAAAGTTTCCAAACTTATAATAAAAAGAATGAGGAAAAAATAGTTAGGCAGACACCACATAAATCTTGCAGGAGTCAATGAATTTATGAAGAAAGCAAAAAAGTCCTCATAAACAAATTTGGAACACCATAAATAATTTAGCATAAGTTACATGACAAATGTTCTAAAACTTGGATCTAGATATAGCACAGTGTTGCGTAACTTTGCACTGTGCTTTGCTTATCTAGTGGCAATCTTGGAGTTGTGATGTTGTTTTTATTGGGATGCCATGCTATCATTTATGAAATAGCTCACCTTACTAGAAATAAAAGGATGTTTGCTCTGAAGCTAACCAGTTTGTATATGTAAAGTAATGTCAGTCCAGTAACAGTTAATGGTGTCAAGACTTCAATAATATTGTGTTTCTTTCCATGCCACAAACAGATAACAATGGGTGTGAAATAGTTCTGATAAGGGATAATACCCTGTCAAGACCCCATCATTTCTGTACCAGTTAACCAATTGTATCTTTACTTTTTATGTTTGTAGTTTCTGCCTATGCCAAATTATGGCTGATTCACATGCCCATTTTTAGTGATACTGCTCATGTTCTTGTTGTGTGCTATCCATGGTTGATCTTGTCCTTTAAAACAAATCAATATATATTTTTTTAATTCCACACCTTTCCTTGTCTCTGAGTCTATGAGACTGGACTGTTTGCTGTCCATGCTTTTCACAGACTTACAGTGCTGGCCAAAAGTATTGGCACCCCTGCAATTCTATCAGATAATACTCAATTTCTTCCAGAAAATGATTGCAATCACAAATGCTTTGGTAATAATATCTTCATTTAATTTGTCTTCAATGGAAAACCACAAAAAGAATTGTCAAAAAGCCAAATTGGATATAATTCCACACCAAACATAAAAAAGGGGGTGGACAAAAGTATTGGCACCCTTTGAAAAATCATGTGATGCTTCTCTAATTTGTGTAATTGACAGCACCTGTTACTTACCTGTGGCACATAACAGGTGGTGGCAATAACGAAATCACACTTGCAGCCAGTTGAAATGGATTAAAGTTGACTCAACCTCTGTCCTGTGTCCTTGTGTGTACCACATTGAGCATGGAGAAAAGAAAGAAGACCAAAGAACTGTCTGAGGACTTGAGAAGTAAAATTGTGAGGAAGCATGAGCAATCTCAAGGCTACAAGTCCATCTCCAAAGACCTGAATGTTCCTGTGTCTACCGTGCGCAGTGTCATCAAGAAGTTTAAAGCCCATGTAACTGTGGCTAACCTCCCTAGATGTGGACGGAAAAGAAAAATTGATGAGAGATTTCAACGAAAGATTGTGTGGATGGTGGCTAAAGAACCTCGACTAACATCCAAACAAGTTCTAGCTGCCCTGCAGTCCGAGGATGCAACAGTGTCAACCCGTACTATCCGTCGGCGTCTGAATGAAAAGGGACTCTATGGTAGGATACCCAGGAAGACCCCGCTTCTGACCCAGAGACATAAAAAAGCCAGGCTGGAGTTTGACAAAACTTACCTGAGAAAGCCAAAAACTTTTTGGAAGAATGTTCTCTGGTCAGATGAGACAAAAGTAGAGCTTTTTGGGAAAAGGCATCAACATAGAGTTTACAGGAAAAAAAAAGAGGCCTTCAAAGAAAAGAACACGGTCCCTACAGTTAAACATGGCTTGAGGTTCCCTGATGTTTTGGGGTTGCTTTGCTGCCTCTGGCACTGGACTGCTTGACCGTGTGCATGGCATTATGAAGTCTGAAGACTACCAACAAATTTTGCAGCATAATGTAGGGCCCAGTGTGAGAAAGCTGGGTCTCCCTCAGAGGTCATGGGTCTTCCAGCAGGACAATGACCCAAAACACACTTCAAAAAGCACTAGAAAATGGTTTGAGAGAAAGCACTGGAGACTTCTAAAGTGGCCAGCAATGAGTCCAGACCTGAATCCCATAGAACACCTGTGGAGAAATCTCAAAATGGCAGTTTGGAGAAGGCACCCTTCAAATCTCAGGGACCTGGAGAAATTTGCCAAAGAAGAATGGTCTAAAATTCCAGCAGAGCATTGTAAGAAACTCATTGATGGTTACCGGAAGCGGTTGTTCGCAGTTATTTTGTCTAAAGGTTGTGCTACCATGTATTAGGCTGAGGGTGCCAATACTTTTGTCCGGCCCATTTTTGGAGTTTTGTGTAAAATGATCAATGATTTGACTTTTTTTTCATTCTCTTTTGTGTTTTTTCATTGCAAGCAAAATAAATGAAGATATTATTACCAAAGCATTTGTGATTGCAATCATTTTCTGGAAGAAATTGAGTATTATCTGACAGAATTGCAGGGGTGAAAATACTTTTGGCCAGCACTGTATAGGCTTTAAATAAGTGTTTGTGATCCAGAAAACAGACCAAAATAGAGCATGACTGCATGTGCCCTTTAAAATCAATGGGTTCTCATTCTGTCCGTGAATGACATAGACAAGACACATATGTCTGATCTGCACACAGTTTTTTACTACTTTTAGTTTCCATTATCTTTCAACTTTATTCTTTGCTGAAGTTGTCAAGTATCTATGTAATGATACAAATTGCTGATCTTTATAGAGAAGAGTCTTTAGAAAAGTAAAATAAATAATAGCTGACAAACCAATAATTTTATGGGTGTTCTTCTGGTTCTACTGTCAGCCCTGTAAGACCTGAAGACTCTTTTCACAAACCAACTCATCTTCTGTGTCTTTAAAGGTGAATTTATTGTACTGTATATATGTACAGTATTGTGCAGAAGTTTAGGTATGTGTGGAAAAAATGCTGCAAAATAAGATTGCTTTTAAAAATAGAAGTGTTATTAGTTTATTTTATTGTAATTAACAAAATTACGCGAATGAACAAAAGAGAAATCTAAATCCAATCAATATTTGATGTGACCACCATTTGTCTTCAAAACAGCATCAATTCTCCTAGGTACACTTGTACACAGTTCGTGAAGGACCTCAGCAGGGAGGTTGTTTGGAGAACTAACCACAGATCTTCGGTGGATGTTGGCTTGCTAAAATCCTTTTATATCTTCATGTAATCCCAGACATACTCGATGATGTTGAGATCAAGGCACTATGGGGGCCATATCATCACTTCCAGGACTCCTTGCTTTTTACACTGAAGTTATTAATGACTTTAACTGTATATCTGGAGATGTTGTCCTGCATCAGAACATACAGTCATATGAAAAAGTTTGGGCACCCCTATTAATCTTAATCATTTTTAGTTCTAAATATTTGGGTGTTTGCAACAGCCATTTCAATTTGATATATCTAATAACTGATGGACACAGTAATATTTCAGGATTGAAATGAGGTTTATTGTACTAACAGAAAATGTGCAATATGCATTAAACCAAAATTTGACCGGTGCAAAAGTATGGGCACCTCAACAGAAAAGTGAAAGAATATTTAGTAGATCCTCCTTTTGCAAAAATAACAGCCTCTAGTCGCTTCCTGTAGCTTTTAATCAGTTCCTGGATCCTGGATGAAGGTATTTTTGACCATTCCTCTTTACAAAACAATTCCAGTTCAGTTAAGTTTGATGGTCGCCGAGCATGGACAGCCCGCTTCAAATTATCCCCCAGATGTTCAATGATATTCAGGTCTGGGGACTGGGATGGCCATTCCAGAACATTGTAATTGTTCCTCTGCATGAATGCCTGAGTAGATTTGGAGCTGTGTTTTGGATCATTGTCTTGCTGAAATATCCATCCCCGGCGTAACTTCAAATTCGTCACTGATTCTTGTACATTATTCTCAAGAATCTGCTGATACTGAGTTGAATCCATGCGACCCTCAACTTTAACAAGATTCCCGGTGCCGGCATTGGCCACACAGCCCCAAAGCATGATGGAACCTCCACCAAATTTTACAGTGGGTAGCAAGTGTTTTTCTTGGAATGCTGTGTTTTTTTGACGCCATGCATAACGCCTTTTTGTATGACCAAACAACTCAATCTTTGTTTCATCAGTCCACAGGACCTTCTTCCAAAATGAAGCTGGCTTGTCCAAATGTGCTTTTGCATACCTCAGGCGACTCTGTTTGTGGCGTGCTTTCAGAAACGGCTTCTTTCGCATCACTCTTCCATACAGCTTCTCCTTGTGCAAAGTGTGCTGTATTGCTGACCGATGCACAGTGACACCATCTGCAGCAAGATGATGCTGCAGCTCTTTGGAGGTGGTCTGTGGATTGTCCTTGACTGTTCTCACCATTCTTCTTCTCTGCCTTTCTGATATTTTTCTTGGCCTGCCACTTCTGGGCTTAACAAGAACTGTCCCTGTGGTCTTCCATTTCCTTACTATGTTCCTCACAGTGGAAACTGACAGGTTAAATCTCTGAGACAACTTTTTGTATCCTTCCCCTGAACAACTATGTTGAACAATCTTTGTTTTCAGATCATTTGAGAGTTGTTTTGAGGAGCCCATGATGCCACTCTTCAGAGGAGATTCAAATAGGAGAACAACTTGCAATTGGCCAACTTAAATACCTTTTCTCATGATTGGATACACCTGGCTATGAAGTTCAAAGCTCAGTGAGGTTACAAAACCAATTTTGTGCTTCAGTAAGTCAGTAAAAAGTAGTTAGGAGTTTTCAAATCAATAAAATGATAAGGGTACCCAAATTTTTGCACCGGTCAAATTTTGGTTTAATGCATATTGCACATTTTCTGTTAGTACAATAAACCTCATTTCAATCCTGAAATATTACTGTGTCCATCAGTTATTAGATATATCAAATTGAAATGGCTGTTGCAAACACCCAAATATTTAGAACTAAAAATGATTAAGATTAATAGGGGTGCCCAAACTTTTTCATATGACTGTATTTGGAGAGAATAAGACACCTCTCTGATGGTATTGCATGTTGGATAACTATCTGTATTTTTCAGCATTGAGGAAACCATTAATCCTGACCAAATCCCCAACTGTATTTGCTGAAATGCAGCCTCAAACTTGCAAGGAAACTTTACCATTCTTCACTGTTGCCTGATGGAGGTTAGTTTTGGTCCCTATTCTCTAAATTTTTTTATTATAAATGTTCTAGTAGAAGGTTTGCACAGTAAAATATCCTTTTTTTTTTTTTACTGATGATGATATTAATGTGAAAAGTAATTGAGTATATGGTTGCAAATGGTAGTTTTGAAGCTTGGCGAGGATGAGATTTAATACTGATAAAAGCCTAAAAAAAAAACCTTTAATACTGATAAATGTGGATTCATCCTGATTGTCAGATTGGAGTTGGGAAGGAATCTTTCTACTAACAAAATTAACTTTTACCTCTTGGCATTTTTGCCTTCCTCTAGCTAAACACTGCAGTATGATAGGCTAAACTGGATGGACATATGTTTTTTAGAGTCTTACATTTAAAGAGTTTCTGAAGATTATATTTAGAAGGATTGGACCCAAATTATAAGGTATCATCTATCCACAGCATGTTCTCACATTCCCTAATAGCTCAGTGTGTTATTAGGTTGATTCCCAAGTGAAAGTTTACTGGTTCAAATCGAGGATCAGCCATGATGATGATTTCCCTAGAAAAGAGAAACAGCATCATCCAGCTCATTGATAGCAGTCTCTGGGCCAAGAAAATTGCCAAACTGCATCATGTGAGTCACATGACAGTTGGAAGAATATTAAATGAAGTTTGTCCATCCATTCAAAAGCCAAGAGGTGGCAAAATATCAGAGTCAACAAGTCAGCTAATCACAAGGTCTATCAGTTCTGTCACAACAAACACAGCAGTGGAGGTGGCTCATATGCTTCTTAATAGCGAGATCACAGACATCCATGCAAGCACCGTGCGATGCACGTTACAGAAGTCTGGAATGGTGGCCCAAAAAAAGGTGAAGAAGCCTTGACTTCAATATTGTCATAAGAAGCATCAGCTCAAGTTTGCAAAAAAGTACAAAAAGTGGACAGTAGAAGATTAAAAACGATTGATTTGGAGCGATGAGATGAAAGTCAATAGACTGAGCTCTGATGGATGCAAATGGGTCTGGAAGAAACAAGGGAAAAGGGGGCTAACAGATCAAGAAATTGAAGGAACTGTCAAGTTTGGTGGAGGAAGCCTGATGATATGGGGTTGTTTCACAGTCAAAGGCATTGGACACTTGGCAAGGATTGATGGTGGTCTCAATGCTGAGCTATATGTGAGTATCCTACAAGACAAATTACTTCATACACTCTAATACTATGGGTATGAAAAGGACGACATAATGTTTCAGCAGGACAATGACTAGAAGCATTTGTCGAGATTAGCGAAAAAATGGTTCAATGACAATGAAGTAGAAGTGCTGGATTGACCCCCACAGACCTCAATAAAATTGAATACTTGTGAGTAGAGTTGAAGAAGAAGCTGTATTCGTACCCAAGTGAGTCAACCAGTAGACACCAATATTGGGAACCTGTAATAAAGACCTAGGATCAGATTTTGGTTGAGACAGGCTTGGATCTGATTGAGAGAATGCGCAGAAGGATTCAGGCAGTGTTGAAAGTCACAGATGGATTTACAAAATAATAAAAATTAAAATTTAGATATTTAGAAGCAAAACAGTAGCAAACCAGTTACATGACAAGAATCTGCATAACTGATCATATGGTAAATAGTTGCAAGTCAAATTTATGTATGAAATAGCCAAGATGATTGTCTATAAAATGATGGTAGTCTCATGTTCGAAGTAGATGGTGAGATATGGAGCCTGAAAGTCAAAAGTTCAAAACATTAATGTTATTAAATGTTAACCTTTTGCTTGTCAGTGTAATCTGTGGTTTTAACAGTAGAAACTAACACTAAAAGAAAAACAAATCTCTAAATTAATATGTTTAGTAATACCCAAAAGTCTTTGTTATGTTTAATGCACTATGAACTTTATATCTTTACTATATAAGCAGTGGCAGATTATAATATGGCCTTCTTGAGCGGCAGCCTGGGGCTCGTGGGAACCCAAATATCTCCTGAGCTTTAACAAGTATATCCCACTTAGAAGTGGCTGGTGGAGGTAGTAGAATTTTACATGTACCTGGAACATTTCTCATTAGCATAGGACAGCAACATAGTGTGGGAAGTGCATGCCTACTCCTGGCATAGTCAGGGATCCTGCTGCTCTTTTACAGTGAAGTACCCCCTCCTGTACACCAGTGGCATTAAAAATAAAACTGTCTTCAGCTACACTTATCTGTGTCTTGGGTTCCATGAATGTTGTATGCATTGCATGCGCAATGTGTAAATTGAACCTAACTCTGGGAATTGATAGATAATAAGCATTCCTATGAATGCTCATTCAGATGATAGTGAGACCAGTTAAGCTATAAGGTGACTTTGGCTGCAACTTCCGTCACAGACCTGAAGACGGTGACTCCATCACTAATGTGAGAGAATGGAGTTGCAAAGGTTTAACCATAGTCTTAAAAGGCCCTGAAAACTTTAGCATCTTGGGGGCCCACAATCTTTATACAGCTCAGGGCCTGTGGTATTTGTAATCCACCCCTCGGTATCAGCCCTACAGATACAGAATGCCATGTGAACATAGCACATCATGTATTCTCTGATGACAATCCTGACCTATTTCATATTAAAATAGTAATATAAAAAAAAGAGTTCACCCTGTACATGACCGTTTTCACGCTGCTGGTTTTTTCAAGCGTGTCCCTTGAGTACAACCTCTCGACCCTCACCTCATACCGAGGTGCATTAGGTCTCCAACTCACTGTCTCAAATGCATGAGAGATAAATGTAATCTTAACTTCCAACAAGAAATTTAGCAAGCGAAAAACTTTCTGCAAGCAAGTTATGCTGTTAAAATACAGTAGCTATGGTATTAGCATACAGCACAGTAGGTGTTAGAATGGAGAACAAGGTCAATAATATAGTGTGCATTATAGCATTGCGTACCTGCTGTAAGTTTAATACTTCCTACATCTGTAATAATTAAAAAGATTTTAAAAAGTTGCGGGACATCCCTTTAATATGCTCATAATATCAGAAATTTTATTGAGAGATATTTAGGTAAAATAAGAAAGCAGTCAAAAAAAAATGTGTGCCCTGATGGCCAATTTCTTCTAGTGCCTAATGTTGTATTTATAATTTTTTTAAATTATATTATTTTTATTTTTTATTTCCATTTTTGTCATTTTTAAAGGCAGAAGACAACAGTAAAGCAGGAAGGGTAGTGGTGCATAACAAAATCAGTGCAAATTGCCAGTTTTATGTTTCTTTCTAAATACTATCACAGCTATAGAAAGAAAACTTAGTTCTCTGTATTGGGGTAATTAATCAATCCCTCTACACCAATATTGTCATGTAGAAGGATAATATTGTGGCGCACATTAGGTGCAATGCCCTTTCTTGCACCAAACATGCGCCACAGGTCCGATCTCCACATTGTGTAAATATGGGCGGGGCACAGATAGGGGTGGGGCATGGTTTGGAGCAGGGTGTGGCCGCCTCGGTCTGACATATTCATTATAACTCACGCTAGTATTCTGTGGTGGGTTATAATGGAAATCTACGCCATTTCTTATTTGTTGTAGATTTCTATTCTGGCACACAGATGTACAATTGATTCATGAAGGCTGCAGCATCTTCATAAATGTCTAGGTCCCTGCCCCAGTTGGGTCCTTTATTAAGACTGGCATATGATGCACCAGAATTAATAAATCTGCACATTGTCTTTCTAATTTATAAACTATGTTGCCAGGAAATGAATATAGATTTCAAGTAACAGGCTTGCTGAACACATGCAAAGCAATCATTTTTCTTGTTGCTTCCCTAAATAGAACACTGTATACACTGCAATTAGCTTAGAGTATGCATTAGTGTAACAGGCTCTCTTTACATCTCTACTGAAAAATACAGTAAGTGGGATGAAATAGGCTTCAGGAAAGACAAAAATCTTACAAAGCAAAGAGCAGCAAACTGATACACCCTGTAACCAGCCTAGTCAAGCACAAGTCATTCTTCATCAAGGCCACTTATTGCCTTGTTGTCCAGTGGTAATGTTATTAACCTTAAAATGATGAGCTTGCTTGCATAGTTCCGGCAGTAATGACTGTAGATTCATTTCTAAAACTGTATGTCTGAGCAAAAACAAAGTAAATATATGTAATGGGTATTCATTGCAGAGTCTCTTTATGAAGACAACAGACACATTTGCTAAAATGGAATAATTCATATTACAGTGTTGCTACATTTGGGATTAGTCAGGGACTAATGATAACTCCATAATATAGCTTTCTTATTAGCCATGCTACATTATTTTTCACAAAAAAAAAAGAAAAGAAAAACTTGTTTAGCTTGATGTAAAATCAGAGACATGTGAAAATACAGTACAGGCTCAAAAAATTGCTGCATTCATGTATATGGGATATGGAATTAGAAAACAGTGTTTATAGGGCCAAAACCAAAGTCAGGGTAGGGTAAAAAAATAGTCTTGTTGCATTGTGCCACAATAGGGAAGTACAAAAGAATAAAACGCTTTCTTAGAAACCCCATCCCATCCTGATGTCCATACACTAAATGCCAATTATGGAGAGCACCTTCACTCGTAATGGTATCCAAACTCATCTGCTTTTGTTACTTAGGTCATATCATCAGTCATATCAAGGTTATAGCTAATTCTAAATTCTAGAAGCAAGTGTTACTTATTATAACTTAGGTTTTCCATATAAAATCCTGTGGGTGGCATTTAGTTCTGTCACAACTTGTACTCTTCCTACACCTTCCTACAAAACATTATTACTAGATTGATGCTATAGTGTCTGGCTCTGGCATTGATAGGAATTAACAGGTTTGATCTATGATCCTGTGATATGACCATGTCTATTAGCTAAGTCAACTGATTCAGAGGTTTAGGTGTTGAATATACAGAGGCATAACCTACAACTATATCATGTAGAGTAAATTGATATTTCATAGTCTATTCTGTCATACATATAGTAGGTGACACAACTAGTTTTGTTTACTTACAGTGTGTATAACTTGTTGGACTTGCTCAGATTATGGTAAAGCGTTATCCATGCTATAAAATTGTCTGTGGTTTAAGGGATACCATTGGGATATTAGCATAATAGCAGTCAAGTGCAGTTTTACCTTCCATGCAACCCAAGCCATTGCATGGGTCCCCTGACATCAATGAGGCCACCCGCTGACAGCATACCAACTGACAGTTTATTTATTTTTATTTCATTAATTGGCTATTATCTCTTGTATTATTTCAATAAATAATTGGCTATGGTTGATATGAATTAATACTTAACTTTTCTCACTCCGGGCTCTTACTCTTCAGCCCAACATGCTGCCATCCAGTACATTATTCTACTTAAGCAATGATGCAGGTACAGAAAACTCTTCCTCTTGATTTGTTAGGAAAAATAAAGCAGCTGGAAAGGAGTTTGTAATATTAGTTTTAGGTAAGAAAATCTCATAAACTGAATTTATACAGACATGTTTTTTTATTTTACTGAGTAACGAAATGCACAATTGCACTAAAATAAATACATTTCACTTTCTACATCACCTAAAGTAGCAAACACTCTCTCATTCTCTTACATATGGGAAATATGCTGTATCATAAAGACAAGAAAACCTGAAGACAGAAGCACAATTTGCATAGTAATTGTCTACTGGAGGCAAGTCACACCAAGTAGAGTAGTCAAATCACATTCTCGGGCTGGTGGCATTCTGCTCACAACTCTGCTATATTAGAATGAGATTAACCTTGAAAGGAAGAATACTTCAGGGCCAGTATATCAGGGAACATTAATTATTCATGGTGCTTTATCACTTCAATATTCGGCCACTTTTATATTGCATTGCATCATTTATATTACCATTTATCGGCCAATTGAATAATAATGGAGAATGGTGCATTTCAGTAAAACTATGTTAAATGTTTATTATTCAGATAGGATATAAAGTTTTACATTCTACATAGATTATATTTATATAATAAATTATTCTACAAATTTGTATAGTGTAGTTCATAAAGGGATCTTCATTCTGTGTCCCTAACCAAGGGCATGATAACCTCTGTTATGCACTTTCAGCTTGTGCTTAGCTTAAAGGAGACCGAACACATTAGCAGACTTTGGGCCTTTGGCTTTAAGCAATCATATTCCAATACAGACATAATGTATTATGTTACCATATTTTACAATGCCTATTGTAAAATGTATTCTGGTAAGTAACCTTTCAATGAATAACTAGCGAAGTAGCTGAAAGAATGTAGTGCAACTTTTAGTAGAAATATGGAAGAACTATATGACTCCACAAATTGAGCATACATTTTTATTCACATGAATACCAGTGGTAAAAGTGATATTCAAGCGGTATTGTATACATGGGGTAAAAGGTAATAATCAGGAAAATGCAATTATATTATAGAGCAGGAATAGCTAAGCAGATTGATGTATAGCTGTGTGGGAATATTGAAAACTCAATCTTTGCTGTGAGGTCAAGGAGGTGGTCCTATCACTGATTGACAGCTACCTCTGTATGCACAGTCATAGAGCGGAGGATGTTAATCACTAATAGGACCACCTCCTTGACTTTATGGCAATGAAAATTCAGGCTTTTCAATGAATCAGCAACAGGTTATACTGAAACTTTTCTCACAAAACTATATATCAATCTGTTCAGCTCCTTCTGCTCTGTAACATGCTAATAGAAGATTGCACTTCCTTTTTGCTGGTGACAGGATCCCTTTAACCACTTCCGTACCGCCCATAGACTATATACGTTCTCGAAGATGGTTGTCTAGTTCTGCAAGGACGTACTGGTACGTCCAAGCAGAACTCAGCTGCTGCACGAAATCGTGCAGCTGCTGAAATGGGGAGCCGGCTGTAACTTCAGCTGGAGCTCCCAGAGAGAAGACAGGAAAGGTTTATTAGCTTCCCTGCCTTCCTGATCGCTGTGTATACAGCACACAATGAGCGCTGTATACAGTGCTATGGGCGCCGCCATCTTGCAGCTCCCTTATGACCTGGCGGTTACGTGATCCCCCGGGATCAGCGTCTGCAAGAGCTGCTGGGTCCTACAGGACCCAGATCAGCTCTATAGTAAAGTGCAGGATGCTGTATTCCTCCAGCAACTGGGGGTAAATCAGCCTCCCCCACAAAAAAAAAGTGATCAGATGTCCCTAACGGTCAATTATGACCTTATGGGGACACAATGTAAAAAAAGAAATAAAAAAAATTAATAGAAAAGTAAAAAAAAAGTAAATAAAATAATTTAAAAAATAAATAAAATAATACACCAATAAAATGCCTTTATTAAAGGTTATAGCCCCACCCCTGGCAACACCATACAAAATGAAAATTACCGTAATGGAGAGTAAAAACTATTTTATAAAGTTTTTTAGTAGCACTTTGTGTTATTAAATAAAAAAAAAATGAAAAGTGAAAAACAGACGCGTTTTCCCTCCTCTTTTGTTTATATTTTCCCCGATATAAAAAAAATTGAAACGCATGCAAAAATAAAAACAACATAAAAATAAAGCCTTATGTGTCACCGAATAAAGACACAGAAATTAGTTGAATAATGCAAATGATAAAAATGTTACAGCCCTCAAAACCGCACATACAAAAAACCTGAAAATATGTCTGGTCCTGGACCAGAAATTAGGCCTGTACTGAAGTGGTTAATGCAGAGACGTAGCTAGGGGTTCAGCACAGGGGGGGCGAACATGTCCAAGTGGGCCCCCAACTTAGGTATACCAATATTATCACTATATGGTGACCGTATAGTGGTATATATCGGATCTACACAGGGCTCTGCAGACGATTTAGGCAAATACAGGGCAGTAACATTTAGTGACTTACCGGTGACGTCTCTGACTAATCGTTCACATTCCCCGTCTCTTTCATCTGAACCACCATGACCATTTCTTCCAGTCTCTGTAAAGTTTGCAGCACAGACATCTTTGGCTCCTCACTTTTCCAGGCACCCGACCCACATTGTCCTCACCTGCACAAAGCCCCCATCCTGCTGCTACCCCAATTATAAAATATATAATATAACCCCCCATAATGAATAATACCCACAAGTGCATCTTTAAATTAATAACTTCCCTGTGTACCCCCTTTAAATAGTGACCCTTAATAATGCCCCAGGTGTTTCCTAATTAAAAAGTAAACAAAAGGTAAAAAAAAATTAATGGGTTTCCAATAATCGGGACCCCCAGGATCAGCCGTTTGAATGAACCGTGGTACCTGTGTAAGTGCCGTGACCGCTTCTCTGTTTACATAGTGTCATTCATCTCATAGCGGCCATGTAATGTAACTACAGCCTCGTCCTATACATGTCTATGTGACAGGGCTGTAATTACATCACACGGTCACTATAAGCAGACAGCGTGTGATATGAACAGGCGCCATAGCCCCCCATACAGCTGATCAGTGGGGAATCACTTATCTCTTATTGATGATCTATTCTGAGGATAGATCATCAATAAAAATGAGCTGGAAAACTCTTTAAGGCTAAGGCCCCACGTGGCATCCCGCAGCAAATAAGTGCTGTTCTTCCTGCTGCGCTTTGCACAGAAAGTTCGCAGAGGTTTCCTCTCTGGACTTTCTGCTTCAATTATATCTACAGAGAAACCGGGAACGTTTCCATAGGAATGCTGCGATTTCCAAAACCACGACTGTTTTGGAAATCACAGCATGTCCACTGCGCATATTTTACCACAAAATGGGGATGGGATGAGGCCCCACGTGGCAAAAACGCCACAGGAAAAAAAATGTGGCATTTTACAGTTCCTGCAAAGTGGATGGGATTCTAGCAAATCCCACCCACACATTGTGGAAAAATGCGTGTAGCAGACACTCTGCGATTTCTAAAACCGTTGCGGTTTTGGAAATCGCAGCATGTCAATTATGCCTACGGAAACGCTGGCGGTTTCCCTATAGGTATAATGGAAGCAGAAAGTCCCCAGAGGAAAAATCTGTGGCCCTTCTGTGAAAAGCGCTGCGGGAAAAACCACAATGTTACCGCCGCGGTTTTTCCTGCAGCGCTTTTTTGCTGCAGCCCACTACGTGGGGCTTTAGTCTTAATAAAGCCCAAGTGTGACTTTAATTAAATTAATTGCCCCCTCATATTATGCCACTGATTCCCACTGACATAAATACTGCACCCCTAAGACCTCTTATATCGATGACCACCCCCTTATGTTCATAATGCCTCCTAATATAAATAACCTCCCCAATTGTACCCCGTAATAACCCTTATATAAATGACCCCCTTTTGTTCATAATGCCCCCTCCCTTATAGTTATAATTCCCCCTAACAACCCCTTATACTATTAAAATACCCACAACTAAGCTAAAACAAAACAAATATGTCTGCAGACACCGATCTAGTTAAAAGTAAAAGATGTATTAATGGCAACCCCGGGGTGGGCCCTACAATGTCATTGGGCCCGGGACAGCCACCCCCTCTGCCCCCCTGCTAGCTACGCCTCTGGGTTAATGTCAGGAGTTACCGAAACAATGTAGTTTGTAGCTGTTTTCGTAATTCCTGACAGTACACTTGGCTATGGAAGATTACTGTTCAAAGGGGCGTTCCTCAAAGCCCAGCTCAGCATCTTATGCTCTGTAACATGCTAATAGAAAATTGCACTACCAGCACAGTGTAGCTTCATTCATGAAAAAATGAGATGGGAATAACCCTAAAGGGCAAAGAGAACGCTAAAATTAAAGTCATCCCCATAGTTTCATTTGTGAAGTGATGCCACTGTTATTTTTCCAAGAGTTCAGCCATGGAATCCGTGGGAAGATGCAGCAACACTTCTTTTTTCATCATCCTGAAAAAAAGTTTACGCCTCTGCCTTCCATTCAAATTAATGGGCGATAGATTCCAGGCGGAATTTGGAGCTGAATCTGCCTCAAAATCAGTTCCAAATACCTACCCATAAGTGACAGCTACTTCATTCAAACAGGGAACAAGGGACACCTGTTTTGACCCCCAGCAATCAGACAGTTTTAACTCATTCTGTTGGTAGATGATATGTTTTGATTCTAGGAAAACCCCCTTAAAGTGGTTGCCCAAGACAGAAATGCATTGTGGTTTTTCCCGCAGCGCTTTTCACAAAGTCTGCGGACTTTCTGCTTGAATTATACCTATAGGGAAACCACTGACGTTTCCATAAGTCTAATTGACATGCTGCGATTTCCAAAACCGGAATGGTTTTGGAAATTGCAACATTTCTGCTGCATGCATTTTTCTGCAATGTGTGGATGGGATTCACTAGAATCTTATCCACTTTGCAGGGACTGTAAAACGCTGCGATGTTTTTGCTGCGATGTTTATGCCACGTGGGGCCCTGGCCAAAAGTGTTGGTCCAGGAACATACATTTTTTTTATTAGTTTGCAAATATAAATGAATTAAAATGACTAGTATAGTCTAAATATAAGAACTGCACTATCATTCCAATTTCAGTGCCCATCCTGTCACTCAGGAAGATTTTCTTTCACATTAATTCTGACACAGGCACAAAGTTCTCTCTTTATCTGTAACTTGCTGGTAAACTGTATGACTCTCATACTGTTAAGATTGATGGGCCACACAAACTCCATTGTAACTGCTTTCTCATACTGAATTCTTTAAAAAAAAATAAAAAAAAAATTCCCCTAAATATTATATTAGGAGCTCGATAATTATCAATCTTTTGCATTAAAATTTTCCTTTGTTGCAGTTAAGAGGGAAAATTCTGTTTCTCTTGAGTTTATGTGATATTAGGTAAGAATAATAAACTAATATTATTACATAAGAATCCCACAGTGAGTTAAAGCAGTTTCCAGGATTTCTGAAAAAGGTATAATATGTCTAAAATCCTTACCTAATACACATATCTAAACTTTAACAATTCTTTGATGGCAATTTCAGATTGACCCCCAAAGTATTTCTTGCTTGCCAGTTGAACATAATGACATAACATTAATGTGACATCACTTGATTGCTGTGCCTGAGGACCTATGAGATCAAGTTAGCTCTGTGACATGACTTCACATAGGCAGCACTTTTCAAGGAGCAGAGACTGACAAGAATCAGAGGCATAGGAATACAATAGAATCAATATAGTTTGTTATAATTTAATAACTCTATGTTATATGTAGAGTGAAATCTCTTTGAGTCCACTATCCAAATTTGCACAAACAAGTGGGCTTTTATAGAGGTGGTAATCTCAAAGAAAAAAAAAAGCATAGATAATGCAGGATAGTGCCTACTGGAGTCAGCAGGTATGTACAGCCCCACCACAAACCCCCAAATAATGATGAAAGAGCCATAAATCATATATTTTATGCTTCAGAATATTACACAGAACCAGATATCGATATCGGGTATCCGTATTGGTTCCTACTGTAGAAAGTAAATTTCTGGCCTTATGGCAAGGGCCGTATGAAATTATTGAAAGGGTTGGTGAAGTAAACTATAAGGTATACCAGCCTGGCAGGAAAAAACCCGAACAAATATACCACATAAATTTACTAAAACCCTGGAAGGACAGAGAATCATTGACAACAGTGAGTACTCCTGGAAAGGATACTACTGAAGTGGTAAGCACCTTTAGTAAGAATTTACCCGAGGTGAAAATATCAGAGTCCCTAAGGTACAGGTACAAGAGATGAAAGAATTTGTACTGAGAAATTATGATGTGTTTTCTAAGTTACCTGGACGCACCATGGTAATAGAACATGACATTGTCACCAAGCCATAGGTGCAAGTTAATTTAAAACCGTACAGGGTACCTGAGGCTCATAGACAAGCCATAACTGAGGAGGTAAAAAAGATGTTAGCTCTTGGGGTGATTGAGGAGTCCAAGAGTGACTGGTCAAATCCCATTGTCCTGATTCTTAAACCAGATGTCACTATCAGGTTCTGTAACGACTTCCGTAAATTAAACAAAGTGTCGAAGTTTGATGCATACCCGATGCTCCTAGTAGATGAGTTAATTGAGAGGTTGGGACATGCGAGGTATTTCTCTACCCTTGACCTAACCAAAGGGTACTGGCAGGTACCTCTTACTAAAAGGGCTAGAGAAAAAATGGCATTTGTCACCCTAGACGGTTTCTTTCAGTATGTGACTATGCCTTTTGGTTTACATGGAGCTCCAGCAACTTTCCAGAGTTTGATGGATAGGGTTCTTAATCCTAGGTACGCTTCCGTTTACTTAGATGATATTGTCATCTTCAGTATGGACTGGGAATGTCACTTGCCAAAGGTACAAGGTGTGCTAGATTCCCTCCAGCAGCCAGATTGACTGCAAACCCAAAAAATTGTGCTTTAGGTCTTGAAGAGGCCGGTATCTTGGGTACATCATAAGAAGGGGAGTAATAAAGCCCCAGATTAATAAGGAGGAGGCCATCCATAATTGGCCCTGTCCCTTGAATAAAAAACATAAAAAACAATTGAGAACCTGTCAGGGATTGTTGGATATTATCATAGCTTTATACCAAATTTTGCATCCATTGCAGCCCCTTTGTCAGATTTTACCAAGGGAACTAGTTCAATTTTTGCTGTTTTTTCAAATAAACCAAGAGATGGGCGAATGTCAAGATTTGTTTCATTAATATTCGTGAGATTCGGTCCTCCCGTTAATTTTGTACCAAACTTACTCAGATAGAACCTGAAATGCTATTATTATATTCTTGGGTCTCATCAGACCCCATAGGGAAAATAAACACTTATACTAACCTTGCCTCACCTCTCCACGGCATCTTTACTGCATCCAGCTGTCCTAGGCATCCTCTTCAGGCCTCTGTCTGATGTTGCAAACTGCATTGTCACCAAAGTCGTCATGCTTGGCGCGCCCTGGGGTCACCTGAGGTCTGTGTTTGGAATTCAACGGTCATATGGCCTCAGCGTGATGTCAACCAAAGACTGGAAGAGACCTGAAGGGGATGCTGGGGGACAGCCAGATATATATATAGTTGAAAACAGAAGTTTACATACAGTTCTGCTAAAAAGTTTATATACCCCGGCAGATTTTTGGGGGGGTTTTTTGGCCTTTTTTCAGAGAATATGAATGATAACACAAAAACTTTTTCTCCACTCATGATTAGTGGTTGCTTGAAGCCATTTATTGTCAAACTTCTGTGTTTTCTCTTTTTAAATCATAATGACAACCAAAAACATCAAAATGACCCTGTTCAAAAGTAAAGTTCACATACCCCAGTTCTTAATACCGTTTATTGCCCCTCTAACATCAATGACAGCTTGAAGTCTTTTGTGGTAGTTGTGGATGAGACTCTTTATTTTCTCAGATGGTAAAACTGCCCATTCTTCTTGGCAATAAGTCTCCAGTTCCTGTAAATTCCTGGTCTGTCTTGTATGTACAGTGCGCTTAAGATCTCCCCAGAGTGGTTCAATGATATTGAGGTCAGGAGACTGAGATGGCCACTCCAGAACCTTCACTTTCTTCTGCTGTAGCCAATGACAGGTCAACTTAGACTTGTGTTTTGGATCGTTGTCATGTTGGAATGTCCAAGTACGTCCCATGCGCAGCTTCCTGGCTGATGAGTGCAAATTTGCCTCCAGTATTTGCAGATAACGTGCTGCATTCATCTTTCCTTCAACTTTAACCAAGTTTCCTGTGCCTTTGAAGCTCACACATCCCCACATCATCAGTGATCCACCTCTGTGCGTTACAGTAGGAATGGTGTTCCTTTCATCATAGGCCTTGTTGACACCTCTCCAAATGTAACGTTTATGGTTGTGGCCAAAAAGTTCGATTTTTGTCTCATCACTCCAAATTACCTTGTTTCAGAAGTTTTGAGACTTGTCTCTGTGCTGTTTGGCGTATTGAAGGCGAGATTCTTTGTGGCATTTGAGCAGTAATGGCTTTCTTCTGGCAACTTGACCATGCAGCCCATTTTTCTTCAAGTGCCTCCTTATTGTGCATCTTGAAACAGCCATACCAATAGTTTTCAGAGAGTCCTATGTTTCAGCTGATGTTATGTGTGGGTTTTTCTTTGCATCCCGAACAATTATCTGGGCAGTTTTGGCCGAAATTTTGGTTGGTCTACCTGACCGTGATTTGGTTTCTGGGCATGTTATCAGGCCCAAATCACCAGTGTATGTGAACTTTTTGAACAGGGACATTTTGATGTTTTTGGTTGTCATTATGATTTAAAAAGAGAAAACACAGAAGTTTGACAATAAATGGCTTCAACCAACCACTAACCATAAGTGGAGAAAATGTTTTTGTGTTATCATTCATATTCTCTGAAAAAAGGCCAGAAAACTGTACACAACTGTACACTATACAAAAAAAAACACATATGCATGTTTTTCTCACTATCTGACATGCCTTTAAACAATTTGGGACAGCCCATATGATGATGTTATGTCTTTGTAAACTTCTCATAGGTTTATTGGCAACATATGAGTTAATAAGAGACATACCTGTGGATGTATTTTAAGGTACACCTGAAACACACTGCTTCTTTGTGTAACATCATGGGAAAGATCAGCCAAGATATCAGGAAGAGGATTGTGGACTTGCGCAAGTCTGGTTCATTCTTGGGTGCAATTTCCAGATACCTGAAGGTGCCTTGTTTATCTGTACAAACAATTATATGCAAGTACAACCAAGATGGGAATGTCCAGCCATCATACCGCTCAGGAAGGAGACGGGTTCTGTGTCACAGAGATTAACGTGCTTTGGTACAAAATGTGCATATCAACCCAAGAACAAAAGCAAAAGACCTTATGAAGATGCTTACTGAAGCTGGTAAGAGTGAGTCATTATCCACAGTGAAACAAGTACTGTATCGACATGGGCTGAAAGGCCACTCTGCCAGGAAGAAGCCATTACTCCAAAAGAAACATAAAAAATATGGATTAATGTTTGCAAATGCACACTGGAACAAAGACCTTAATTTTTGTAGACATGTCCTGTGGTCTAACGAAACTAAAATTGAGCTGTTTGGCCATAATGACCATCATTACATTTGGAAGAAAAAGGCAGAAGCTTACCAGCCTAAGAACACCAAATCATTTCTGTCCAGGCCTGTCTCATGAGTTTTCTTTTTTTTTTTAAATTCTGATGAAGCATGGTTGAAAAGCAATGTCTGACTTTCATTTGTTCATTTTCATAGAATTTTTTATATATTATTACTTTTGACAGATTCAAGTTATTTCTGTGACCATTGTGGGTTTTTCTTTCATTAAATGAGGGGTACCAACAATTTTGTCCACGTGTATATATATATATATATATATATATATATATATATACACATTGTTTTTTTAGCGTTTTTGATGTTTTTACTTATTTTCAGTGTTTTTAACAGGGTTGTAACCATTGTATTAATGTGTCCAGAGGCTATTTTGAAGTTTGTAGTGCATTTTGAAATTTACTATAGACAAAGCATTTTTACTGGCATTTTTGAGTTTTGTTATTTCTGCTTTAAATGGTGGCATGATCATTAACTGCCCTGCAACAGCTGATAAATGGGTTAGAAGTGATTTTGGTAGTAGACTCCCTTTGCAAAGGGAGAAGCTCACTATACTATTTCCGATTAGGGCTAAACTTGTCATTTAATATTGGCAGAACTGAAAGGAGAGAATAGTGCAAACAAGGAAGGTTGAAGAGAACTATAGAACTGTTGTGTGATAGTTGTTCAATGAAACTATTTTGTGGTACAAATGTTTGCCTAAAAAGATAATATTTCATGGAAAAATTATACTTTATGCAGCATCCATGCTACAGTGGGGAAAAAAAGTATTTAGTCAGCCACCAATTGTGCACGTTCTCCCACTTAAAAAGATGAGAGAGGCCTCTCATCTTAAAAAATCAGACAATATGATTTTCTGGATTTGTTTTCTCATTTTGTCTCTCATAGTTGAGGTCTACCTATGATGTCAATTACAGGCCTCTCTCATCTTTTTAAGTGGGAGAAATTGCACAATTGGTGGCTGACTAAATACTTTTTTTCCCCACTGTATGTCTGATACAGCACAGCACTCCATTCAGGTTCACAGACTATATAGTTTAATGTGTTACAAGTTTTAACATTAGTTTATAATTATTATGTTTTTCTAACTTCCTTTGAAAAAAAAAAATACCCTTAAGAGCAATGACTATGCTTTACAGCAACTGACTGCAATACAAATGTTACTAAAATAATCATTCCAGCTGCCAGCTCAACACTTTTAACATATGTGAAGAGGGAACATTACTGTCAAGAAAATAAAGTCGTGCCATAACAAGAGAAGATGTCTATTTTAGAAATCTTTTATTTCTCTATGACCGCCAGTGCTTCTGTAAAACCTTACCTGTAAGCAGGATTGTGAAAGTAAAGTCCTAAAATTCTAGTTAGAGAAATGCACATTACAGACATCTGTGCTGCTATGATAATATTAGCAGATGTGCTACAGCATATAACTAATTGTCACATAAATAATTCACAGCACTCTACAATAAGACTATTTAATAGCTGTTAAATGAATGCAATGTAAGTACAAAAGGAAAAGCTGTACCTAACCTTTGCTTTTAACTATAAGATGCACCAGAATTTATGTCATGCGTAGCTCTATTTCTAAATTAGGGTGGGTTCACACCTGTGCTTGAGTCGGTCCTCTGCCAATCTCGGGAAACAGGATAGGCATTGGATACCGACAGGTTAGCGACGCATTGGTTAAAAAAACATTCATTTGAATGGGTTTTTAAAGCAATGCGCGGATGTGCGCTTACACCCTCTGCACTGCGAAGCCGTTTTTTGTCGTCGGACACGAAGTCCTGCATGTCCGACTTTGTTTCCCGACGAAAAAAAAGGATTTGCAGCGCAGGGGGTGCAATCGGACACCCGCGCATTGCTTTAAAAACCCATTCAAATTAATGGGTTTTTAAGCAATGCGTCGCTAACCTGTCGCTATCCGATGCCTATCCTGTTTCCCAAGATTTTCACTCGGATTGGCAGCGGACGGACTCAAGCGCAGGTGTGAACCCACCCTAATATCTTCCTTCTGGTAGGTACAGTAATTGCAGAAAAATGCATAAACAAGCAAAAAGGCGATTATTTACTACAAGCGGAGTTTACATTTTAGGGAACACTAAATCTAGAAATGGATGATAAAAGTAAACAGGAGATAAAAGTTTTCCCACTGATTGTCAGCCTGCAAGGTTTCTGCATGACACTGAAGCTGTCTAGTAGATATAGATGCAGCAAAGTTTTTTTTTTTTTTTTTTAAACATTTTTATAGTATGCTTAATTAACCTATCTAACTTCCTTTTAATAGAAAATAAGCTGTAAAGTTCCCATTAGCAATGTTCTTACTCAACATTGCCAGGAAGAGTTTGTTCCGTACACCTGTACTCAGTGCAGTATGTAAAGCTATAGCATTTGCCAAAGAGGGATGGTCACTTTAAATGGCTGTACCTCTGGTTTTATACAATCTAGAAAAATTATTCTCAGCTGTCACAATCTGCCAAGACTGCAGCTCTAACTAAAAATGGAGATATCCCTAGTTAAATACCTAGTTGAGAATATGATTTTTATATGCAGCATATTTATTATTTTAACTAGTCATATCTAAGGTTATTTTTATAGGGAATACTGCAGTTTTGCAGCACATGAAAGCTGAGAATCTCAGCCAGAATTTTTCTAGGCTGTATAAAACTGGAGACACAGCCATTTGAAGTGACCATTCCTATTTGGCAAATGCTACAGCTCTACATCCTGGCAATACAAATGTGTACGGATTTCCCTGATAACTCAGCTAGAGGGTTGCTAGAGAAAACTATATTATAAAATTTTTAACTAAGCACCCCTGATACAATAGCAAAAATAAATAAATAAATAATGGAAGTTATACTTTAAGGCTAAGGACCCATGCTGTGAAATTATTTTCATATTTTACATTTTCAAAAGAACAAAAAATGAAAATGGCCTGATGCAAAAGTTTGGGCACCCTGCATTGTTGTACCTAGTAGCACCCCCTTTGGCAAGTATCACAGCTTGTAAACGCTTTTTGTAGCCAGCCAAGAGTCTTTCAATTCTTGTTTGAGGGATTTTCATCCATTCTTCCTTGGAAAACTCTTCCAGTTCTGTGAGATTCCTGGGTCACCTTCATGCTCTGCTCTTTTGAGTTCTACCCACAGATTTTCAATGATGTTCAGATCAGGGGACTGTGAGGGCTATGGTAAAACCTTAAGCTTGTGCCTTTTTAGGTAGTCTATGGTGTATTTTGACGTGTGTTTAGGATCATTATCCATTTGTAGAAGCCATCCTCTTTTCAATTTCAGCTTTTTTACAGATGGTGTTATGTTTGCTTCAAGAATTTCCTGAAATTTCATTGAATCCATTCTTCCCTCTACCCATAAAATGTTCCCTGTGCCATTGGCTGCAACACAACCCCAAAGCATGATTGATCCACCCCCATGCTTAATGGTTGGAGAGATGTTCTTTTCCTGAAATTCTGTGCCCTTTGATCATTGTGCCAAAGAGTTCTATTTTATCCTCATTGGTCCACAGGACTTGTTTCCAAAATGCATCAGGCTTGTTTAGATGTTCTTTTGCAAACTTCTGATGCTGAATTTTATGGTGAGGACACAGGAGAGGTTTTCATCTGATGCCTCTTCCATGAAGGCCATATTTGTGCAGGTATCGCTGAACAGAACAATGTACCACAACTCCAGAGTCTGCTAAATCTTCCTGAAGGTCTTTTGCAGTCAAGTGGGGATTCTGATTTCCCACTATGGCAATCCTATAAGCATATGTCGCTGAAATTTTTCTTGGTCTTCCAGACCTTATCTTGACCTACACTGTTTCTGATAACTGCCATTTCTTAATTACATTTGGAACTGAGGAAAGGGTAATTTGAAAATGCTTTGCCATCTTCTTATAGCCTTCTCCTGCTTTGTGGGCCTCCACCATTATCATTTTCGGAGTGCTAGGCAGCTGCTTAGAAGAACCCATGGCTGCTGTTTTTTGGCACATGGTTAGAGGAGGCTGGGTATTTATAAAGCTGTAACATTTGCATCACTTGACCTTTGCTAACAAGGATAGTGAACAAGCCATAACCTAACTGGCTAATTAAGGTCTGAGACCTTGGTCAAAGTTATCTGGGCACACAAATCTACAAGGGTTCCTAAACTTTTGCAAGGTACTCTTTCCTCTTTTTCACTCTAAAATTGTACTCAAACATAATAATACACTGATATTGCTTAAAATTATAGACAAGTGTGTTTAATCTTTAACGTTATGCCTTTTAAAGATCATTTCATCTTCAACTTGCTTAACTGTTCACAATAACCACTGTACTAGCCACTGTAGGTAAAATGCTTGCAATTTTGGAGCTGAAATTAATGTATGCTGTGTTTTGAAAACACTGCTTTTCCACAACTCGTTTTTTCTGCAAAGGGATGGATGAGAATCTCATTCGCTTTGCTGATACCGTAGCAACGCAGCATTTTTTTTTCCCACAGCATTTTCCATAAAAAGCAATTAAAACATCAGACATTCCCCAAAATGGTAAAAATAAATAAAAAATCTGGCCCCATATACAAAAATCTAAAACAGTTAAAGGTGTCAGAATATGGATGGCTACTCCATTATTTTTTTTTTCAAAGTTTTGGATTTTTTGAAGGTGTTAAAATGTAACAAAAACTATATAAATTTGATATCGTTGTAATTATATCAACTCACAGAATACAGCTAATATGATATTTTGGCTGCACTGTGAATGCTGTAAAAATGAAGCCCCTAAGTAGTGCAAATGAAGTTTTTCTCTAATTCTATCCCATTCTGATTTTTTTTCCAGGTTCTCAGTACATCATACGGAATATTAAATGTTACCATTACAAATTATAATTTGTCCAGAAAATATTACTCTCTCATACAGCTCTGTGAACAGAAAAAAAAAATAAATGTATAACTTTTGGAAGGTGGGTAACAAAATTGAAAATCCAAAATCCAAAAATGGCTGTGGTTAATACCTGTACCACAGGTTAGTTTCTGCAGTGTTTTAATCCAATGAGAACATATCCTCATAGACAGACATAGGATTGAGAGGAGAGACAAATGGGAAATGATTTATCTTCAAGGACACATATTAAAGAGTTGTTTACATGGTTTCTCAATAGGAGGCAAAAGAGGATCAAAGAAGAGGAGACAATTCAGGAAGGAATTGCAGGGATTTTTCTCTCATTTTTGCACATTATTTATATTTAATGTTCCTTCAAATGAAATGCAGAATGAAAGCAATCTATTTTTGATAAATATTGCTAAAATAGTAAAGCATATAGAGCTTAAACTCTGTACTTACTTTTTTTTTATTGATATCAACATTTTAAGATGTTATTTAATGTTCACATAAATGTGAAATGTCATATTAAATATTAAAAAGGTCCCAAATCCCTGAAACCAAAAGACTACAAAGGGGAGAGGTCATTACTGAATTTTACAGGTTGTCTGGGATTAGAAAAAGCAAAGTTTTCTCTGTTCCTACAAACAACGCCACCCTTGTCCATGGTTGTAACCCCAGTTGTCCATATCGATAAGATAAATCAATTGTACAAATGTTAACTTGACATTTAACTTTTTACATAACATTTATTTCAATTGTACGCAACCTGAAAAATGCTAAATTAACGTTTGCTACATCCATCTGTAGATCCCTATGAATTAAATTCATATCAATACTGACTCCAGCTGTGCTGCTGGTGAAACACTGTTTGGCAGCACCCTTAGCTATGCACCCTAAAAATGAAGGAAAAATAAACATGGTAATGAACCTTAAGAAACCCAATAACAACTCTACCTTCTGCTGGATTTGGAATTTTCAATTCTTTCAATTCCAGTGTGCACACCTTAGCGGGAACAATGT
The DNA here is from genome assembly GCA_947044405.1 of Leptodactylus fallax. Taxonomy (NCBI): domain Eukaryota; kingdom Metazoa; phylum Chordata; class Amphibia; order Anura; family Leptodactylidae; genus Leptodactylus; species Leptodactylus fallax. Next base: position 2,462,682 of record CAMRHE010000202.1, read on the forward strand.
CTGCAAGATGTTTTGGGAACAGGTTTGCTGCTTTTATAATATAGTGTATAAAATATTAAGGAAGGATGTAACCTTGCAAGAGAGAGGTATGAAAATCTATCACAAATTATCATAAATAGAACATTATTATTGTACAATAAATCATCAAAGTAAACATCTTCAAAATACGACAGCAGAAGTCATTTAGCATGAAGTCTTTGATGGACAGATCTAGAATGATAGGAACTAATCCATCTGTCAAGTTCGATTCAGATCTGAGGATAATAGTTTGATATAAAAATTCTACTTTTTCTAAAGTTGCTTTGTGGCCGCTTTTTATACATTATGAATCTTTATGAATGATAACTGTAATGACAATGGTTACATTTTCTATGCTAAAAATCACATAGACAATTAGAGAATGCCAGTAAAATGTCATTGTACTGGGAGGTCTGCTTATGAAATCATTTGGCAATAAATGAAATAGTCCACAACTTTGAACTCACCTTGGAAGCCATTTAAGGCTAAGGCCCCACATTGTGGAAACGCAGCAGAAAAAAAAATCACTGCATTTTACAGTACCAGCAAAGGGAATGAGATTATGGCTAATCCAATCCACACAATGCAGGAGAAAAAAATGCTGCAGAAAAGCTGCGTTTTCAAAAACGCTTGTGTTTTTGAAAATTGCAGCATATCAATTACTGTATATCTTTATTTTTTTTTCTGTGGAGTTTTTTAGTTGCGTTCCGCTGTGTGGGGCCTTAGCCTAAATGTTGCCACACTTGCAAATAAAATATTAGGTATGTATTTAACAAAATGTTACTTATGTCCTTAAGTCCATTGCTTTATCATCAAGCAGTTAAGGGTGGTGCCAAATGGAGTACCTGCTGCAATACAGCTGCAGTCAGTGTTGTGGCCGCTAATGCCTTCACTTAAGTAAGTGAAAGTACTATCTGGTCACCAACTTTTCCTTATTACAGGCCGTGTGTTCTTTCAGGTTACTGCACAACCAGTAATGAGGAAAAGTCGGACATCAGTGACTTTCTTATGTGAAAGCACCAGCTATCGCAGCACTGAGTTTAGGTATGACATCTATTGAATGACCAAGATTGCAAGGTATTGCTGCATTCCTTTTAGCTCATTAAAAAGTAAAGTGAATGCAGTTGCATAGTGACTTGCAAGTTGCTGTAACCGTGACATACTGGGGCAGATTTAACAAAGAAGTAAAACAAAAGAGACTAACAATTTCTGCCAAACCTCAAGTCACCCTTTTGAGTGCCAAATCATTTTTTGTTAACATTTTTTTACATACAGTCTGTCTGACTCACAGCCAACCTTTGAGTGACAACTTAAATAACTATTTGTTAACTGAAACAGTGCACTATTTTTGTACATACAGTCTGTGTGACCTGCAGTCACTGTGAACTGGATTTAACAGAAAATTTAGCATAACCTCCACACAATCATTTCTTGCAAGTGCCAGTTGTGTAGGCCAGATTTCTATCAGAAAATTTTGATAAAAAAATTTTGCACACTGTCCACACAGAAGTTTCTTGTAGTTAAGTGTCAGCTGTGTAGGCAGCTAGGCATATTTCATAGCCAGGGGGATGAGGCTGGCTCTTATTTGTTTGGAGATAATGAGACCATCAATGGTATGCTCCTAGGTCCATGACCACTATGCTTCATTGCTTCCACAGTATTGTTAGAATAAAGCAAAGCTTCGACTACTGAATTGCCTTGCTTTTAGACTCTCACTATAAAGCTAAAATGGGAGGCAAAATTGGTGTATTGCCAGTATTGGCTGTATACCAAGTTTGTCACAACTTTTAGGGAGAAGACTGCCAGTGCCAGTTGAATGTTGACGCAGGAGGCCTCTTCTCACACCCAGTGTGCCTCCTCACAGTCGACGCTCCAGCAGTTCTGCCAGTGCCACTTCTACAAGTAGTAGATAGAAAATCAGCAGCAGCAGCTTGTATATTAACTAGAACATAATGAACCAGAAAGATTTTCAATTCACAGTGCTACCGGATACACAGCAGCTAACTGATACCCTCCAGCTGCACTAAAGTCGTACCTAGACTGTTTGTTTACTTCGGGAGATAGCCTTGACCCCATAGACATCTTGGATAGCAGATTAGACTAATGCTGGCTCCATTTACTATGAGTGTTTTTTCTTGTTCAGCTTCAAGTATAATGTTTGAGGGGGAATCAGTGCTGCCAGTGGCATTGTAACACCTAAGCATGCTAAATTGTCCATCACAAGTGTGGAAAAAATTACTTTTGTGAAAATGAATATCATGAATAGATGAATAGATCTGACACTTCCTCCATCTCCATGTACTGTACTGCTGATGCTGTCTGCTTCCCTTATATACCTGGGCCCTGGTCTGTCAAATTCAATTCTGTACTGTACTGCCACTGATGTTGCCACTGCTATCAGCACCACCACCACTCTGTCAGACATCTCCTGCAGCCTGGTCCTATCTGTCATGTTCTATTCCATACTATATTGCCACTGATGTTTTTTTAATACCACTTCTTCACTACAATTTTCCACATTTTTTTTTTAATTCTGTACTTATCACTTCTCAACCACATCTACATTGTTGGCATCTCCAAAATAACCACAGTAAATGAGAAAAATACAGGCAAGCATCTTCCCACAAAACAGGCTAATTTTTGGAGCGTTTTTACTTTTAAGTAACATATATAAAATTGACAGTGCAGTACCTGGATAAACAAGCAGTTTGTATCCACTGCCAAAAATCCATTTTCCCATAGACATACAGGTTACTGTCACTATGAAATTACTTTGGCTGTGTTTGCCTTAGGCCCCTTGCAGATGACCGTGGGTGAGATCAGTGTGCTATCTGTGGGCACATGCACACAACCGTGAATTCCACTTACCAGTGTGTGGGCCAAGAGTCTGTACCACATAATATAGAACATGTCCTATTCTGTTCAGTGTTTGCGGAACAGACTCGTCTATAGAATCCTATGGGAAACTAAAAACCTAGGACGGCACACTGATGTACTCAGTGTGTCATCCATGTGCCGTCCGTTTTCACAGACAAGCTAGGGATATCATTAGATGTCACCTGTGTTTTTTTAATTTTTTTTTTGTGGATCCGCAAACTAGGATAAGACACTGATGGCACACTGAAGACACTCTGTCCATTTTTGCGGACATACTTCACTGATACTGAAGAAACACTGAACACACACTGAATACACTCTGTTCACAAAAACTGAACACTAATTACTAGTTTGCTGACTGCAAAATACACACAAATTCACAGAAAAGAAAATCTAATGGGAGACACTGATTGCCAATTAAATATAAAACTTCACTTTTAATATAATCCAATAAAATGTATATATTAATTCAGGGCACAATATAAAATCATACAAAACCGCCAAACACAGCAATCTGCTGTAAACCGCCTTAAAGCGGCAGTATATCCTAAGCCTAATTATGTTCTTAACAAGAAAAACTTGTAATAGTATATGGATAGACAGCGTATCAATGGATACAGCTATAATCTTACCCTATATCTCTCCACTAACTGAACTCCCTCATCCAAATATGCATGTCAGAACAAAACCTGAAATGGCTTCATAAAATAATTGAGCTAGTCACAAATTCCAGCAGGTGTATCCCCTTTTAACCCATCCATATACTATCGCAAGTTTTGCTTGTTAAGAACATAATTAGGCTTAGGATATACTGACGCTTTAAGGTGGTTTACAGCAGACTGCTGTGTTTGGCGGTTTTGTATGATTTTATATTGTGCCCTGTATTTATATATAAATATATATATATACAGTACAGACCAAAAGTTTGGACACACCTTCTCATTCCAAGAGTTTTCTGTATTTTCATGACTATAAAAATTGTAGATTCACACTGAAGGCATTAAAACTATGAATTAACACATGTGGAATTATATACTTAACAAACAAGTGTGAAACAACTGAAAATATGTCTTATATTCTAGGTTCTTCAAAGTAGCCACCTTTTGCTTTGATTACTGCTTTGCACACTCTTGGCATTCTCTTGATGAGCTTCAAGAGGTAGTCACCTGAAATGGTCTTCCAACAGTCTTGAAGGAGTTCCCAGAGATGCTTAGCACTTGTTGGCCCTTTTGCCTTCACTCTGCGGTCCAGCTCACCCCAAACCATCTCGATTGGGTTCAGGTCTGGTGACTGTGGAGGCCAGGTCATCTGGCGTAGCACCCCTTCACTCTCCTTCTTGGTCAAATAGCCCTTACACAGTCTGGAGGTGTGTTTGGGGTCATTGTCCTGTTGAAAAATAAATGATGGTCCAACTAAATGCAAACCGGATGGAATAGCATGCCGCTGCAAGATGCTGTGGTAACCATGCTGGTTCAGTATTCCTTCAATTTTGAATAAATCCCCAACAGTGTCATCAGCAAAGCACCCCCACACCATCACACCTCCTCCTCCATGCTTCACGGTGGGAACCAGGCATGTAGATTCCATTCGTTCACCTTTTCTGCGTCGCACAAAGACACGGTGGTTGGAACCAAAGATCTCAAATTTGGACTCATCAGACCAAAGCACAGATTTCCACAGGTCTAATGTCCATTCCTTGTGTTCTTTAGCCCTAACAAGTCTCTTCTGCTTGTTGCCTGTCCTTAGCAGTGGTTTCCTAGCAGCTATTTTACCATGAAGGCCTGCTGCACACAGTCTCCTCTTAACAGTTGTTGTAGAGATGTGTCTGCTGCTAGAACTCTGTGTGGCATTGACCTGGTCTCTAATCTGAGCTGCTGTTAACCTGCGATTTCTGAGGCTGGTGACTCGGATGAACTTATCCTCCGCAGCAGGGGTGACTCTTGGTCTTGCTTTCCTGGGGCGGTCCTCATGTGAGCCAGTTTCTTTGTAGCGCTTGATGGTTTTGGCCACTGTACTTGGGGACACTTTCAAAGTTTTCCCAATTTTTCGGACTGACTGACCTTCATTTCTTAAAGTAATGATGGCCACTCGTTTTTCTTTACTTAGCTGCTTTTTTCTTGGCATAATACAAATTCTAACACTCCATTCAGTAGGACTATCAGCTGTGTATCCACCTGACTTCTGAACAACACAACTGATGGTCCCAACCCCATTTATAAGGCAAGAAATCCCACTTACTAAACCTGACAGGGCACACCTGTGAAGTGAAAACCAAGCCATATTTTCAGTTGTTTCACACTTTTTTGTTAAGTATATAATTCCACATGTGTTAATTCATAGTTTTGATGCCTTCAGTGTGAATCTACAATTTTTATAGTCATGAAAATACAGAAAACTCTTGGAATGAGAAGGTGTGTCCAAACTTTTGGTCTGTACTGTATATATATATATATATATATATATATTATTACTTTTGTCAGATTCAAGTTATTTCTGTGACTATTGTGGGTTTTTCTTTCATTAAACGAGGGGTACCAACAATTTTGTCCAAGTGTGTATATTTGTTAGTGGCCTAAAGATACAGTATTCCTTGGTGGACAACATACAAAGTAGCAGGGCAGATTTATTATTGTGCTTATTCCTATTTTATGTCAGTATTTGTGCCCGAAATTTGGCACTACTTAATTAGGACTGACCAATGATGGAAAAATGTGATGCATCATTTTGCGACTCATTTATTAAAGCCGTTCACTTGTTTTTGGCATAACAATGTGGCCTGAACAATGCCAGCAACAGTATAATATGGCATAAATTTGAAGACTATTGATATTGACTGATACTCCAAATTTAAGAGGTTTTGTGCACCATAATCATAAATCTAAAACATGTATGTAAAATATAGGGCACATTCTAAGACCAGATTTTTTTGTTTAATTTTTTTATTGTGGAAATGGTGAAGATGCCAGTCTTCATAAATCTGCCCTATTGGGTCCTAGCCATATTGAATACCTGTAACGCATAATGGAGGAAATGGTATTATTACTAGTAATATGAATTACTAGGAGCATTAGACTTATATTAGGAATTTCAGGATTTTACAATTAAAGGGAAAAATGTAAGTTTTATTTAGGAAGTCTGACAGATCCCAAAACAATGGCTTGAAAGTTAAGTCACACATGGCACATTTGCTGCAGATATTTCTGCAACTGAAAATTGATTCCACACCCCAGAATGTGCTTTCTTTGGCAGCAAACATAAGGTTTTCTGCAGTCCCAGTCCTGGCTTCAGAGTGGTCATGCTGTTGCTGCCACTATATGGATGTTTTCAACAGCAGTTGTTACTGCTACTTTTCTGCTGTCATGTTAGACCCTGATGAGTCTAAATGATGAAATGCGTTGGAGAGATGATATTAGCAGTTTGAGTTAGTAAGTGCGGTATATTGTCCTGTAGGGCATTGCTCTGTTAAGGACCCAGCATTCCCTTGTGTCCTGTTGGCGTGGCGTTAGGTCAGTAACCTCAGGAAATAAGGAGGTCTAGAGCTGCCCTTTCAGTATATACCGCCTATCTTTTATATTGGGAGTCAGACTCAGCTATTAAGCTGAATAAGACTAATGAGGAGATATTTTGATCAACTCTAGGCTGATCCCTATAATGTGATATAAAACTGTATGGTTTTGGCACCATCAGTACGACCGATTTGTATTAGCTCTTGTTTTGTGTTCTTATTTTTATCAGAATATTATCATTAAAAGTGAAGTTTTAATATTTATTTGATTAGAGTCTCCCTCTATTCAATTCAGTAGTTTGTAGCAGACAAGCATAGAGTTTTATGGTCAGCTGTTGTAGATTTTCTTTCTGCATTATTTGACAAAGTATTTATATATAAATGGCAAACATTTGCTTTAGAGTAAAGGAGTAAGTGACTGCCATACAGGTGCTCATCCCCAACATCCACAAGGGTCAGTTTTACAGAAAGCCATATCAGTATATTTTACCATGTACAGTGCTGGACAAAAGTATTGGCACCCCTGCAATTCTGTCAGATAATACTCAATTTCTTCCAGAAAATGATTGCAATCACAAATGCTTTGGTAATAATGTCTTCATTTATTTTGCTTGCAATGAAAAAACACAAAAGAGAATGAAAAAAAAGTCAAATCATTGATCATTTTACACAAAACTCCAAAAATGGGCCGGACAAAAGTATTGGCACCCTCAGCTTAATACTTGGTAGCACAACCTTTAGACAAAATAACTGCGAACAACCGCTTCCGGTAACCATCAATGAGTTTCTTACAATGCTCTGCTGGAATTTTAGACCATTCTTCTTTGGCAAATTTCTCCAGGTCCCTGAGATTTGAAGGGTGCCTTCTCCAAACTGCCATTTTGAGATCTCTCCACAGGTGTTCTATGGGATTCAGGTCTGGACTCATTGCTGGCCACTTTAGAAGTCTCCAGTGCTTTCTCTCAAACCATTTTCTAGTGCTTTTTGAAGTGTGTTTTGGGTCATTGTCCTGCTGGAAGACCCATGACCTCTGAGGGAGACCCAGCTTTCTCACACTGGGCCCTACATTATGCTGCAAAATTTGTTGGTAGTCTTCAGACTTTATAATGCCATGCACACGGTCAAGCAGTCCAGTGCCAAAGGCAGCAAAGCAACCCCAAAACATCAGGGAACCTCCGCCATGTTTGACTGTAGGGACCGTGTTCTTTTCTTTGAAGGTCTCTTTTTTTTTCCTGTAAACTCTATGTTGATGCCTTTTCCCAAAAAGCTCTACTTTTGTCTCATCTGACCAGAGAACATTCTTCCAAAAAGTTTTTGGCTTTCTCAGGTAAGTTTTGGCAAACTCCAGCCTGGCTTTTTTATGTCTCTGGGTCAGAAGTGGGGTCTTCCTGGGTATACTACCATAGAGTCCCTTTTCATTCAGACGCCGACGGATAGTACGGGTTGACACTGTTGTACCCTCGGACTGCAGGGCAGCTAGAACTTGTTTGGATGTTAGTCGAGGTTCTTTAGCCACCATCCACACAATCTTTCGTTGAAATCTCTCGTCAATTTTTCTTTTCCGTCCACATCTAGGGAGGTTAGCCACAGTGCCATGGGCTTTAAACTTCTTGATGACACTGTGCACGGTAGACACCGGAACATTCAGGTCTTTGGAGATGGACTTGTAGCCTTGAGATTGCTCATGCTTCCTCACAATTTTGCTTCTCAAGTCCTCAGACAGTTCTTTGGTCTTCTTTCTTTTCTCCATGCTCAATGTGGTACACACAAGGACACAGGACAGAGGATGAGTCAACTTTAATCCATTTCAACTGGCTGCAAGTGTGATTTAGTTATTGCCACCACCTGTTATGTGCCACAGGTAAGTAACAGGTGCTGTTAATTTCACAAATTAGAGAAGCATCACATGATTTTTCAAAGGGTGGCAATACTTTTGTCCACCCCCTTTTTTATGTTTGGTGTGGAATTATATCCAATTTGGTTTTTTGACAATTCTTTTTGTGGTTTTCCATTGAAGACAAATTAAATGAAGATATTATTACCAAAGCATTTGTGATTGCAATCATTTTCTGGAAGAAATTGAGTATTATCTGACAGAATTGCAGGGGTGCCAATACTTTTCGCCATCACTGTAGAAGAAAACCCATGCAAACACAGGGAGAGCATAGAAACTCCATGCAGATGTAAACCCAGGACCCCGGTGCTACAAGGCAACTGTGCTAACCAATGAGCCACCATGATGCCCATATAGAGTACAGTATTCTACTTTTATTAATATTCCTTTTATTACAGTTATTAATGAATATATTTATTGTAATATATAACTAGTTTAGAGTGTTGAGGTGTTTTGGACTGGCTATCAGTAATGTTTTTAATTATAGTCAGCCTCAACACAGTTTGATCTAGTGCAGATTATTTTGTTTTACAATTTAATCTATGGACAGTAGACGGAAAATTCTCAAGAATCTAATTAAGGTCTGCCAGCTTTGGGATGTACACAAGACACGGATCTGTTACTAGCTAAATTAATTAATATTACTAATCTCATACTATGACTCCTGCTAAAATTAGACTAACAGTGATTTTCCAGGTACATTGCATAAAACTTTCTGTTGAACAACCTTTGTGCATTTGTTACTCTATCAATTAATCTCCTAACACAAACAATTCTAGAAGAAATATAGTAAAAGACCATCATTACTGAGAAAAGGGAAATTCCAAGCAGGAAGAAGGCAAGTCACAGTGAGAAAGGAGAAATAAGAGGTACAAATTTTTTCTATTCATTCTATAAGCGTTCATGGAATTTTGTTCGAAGAGACTGCCTGTTCACAGGTTTTGATGACCATCTGATTGGTATAAGGTCCTTCCATCTCTCCCCTAAAGGCATATATCCAGGCTGAGTGTGCATGAAAGTTTATGGAGGTATCAGACTAGATAGTTGTTGACTGACAACTGGCGTTTTTGCTTATCTGTTTTTTCCTTCACACCTTCCAAGAGCCATAATTTTTTTTTTTTCCGGTCCACAGAGTCACCTGATAGCTTATTGTTTGTGGGACAAATTCTACTATGTAATGGCACCATTCAATATCTTGCACAATGTACTGGGAAGCTGGAAAAAAACTCAGAATGAGGTGGAATTGGAAAAAAAAATGGGTTTCATTTTTACGGCGTTCGCTGTATGGTAAAAATGACATGTTTCTTGTATTCTGTGGCTCAGTATGATCACAGTGATACTAAATTTATATAGTATTTGTAATGCTTTGATACCTTTTGAAAAATAAAAAACTTTGCAACATGTTTTTGCAATGTTTTGACACCTATAACGTTTTCATATTTACAAGTATGGAGCTGGGTAAAGAGTCTTTTTATGAACAAGATGACATTTTTATTGATACCATTTGAGGGAAGGTCTGATGGTTTGCTCACTTTTTATTACATTTTTTTTAGGAGGCAAAGTGCTGAAAAAAATTGTCATTTGGCTACTTAGATTTTTTTCCCTACTACGCTGTTGGGATAAATTTTTTATTATATTATATATTTTAATAGTTCTGGCATCGTTAAGCACGGGGATACCTAAAGTGTTTATGATTTACTTATATTTATTTATTTTTATATGTGATCTAGGGAAAGGGGAGTGATTTAAACTTTTGTGTTTTTTAGTTTTTTTTATACTTTTAAAAACTTTTATTTTTATGTTCAGACCCCCTAGGAATCTTGAATACTAATGTTAGCAGTGAATAGTAAAATACATTCACTTCTGCTGCCATAGGCAGCGTGTAATCGAACTATGGCAATGACAACCCTGGGAGCCTTCAATGGGAGTAAACCTTTATAAAAGACATGCTGCTAAAACAATGACAAATGACAAACATCTGTAATATGCTTTTCTCATGGAGCATTGGGAGCATTGTGGACTAGGGGAGTTAGTGGCTGCTATACAGGCACTCATCCCCAGTACCCATAGGAGTAATTTGTTTTACAGTAAGCCAATTTACCTATCAGTATATTTTTGGCATGTGTGAGTAAACCAGAGTACACAGAGGAAACCCACACAAATACAGGGAGAATCACAGACTCCGTGCAGATGTTGCCTTTGGCATTGCATTGTGTGAGCTTAACTGGCCAGATTATATCTGTTGTAATGTCAACTGTTGAATAGCAAACAGTAGATTTGCTAATGTAGTCCTGGGTTAGAATGAAGACTGTAATTCAGGATTAGTGCACGCAATACAGTTATAACATTATCTAAGCGTAGTTCCACTTTTATAGCCAGCTCTCCAATCTGAACTTTAAAACTGATAGCTGTAAAAACTATAGGAAAGCCAGTGTATGCCAACTGCATTGGCACCCATATAACATTGAAATGTCACCTTCAAACCTCTTCTGCAAATGTACCAAAGTTTAACTTGAACTCTTCCGATTTCAGTATTAAACCAGTGTAAACCTGATGGACAGCCGACGGACCCCATTATAGTCTATGGGGTCTGTGGGTGTTTATGGATAACCACTGTTTTAGCGAACAGGCTCTCCATCATTCTAGTCCCCCAGCAGAACCCAAACAACGGAGAGCTGGGAGCAAGTGTGAACCTAGTTTAACTCAATTTATATATGTGTATATAGCTTGTTGCCTAGGTTACAGACTACCTCTGGTATCTAGCTCTAGTAATCAGGCTGACAACATCAGTCCCTGTTCCCACCTACATTTTCTATTCTCTAGAACAGTGTATGATCAGTGCCAATTTAGAATAAGTACACTGTTTAGCTCAGGAGTACGGTGCAAGCCTCATCTGTTTATCACACAGGATAAGTCAGCCCACCAAGTTGTCACTCAAACCAGGAAGTGTTGGGGAGAGGAGATAGGAAAAAAATGGGAAACCTCTTCAAGGATGCAGAACTGTATAAGATTAAGGATATAGCATTTGTGTTTTCTAGGTATATAATAACTTTTCCTGTAGAAATGGCTTTTTGCTTATTATATTTTTAATGGCAACATTTTTGATCTAATTTATTGTTTAACTTTTATTATTTTTATTATTACTTTTATTATTTTGTTAGAACTTTTGTGATTGGGGATGGGCAAAAATATATCTACTCTGCTGTTGTATTTTTTGACTGACTGTGCTGCTCTTTGTGAAGTACAAAGAAAAAGAGTTTAATAGAGTTAAAAGGACCTAAAAAATCAATATAAGGGGCAGAAACATTGTTAATAAAGGTTATCCAGTACCTTTATCCAGATTTCAGTTTGCTTGGAAAACCACATTCTCCTGATGCATGCTGCTGTTTCCCTTACAAACTTTCAGGTTAAAGACATTTCAGAGATGCAGCAACTACACTCAGGGATACTGGTATCTGCCAATTCATTTGTTTACAAAGATGCTGACCCCTTCCATTATACCCTTTATTTATTCCTGTTCCATACCTGCGCATGCGCTGTCTGTGGTATAAAATAGCCCATGGTTTAGTGGCATGATTAATGACATCACATCCATCTAGACACCAAATCTTATGCTAGGCAATATAGGAAAGATAGATGTGACATCAGCGGTCATGAACTGTATGAAGTCATGAACTATACTGAAGATGAGATGACTGGCTATTGACCCCTGAAATTAGAAACGTTTCATAAAACAAGTACATTGATAAAGCTCTAGTTTTGGCATGTTTAATGCAACGATTTGAAGAAGTTCAGTCCTGAATAACTTCTTTAAGCACAGTCATGTGAAAAATAAAGTAGACTGTCTTTGAATTCTATGGCTTTATGTATCAGGACTTAATTAAAAAAAAAATCTGGTCCTTAGATTTTTCATTTTTATGTTTTATTTTTTACTCACCATCTTCCAAATGCCATAACTATTTTAATTTTCCATTCACAAAATCATGGCGATTTATTTATTTTTTTTGGAGGACAAATTGTACTTCACAGTGGTGCCATTTATTATTCTCTACAATGCACTGGGAAGCCAATAAAAAATTTAGAATGGGGTGGAACTGGAATAAAAAACAATAGTGCCATTTTACAGGATTTATTTTTATTGCTTTCACCATGCATTAAATGAAATGTTAGTGTCATGTCCCAGGACTTGGTTTAATTCACTGACATGTATCTGTGATACTGTTTGTCTTTGTAGTTTGTCCCTTTTCTCTCTCTGTATCCTTAGCTGTGATGCTGTAGCTCCTCCTCTCTGTTCCTCAGTTTAGTTTCACTTCTTTGTAAGCAACATGTCTGCTCAGCTCCTGGTATTTCATCATTTTTCACCTACTGCTGTATGAGGTTCTACAAGATTTACTTGGATTAAAGCATCTGGAATCTTATCTACGCCTCCTCAGTTGAGTTGAACACTATCTGATAGATATCTTGGTGTAAATTGCTGGTTAGCATAGAGACTACAGGACACTCTCACAACCTCACACTTGCAGCCAAGCTATTGAGTCAGAACAGTTAGCATTATTCAGGAAGTCAGTACGGTGATACCAAAGTTATATAGTTATTTTTTCATGTTTTAATACCTTTACAAAAATTAAATATGTTCCAAAATAATACATTTATTGAGTTCTTTCATATATTTCACTGTATGCAGTTATGTAAGGTGTCTCTTTTTGCGGGGTAAAATTTATTGCCACTATCGATTACTACAATATAAAATACATACAGTATTTACATTATCAAGATGTTTGATTTTACATAATGCATCATTTGAAATTTATTTAACTGAATGGAGAAACCGCCTTTAAAGCTAGGATAAGAGTGACAGAGAACTAGAATTATTCCACTTCCTGATATAACGGTTCCTTCCTTTTTACCCATTTTGGCTAAAGCATTACAGTCCTGGGCCATTACAAAAGTGATCAATCAACCCTTTGCCTCAGTCATTTAAAAAGCTATCAATCTACCCACTTTACCATTGCCCTGCTTAAAGCAAGGTCTTCCCTATGTGTTTGATAAGTGGAGGTAAATTATAACCAGCAACCCTGTAATAAATCATCTTTAGTTAAAAAGCTACAAAACCACCACATAATATGAGACCATTGGGGTGAACATGACCAAGGTAATTTGAGATGACCAAATAATGTATTTCAGCTCCTAGCACTCTTTGGGACAATAGACCTGTACACAACATCACTTATTTTAGATTACATCTACTGAGCGTGAGAAAATTAGATACATTCTCTTCCTTTGGGTGCAATTCCTTCCAGCTATTTATCAAACCAGTGGCTTCCAAAAAGGTAGGGAGGACTAATTCACTTCAATGCTTACATGCAGCCTAAATTCATGCTAGTAATGCAAACTTTATTGAAGGGAGTTTTAAAGAATACATTTCATTCAAAGGAACAGTTAGGCAGTGACCAACTACAACATATGGTAAGACATGTATTTATTAAATACAAAATAGAGCGTTTAGTGCATACCGAGACATATCTCTGCCAGATATTTCAATACATGTATATTTCATGTTTCAGTTTCGATGATTGCATTTTATTATCTAATTTTCTACTCGATTAGATTAGACGTCATGGCTCACATACTTTTTAGATTCTACACTTTGCATATATCATCCAGTAACTACATTCTCAATTCTATATTTACTTAGAAAGTGCAGCTTCGCTGTCAAAGTAACTGTAAAAAATTCCCGTGTTCCCTACAATATATGTGTAATAAAAAAATCTTATTCATGGAACTACAGCTGTTCTGCTGTAATATCCAAAGCCTGACACCCCCTCATCTAATTAAGTAAAAGCTAAACCTTCTGTGTGTTCTGTCTTTAGACAGAGGTTATATTTCATAGAAGGAGAAATGTTGAAAACAAGTCATATTATCTATGGTCTGTCTAAAATCATATAATCCCTCTATATAAATGTAAAGCAATTGCAAGTCCTCCCAGCTGTCACTATTATGGGAATAAATCAGTTTGTCATTTTAGAAGGCAGTGCCATTTTCCCATATTACTTGATTACTTGCCACACTAATAGATTTTTCTGCAAGCTGCGTAGACAAACATTGAGAATACAAATGAATAGTTTCATTTATTTTAGGTTTATTTAATATCATAGCTTAAAGTGTATTATAATTCATATTATCCCACTTTAGTTCAAACAGTGAGTAAGTGGGGGTGCTGGGGGTTGGACCCACAATGATCTGATATTGACGACCTGTCCTTAAGATAGGTCATCCATATTAATTTCCATGAAAACAACTTGAGGAACTAAGAACCTATTCTCCATCCACCCTAAAAAGTGCAGTAACTTAAAACCTGATCAGATGATAATAAATAGGCACAAGCATTCAATCCTACCAATAACATCAGCTACTACACTCATGTCAGCTACATTCAAAAAAATAATGCAACCAGATAGGATTATAAATGTAAATGATTACATGATTGCTCTGATTAGACATTGGGTCTTGCCACAAGAAGGCAAAAAAAGGTTCTCTCATTTCCCCTTAAAAAGGCTCTCAGAAGCTACTTTTGGGTAGTGCACCTCTTGGTGAGGGCATGCATGCAAGGCAAACAGGCTCAAGACGCCACAGACAGACCACCGCAACAGGAAGTTGTCATCTTTAGCGATGAATGCTGGTTCTGTTTGAGACCAGATGATGGTTGGATTTAAGTATGGAGGCCTTGTGGTGAGCGCTTCAATCCTGCCTTTGCTGTGAATTAGCACACTGCCCCAACTGCTAGTGTGATGATCTGGGGAGTCACTGCATACGACAGTCGGTCACCCCTAGTAGTTATATCAGTGACACTAACAGCTCAGTGATATGCAAAGGACATCCGTATGTGTTGTCTCTCATTGTAGGACTTCCAATTGGCATTTTTCAGCAGAATAATCCTAGCCCACAGACAGTAAGGATTTTCCAAGGAATGTCTCTGCCAGGCCAGGTTGCAACACTTCATTGGCCTGCCTGGCCAACAGACTTATAAACAAATGAGAATTTATGGAACCAGCTGGAACACCAGCTTTAGTAATCTAAAAGTGTGCAGGATCTATAGGCCCAGCTGCATCATATTAAGCAGGATACCATACAGAACCCATATTCCTCCATGTTCAATTGTATCTCTTCTTGCATCCAGACACAAGGTGGCCCAATTAGAGGATACTAGAACCTCCTTTCATTTGTACAGTTTTCCCCAATAATTGTATCCTTTCACTCTAATATTATAATCACTTACATACTTGTATGTCATCATTACATTCCCACATATGTCATTTCAGCGAACAGGTGCTCCTGGTCAAACTGGTGCACCATTCATCAAGTACAATAGCACCGGTTTACATATTTTGCTTATCATTAATCTCGGCTGACTCTCAGGATAGCAGATGAATCCCCTATTGAGCCAGAATGGGCTTCCAGCTGCTCACCCCCTGCATGAGTGATACACAGCACACTCACTATACTACATACAGCATACATACAGTATCTGTCAGCCTATATGTCCATATAATAAACTGGGAAGATAGAGCTGAGGCACTGAGACAAGCCAACCAATATTCTCACATCATTTTGCTGCTGTCAGAGACCTGTATCTGTCTAAACATGTATTGTAGCGTAAAAGCCTAAGAGGGTCCTAGTCCAAGGCAAAACTCAGTCAGCAGTCTACTCACAGGCAGAAAGCTGCTACCGAAAAAACTGGATGTCAGTGCAGTTTTGGGAATGGCTGTGAGGTAGTATTTGCATGTAGTGGTACAATGGGCCTCCAGAATGAATTGTACTGTTAGGTCCTAGGTATCCCAGTCTGAAACTCACCATCGTAAGTGGCCTAAGTTAAACAGTAAGATACCATGACAGAGGAGATTCTTATCATGATAAAATATGGCCGTATTTGTCAAAGAGGAAAATTGCTTGCGTTTTTTTCCATGGCATTTACGCCACGTAGAGACCCCGGCCTAAATCAAACTACTAAACTAAAGCCATGTAATAAGGCTAGGTTCATATCTGCATTCAGGTTTCCGCTTGGGGACCCCCGAATGGAAACCTAATCCGCATAAAAAAGCAGTTACCTTAGGAAACCCGCGGGCCCCATAGACTATAATCCGTGTGGTTTCCGAAAAGGGTGGAAAAATGTGGAGAGAGAAGTCCTGCTTGCAGCACTTTTCTCTCCGCATTTTTCATGCGGAGAGGGGAACGGAATCCCCGAATGTAGTACAGGCGCAGGTGTGAACCCAGTGTCAGTAACAACAACAATGTATCAGTTTAATAACTGTAAATACTGTAGTTTGTGATATCCACATGTCATGTCATTAAGTAGGTCCTGAACTAATTATTGCTGGACTATATGCAACAATAAAACTGGTAGTGCTTTTGAGGGGAATAACATAGCTATGCAGACATTATAAATCCTTTGAAATATTGAAGCCTTTTTTGTCATTTTATGAAAGAAGGGAGAAATAAACAGAGCAAACTAAGTTTTTCAGTGGCAGTTTCATCTACAAAGGGATTAGACACACTTCATTTTAAAGATATTCATTTTACTGTATAAGAGGAAATTGTGAACTAGTCATTCTTAAAAGGGATGTTTACTTAGAAACAATCTAAAAGCTTAAATACTTCTCAAGAAGACTCGCTAATCCACATGTCGGCCTCAAGTGACTGCATATTTCACTAGGTTTTGAAAGATCATTTTAAATGATAAAATTCACTTTTCCACAAGGACTTTTTTCATCCAATATAAAATAAAATATTGCTGTCAGGTAAGAAAAGAGCCATAAGTGACTTTGGAGTGAACATCAGATTTACTGTGAACAGAATTTCAAAATGAATCCAAACCAGATGGACTAACAGCTGTTCCCTCTATTACAAAAAAGCAACCATAACAGAATGAAGTATATCCCATATGAAATATCGACACAGCAACAGAGATCTCACTAGCTTTTAATGGTGTGCAATGGTGTATAAAGAAATCATCTCTTTAACTCACCTGTTATACCTGTGCTCCTGTCCTGACATGTCTGTTTTAGTAAATACTTGCATTCCCCAGTCTGAAGTATATTTTATAGAACTCTGTATTGTGATATTCTTCTGCTATTCCTGTTACACCTTTAGGAGTAAATTGACGACTGGGTGGTACCAGCTGAGGTGTGTCTGACAGTGTCTAATCGGTGCTGGTAGTATCAGACTATGGTAGGGACACACTCTTGACAACTGGGTGTTACCATTCTTCATAATTTATTGTTCAGTTTCCAGGAGGAATAACAGAGGAATGGCACAATGCAGCGTTCTAAGGGGGGCATTCACACTACCGCTGGTGACCGTCAGTGGTGTCCGCTGCTAATGTCCGTTACAAGAGTTTAACAATGGACACTAGCAGAACCGTCATAAATCCATTAAAAATGCCACTGTTTTCAATGGGATTTTATCTGTTGTCCGTTACTGACCTTTAATGTCTATTTACACCAAATCCATCACATGTCCATTATTTTTCGTGGATACAAAAATCTGTGGTGCAGGACTTTTGTGTCTGCGAAAAATAACGGTTTTATGACGGACGTCAAGCGTCCGTTATTTTTTAACATTAATGTCTGTGGGTAACGGACAATTACTATCAGTGGCTATCAGTTACTGTCCGTTATAAGTCCGTTACCCATACACTTCAATGTTAAAAAATAAGGAACTCTTGGCGTCCGTTATGAAACTGTTTTTTTTAACTGACACAAAAGTCCTGCATGTAGGATTTTTTTGACTGCGAAAAAAAACGGACATGTAACGGATTTGGTGTAAAACGGACACTACCGGTCAATAACGGACACAAGATAAAATCCCATTGAAATCAATAGAATTTTTAACGGATTTTTGACAGATCACGTAGTGTCCGTTGCTAATACCCTCTAACGGACAATAGTAACAGACACTACTGACGGTCCCCAGCAGTAGTGTGAACTCCCCCTTAGTGTCAGTTAATGTCTGTTATGATAGGTGTCCGTTTTTTTTTTTTTTTTAATGCACGCTATCATAATGGACATCCAACGGTAGTGTGAACCCACCCTAAGAAAAAGTGTAACAACATTATTTATTTATTTATAGGGGATACAAGTATTTACTAAACAGAAATGTTAGGGGAGTTATTTGAGATTTTTTTTTTTTTTTTTTTACAAACGTTATCTATCTTTGGTATTTACCAGAAGAGGGGTTAACAGCCAATCCTGGCTATGGCGGCAGGATGTCAACCACATATTATTTGACTCCTGCTGCTAATAGTAATGGTAAAGCTCCTCTGTCCACACTATCCTTACATGGTACATTTACAGCACTGTGAGGGAAATTATATAAAAATGTACAGCACAGTACAATAAAGGGCTTAAAGTTAAAGTACATTTCAGTTTCTAAACACCTATTATAATACCATAGCAGATAATGAATATATTGTGCTCCCCAAATGTAACAGTAGTTTTAGGATTAATCAATACCATGCCATTGACCCTGACATAAATCAGCATGATGGCGTTTCAGCTAGACAAGATGTAATGCCCAGAGTATAGTTTGACTTTGACTACGACTTTGTCAATGAAGACAGTGACTTGGTTTAGTTTTCCTCACCATCTCACCTCCTTTATATGCCTTCACCTCAGGGACCAGATTATAGGGCGTGCAGGATTCAGGATATTCATTTCATGCTGCTTAATATCACCATAGTGCCTGCCTTCAGCAGATTCTAATCTTTCAGACTTTATTTTTTTTTTTTACTAAAGCAGTGTGATAACTTTACATGTTCTAATAACTCCTGTATGTCCACTGTCTAGAATAATACAAAAGAAATGTGGACAAATAATAACCACAATAATGGGTTTCAAAGCTCTAGTAAATAAACGATAATATACAACAGTCATAATATAAAAAACTGACTGATGTTTATTGTGATCCAACTCTTAGCATTTCACTTCACTCTAGGGTCTGTCTTATACCTACTATTGAGGATCTGTTACATCCAACAGAGGGCGCATGAGCTCCCCAGCTCCTTTCCCATAATGCCTTGTGATATGTAGATGCTAAGTAGAGGGCAAAAGGCAATTAAAATCTCTACACACCTTCACTGGTGCTCTCCTCAATGTGAGAGATTCTTGTCCCTAACCCACTCATTGCCTCCCACTAAGCCAGCCAATTCACTTTGCTCTGTACTGATGAAGGACAACAATCCGGAAACAGCGCTGTATGCAGGTAAGTGAAATTGGCTTGGCTAAAATCCCTTTTGCTGTCTCAAGGCTCGGTGAGTCAAAAGCAAATTGAGGATCTGTTACATCCAACAGAGGGCGCATGAGCTCCCCAGCTCCTTTCCCATAATGCCTTGTGATATGTAGATGCTAAGTAGAGGGCAAAAGGCAATTAAAATCTCTACACACCTTCACTGGTGCTCTCCTCAATGTGAGAGATTCTTGTCCCTAACCCACTCATTGCCTCCCACTAAGCCAGCCAATTCACTTTGCTCTGTACTGATGAAGGACAACAATCCGGAAACAGCGCTGTATGCAGATAAGTGAAATTGGCTTGGCTAAAATCCCTTTTGCTGTCTCAAGGCTCGGTGAGTCAAAAGCAAATTGAGGATCTGTTACATCCAACAGAGAGCGCATGAGCTCCCCAGCTCCTTTCCCATAATGCCTTGTTATACCTACTATGGCAGTCATGCTGCATTCCAAAGAAGTATTTGAGATTTGTGTTCAGGGTTTCCCCCCTCCCCCTCCCCCCAAAAAAAGCTGCAGCCAAATGTTACAGGTTATTTAATAAGAAACTATTGATATTTTACATACATTTATTATTAATTTTGCGACTTCAAATTTTTGTAGACTTTATCAGCAACTGTAAAAATTCACCTTATTGGCATTTAGTGATCACATTAAATATAAATTTTATTGTGTAGATGGTATCGGTTAAGGCAATAACAAATGTAATCTTGAATAAATACATATATATTATTTTGCTACATACAGTGGGTACGGAAAGTATTCAGACCCCTTTAAATGTTTCACTCTGTTTCATTGCAGCCATTTGCTAAAAGCAAAAAAAGTTCATTTTATTTCTCATTAATGTACACTCAGCACCCCATCTTGACAGAAAAAAACAGAAATGTAGATATTTTTGCAAATTTATTAAAAAAGTAAAACTGAAATATCACATGGTCATAACTATTCAGACCCTTTGCTGTGACACTCATATTTAACTCACATGTTGTCCATTTCCTTCTGATCCTCCTTGAGATGGTTCTACTTCTTCATTGGAGTCCAGCTGTGTTTAATTAAACTGATTGGACTTGATTAGGAAAAGCACACACCTGTCTATATAAGACCTCACATCTCACAGTGCCTGTCAGAGCAAATGAGAATCATGAGGTCAAAGGAACTACCCAAGGAGCTCAGAGACAGAATTGTGGCAAGGCACAGATCTGGCCAAGGATACAAAAGAATTTCTGCAGCACTCAAGGTTCCTAAGAGCCCAGTGGCCTCCATAATCCTTAAATGGAAGAAGTTTGGGACGACCAGAACTCTTCCTAGACCTGGCTGTCCACCAAACTGAGCAATCACCGGAGAAGAGCCTTGGTGAGAGAGGTAAAGAAGAACCCAAAGGCCACTGTGGCTGAGCTCCAGAGATGCAGTAGGGAGATGGGATAAATTTCCACAAAGTCAACTATCACTGCAGCCCTCCATCAGTTGGGGCTTTATGGCAGAGTGGCCCGAAGGAAGCCTCTCCTCAGTGCAAGACATATGAAAGCCCGCATAGAGTTTGCCAAAAAACACATGAAGGACTCCCAGACTATGAGAAATAAGATTCTCTGGTCTGATGAGACGAAGATTGAACTTTTTGGTGTTAATTCTAAGCGGTATGTGTGGAGAAAACCAGGCAATGCTCATTACCTGCCCAATACAATCCCAACAGTGAAACATGGTGGTGGCAGCATCATGCTATGGGGGTGTTTTTCAGCGGCAGGGACAGGACGACTAGTTGCAATTGAAGGAAAGATGAATGTGGCCAAGTACAGAGATATCCTGGAAGAAAACCTCTTCCAGAGTGCTCTGGACCTCAGACTGGGCCAAAGGTTTACCTTCCAACAAGTCAATGACCCTAAGCACACAGCTAAAATAACAAAGGAGTGGCTTCGGAACAACTCTGTGACTATTCTTGACTGGCCCAGCCAGAGCCCTGACCTCAACCCAATTGAGCATCTGTGAAGAGACCTGAAAATGGCTGTCCACCAACATTCACCATCCAACCTGACGGAACTGGAGAAGATCTGCAAGGAAGAATGGCAAAGGATCCCCAAATCCAGATGTGAAAAACTTGTTGCATCATTCCCAAGAAGACTCATGGCTGTACTAGTTCAAAAGGGTGCTTCTACTCAATACTGAGCAAAGGGTCTGAATATTTATGACCATGTGATATTTCAGTTTTTCTTTTTTAATAAATTTGCAAAAATATCTACATTTCTGTTTTTTTCCTGTCAAGATGGGGTGCTGAGTGTACATTAATGAGAAATAAAATGAACTTTTTTGCTTTTAGCAAATGGCTGCAATGAAACAAAGAGTGAAAAATTTAAAGGGGTCTGAATACTTTACGTACCCACTGTACATTGAGGTTTTGAACCCAAGAACACACCTAACAGTGATGTATACAAGACAGATACACAACTGTTATCCAATTTCAAACATATATTGAGAGACAAATGTTATTGTTTGTATAATGAAGTTATACAATTTTCCAATATTCTTTCTGTATCAATTCCTCTTGTTTTTTTAGATCTCTGCTTGCTGTCATTCATTCTGCTTACTTTCAGTAGATAAAAATCAGTTCATGGTCATATGATCTACAGTCCATGGTCATGTGATGGACAACCCTAGTTGCCCTCACCTCCACTATGTCTCAGCTTTGAGTGCTAATTGATGTATTATCATTGTGCTGTAGCAGGCTCAGGTGAGCAGGACTTGTGTGTGCTGACATGGTCACTGGCACCATCCTGGATCTGGCCCATGTGAGATAAGAAGACAGGAATTTTAACAGCAATCTGCTTTTTTCGCTTTCCTCTTCATCATGTCACCAGTGGGTGCAGGGGTCACAATCTCTGCTGGGCTATTTGATAGCTGTAAAGCAACTTTTTTGTGACTGAGATGTTTTTAGATAGGACTTGGAGTTGAGCTCAGACGCACATGTTCGCTTTCTTTGACATCTAGTCATGCCCTCATAATGCTGTATTGTAAATGCCCTGGTTTGGACGCAGGAAAAACAAAATGCAGCGTTTTACAGTCCCTGCATAGTGGATGGGTTTCTAGTGAATCCCATCCACACACTGCAGAAAAATACACGCAGCGGACACACTGTGATTTCCAAAACTATTGCAGTTTTGGAAATCACAACATGTCAATTATACCTACGAAAACGCCAGCAGTTTCCCTATAGGTATAATGGAAGCAGAAAGTCCGAAGAGGAAACCTCCTCCAGCCCACATAGCACAGGTAAATTACCTGTGAGATCAGGAGAGGAGGGATGGGGCGAACCCCAGGTCCATGATGAAGAATCCTCTAGATAAATCAAGTGTCACATACTGACGATCCTAGCTCAGTGCACTCAGTAGAAATCCCACTCACACATGCACACATCTTTATAACAGTCAGATGCAAACACAATTTAAAAAGGTAATGGGTTCATAGAGCATACACAAAGTACCATTAAGTTTAATTAATTTAATACTCAAGGGGTTCAGTGCTGATATATGAAAAAGACAAGTAAGAGATGACAAGACAAGCAAAACAGTTTTTAAAATAAAAAGGAGAAAAAACCACCAGAAGACCTGATAACTTAGATTCCTTTTGTTTCCATAGAGCTGGAAGGGTCTCTCAGATAGTATGACCAACACCCAGCTTGTTGCTGCTACAGAAAGGTGAGACAAAGTTCCAAAGCATTCAGATTTTTCTAATGATGAGCTCCTGGCTTTTGAAAACACACCCCCTGCCAGGGTGCCCCCTCCACCGCCTTTCCTTACCTTGAAAAGCTGGGGAATTAATTGTTCCATCACCGTTTGGAAAAGATGAGTACCCTACAGATGGTTGAGGTCGCTTTCTGGATACACCCACCCTCCCCTTTATGCCTGACCGATTACTGATGGGGACAAGGGGTTGTAAAGCAATAAACCTAGCTTGGCAGGATATCTGGTCTTGTGATTGCAGGAAGTTAATAGCCTCACTCTTGGCTTATCTCAGACAAAACACAAACAATATAATACCTCAAACACAAACAATATAATACCCAGATGGTACACACATAAGCAGTACAATTCACAAATGAGACAGACATAAACAATATATTCACTAATGATATATACACAAATGGGGCTTCTTTCATCACATCAAGGTAAAAGTCAGTCAACAGACAACGCTTTTAATGCAATATACGAACAGCTTTGCTGCAAATTGTTACATACAGATTTTCCGTTAAATTCAAATTAGATTTTACCTTTTACAGTACACTGCTGAATCCGTGTAGATTTTTCCAGCGAGTTATGTAAAATCCTATTCACTTTGTACTGCACTTTGGCATTTACACCAACATTCTGCAACAAATCTCTCACATCCAAACTAAATAGAGTAAACAAATATACCACTGTTTAAAATGGTTTTCCAGGACTTACATATTATTGACTTTTACTCAAGATAGGTAGGGGTCTGACACATGGGACCTCTGCTGATCAGCTGTCTGAAGAGGCCATGGAATCATCGAGTGCAACAGTCTCTTCCCTGTGCCAATAACATAAGTTAATTGGTCACAAAGTAGGTGACCTGCAATAACAAGCACAGCCTCTAAGTAATATACGGGGCTGTGTTTGCTATTCAAACCCTCTTAAACCAGCTGATCTGTGGGGATCCCAGGTGTCAGTATCCTACTAATTACATACTGATAACCTTTTCTAAGGATAGGTCATCAATAGATATAATCAAAGTAAACAGTAAAAGTCAACTTAATTTAGTATGGGTAGATTTATCACAATTAATGCAACTGAAAAGTGAAGTACATACCCAGAGCAACCAATCAAATTTCAGTTTGCATTTTCCAAAGGACTGTTTCAAAATGAGAACAGGTATGTGATTGGTTGCTATGGGCAGCTACTCCACTTTTCTTGTGCAGCAGTTTTGATAAATCTCCCCAAATAACTTTCAATATCTCCTTACAACAGCACAGTGATATTGTATTGATTAAAATGACAATAGAGAAATATTAAAAGCATCCATAAGTTGACTTCACTGTCATTACCTTGACAACAGTCTCTGGGTTACCATGAAACCAGTGAGGTTATAGGGGTTTCCATAACAATAGGAACAATCTATTTAATGTCAAGATTTTAATAGCATCATAAGGATTACAATGACAATGTCGGTATTATAAGAGGCACTGTAATACCATGACAACTACAAATGTTTTATGGTTCTCAACGTAGTAATGACATCAAATGAGTAACTATGGCCTTGTAAACATAATTCTAGTTGCCACATTATTCACCTGTCCACATTGTCCAGGTGTGTGATCACTGTGATAATCCTGGACAGCAATTCACCCTGCTATTTACAGACATGTGCTGTTAGTGGTTGACCCATTTTATACATCCGTAAATAACAAATCTACTTTGCTTTTTTAATTTCCTATACTTCACAGTGTCTGTGGGCATCCATGATCTGTCTGTGATTTTCACATACCCATATACTTTAATGGAGCTCCATGGTCTGCAAAATGGATTAAAATAAATCCTGTCCAGTTCTTTTTGCATGTCCTATTGGAAAACTGAGGTCTGAATGCACCCATTAAAATAAATGTGTCTACTTGCAGCCTGTGATTATCACAGAGATCACACAATCACAAAATGTGGATGTGTAAATAAGATCTAATTGTGATGTCATAGTATTTATAAGAAATTAACAGACAAATAACCTCACAGAAAGTGGCATGGCAACTGTGACATGACCACAACAAAGCAGAATAAATTTTGCAAGCAGCATAACTATGGCCAGTAAGAAAGAAAATTTAAATCAGTAACCATGGTTACATGGTTAAAAGGGGTTGTCCGGGATAAAATGATAATTTAGCCCTAAACTAAACACCCTCCCCCCCCGCCTAACTTCTAAGTTACTTACTTTAACCCCTTAAGGACACAGTCCAAAAGTGCGTTAAGGACCAGGCCTCGTTTTTCAAAACTGACATGTCTCACTTTATATGGCAATAACTTTGAGACACTTTAACTTACACAAGTAATTTTGATATTTTTTTTTCGTGACATATTGTACTTCATGTTAATGGTGAACACTAATCAATATTTTTGTATTTATTTATAAAAAAAAAATACGAAATTTGATGGAAATTTGGAAAAAAATTGCAAATTCAAAATGTGAAATGGTCTGCTTTTCAAACAGATAGTCATATCACACAAAAACATTAATAAATATTATCTACCATATCTCCTTTATATCGGCATCATCTTTTAATCATCCTTTAATGTATTTTGGACATTATAAAGCTTACAAGTGTAACAGCGATTTTCCAGATTTACAAGCAAATTTCCCAAACTAATTTTTTAGGGACCACTTCAGTTCTGAAGGGGAATATAAAGGCCTATATATCAGAAACCCCCCATGAATCACCCCATTTTCAAAACTTCACCCCTCAAATAATTCAAAACAGCATTTGGGCAGTTTGTTAACCCTTTAAGTATTACACGGAAATTAAAACAATATGGAGTGGGAATTTTAAACATTTCATTTTTTTTCAATAATACATTCATTTAAGCCTAAAATTAACACATTCACAAAAGTTTAAAATACATCGCACAGTTCGTTATGCAATTTATCCCGAGCACAGAAATACCCCATATGTGGGTGTAAACTGATGTTTGGGCACACGGCAGAGCACAGAAGGGCAGGAGCGACACAGGACGTTTGAAAAGCAGATTTTACTGGAATAGTTTTCAGGTGCCATGTTTCATTTGCAGAGCCCCTACAGTACCAATACAAAACAAATCCCCAAAAAGTGACCCCATTTTGGAAACTACACCCCTCTCAGAATTTATCAAAGCATATAGTGAGCATTTTGACCCAACATCCTTTTCACAGATTTTATTAACATTGGGATGTGTAAATGAAAAATTACTAAAATGTCACTTTATCCACAAACTTTTTATTTTCACAAGGGGTTAAAGGAGAAAAAGCCACCCACAGTTTGTTAAACAATTGCTCCTGAACACGGCAATACCCCATATGTGGTCATAATTTGCTGTATGGGTACATGGTGGGGCTTGGAATGGAAAGAGTGCTATTTGGCTTTTGGAGGGCAGATTTTGCTGGAATAGTTTTCAGGTGCCATGTCGCATTTTCAGATCCCCTAAAGTATCAATACAATGGAAACCCCCAAAAGTGAACCCATTTTGGAAACTACACCCCTCATAGAACATATCAAGGGATATAATGAGCAGTTTGATGCTACAGCTGTTTCACAGATTTTATTAACATTGGGGCGTGAAAATGAAAAATTACTTTTTTTCCAATAAACCGTCAATTTAGTCCCAATTGTTTTATTTTTACAAGAGGATAAAGTTTGTTACACAATTTCTCCAGAACACGCCAATACTCCATATGTGGCTGTAAACTGCTGTATGGGTACATGGTGGGGCTCGGAATGAAAAGAGCTCTATTTGGCTTTTGGAGGGCAGATTTTGCTAGAATCGTTTTCAGGTGCCATGTCACATTTTCATATCCCCTAAAGTATCAATACAATGGGAACCCCCCAAAAGTGACCCCATTTTAGAAACTACACCTCTCAAGGAATTTATCAAGAAGTATTATCATTTTGAGCCCAAGAGTGCTTCCCGAAAATAATGTACAAAGTAAAAATTTTAATTTTTAAAGAAATATGCTATTTCAGTGCCCAATATGTTGCACCCAGATTGTGTCATCAGAGACATGCACTCCTAAAACTATTAAGTGGGCTATCCTAGATAGAAAGAAGTTGTATATATGGGTGTAAACTGCTGCTTGGGCACACAGCAGGGATCAGAAGGTAAGGAGCAGTGCGCTTTTTAGCTTTTGAAGCACAGATTTAGAGGGATTTTCTGGACGCCATAATGTTTTTGCGGTGCCCTGGAGGTGCCAGTAAGTTGCAATTCCCCAAGAAGTGACCCCATTTTGTAGGAGCATTTTTAGAGTGTCTACAAATGTGACATGGCGTCCAAAAACCAACAATCTAAATCTGCGCTCCAAAACACATAGCGCTCCTTGACATCTGCACCCTGCTGTGTGCCCAAACGGCAGTTTATACCCACATGTATGACACTGTTATATCCAGGATAACGTACTTAATGTCATATGTGGGTATAAACTGCTGTTTGGGAACAGTCAGGCACAGAAAGGAAGGAGCGATATTTTGGTTTATGGAGCACAGTTTGGTTTTTGGACGTCATGCCACTTTTACAGAGCCCCTGAATTGGCAGTAAAGTGGAACCTGCACACACATAATGCCACTTTAGAAACTACACCCCTCAAGGAATTTATCAAGCGGGGTAGCGAGCATTTTTAACCCTTGAGTGTTGCATTTATTTAATTTCCAGAAAGGAATGCGCAGCTGATAATGAAAAGTGAAAATTGCAATTTTTCCATAGATACGCCATTTCAGTGCCCGATATGTTGTGCCCAACTTGTGTCAGCAGAGACACAGACTCCAAAAACTGTTAAGCGGGTATCCCGGGCACAACAGCCTTTGGAGCATTCGTCTCTGATACAAGCCAGGCACAACATATTACACACTGAAATGATGTATTCCTGGAAAAATTCTCATTTTCACCTTTCACCAACAGCTGCATATTCATTTCTGGAAAATTAATTAATGCAACACTTGGGGGTTAAACATGTTCACTGTACCCCTGGATAAATTCCTTCAGAGGTGTAGTTTCCAAAATGGGGTCACATGTCAGGAGATTCCACCTTTCTGGCATTTCAGGGTTCTGCAAAAGTGCAATGGCGTCCAAAAACCAAACCGTCTAAATCTGTGCTCCAAAAATCAAAATAGCGCTCCTTCCCTTCTGTACCCGGTTGTGCCCAAACAGCAGTTTATACCACATATGACATTAAGCACGTTATCCTGGGTACACCATTGTCATACATGTGGGTATAAACTGCAGTTTGGGCACACAGTAGGGCACAGAAGGGAAGGAGCTCTATTTGGCTTTTGAAGTATATATTTAGATGCTTGGTATCTGGATCCCATGTCATGTTTGCAGAACCTCTAAAGTACCAGTAAAGTGGATTCCCCAAAGGAGTGACCCCATTTTGAAAACTGCACCCCTCAAAGAATTTATCAAGGGGTGTAGTGAGCATTAGTATCCCAGACGTGAATGCACAGAGGATGGTGAACAGTGAATATGTAAGCTGTGTGGAGTACATTGGGTACACTAAATTCCCTACTATAACCCCAGTAGCTCCTATGATTGGGGGGTCACTCTGTGGGTCACTTCTGGTGTCTTTTCCCTTGTAAGCTCTAAATTTAGGGTGTCCCCTGATATACGATCGCACAGTTTATACATTCCCTTCCTGCTGCAGCCAGTTTTGTTCTAATGATTTGGCGATTTTTGGAGTTTTTGTCTTCACATTGTACAAGCTATATTTTCTTTATTTTTCTGGTGATATAGTCATATGAGGGTTTGTTGTTTGTAGGGTGAGATGTATTTTGCAATGACAACATTTTTGGGTGCCTATAACTTTTATTAACTCTTTCTTGGTGGATTAAAAAAAGCCCCATCAATTCTGGTATTGCTTTTTACCTTTTAATTTTTTTTTCTGCGCAGCGTACAACATAAGTAACATGTTACCTTTATTCTGCAGGTCAGTATGATTAAGGCGATACCTCATTTATATTTTTTTTTATGCATTACTAGTTTTGTAGAACAAAAACCCAATTTGGGAAAGAAATCAATTATTTTTGCATCACCATCTTCTGAGATGTGTAGCAATTTTTTTCTTCAGTTGACAGAGTTGGTGGAGGGCTTATTTTTGCAGGACGATCTGTCCTTTTTATTGGTACTGTTTTGGGGTACATATGACTTTTCGCTAATTTTTTATAGCATTTTTTTATTTCCTTGCTTTATTAATTTATTTAATTATTTTTTTTTCATACAGTTCACTTTTTTTTCCAAACTTTTTCTTTACTTTTTAGTGATGTCCCACTAGGACACCTGAACCAGTGATACTTTGATTGCTGATCGGGATCGCTGAAGGGTTAAACAGTGGGGATCAGTGTTCACCATCCCCGCTGTTGCAGCGGGTGCCTGGCTATCAGATACAGCTGGGCTCCCGCGGTGATCGCACGGGTTCTTCTTCTGGGCCCGCTCAATCACCATCACGTACCTGTACGTGGGGATGCGGTAACTACCCACATTCCCTGACGTACATGTACATGAAATAGGGTTAAGGGGTTAAAGAAATTTTTATATCTTCCCAGATTGCTGGGGCGGTCATGTGACCATCCCAGGCACATTTTCTGATTTTCCAGTGATGTTCCGTTTCCCTGTTTCCGGAAACGGAATATCACCAATACTACCCCCCACCCCACCCCAACATACTTACCTGTCTTCATATCATTTCCTTCATTTCTGCCTGCGTAATAGAGCCAGCTCTCCAGCTCTATTGTGCAGAAGTCGAGAGAAGAAGAGCCAACGAAGAAAGTGATCTCCAGGACAGGAAGACAGGTAAGTATGATGTGTTGGGGGGGGGGTGAGGTAGTTAGTTAGGTAGGGCTAGTAGTCCACGGGCTAGTTAGGGAAACAGGGAGGGGGTGTGAGAGGGGGATCTGAGTGAAGAGCAAGGCATCATGGTAGTTGTAGGATAAGAGAGCAGGATGATCCCCATGTAAACAAATGCAGAGGATGCCAGGAGCTTTCAGAAATCACTCAAAACACTGCTAAAGATATTTGGGTGCACTTATTAGCTTATTAATAGCACTAACAGACCTTTTTTTTTTAGCTCGGAAAACCCCTTTAACTGTGGCAGCCGGAAACTGGCCACAGATCTCCTACAAAGTTCCAATGCAGCAGATTGGTGGTGTGTCAGTGCTTGAGGATCGGGGGCAGGAAGAAGATCACAGGATACTAAGTACAGTGAGTACTGATCAACTTTTTATTCCTGATGTTCTACAAGTACAGCCAAGCTTGTTGTGCCGGTACTTTCACAATGATGATAATGCTCATAATCTTATACAAAGTGGATCAGCAGCAGCTAAGTGACAGGGGTTGTGCTGATGCCTTCATTAGGAAAATCCTGTATACACCCATGGGCATGTATAGATTTCATTTTTATTTTGTGTACAGGTACCATAAAGCAGAACAGTTTACTGGTTCTGATAACAAGGTTCAGTTTCTGTATGCCTTGATTTACCAAGAGGGTGAATGTTTGAAGTCAGATTTGTAAAACCTACAGATATAAAATAACATTTTACTACATTTTCACTATCACCATCAGCTATATCACTAAGGAAAAATAAATGCATTGGTTTTTCAAATTTCTTCCAAATTTTTCCCACTGCTTTTTTTGGTGTAGTCATGTACAGAATACAGAACATAGATTTCTACAGCCCTTCTGTTATTCAGTTTCTAAATATTGATGTTCTATATGTTTAGGGTAGTACCATATAAGACGTATATCATTGAGATTTGTTAGCATTGTAAACATATTGTAGTAATGACTAGTATGTACTGTATATTCCTAAAATGTGCAGTAAATGTCTTACATTTTATTGCTTCTAAAACAGTGCCTTTCTTTGTGTTTCTTATTTGTGTTCTACAATACATGCTTACTTGCTACTTGTGTGTTAGTGCTACTGTATATTTAATCTAGGGTTCTAGTTTAAATAATGAATACATCAATATTTTACAGTTTTTAAACAACACTATATTAAAAATTCTCGGTTTAGAATGGTCAGGGAAATGCATACTTTTAAAAAAACTTACAAAGGTTGTAATGTTTAAACTTGATTTATAGCTGGATCTAGCCTAAACAGAGCATGTACCCTGGTATGTTTTTTTTTAATCGTTTATTTTTTGTCTAATTCTCAGGGAACACTTTTGAACCCTTAAGAATATGGCTAGTTTTCAAGGCTACTATCTATACTTCTAGCTTATGTACATTGAAGAGTTTTCCTAAATACATTGCTTTAGAAATTCTGCTTTATGTACCTGGTATATTAGATTATATCACCCTATTGTTTAGGAAACGTTTTCAAGATACCTGTCCTGGTATCTCTCCTTATCTAGCATTCTAAAATGGGTAACAAGACTCACTGCTCTCTGGGGGGGAGGGGAGCTGAGTTCTCAGGGCCACATTTTATCTCAGAGCTCTTATCTCTTACTTTTAGATCACAGGCAATAGATAAGCTAATTGCAATTTGCTGATAAAGGTTCAGACAGTGTAAATATATCTCTATGTAAATACAAAGATAATACTGAGTTTACTGGAAATCTATTGTCTGTCCTGGCAGCATGTATGTTTTTTTTCTTTTTCTCTCCAAACCTGTGTAATGATATATACATTTACTGTGCATATTATTTGGTCTGCATTTATATTAGATTTCTAGTAATCTTAATAAATAATCTCTGATGCTAAATGCAATGTCTATATCTACTGGGGTACTTCATAGTGTTCTGTCCATCAGTCAAAGACCACCCACCATCTTGTTGAAGAATACAGGATGTGAGAAGAAGCGTGTCAGAATCCTGGTGTATTTTTCTAATTTACCACCAATGGCTGCTGTTTCTCTCACTCTGAACTATTGTGTTGCACTTCCACTCCTCACCACTGGAGGGTGCTGTGTTATCCTAGGATTTGCCCTTAACCAAGATGACCGATGTGTGCCAACTTGAAGCCATCTTGTTTCCTGTTTGGGCCTATTTATATCCATGAGGCAATTCAACCATTGCTCGAGTATTGTGACTTGCTTCCAGTCTCCAGCTCCTCTGAACTGTCTTTCCCAGACTGTTCCTACTCCTTGCTGAATTACCCTTGCGATCTACACCTCAAGCAACACCCTGGACTACTACTCTACAACATCTAACTGTGCCTGGCTTTCTTCCATCTGGCCACTGGATTCCAGTCGTGAGTACCAGTATTATAACAGGATACTCAAGCCTGAACTATGGAATCCGCCGGGGAAGTGAGCTTGGAGGTTCATGTAAATAATATAAACTGTTTACTTACTAACATCTTCGCTGAAATGCAAAGTTTGAAAACAAAGTGTTTGGTATTTGAAAACCAGACATCTCATAATGTGCAAATATTCGGACAAACAACTCAGGATTTACAAAATATGGTGGCTCAACATGCGGAGCAAATACAGGAACTTCAAAACCGGGCTGTGGTTCCAGTTTCTGCATCCACCTTGCCTCTTCCACCTTTCAGGTTTGGTGGGGACCGTGATAAATACCGTGGATTTATTAACAATGCAAGTTATATTTTGGGGCACACCCTTCTCACTTCCTCACTGACAGATCTAAGGTGCTGTGTATTATTATGGTTCTGACACATAAGGCCGTAGCCTGGACTAATCCCCTTATTGAGACCAATGATGCACGTCTTGATGATTTAGAAGCCTTTCTTGCAGCTATGAGCCAGGTATTTGATGATCCTAACCGATGTGCAACAGCTGAAGCAACATTATTGGCTCTACATCAGGACAGACACTCGGTTGCTGAATATGCCACAGAATTCAGAAGGTGGGTCATTGACACTGAATGGAATAATGCTGCAAAATTAACATTTTTCAAAAATGGACTTTCTAATGCACTTAAAGATAAATTAGCACGTGCTGATGCTCCCACAAATTTTTATGATTTTGTACATCATTATGTTCGTATTGATACTCGACTATCTGAGTGGAGGCAAGAAAAGTGGAGTTCTACCTGGCTTCGTAATAATCGGTACTTATCTGTTCCACCTTCCACCTCCAGAGACTCTGAAACTAAGAAATACTCTGAAGTTGATGCTGAACCTATGCAGATTGACAGTATACAAAAACGTGAAAGTGCCGATAGAAAGGAACGCAGACTGCTGGAAAATCAATGCTTCTATTGTGGTAAACCTGATCACTTTCTCAGTAATTGTCCAAGTCGTCGACAGAAGTCAGTGGCGGTTATAGGGAATCCTGACCTATCTGAGAATGAATCCATTTTTCCTGAACCAGTACCACCAGTGAATACATTAAGAAGGAAAGAAAGGACTCTCATTGCTTCATTTCCATCAAGTTTGGTACCGGCTCACAATGGATATCTACCTCTGCCGTGGTGGACTCTGGAGCAAATGGAAACTTTATGGATATTGCTTTTGCTAATAAGCATGGAGTGAAGATCCAGGGGAAACTTTCACCAATTCTGATGGAAACCATTGATGGGTCCCCACTGAACTCATGCCCAATTAATCAAGAGACTGAACCCTTGGAGATAATTATGGAACCTAATCACCAAGAGGTTTTATCTTTCTTATTAATTTCATCTCCACATTTTCCAATCATCTTGGGACTTCCATGGCTGCAAACTCAGAACCCTCAGATCAACTGGGAAACCAAAGTAGTGTCCTTCCTACCAGAGGTTCACTCAGAACAGACTTCATCTAATCAACCTCATGCATACGGTACCGAGGGCCTTGAAACTTCCCCTAAACTATCGTCTATGAATAAAGAATTTGCTGATGTTTGTGATAAAAAGAATGCTGACAAGTTGCCCCCACAGTGACCTTATGACTGTCCTGTTGAACTGTTGCCAGGGATAGCTATACCTTTCAGAAGCATATATCCATTATCAGACCCTGAACTGAAAGCGCTTATAGAATACATAGATGAAAATTCAGCTAAAGGATTTATTCGCCCATCTACTTCACCAGCAGGTGCACCAATATTTTTTGTTAAAAAGAAAGATGGTACCTTATGGCCTTGTGTTGATTGTAGAAAACTAAATGAAATAACAATAAAGAACCGTTACCCTCTGCCTCTTGTACCTGAGTTGCTGAATAGAGTCTGTTATTCAAAGATGTTTACCAAACTAGACCTATGTGGTGCCTATAACTTGGTGACCTGGTGATGAATGGAAAACAGCATTCAGATCACGTTATGGACATTATGATTACTTAGTCAAGTCTTTTGGATTGTGAAATGCACCCGCAACCTTTCAGCATTTCATTAACGACATTTTCAAAGATCTGCTAGATCAGTTTGTAGTCATTTATGTGGATGATATACTAATCTTCTCTAATTCTGAGAAAGAACACCAAAACCATGTCAGAGTTGTGCTACAGAGTGTACGAACTCATCAACTCTATATTAAGTTGGAGAAATGTGAATTTCATCAAACAGAAATTCAGTTCTTGGGTTATGTAATTTCTGCATATGGACTGCATATGGACTCCAGTAAGGTTCAAGCAATAATTGACTGGCCAACCCCAAGGAATGTGAAAGAGGTTCAGCGTTTTGTAGGATTTGCTAATTTCTTCAGACGGTTCATCAAAAATTTTTCAGCTATAATTGCACCAATTACTCAATTAACAAGGAAGGGAATACCATTTATTTGGTCTTCTCTAGCACAGGATGCCTTCCTTTGTCTAAAGACAAAATTTGCCACAGCTCCTATACTGATTCATCCTGACCCTGAACATGCCTTTATCGTTGAAGTTGATGCTTCTGACTGTGCAATAGGGGCTATTCTATCACAAAGAACTGAAGAAAAAGACTTGCTACATCCTTGAGCTTATTTTTTTCGAAGATTAACCTCCTCAGAAAATAATTATGATGTAGGAAACAAGGAACTTTTGGCCATTGTTGCTGCTTTTCAAGAGTGGCGACATCATTTGGAAGGAGCAGCACAGCAGATAGTAGTGTTAACTGACCATCCTAACTTAGAGTTCATCAGATCTGCTAAATTTTTGTCCCCACATCAAGCTCGGTGGAATCTGTTTCTTAATCAATTTAATTTTGTGATGTCTTATAGACCTGGCTCCCGAAATGGAAAATCTGATGCCTTATCCAGACTGTTCTCAAATGACTCCTGTCCACCTGCACCACCAACTACCATTCAGTCGGAATCCAATTTTGTGGAGATCATTACCAATAAGGATCTGCTGGAAGAGATAAGGGCAGCATATGAGAGTGATTCAGTTCTTCTTAATCCACCAGCTGATATACGACTAAGAGTATAAAATTTTATTCATAACTCCAAGCTAGCAGGTCATAAGGGCATTCAGAAGACAAAAGAACTTCAGTCATGCTTCTTTTGGTGGCCTAATTATCAAGAGGACGTGAAAAAATATGTTTCTTCTTGTAACACCTGTGCCATGAATAAAACTCCTCATACTTCACCAGTGGGACTTTTGCAGCCTCTTTCAATCCCATCCCTTCCTTGGGGGTCTATATCTATGGACTTTATTGTTGTGGTTGATTGACTGACAAAAGCAGCTCACTTTATTCCATGTTCTGGTCTCCCTTCTGCCAAAGAGACTGCTGACCTTGTCATCCAAGAGGTCTTTCGTCTCCATGGAGTACCAGATGAAGTTGTCTCAGATCGCGGAGTACAATTTACGTCCAGATTTTGGAAGAATTTTTGCAAAACGCTTGACATTGATATTAATTTGTCATCTGCTTTTCACCCCCCAATCAAGTGATCAAACTGAATGCACAAATCAAACTTTGGAGCAGTATCTCCGATGTTACATTTGCCACTTGCAAGATGACTGGGTCGATTTGCTTCCAATGGAAGAATTTTCATACAATAATACTCAGAATGCTTCCACCAAACAAACACCATTTTTTGCTTATTTGTGTTACCATCCAAGTATCCTTCCTAATTTTCCCAGTGACACTTCCATCCCTGCAGTCAATGACAGAATTCAATCTCTTCAACAGAATCTGGAGTTGTTAAGGGACACATTAAAGATTGCCCAGGAGAGATATAGGGAAACAGCAGATAAATCCTGCAGACCTTCTCCAACTTTCAGGGTAGGAGATGAGGTATGGCTTTCTATGAAGAATTTGAAACTTTGTGTACCTTCAGCAAAACTAGGTCAAAAATTCATTGGGCCTTTCAAGGTTATTGGACAAGTAAATACAGTAACCTTTCACCTAAAAATTCCCAAGACAATGAGGGTACTTCCTGTGTTTCATGTATCACTTCTGAAACCTTTTATTCCAAATCCATTTCTGGAACGTAACTTGCCTCCCCCCGGTCCAGTTGAAGTGGATGACAAGAACATTACACTGTCGAAAAGATACTGGACTCTAGGATTTTCAGAAGTCGTCTACAATACCTAATAAAATGGCAGGGGTATGGCCCCGAGGACAATTCATGGGAACCTGTAACCAACATCAATGCTCCCCGACTGCTTAAGGAATTTCACCAAAGATATCCAGAAAACCCGAGTCAAGCATCGTCCAGAGGTCGATACTGAAGGAGGGAATAATGTCAGAATCCTGGTGTATTTTTCTAATTTACCACCAGTGGCTGCTGTTTCTCTCACACTGAACTATTGTGTTGCACTTCCACTCTTCACCACTGGAGGCTGATGTGTTATCCTAAGATTTGCCCTTAACCAAGATGACCGATGTGTGACAACTTGAAGCCATCTTGTTTCCTATTTGGGCCTATTTATACCCATGAGGCAATTCAACCATTGCTCGAGTATTGTGACTTGTTTCCAGTCTCTACTCCTCTGAACTGTCTTTCCTAGACTGTTCCTATTTCTCGCTGTATTACCCTTGCGATCTACACCTCAAGCCACACCCCGGACTACTACTCTACAACATCTAACTGCGCCTGGCTTTCTTCCATCTGGCCCCTGGATTCCAGCCGTGAGTACCAGTATCGTAACAAAGAGACAACAGGCAAACTGGTGAGAGTGGGAGATGGGAAAAACCCTTTAAGGGCATGGTGACTTTTTTTTTTCCATTTTCTTATTATCACTTTCCGAAAACTATAACTTTTTCATTTTTCCATTGATGTTGCTCTTTAAGCACTTGTTTTTTTGACAAGTTGAATTTTTCAATGGCATCATTTTGGGGTGACTATATCTTATTAACTTATTGACTAAAGTCTTTAAAGAATGGGATGAAAAAATGCTAATATTCACATTGTTTAATTTTACACTTTTTACCGTTCACTATAAATTACATATTGCTTTTATTCTGCAATTCAGTTGAATAATGGCAATACTTAAGTTATATAGTTTCTTATATTATTTCTTATTACTAATTTTTCACAATGATGTGGGTCAGAAGAGGTACTATGCCTCTTTAGGGAAACTACCTTAGCAGGCCACCTTACAGTGTGTACAGTAGAGTCTAACAGACCATGCATGCTCTACTAGCAATTCTGGGAAATTAATATTTAAATATGTTTTCCTTGATGAAAGAATGAAAACTCACTCCAGCACCATCCTATGGAAGTTATTTACATATTTTTCATACTGAATACAAAAAAATCATTTGTTTTTGCATCATCTTCTAAAAGCCATGACTTAAATTTTTCCAATGATGGAGCTACTTTAGTTTAGAACTTATTTTTAAAAAGGAACATTGTGCTAGGCAATGATACCATTCTGGGGTACATATGACTTTTTTTTTATCACTTTTTATTTCAATTCAATTTCAATTTTATTCAAAAAGTGCATTTCTAATTTTTCTTTTAGTTGTTTTTTTTCCCTCTTGTGTTATAAATAATCAGATTTATAGTATAGGTCCTTTCTGGCGTAGTTATACCTAATTTATAAAGCTTTTTTGTGTTTGGGTAATTGTAATCATTAAAATCATTTTTTTTTTGGGGGGGGGGGAGTAAGTAGCTTATGGCTATTTTGCATTGCCATTTTGTAAAAGCCATAAGTTTTTTTTTTTATACTTTTTTTTGGAACTCTGAAAATGAGGGGCTCACCCAAAATATTCATGCTCTGTGCAGTGAGCAGGCGCAAAGTCTATGGTTCCTTCTTTTTTGCCTAGGGTTCTATCACTGGCCACTCCTACTCAGACATGTTAAAGAATTAGCTTTTTATCCATTCCTCAATTAAGTCAAGAAGTTATAGGCATCCCAAAAAGGTTCCATTGAAAAATATAATGTATTCCACAAAATACAAGCCCTCCCACAGCTATATAGGCGTAAAATGAAAAAGTTATGGTCTTCTGAACTTTGACAAAAAAAAAAATACAATGGAAAAATTTCTGAGTCTTA
This sequence comes from Leptodactylus fallax, assembly GCA_947044405.1. Lineage (NCBI taxonomy): Eukaryota > Metazoa > Chordata > Amphibia > Anura > Leptodactylidae > Leptodactylus > Leptodactylus fallax. The sequence goes on from CAMRHE010000202.1 coordinate 2,501,274, forward strand.
AGACCAAATCTGGCTGCATCTTTCGTCTTTAAAAATGTGAGTATTGCATTTTATGTTCTGTAAAGTAAATGATTTACAGTACTCTTGGTCACTGTTTAAATGGTGTTAATCCAGAATTTCCTTTTTCAGGTTTCTTATGCTTCTGATTGCTATAATAATAATATTTACACACTTACAACCATTTTAGTGTTTCAGTGCATAAACATAAAGCAACTTTATTGATGGTCTTAAATAAAATTAGCCTAAAGTTTGTGTATACAGCTCCTATGCAAACAAGGCAGCGCTATGACAGCACTTACAGACTTTCAAATATTGCAGCCGTTTTGAAAACAATCAATACATAAGAATATGTTCAATTGTGTCAAGTAGTTCAGAGTTGACGGTATTGTAGAGGTACTCTAAGCAAAGGTAACCAGGTAATATACTTAGGAGACACTTCTCTAGCTTTTTTTTTTTTTTTAGTATTCTACTATTTCCAGTAAAAGATCTCAAGCATGGGCGTGGGTGTCATCTGATTAGAAAACAAGTGTCCCTTTCCTAGTTTATCTGTGCTGTACATCATCCTCCTAATTGGACACTTTCCTAGACATGTGTAACACTGTGACCTACAAGGTTAAACTGTATTTAGCTCCATGTGTTCTATTATTGTAATCCCTTTCTATAATCATCCTTTACGTGGCTTTACATTGTACAGCAAATTTCACACATAGAATAAGAAATATTTATAAGACCAGAAGCATTAAAGAGGTCAAAGTAAAGCAGTCAGGTAGAAGCAGCATGAAATGGTTTCAGTAGCAGTAATTGCCATACTTCATTTATGGTCAATTAGTAACCCTGACAAATATAGATTTCAGTATAACTCATTCTGCCATGAAATTCACTAAATTAGTTTCCAGCATCGACCTCGCCAAATTACAGCAGCTAAACACAAAGTGAATCTAAAATCAAAGTGCCCAGTCTTTTTTTCCTGGACATTTGCTTCCTCATCCGACAAAGTGATTAAACATTTATTTTGATCAACTGCTAAATCCTGTTGTGAGGCTGTATAATTCATGTATATCTTAGTGACAAAAGCATCTAGTACTAATGGCTGCCATACAGTTATTCAATGTAAAATGATGGTTCTGATCGTTCCTTCAATTTTCTACAGTTCAGATTGATAGGAAAACCTTCATATGTATGTAAGGCAATTCTATTATCATCAATTTCATAATCTAGTTTTTAGATGAATAGATTAAATTATTTTATAGATATGCATATTGGTCTGTATCTAATTTTTTATATATAGCGGGGCAGTGTTATGTACACCAATTTTCTGGGTGGGACAGCCAGCCCTGCCATATATCATCATTTACACCAGTTTACTGGCATAGATGATACCTGAAATCTATGCCAACTATGATTTGGCTTAGATTTCAGTACAGGAGCACAACACTACTGGAGGATGCACCTCATTTATGAGGAGGTGTGCAACTCATTATAAATAAGGCACAATCTCCTTTGGTGCTAGACGTGAAGACCAGCATTTAATACACCAGTCTTCATAAACCACCACCTTAGTGTTTACACTATTTACCTTCTTTTCTATGCAGATTTCCAGATGTCAATTCAGAAAATATCACCATAATGTTTGTAATTACAAAAAAAATGCTTTCTATTGGGATGGTGTCTATTGGGATTATATCCCAATAAGATCAGACTTTACTACTTGGCTAAGATCTAGAGTGGTAACATGACTGTGCTTGTCTTTTCTTGTAGGTAGCGTTCTATTGTCATGATGATGTCATAATAGAGTTTGGGTCTTTTCTTAAAGGGAGTCTATCATTAGAAAAACATATTTTTAACTAATGGCATGTTGGAATAGCCTTTAAAAAGGCTATTCTACTCCTATCTTTCATTCTAAGCTTCTCCCCGCCATTTCTGATAAAATCAGTTTCTTCTGTTATGCAAATTACGATCACGGAGCTCTGGGGGCACCCTCCGCGTCATAACTCTCCACCGCCTCTTAGCTGCTTATATTCACTCCCCTCCTACTCTTCGTTGTAACTTCTGCCTTTTGCAGGCATCGGACTGCACATGTCCAGGTGGCCATTTTCCAGTGTTCTGCTGCATAATCTGGGAATAAATTCTTTTGTCATTTTTATTACAGGTTTATTTTGGATGGATTTAGCACTATAATATTTCTACCACAAAAGTAAAGTCTCAGGGTATTCTTTGTATATGTGATAAGATTTGATTACTATATACTTCTGCATTTGTGTATACTTTTTAGTCCTTTAGGATATTATTTGGTCAGTGCATGTGGTTTGAAAATAACATGGGTTGTTTCTTTCGGAAGATTTATTTTTACTTTATTGTATTTGTTTCTATAACTTTTGTACACATAACATTTCTGCACATTTTTAGGAATTTGAGAGGTATCTTAATTCATTTTATAAATTGGTTCTCTCTTGACAAGGTTAGACATGAATATAGTATTTCATCATATAATTTAGTTTTAGGTTTATACTGTTTTAATAAATACAAACATTACTGACATCATCAAAATAGAGCCCTGCTGGGAAACAAAGCTGGCACTGCTGTTTCATCACAATAGAATTCACCAAAAGAATCAAGATAAATAGTATTATGGCATCATCACAATAAAATGAAGACTATTAGAACATAATGGAAAGTAGCCTAGGAATAAAGACTAAACTACTACTGTGACATTATCACAATATAATACAGGCAAGCAATAACGTGAAAATGTATTGTAATACTATAGCAATAGAACACAACATAAAAAACTAACACTATTGATATCACAAAAATAGAGCTTTGCCTGGGAACAAAGAAAGCACTGCCCTTTCATCACAATAGAACTCAGCAACAGAATCAAGATAAATAGTATTATGACATCACAATAAAACGCAGACTATGAGAACATAATGAATGGTAGCCTAGGAATAAACAGAAATAGTACTGTGATATCATCAAAATATAATACATGCAAGCAATAAAGTGAAAATCTGTTGTAATACTGTACCAATAAAATACAGCTTGAAAAACAAACTCACATGTGTGAAAACCTAATAGTACATACCCAAGGAAAGAAATTAAGTTATCTTGAGACATTACAGTACAGTAGTACCTCGTACACTCACGTTTCTGAATTTGGGAATTCACATATTTGGGGATTCGCGATATTTTTATTGGAACCTAACATATAAGCATTTTGCTATTTTTCCACAGAGCTGTGAAATAAAAAAAAAAAAAAAAATTCAATATTGGGTAGTAGCGTCCAATTCGTTATGTACAGTACAGTACCCTGTCCTTGGTTTCATTTTACTGTGACTGGAATAGAAAAATGAATGAATATATTAGTATACAGTACTGTACAGTATATTTTAGTATACTGTACAGTACTGTAGGGTAAAGTTTACTAATATTTAGGGGTTAAATTTTAGAAACCGGCATCAATTAGCATTGTAAGCGCTCGTAAGTGCTCATACCAAACAGTCACTATTCCTCGTGATCCGCGACTGGCTCTGGAACGTAATCTCGCAAATGTACGAGGTATTAGTGTATAACACTGCCAGGTAGAATAAGATGAATACTATTATGAAATGTATTATGAAATAGAACATAAACAATGTTTTAATCCACTTTAAGAATAAAGAAAAGCCCTGTAGTGACATCATCACAAAAAACAGGCACCAATTTTTTAATTATGCTATATTTATTTTAGGTTAATATCAGATGCAATCAACACTATGAACTATTTATGGGATACAATTATAGGTATCAGAGTATTGTTTTATATTTGATGTTATATATTTGGTTGCGCACTTGTACATGTGTAGCATTTTTTTCATAGGATTTTATTTGGTCTTTTCAAGTGGACTGGCCATATAATAGATCATTTTCTTTTTGTTTTATTTTTTGGGAATTTTGATTGTCTTTTAACTGTTTGTACCAAATAACATTTTTGCATAATTTTGTCCCTTTTTACCAGAGATGGGCAAACCGCTTTGTCACAATCCGGATTTAACACGAATATCCCAAATTACAGGAAATACAGAAGAGACACTTGTCGTTCTAGCACTACATGACCTCAGCTGACAGTCTCTCAGTTAAAAGACAGTGGTAGGTGGACACTTTACAGTGCTGATGTCATATACAATATATAAGATGCTGCAAGGGTAATCGGTAGCTAGTTTCAGTAATGGTGAAGATAGTGAAGGAACTGTGATTGATCTCACTGCATCATATAGAGCACAGTTCTGAAAAACTAGAATAGGAGATTTAAGTCAGGTTCAAGCAATTACACAAGACAGATTAGTGATAGAAATCAATAGGAGTGAGGGCATAGCTGCTCCTGTTTGAGCTTGAGACTGCTGCATTTCTGCTCTAACGCTAGGTTCACACTAGCGTTTGGGTTTCCATCCTTGGGGTCCACTTGGGGACCCGAAAAATAGAAACCCTATCCGCTTTAAAAGTGGCTATCTTTGGACCCCATAGACTGTAATGGGGTCCTCCGAGTTTGCATCGGGTTTGAGAAAAGTCTTGCTTGCAGGACTTTTCTCTTCGTCTATTTTAAGCGGAATGGGGGACACAGTCTCCGAACACTAGTGTGAGCCTAGCGTTATACAGAATTACAGACAGACAGGACAGTTAACCCTGTCATTGCCAATAATTTAATTTTGTCTAAGTCAGTTGCGCAGTAGTGCAGTTTCATCTGTTTATACAGTCTTAAAACATACTTTTTACTGACAAAACAATTCTGTTATTGAAAAATCTTTTGTTAAGCGCTTTTTTGGGCAGGAGTTTAACTTTTTTCAATAAATACATAGCAACTGCTGTTCTAATAGCAAAGCATTCATTCCAATAAACACAATAACTCCTTGTGCTTTTCTCTAAAGAATATATCAATAGAAGGCAAAATGTCTGTAATCAATTCTCTCAGACTATTAATATATTCATCACCAAAGGCATGCAATCAGACTGATATGTACCTCAATACACATACTGCACTATTATCATAATTATTCCAACAGATGTCGATATCAGCTGATAACTCTAAACGGTCTCTTGGTAGTTTATATAAAAAGTTAAATGCGTTATTTGCCGTGGTGGTGTGTGTTAAACACAAATGCAGAGTACAAATCTGCTGGTTGCTAGCTGTTTGGCAATAAAACCTCTGGGTGTCCCTTGTCTCTTGTTACATCAATGTTCCTCTTAAGTTTATATCTCCAAACAGGCTCCCTAACAGCAGACTGCCACTTCTTATACAGGTCCAATATAAGGGAGCAGCTCTCTCCCAAAACTGAAAGAGTTTGTTCCATGCGGTGATGACATCAACAAAAAACAACCAATGTGTTTCATAGAAAGGTTTTCCTTCTTTAAGGATTACATTCCTTATCCTACAATCGATTTAAATAGAGCTCCATGGGTCCTTACAATGCATCTTGGGATAGTAGTTCTTAATAAACATTAAAATTTAAACAGTCAACATTAAAATCTTTTCTGTTTCTTTATTCCCTAATCATTTGGCTATGCACTTTGGGTTATCAGTGATCTCTTTAATTGATTGGTCATAATGTATATATTGTGGGGAAGGTAGCTCGGTAGCAGCAGTGGTGCGGACCCAACCAGTCAGAGACAGGGACACCAAAGTCTGGTGCAAACAGGTTTATTTAAAGAAACAGCAAAAATAAATAAACCTTCAGTTCAGGTACAAAATAACAAAATATCATGACCACAAATAAATAAAACAATTTCATTTTATTTTATTAACATAAATAACTAATAAACAAACATGTATGGGGAAATAAATAATGGAGGTGCACCATGATAAAGACAGGGAGGGATAATAGGGGGCCACAGTAACAATATAATTGTTCACATAGGGAATATACTGCTAGTGCTAATATATAAATAAATCCATAATAGTGGTTGAAAACAACCTAAGCTATAAATATCAATATATACATATGCATGACACAAAACATTTTATTCTATTTAGGGTTCCATTACTGTTTTGTGGCATGCATATGTATTAGCACTAGCAGTATATTCCCAACGTTAACAATTATATTGTTACTGTGGCCCCTATTATCCCTTCCTGTCTTTATCATGGTGTACCTCCATTATTTATTTCCCCATACATGTTTGTTTATTAGTTATTTATGTTAATAAAATAAAATGAATTTTTTTTATTTATTTGTGGTCATGATATTTTGTTGTTCTATAGTTTCGCATGATCCACAGTGGTTTTCATATCATTTGGTTATTAGCCCTTTTTTGTGTTTGACTATTTCAGGTACAAAATAAGCAAAATATTTCGTAACTTCAGGCAAAACGTCAAAAAGAAACCCTGCTGGTCCAAGCACTAACTAAACAAGATAAAGCTAATTATACGTGTGGCTTACTGTCAGACACATGAACAAACAAAATGGCACAGTTTTGGTCAGAACCAGATTCTCAATATCTCAGGACAGACTCAGGCGCCTCCTCTCACTCCCAGGATCTTCCCTGAAGTGCAGGCTCTGTAGGCTTTTATGGCCCAGTAATGAGCCTAGGACCCACACCTGGGGCTGAAGCCTATTCCAGACCAGCCCTGGACCACACGTATGTCAGAAACCTGGGGCTGTTATATCGGGTCTCCAGCACTCTGCCTGTCACCTTCTCACTATATATATATATATATATATATATATATATATATATATATACACTCGAAAAAGATTCAGACAGCACATCCCAATGTGAACAGGTGCACACTACTGTGGTAAAATGTATAAAAACAAAAGGTGTAGCAGCACTCTGACACAGCACAAGGGTATATAGAGAACAGAGATAGCATTACTGCTATTATTGGCACCTACAAATTAATATGGTGTATAAACTAAAATTTTGAGGTTCTTAGTTATACATATTTGATCAAACAGTAGGAAGCCCACCTGCCCCGACAAGGCGACCTCATTAAGGTGGGACCCTATACTAATGCCTCTATTAAACCCAAAATCAATCTACATTTTACCACAGTAGCGTGCACCTGTTCACATTGGGATGTGCTGTCTGAATCTTTTTCGAGTGTGTACTGCATGGGGGGGTGTGGTTCCCTCTAATTGGACTTGCACTCCCATTCAATTGCATGGGTTTATATAAGTGGAATAGAGGATATTTCTCATTTCCCCATTTGCCCCTAGGCTAATTTAAGTTGAGTATGCTCTGGATCCTATTTGCCCTGTGTTCACATTGTAGACCTGTTCTGGGTCCTCTAGATCCTATTTGCCCTGTGTTCATATTGTAGACCTGTTTTGGGTCCAAGAGAGGTATGTTATTTCCTTGTGTTCACATTGTAGACCTGTTCTGGGTCCAAGAGAGGTATGTTATTGCCCTGTGTTCACATTGTAGATTTATTTTGGGTTTAATAGAGGCATTAGTATAGGGTCCCACCTTAATGAGGTCGCCTTGTCGGGGCAGGTGGGCTTCCTACTGTTTGATCAAATATGTATAACTAAGAACCTCAAAATTTTAGTTTATACACCATATTAATTTGTAGGTGCCAATAATAGCAGTAATGCTATCTCTGTTCTCTATATACCCTTGTGCTGTGTCAGAGTGCTGCTACACCTTTTGTTTTATATATATATATATATATATATATATATATAATCTCCCAGAGAAAAACTTGAGGTTAAAATGAATCACATTAACCCTACCAATACCAAAGGAGTCAGAAAGCAAACAACTCAATCTCATTAGAAGAGTCAGCTCTGTCCTGGAGAGCCCCCTGGACCCAGTGCAGGTGGTGGGTGACAGAAGGATACTGTCCGTGGTGAGCTGCATGTGGAAGAAGTAGTCCCATCCCATGCATGAGACCGTGATTGCGCTGGGCAGTACTGTCAGTGACCGACTACTTCACCCTAAGTGTGAGAAGGAGCGCTATCGGAAGTCTTTCCTTCCCGCTGTGGTCAGGCTGTACAACCAACACAGACCTAAGTGGAGATCATTCCACACAGAGAACTGAAATTTCTTTCTGCTGTGATATCCCCCCCCCCCCCCGCTACTTCTTTACCTGTATCTTTCTGTCTGTCTACTACCAATGGGATGCCTCTACCTTGGAATGTTTGGTATATATTGTATGTGTATTTGTATTTCTTATCTTGCATTGCATATCCTTGCTGCTGTAACACACCAAATTTCCCCGTGGTGGGACTATTTAAGAATTATATTATTATTATTATTATTATTATTATTATATTATTATTATTTAACCCCATGTGTCAAGGTGTCTAAAGTGAAAATCCACCAGCTTGTGACATCCTATGAATAAAATTGCCTCCTCTCCAATCTGGTTTAACCCCTTAACGACATTGGACGTACTATTATGTCCTGTGCGCTAGGTACTTCGCGCAACAGGGTATAATAATACGCCCTGGGGCGGCCGCCTTCTCACTATCTGAGCGGGCGGCATCGGAACCAGGTGTTAGCTGTAACTGACAGCTAACACCCTGTTCCATATCCCCCGGTCAGAACTGAGTTTCGATTGGAGGTTTTAACCCCTTGGATGCCGTGGTCAAACATGACCGCGGCATCCAAGGGGTTCCGCCATGTTGCCGCTCCAATCGGCACCCCCCCGCGGCGAGATCGGGGGGTGCCGATATCTATAATCTGCAGCCCGGGGTCTTCCCAGTGACCCCAGGCTGCCTGGAGAACCCACTACCTGGTTGATCCTGCCGAGACCTGCGGAAGTGAGCGCTATGCGTCTGCATAGCCTCACTTCCTGTATAGACTGCAAGACACTTGTATGTTAGTGTCTTGCAGTCTGAAGTGCTGAGCCAGCAATCAAAGCATTGCTGGCTCAGGTGTCCTAATGGGACACATTAAAAAATAAAAAAAGTGAAAAAAAATAAAATAAAGTGTTTTAAAAAAATTAATAAAAGAATAAAGCCCCAAAAATTCCCTTTTCCTATATAAAATGAATTATATAAAAAAACCTAAAAATTAATAAAAACAATGCATATTTGGTATCACCACGTCCGTAACAACCTGTACAATAAAACTGAAACAATATGTAATGTACACGGTGAACGTCGGAAAAAAAAAATCGGAAAAAACTCGCCAAAAGTAATGATTTTTTGCCATCTCACCTTACAAAATATGCCATAAAAAGTGATCAAAAAGTCATATGTACCCCAAAACAGTACCAATAAAAAGCACAGGTTGTCCCGCAAAAATAAGCCCTCAACCAACTCTGTAAACCATAAAATAAAAAGGTTATACATCTCAGAAGATGGCAATGCAAAAACAATTAATTTATGTCCCCAAATGGGTTTTTGTTCTGCAAAATTAGTATCGCATAAAAAAACAGTATATATGAGGTATCTCCATAATCGTACCTACCCATAGAATAAAGGTAACATGTTACTTATGCTTTATGCTGCATGGTGAAAAATTTAAAAGGTAAAACGCAGTGCCAGAATTGATGTTTTTTTTTTTTTAATTCAACAAGAAAGAGTTAATAAAATGTATTCAATAAGTTATAGGCGCCCAAAGATGATGTCATTACAAAATACATCTCACCCCGCAAACAACAAGCCCTCATATGGCTACATCACCAGAGAAATAAAGAAAATATAGCTCGTACAATGTGAAGACAAAAACCCCAAAAATCGCCAAATCATTAGAACATAACTGGCTGCGTCAGAAAGGGAATGTATAATCTGTGCCAGCGTATATCAGGGGATACCCCAGATTTAGAGCTTATGAGGGAAAATAAACCAGAAGTGACCCCCAGAGTGACCTCCCCAATAATAGGAACTACTGGGGAAATAGTAGGGAATTTGGTGTTCCCAATGCACTCCGCACAGCTTACCTATTCACTTTTCCCCATCCGCTGTGCAGTCACGTCTGGAATACTAATGCTTACTACACCCCTTGATAAATTCTTTGAGGGGTGCAGTTTTCAAAATGGGGTCACTCCTTTGGGGAATGCACTGTTATGGTACCTTACAGGCTCTGCAAACATGACATGGTGTCCAGATACCAAACATCTGAATCTGCACTCCAAAAGCCACATAGCGCTCCTTCCCTTCTGCGCCCTGCTGTGCCCAAACTGCAGTTTATGCCCACATGTATGACACTGGTGTACCCAGGGTAACGTACTTAATGTCATATGTGGGTATAAACTGCTGTATGGACACAGCTGTTTTTGTTTTGTTTTGGTTTTTGTTTTGGTTTTTGGACGCCATTGCACTTTTGAATAGCTGAAACGCCAGTAAAGTGGAATCTCCTGACATGTGACCCCATTTTGGAAACTACACTCCTGAAGGAATTTATCCAGGGGTACAGTGAGCATTTTTAACCCCCAAGTGTTGCTATAATTTATTATCCATAAATGAATACGCAGCTGATGGTGAAAGGTGAAAATGACAATTTTTCCAGGAATACATAATTTCAGTGCGTAATACGTTGTGCCCGGCTTGTATCAGAGATGAATGCTCCAAAAACTGTTGTGCCCGGGATCCCCGCTTAACAGTTTTTGGAGTGTGTGTCTCTGCAGACATAAGCTGGGCACAACATATCGGGCACTGAAATGGCGTATCTCTGGAAAAATGTTATTTTTAACTTTTCATTATCATCTGCGCATTCATTTCTGGAAATTAAAAGAATGCAACACTTAAGGGTTAATAATGCTTGATACACCACTTGATAAATCCCTTGAAGGGTGTAGTTTCCAAAATGGGGTCACAAGTCTGCGGATTCCACTTTACTGGCAATTCTTGGGCTCTGCAAAAGTGACATGGTGTCCAAAAACCAAACTGTGCTCTAAAAACCAAAATAGCGCTCCTTCCCATCTGTGCCCGGCTGTGCCCAAACAGCAGTTTATACCTACATATGGCATTAAGTACGTTATCCTGGGTACACCAGTGTCATACATGTGGGCATAAACTGCCATTTGGGCACACAGAAGGGTGCAGATGTGAAGGAGCACTATGTACTTTTGGAGCGCAGATTTAGATTGTTGGTTTTTGGATGCCATGTCACATTTGCAGAGACCCTAAAATTGCCCCTACAAAATAAGGGTCACTTCTTGGGGAATTCCAGTTTACTGGCACCTCCAGGGCTCTGCAAAAATAACATGGCAACCAGAAAGTCCCTCTAAATCTGTACTCCAAAAGCTAAAAAAACACAGTTCTCCTTCCTTTCTGAGCCCTGCTGTGTTCCCAAGCAGCAGTTTACACCCACATATATAGTTTTTTTTCCCCCGGGATAGCCCACTTAATAGTTTTAGGAGTCTCTGATACCACAAAGTGGCTGCAACATATTCTGAAATTGGATATTTCTTCAAAAACTTCAATTTTCACTTTGTACATTAATTTTTGGGAAGCATTTTTAAGCTCAAAATGATAATACCCCTTGATACATTCCTTTAGGGGTATAGTTTCTAAAATGGGGTCCCTTTTGAGGGGTTTCCATTGTATTGGTACTTTAGGGGCTCTGCAAATGCGACATGGCACCTGAAAACTATTCCAGCCACATCTGCCCTCCTAAAGCGAAATAGCGCTCTTTCCATTCTGAGCCCCACCATGTACCCATACAGCAGATTACAACCACATATGGGGCATTTCTGTGTTCAGAAGAAATTGTGTAACAAACTGTGGGGAGCTTTTTCTCCTTTGTCCTCTTGTGAAAATGAAAAATTTGGAGCTAAATTGACAGTTTATTGGAAAAAAAGTAATTTTTCATTTTCATGTCCCAATGTTAATAAAATCTGTGAAACAGCTGTGGGTTCAAAATGCTCACTATACCCCTTGACATGCTCTGTGAGGGGTGTGGTTTCCAAAATGGGGTCACTTTTAGGGGGTTTCCACTGTTTTGGTACTTTGGGGGCTCTGCAAATGCGACATGGCAGCTGAAAACTATTCCAGCCAAATCTGCCCTCCTAAAAATAGCGCTCTTTCCATTCTGAGCCCCACCATGTACCCATTCAGCAGTTTACAACCACATATGGGGCATTGCTGTGTTCAGGAGAAATTGTTTAACAAACTATGGGGTCCTTTTTCTCCTTTAACCCCTTTTGAAAATGAAAACTTTGGGGATAAAGTGACGTTTTAGTAATTTTTCATTTATACATCCCAATGTAAGTAAAATCTGTGAAACAGCTGTGGGGTCAAAATGCTCACAATACCCCTTGATGAATTCTGTGAGGGGTGTAGTTTCCAAAATGGGGTCACTTTTAGGGGGTTTCCATTGTTTTGGTACTCTAGTGGCTTTGCAAATGAGACATGGCACCTGAAAACTATTCCAGCAAAATCTGCTTTTCAAACGTCCAGTGTCGCTCCTTCCCTTCTGTGAGCTGTCGTGTGCCCAAACATCAGTTTACACCCACATGTGGGGTATTTCTGTGCTCTGGAGAAATTGTATAATAAACTGGGAGATGCATTTTCTCCTTTAACCCTTTGTGAATGTGTTAAATTTAGGACTAAATGAAGGGATTAGTGGAAAAAAATGAAATGTCTAAATTTCACCTCGATATCGTTTTAATTCTTGTGAAATGCTTAAAGGGTTAACAAACTTCCCAAATGCTGTTTTGAATTATTTAAGGGGTGCAGTTTTGAAAATGGGGTGATTTATGGGGGGTTTCTAATATATAGGCCTTTATAATCCCCTTCAGAACTGAAGTGGTCCCTAAAAAATTAGTTTGGGAAATTTTCTTGTAAATCTGGAAAATCGCTGTTACACTTGTAAGCCTTCTAACATTCAAAATAAATTAAAGGACGATTTAAAGATGATGTCAATATAAAGCAGAGCTATGGTAGATAATATTTATTCATGTATTTGGGTGGTATAACTATCTGTCTGAAAACCAGAGAATTTCACATTTTGAAAATTGCGATTTTTTTCCAAATTTCCATCAAATATCCTATTTTTTTTATAAATAAATACAAAAATATTGATTAGTGTTTACCACTAACATGAAGTACAATGTGTCACGAGAAAACAGTCTCAAAATCACTTGTGTAAGTTAAAGCGTCTCAAAGTTCTTGCCACATAAAGTGACACACGTCAGTTTTGAAAAACAAGGCTTGGTCCGTAACTCACTTTTGAGCTGTGTCCTTAAGGGGTTAATTCACTCTAAACCACAAATGATTGAACCTCCCATGTTTCCACCATGTTTTTCTTTATAATGTTTACATAAAGAAGGCCCGTCAAACTTTAGCTATATTGTTTGCGTGCTCACTTAATCTTTTAAGCATTTCTCTCTTGATGCGTCCCACATAGATTTTGTTACAAGGGCACTTAATACAATAATTAACACCTTTTGTGTAGTAGTTAATGTGGTCTCTCATAGTATATTCTGCGCCACCTCTACCACTTGAAACTGACTTATTTGGTTTCCTCGCACCAAATTCTCAGCAACTTCTACATTCCTTACATGTATAAAAGCCAGGAAGCTGTAGATGATTATTTACCATCTTATTCTTATTTCCATTTGCCATTTCTCGTACTGTCGGTGCCAATAACTTCCCTATATTTCTTGCTTTTTTTTTTTAAATAAAATTGAGTTTTGATGGTAATAATTACCCTATTACTTTGTCCTGTCTTAAAATCTCCCAATGCTTTTCAATTATTTTTCTAAAAGTCCTTGCATCGTTTGTATATTGGATTAAAATTGAATTTTCCAATCTTGTTCTTCCTGCTTTACCTTTTTATCTTTCAATAAAATCTCTATTGATAAACAAGCCACTTCATTTTTGGCAATTTTTAATTTCTCATCATCATAACCTTATTCTTTAAAATTTAAACAGAGTTGCCTACTTCTTGCAAATCATTCATTTGTGTACAGTTTCTTCTAACCCTCATAAACTGTCCTCTCAGTATATTATGCAACTACAGTAAGGAATGCCAACTGTTCATTAAAATATAACTATTACTGTATCGTGTATGTTTTTATTAAAATTTGGTTATTCTGAATAAAATTGTTAAATCCAAAAAGTTAACCTCCTCCTTACTATAGTTAGGGGTGAATTGCAAACAAAAATACTTTTTATTAATTTAATTAATTAATTGTGTTAAGATAAACTCAATACTCTCTCTTATAAAATCAATATGTAATGCAGGATAATTCACATCCCTTCTGGTTTCCGATAATCATATATAGGGAGGTGACATCTAAAGTCCCCAATATGTATCCTGGTTGCCAGTTAGTTTCTCCTAAAATGTGAAGGACATGTAGGCTGTTAATGCATGTGCGCATCCTTGTAATTTCCAGTTTACATAGATAAGATGGATGTAACACAAACTATTCCCGATACTATGGGGCATCCTGGTGGTTCTACATTAGATTTATGGATCTTCAGTATATGGTAAAATGCAGCTGTTCTTGAGTGTTATTAAAGATGTATAAAGCTTCTTGTTTATTCAAAATACCTTTAATCTGTCCAATTTTAACAAGCTTTTTTAATTAATTTTTTATGTTGATTAATAGGGATTGAGGGTGATTGTTTATACATCTTCTCATCCCCTAAAAATGTTGTGACTCTTTCTCATGGTAGTCAGTATCCTGGATATCAATCCCTTCCTCTTTATTCACTGGTCTTTTAATTATTTTATTATTACTTTATAATGTTTTTATAACTTTTTTTCTCTTCTTTTGATAAATTACCACCATAATCCATTTTATCATACTATTTAACCTTTTTTATATCTCTTACTACCAGATGCTGAGATGCCTTAAATGCCTCAAAATATTCTTGTATAGGATGTATATCAAATTGGTATTTAAGGCTTGTGTAGCCCTATTTGGGGGGGGGGTATGAGTATTATCCCTCCCGCAACAGACTCTGGCGCTGACCTGTGTGTATAATGGGACCTGAAGCCTTCGCTGAAGGGAAGAGTGGGAACATATATGAAATATATCAGTGCCTCCACCCAGGATAGAGCCTCTGTATTACAGGGAGGATCTCTGCCTGGGACTTACCCATGAAGTACAGTTAGTAGCCTTAACAAGGATTACTGTACTAATCTCACAGTCTGAAGAATACATACAGATACCACATAAGGTTCTAACAGTAGCTTTATAAGAATCAACAGGGTAATAATACATACATACAATATACTCTGTATACAGCAATACTACAACAACCAGCAAGTCCTCAACCGTCTTAGGCTATATACCCGGGTATATGTATAGATATATAGCAAGAGTCCAGTGCACAATACCTCCAGGCAACAGAAGAGATGCAGGGGCCCCTGTGGATGACTGTGGATCCTCGGATTCTTCCAGGAGATGACAGACAGCCGATCAGGAGATGATGATGATGATGGTGAGATTCTTCACAGGCAGCAAACAGGGCGACGGTGACGGCAGTAGATGCAGGCCTGACTACCCTAACACTGAGTCCTTAACCTGCCAGCTAAACTACTAGTGCCACCGGGCCTCTAACTAGCTAGTTGGCCTTCGGAAGCCTAACCTATCACTGCCCTGAACTATATATATATATGGATCCCTAACTACGGTTACTAGCTAGGTCCTGTGAGTATATAGGGGGTAACACATACCTAACTATATACTGTGAAGTAAAGAGGAACAAGTGGCTCTTAGACTCCCCCAGACATAACATGTCTGTCTCAGCAGCTCTGCTCACATCTCTCCCCCCAGCAGCTCTGCCTCACATGTGTCTGACTCACTGTATTTACAAAACAAAACTTGCACTAAATGCCTGGGGTCTCTGAAGCCAAACTGCAGGGGCAAAGAAGCCAGATACATTATATACTAGTAGAAATGGCAGTTCCCTACACTCTCCCTCTGGTGAAATCTTTACGTCACGTCAAAGACATACAAAGTCATAGTATACAGTCAACATTACCAATGACAATATCAATATGGTTGCTTTTGCATTTACAGAGTCACGACAGGTTAATAGGTATACATGCCAGCAGGAGCGAAAATTGGTAACATATTGACCAAAGTGGACACTGCACCCACCCAAGCATGGTATAAATGAGGCTGAGTAGTAAATCTGGGGTCCCCCAAACTATCATATGTCAGCATAGGTGGAGGGTGTCTAATTCTCTCTCCTCTCCGTACCTCTCTCTGAGGTAAACTAGCATGTCCAGGCCCTAAACTAGGGTTGTCTGCCATGGGAGGGGATGGTGCTGGTGGCGTAGGAGAGCTAGATCCCTGCTCATCTGTAGACACAGATCTAGGTACGAATTCTGGAGTTTGAGGGTTCATAGGTCTCCCTGAAGGAGAAGATACTGGTGATCTAGGAACTTCAGGAGCCACAGTCCAATCACTCTCAGGAGTTTCAGGAAGGTCAGGTGGAATATCGGCTAAGGACTGTGGAGAATCGCAGGCCGAGCCATCATTGGAGATATCCATACCATCAATCTGAGGTACAGGCAACAAATGATTTCTATGCCAAGTCCTGATCCTCCCGTCCCGTCCTTTTATCTTGTAGACTGGTATTCCAGGCAACCGATCTACCACTGTAAAGAGTTCACTCCGCCATCGATCAGCCAGCTTATGTTTTGCAGATGCTCCCAAATTCCGTAGCAGAACATGGTCCCCAGGGTTCAATTCTCGGTATCTTACTCGAAGATCAAATCTCCTTTTATTTCCTTCATTCACTTTGGCCGCATTTTCCTCAGCCAGCTGATAAGCACTCTTAAGCGTTTCTTTCAAACGTGCCACGTATCGGTAATGATCTCGATGACTGATACCATCGGTAGAGACTCCCAACAAGATGTCAATAGGTAGCCTAGGCTCTCTTCCAAACATCAGAAAGTATGGTGAATATCCTGTGCTCTCGTGCCTTGTACTATTATAGGCATGCACCATAGCCTCCACTTTTCGACTCCAGGATCGCTTATCCTCAATTCGTAAGGTACCAAGCATATCAAGTAAAGTCCTGTTAAATCTTTCAGGAAGGGCATCTCCCTCTGGATGGTAAGGCGTCGTCCGACTTTTGCGGATGTTCAACAACTGAAGTAACTCTTTGATCAGGTTACTCTCAAAATCCCGGCCTTGATCAGAATGCAACCGGTGTGGTAAGCCATAATGGATAAAATACTTTTCCCAAAGCACTCTTGCAACAGTGACTGCTTTTTGATCCTTAGTCGGAAAGGCTTGAGCATATCGTGTGAAGTGATCAGTCACCACCAATACATTTCCAAATCCTCTGGAGTCGTTGTCAATACAAAGGAAGTCTATGCAGACAAGATCCATGGGGCCCGAACTCTTCAAGTGTCCCATGAAGGCCGCTCGAACCGGGACAGTCTTCCTCTGCAAACATCTGCGACAGCACCTACACAGACGAGTCACGGTATCTCTCATTTTGGGCCAGTAGAATCGGTCTTGTATTAGGCCATAAGTCTTCTCAGGTCCCAAATGACCATGATAATCATGCAGACTTCGGAAAATCATCTTCTGAAAGCAGCTTGGAATAACTAGTTGGCGCCTTCCAGGGTGATCATGATACAGCACCACACGATAAAGTAGGCCATTGTCTATTTCAAACTTCTCCCAATCTCGTAGAAGTTGACTGCATTCAGAGGGTAGGGATGTCTTTAACATTTCTCTGTCTTGAGAACTCACTGCTTGATAAAGAGGTCCAATTAAAGGATCAGTCTTTTGACTCCAGATCATTCGCTTTGAAGATATAGAACAACTCTCAAAGGATCCTAAAGCGGCAGGGTAGGCAAACATGTCTGGTACAGCTTCGGGACCTCCCCCAATAGAGTCAATAAGCCGAGTTTCAGAAAAGGCTACTCGGTCTTCAACTACAGCAGCCATGGCACACAAAGCTCCTACTCCAGGACTTGGCACTTCTTCCCATTCATCCACTACTTCCGGACTAGGTAATCCAGGCCGTCTTGATAGAGCATCTGCCCCAATGTTCTTAGGCCCCGATTTATACTTGAGTGTGAATTGGTAGTTGGATAAAGCTGCCAACCAGCGATGTCCTGTAGCATCGAGTTTAGCGGTTGACAAAACGTATGTCAGTGGATTGTTGTCTGTTCTTACTTCAAACGTGGCTCCGTATAAATAGTCATGTAATTTATCAACAATGGCCCACTTGAGCGCCAAAAAAATCCAATTTATGTACTGGATAATTTTTCTCGCTGGGAGAAAGACTTCGACTTATGAAAGCTATGGGCCGTAACCCGGCCGGGTATTCTTGGTGCAGCACGCCACCTAATCCTTCAAAGCTGGCATCTACATGTAGCACATATGGCTTCTGTGCATCAGCATAAGCCAGAACGGGAGCTTCTGTCAACTTCTTCTTCAACAACTTAAATGCTTCTTCACAATCCGCAGTCCACCTATCGCCAAAAAGGCTTTTGGAAGACCCTTTCTTCTTTCCCGGATCTCCTGCATCACTCTTCAACAGGTCGAGGAGGGCTCGAGCAATTTTTGAATATCCTTCCACAAATCGTCGATAGAATCCACAAAACCCCAAGAAAGATTGCAACTCCGTAATATTTTGCGGTCGGGGCCAATTCACCACAGCTTCAATCTTACCAGGATCGGTAGCAACTCCTTCAGCAGAAACAATATGACCTACATAAGTGACCGAAGATCTACAAAATTTGCATTTGTCAGCCGACAACTTCAGCCCCTCTTCTTTTAAGCGATGGAGTACTCTCATGAGTCGTTCTTCATGTTCTTCCAGCGTCTTTCCAAACACAATAATGTCATCAAGATATACAAGGCATTCCCGGGGCACTAAATCACCTAACACTCTTTCCATCAACCTTTGGAACGTTGCTGGCGCACCTTTTGTACCTTGCGGCATACGAGTGAACTGAAAGAAACCCAAGGGGCATATGAAGGCTGTCTTTTCCTGATCCTCAGGTGCCATTGGGACTTGATAGTATCCCGATCTTAGGTCCAGCACTGTGAACCAACAGTTTCCATTCAGAGCTTCCAGAGCTTCTTCAATTCTCGGCAGTGTATACTGATCAGGTAAGGTTCTCCGGTTCAGAGTTCTGTAATCCACACATAGGCGAATTGCTCCAGATTTTTTTTCTTACCACCACAATAGGTGAGGCATAGGGGCTCTTACTGTCCACAATGATCCCCTGACCTTTCATTTGCTGTAGAGTCTGTCTTAACTCATCAACATCCTTTGGAGCAACTCTCCGTGGTCGCTCCCGGAAGGGAGTAGAATCGGTCAATCGGAAAGTGTGTTGAGCACTTTTAGCACAACTTACATCCATATCATCCATGGAGAACACTTCCGATAATTCAGACAACTTCTGTGTCAGTCGCTGATTCCAGGCCTCTGGTAAATGTGGATCACTCAAGTCAAGATTGAGATTAGGGATTGCATCTCGGATTTGAATCCTGCACACTTCAGCGTATGGATTTACTCCAAGCACAGGGTAGCAGTGGGCCACATTCTGGTATGGTCCAATTACAATCGGATGCGGTGAACAGTTCCTCACTGTCACACAGGTAGATAACTCCACTTTATTTCTCCAGTCCTTTCTCTCTGGCATCACCATCCAGCCATTCTGGTTAATCATTTCTTCAGGGGTTTCCATAAGGACATAACTCCCCCCTTCAAGCAAATTGGGAGCAATGCTGGAGGCTACTCTCAGAACTCTCTCCCCGCCGGCAGGAACTTCCACGGTTCTCTCACCGATATGATATACCATTCCATGTCGATAGCCAGTAGACAGGGCATCACAGAGTTCTCTAAGATCAGAAGATATATTCACCGGCTGAGCTGCAGGGTTCCAATCTCTTCCAAGAATCTTCTGAAAAGCATAATGCACTGCGGGACAATTAGTGCCAAGTATCACAGGAGCTGCACAAGAATCCCCTGTATCAGGACAGACAAGAGCCGTAATCTTCATGGGAGCGACACTCTGATCTTCTAATTCAGGGACAGCTATAACTACTTGCAGGCTGCCATCTACAGGATATGATCCTGAATTAAGCCCCCACAATTTCATTTGTCCTGTAGACTGAAGAGGTATATCCCTCAGATACTTTTGGTAGAACGAGCGATAAATCAGGGTCACTTGAGATCCTGTATCAAACAGGGCAGGAGCGGCATGACCATTGACAGTGACTTTGACAACGGACCTGGAGCCCGCGATAGCGCCTCTGGTATTTACTCGGCCCGCCTTCCTTCGGTGTCTTTGATTCTGAATAGAGAAGACAGCACTGTGTCCCATTCCCTCACTGTCCTCCGTACACTGTCTGGCAGTATGGCCCGTCTGACCACATTTATAACAGGTTCTAGCATCCTTCCTCCATTGAGTGGCAGTGGGTGGAGTGGCGGACTGTCTAAGTTCTGACCGCTCCGCTGGTTTGTCCTTGTTTGAATTAGGAACAACATCTTCTTTAGAGATGCTTTTCGCTTTTTTAGGGGTACTAAAACTAATGTCAGCTTCTTGTTTCTTCACTAACTTCATTAAGTCGGGAAATGGAAGGACTCTATCAGATAGTAAGACCTTGAGTACTTGAGCAAGAGGATGATGAGGTTGTAACCCTCTCACCAACTGACTGGTTCTCATAGCGTCTACCTCTGAAGTAGATATAGCTGCGTGGTACACCAGACGTGAAAGAAGTAGCTGTAAACGGTTAATAAAAGTAGAGACATTTTCCCCTTCTTTTTGACGAACCATTCGGTAATCAGCAACCATCTGGGAAAGGTCATAGTATGGCTCAAAGTGATCAGACAGTACTTGTATATAGTCCAATGCACTCACTCCTTCATGAGAGTCTCTGTACAAGCGGATCAATTCTGCAGCAGGAGACCGCAAACTTTCACTGATACGCTGCCGCTTGCCTTCTTCAGAGCAAGACCATTCCTTCAGGCATTGGAGAGTATGTTCTTTCCATATCTCAAAGTTTTCCTCCCCTTGTGGTACTGGGACATTACTAGAGAATACTTTTAGTTTCTTGTAGTGAGTGGCCTGCAGGCCCTGAGCTAACATTTCAGTCAGCCTGGCTAAAGTGCTAATAGCACTGTCACTAGAGGAACTGCTAGCGACGGCCATACTGGGGGGGTAACTGGCTGAGCGGGGTTCTTCCTTTACCTGAACCAGGGGAGGAACAGGAGGTCGGTAATCCCATGTAGTAGCTAGTGGGAGGTTCCCCTCTGAGCTATATCGCTTCTCCATATCAATGACTATTCCCACTTCTAAATCTCAGCAGTGCCTCCAAATGTAACCCTATTTGGGGGGGGGGTAATGAGTATTATCCCTCCCGCAACAGACTCTGGCGCTGACCTGTGTGTATAATGGGACCTGAAGCCTTCGCTGAAGGGAAGAGTGGGAACATATATGAAATATATCAGTGCCTCCACCCAGGATAGAGCCTCTGTATTACAGGGAGGATCTCTGCCTGGGACTTACCCATGAAGTACAGTTAGTAGCCTTAACAAGGATCACTGTACTAATCTCACAGTCTGAAGAATACATACAGATACCACATAAGGTTCTAACAGTAGCTTTATAAGAATCAACAGGGTAATAATACATACATACAATATACTCTGTATACAGCAATACTACAACAACCAGCAAGTCCTCAACCGTCTTAGGCTATATACCCGGGTATATATATAGATATATAGCAAGAGTCCAGTGCACAATACCTCCAGGCAACAGAAGAGATGCAGGGGCCCCTGTGGATGACTGTGGATCCTCGGATTCTTCCAGGAGATGACAGACAGCCGATCAGGAGATGATGATGATGATGGTGAGATTCTTCACAGGCAGCAAACAGGGCGACGGTGACGGCAGTAGATGCAGGCCTGACTACCCTAACACTGAGTCCTTAACCTGCCAGCTAAACTACTAGTGCCACCGGGCCTCTAACTAGCTAGTTGGCCTTCGGAAGCCTAACCTATCACTGCCCTGAACTATATATATATATGGATCCCTAACTACGGTTACTAGCTAGGTCCTGTGAGTATATAGGGGGTAACACATACCTAACTATATACTGTGAAGTAAAGAGGAACAAGTGGCTCTTAGACTCCCCCAGACATAACATGTCTGTCTCAGCAGCTCTGCTCACATCTCTCCCCCCAGCAGCTCTGCCTCACATGTGTCTGACTCACTGTATTTACAAAACAAAACTTGCACTAAATGCCTGGGGTCTCTGAAGCCAAACTGCAGGGGCAAAGAAGCCAGATACATTATATACTAGTAGAAATGGCAGTTCCCTACACTTGTTTGTACAAAATTTTAATTTTCATTTTGTATTAATCTAATAATAGGATTATTAAAGTTTTTTAGGCTGGAGCCACATGTAGCGTAGACGTTTTACAGTCACAGCATGGTAGATGGGATTCTAGTGAAAAAATATATGCAGCAGACATGCTGCAATTTCCAAAACTGTTGTAGTTTTGGAAATCGCAGCATGTCAATTATACCTATGGAAACACCAGTGGTTTGCCTATAGGTATAATTGAAGCAGAAAGTAAGGAAAGTAATGGAAACCTCTGTGGACTTTCTGTGAAGAGCGTTGTGGGACAAATGTTGATTTCCGAATTGCTTGGTAGCAGCAAAGGTACGGACCCAAACAGTCAGAGACAGGGACACAAAGCTCTGGTGCAACAGGTTTATTTAAAAAAAAAAAATAGCAAAAATAAATAAACCTTACGTCAGGTACAAAATAAAACACAGCCTTAACTTCAGGCAAAAACAAATAATATCCTGCTCCTCCAAGAGCTAACTAAACAGAAATGAACCTAACTATACGTGTGGCTTACTTCAGCCACACGAACAAAACAAAACAGTAATTAGACACAAGTCTCACCAGACTCTCAGCTCCAGACAGACCCAGGCGCCTCCTCTTTCTTCCAGGGTCTGCCCTGAAGTGCAGGCTCTGTAGGGCTATATGGTCCAGTAATGAGGCCCAGGACTTCCACCTGGGCTGAGGCCTACTCAAAAACCTGCCCTGGACCAGACATATGTCAGAACCCGGGGGCTGAAATACCGTGACTCCAAAACTTAGCCTGTCACCTTCTCACATACCCCCTTCCCTTTGTTTGGACTTGTAGAGGCGGACACTTTTAGCCAGCATACAGTGGGTCCTGGATAGGACATCGGCGTTACCCTGTAGCCTGCCTGCCCTGTGTTCCACTGTGAAATTAAAATTTTGCAGGGTGAGAAACCACCTGGTGACCCTGGCGTTTCTCACCTTGGCACGGCACATCCACGTGAGAGGGGAGTAATCCGTAACAAGTTTAAAGTGTCGGCCCAGTAGGTAGTACCTCAGGGACTCCAGGGCCCACTTAATGGCCAAACACTCCCTCTCCACAATGCTATAATTTTTCTCCTGAGGGGTGAGCTTCCTACTGAGGTATGTAAGTGGGTGTTCTTCACCTCCCACCATTTGGGACAGCACTGTGCCTAACCCCACATCAGAGGCGTCAGTCTGTACCACAAATTCTTTTGTAAAGTCGGGTGTAACCAACACCAGCTATTTGCAGAGAACCGACTTCAACTCCTGGAATGCCACTTCAGTCTCTCCACTCCACTTAACAATTACAGAGCTAGTTCCCTTAGTCAGGTCTGTCAGTGGGGCTGCAATAGTCGCAGAGTTCAGGATGAACCTACAATAATACCCAACGATTCCCAGGAAAGCTCTCACCTGCTTTTTATTCAAGGGTCAGGGCCAATTTTGAATGGCCTCCACTTTATTGACCTGGGGTTTTATTACTCCTCTTCCTATTATATACCCCAAGTATCGGGCCTCTTCCAGACCAAAAGCACACTTTTTTGGGTTGGCTGTTAAATCAATTTAATACGGCTTCAACTTTTGGTAGGTGACTTTCCCAGTCCTTAGTAAAGATGACAATGTCATCTAGATAAGCCAAAGCATACCTGTGGTGGGGCTTAAGGACTCTGTCCATCGATCTCTGGAAGGTTGCAGGAGCCCTGTGTAGCCCAAACGGCATCGTCACATACTGAAATAACCCGTCAGGGGTGACAAATGCAGTTTTTTCTCTGGCCTCTTTAGTGAGCGGCACCTACCAGTACCCTTTGGTTAAGTCGAGGGTGGAGAAGTATCTGGCATGTCCCAACCCCTCGATTAAGTCATCGACTCTGGGCATCGGGTAGGCATCAAACTTTGACGCTTCATTTAGCTTACGGAAATCATTACAGTACCTTATGATACCATCTAGCTTAGGAATCAAAACAATGGGATTGGACCAGTCACTCTTGGAATCCTCAATTACCCCAAGTGCCAACATATCTTTGACCTCCTCTGAGATGGCTTGTCTACGAGCTTCAGGTATCCGGTACGGTTTTAGATTAACCCGTACCTGCGGCTCGGAGACAATGTCATGTTCTAACACATTGGTGCGTCCAGGCAACTCAGAAAACACATCATTATTTTTCTGTACAAATTCTTTTGACTCCTGTATCTGTGCCTTAGATAGGGACTCTGATATTTGCATCTCGGGTGAAGCTTTACCAGGAGTCTTTACCCTTTCAGTAGTAACCTTGCTACTGTCAGAGTTTCCCTGTTCTTCCAGGGTTTTAGTAAATTTAGATGGTATATTTGTTCAAGCTTCCTCTTGCCCGGCTGGTATACCTTATAGTTCACTTCTCCCACTCTTTCAATTATTTCATATGGCCCTTGCCACTTGGCCAGAAATTTACTTTCTACCGTGGGAACCAATACCAAAACCTGATCACCTGGACTAAAGGTCCTAAGTTTAGCCGTTCTGTTATAGACACGGCTCTGAGCCATTTGGGCCTGCTCCATATGTTCCTTTACAATAGGCATTACTGCTGCAATTCTGTCCTGCATCAGGGTAATGTGTTCAATTACACTCCTGTAAGGAGTTTGCTCCTGTTCCCAGGTTTCCTTAGCTATGTCTAGGAGACCACGTGGGTGTCTACCATACACCAACTCAAATGGGGAAAAACCTGTGGAGGACTCTCGGATTGCAAACATTAAATAGGGCAGTAGGCAATCATAAGCTTTGCCGTCCTTGCTAACCACCCTCTTTAACATGCCCTTGAGGGTTTTATTGAATCTCTCCACTAGGCCATCTGTCTGGGGGTGATACACAGAGGTTCTCAGGTGTTTAATTTTCAGGAGCTTACACATTTCTTTCATTACCTTGGACATAAAAGGAGTCCCTTGGTCAGTCAGGATCTCCTTGGGTATACCTGTGCAAGAGAACATATAAAACAGCTCCTTAACAATTAGCTTAGCCGAAGTATGTCTCAAGGGTACGGCCTCAGGGTATCGTGTAGCATAATCTAACACCACTAGAATATATTGATGCCCCCCAGCAGACTTTACAACAGGACCTACCAAGTCTATTGCCACTCGTTCAAAGGGTACCTCTATAATGGGTAGGGGTACCAAAGGACTCCTGAAGTGTGACAGAGGAGCGGTTAGCTGACACTCTGGGTAGGAGTTACAATACTCCTGTACTTGTTTATCACTTCCTGGCCAATAGAAACGCTGTAGAATGCGCTCTTTGGTCTTGTCGTACCCCAGGTGTCCTCCTAATACATACTTATGTGCCAAATCTAGAACCACTCTTTGATAGGGCCGGGGCACCACCAATTGTTCAACAATTTCTCCCCATATTTGGTTTACCCTATACAGTAGGTCCTGGTTCATGGACATATAGGGGAACTCCTTGTCAGCCCCTGGATACTGGGGTTCACCATTTACCACCTTTACATTTTCTCTGGAATGAGA
Organism: Leptodactylus fallax; assembly: GCA_947044405.1. Lineage (NCBI taxonomy): Eukaryota > Metazoa > Chordata > Amphibia > Anura > Leptodactylidae > Leptodactylus > Leptodactylus fallax. The sequence goes on from CAMRHE010000202.1 coordinate 2,526,967, forward strand.
CAGATTAGGATCTCTAATTTGGGCAGTCCCAAAATCGTCACAGGACACCTCGAGTTCAGGCATCTCAGGAACTCCCTCCTGACCTTCAGCATCACCAGCTAACACAGATAGGGGGAAAATTATTACCATCTTGGGTCACCCCTACAGCTGGTGTTTCCCTGTTCAGGGTTAACCTTAGGCAAAACATCACCAATAATAACATTTTTAGGATATGGTAGCCCCTGTTTTTTCCATATATCCCAAAACAAAGGAAAATCCCTCCCTATGATCACACTATGGAACAGGGATTTAACCACACCCACTTTGTGAGAGGCGGTGCCAGAGGTAGTTTTTATGGTGACCTCTGCAATAGGGTACTCTCTAGTTTCACCATGTATGCACAAGACCCCAATAGTTTGTCCACTGTACAGTGCAGGGTCAACCAGTTCACGGTGCACTAGGGTTACCAGGCTCCCAGAGTCAGCACAGCACGCTCTGCTACAGTCACAGTGCACATCTGCGGTTCAGTCACGGTCTCTGCTGAACAAGCAGGTTGAGCAAACATGGAAACCCATCTAGAACTGTTGCAGTCCATGGGCTCAGTCGTCGGGGACAGTATGCAGCAACATGACCTGGGTACTGCCAACACCTGAGGCGGGATGGGTCTCCATTTTGAGACCTGGGCTTAACGCTTTCAGTCCCAGCTGCCTGTTCCCCCTCTGAGCATCCTCCCCTCGTAATCTTCCTAACCCCCACAGTAGTAGATGCAGTCTTACCCACCTTGGAGTTAGTAGATCTGGGAGACGTCTGCAGTAGCTCCTCAGTGGCACAGTAACGTTCCACCAAACACACCAGCTGGTCAGCCGTTGTAGGTCCTGCTTGCCCAACCCAGCGCTGAACCTTAGGTGGAAGTGATCTGGTGTACTTATCAAGCACCACTCTCCCAACCATCTCAACCTGAGAATGCCATCTCAACCAGAGTGGCCTCCTCAGGCTGAAGCCATTTCTTTACTAGATACATCAGGTCATGTATCTGGGATTGGGGTGGGAGACTCTCATAGAAAGTCCAGGGGTGCACTCTCCCAGCACGTACATGCATGTTCACACCGAGATGTGCCAAGATCTCACCTCTCAGCTTGGAGTAGTCCTTAGCCTCCTGTTCACACAGGTCATAGTAGGCCTTCTGAGATTCCCCGGTGAAAAATGGTGCAACTACAGTACATCGGCCCACTGATCCCTTGGAAAATTCTCCCACTCGGCTACTCGCTTGAACACTCGAAGATATGCCTCTACGTCGTCTGTGGACGTCATCTTTTGTAGCGTACTCCGTACAGCAGCTCGGGCGGCAGTCTGTACGCTCAGGGTCTCTCTGGCACACTCTCCTGCCATCCTCTAGTCGTCCAAAGCCTGGCTGGGCGGCGTTAGCTTCTCCATAAGCATCAAGTTCATCTCCTGCTGCTGTGCCTGAGCTTGCTCTTGTCGCCTCTCAGCTTCCATCTGGGCTTGTTGCTGCTGTGACAACATTTGCTGCTGCTGTAGGATGACGTGCCCAAACTGTTTCACAAAGTCCTCCATGTTGGTGGCCTCCTTTTTAAGCTCTCCTGCAGTCTTCACCCAGGACATAGGAAAAACAAAAATGGGTGTATGTCTCTTTAACACTGTTTAAATTGGGTTGGCTGCATCCGAAGCACCATATGTGGGGGAGGTAGCTTGGTAGCAGCAAAGTTACAGACCCAAACAGTCAGAGACAGGGACACAAAGCTATGGTGCAACAGGTTTATTTAAAAAAAAAAACCCAGCAAAATTAAATAAACCTTACGTCAGGTACAAAATAAAACACAGCCTTAACTTTAGGCAAAAACAAATAATATCCTGCTCGTCCGAGTGCACGAACAAAACAAAACAAAACAGTAATTAGACACAGATCTCACCAGACTCTCAGCTCCAGACAGACCCAGGCGCCTCCACTCTCTTCCAGGGTCTGCCCTGAAGTGCAGGCTCTGTAGGGCTATATGGTCCAGTAATGAGGCCCAGGGCTTCCACCTGGGCTGAGGCCTACTCAAAAACCCGCCCTGGACCAGACATATGTCAGAACCGGGGGGCTGAAATACCGTGACTCCAGCACTTAGCCTGTCACCTTCTCACACCTTGTAAATGTGTACTATCTTTTGGTATTGCATCCTTTCTTGACTTATGCTTCTCCTTTTTATTAGATTCCCCCCTGGCTTGTGTTTCCAAGTCTGGGGAGTCTTGTTCCTCAATTTGTAGAGCTTCCAAGATTGCAAACCTTTTTCTTATGGGCAATATTTGGGGTTTATCTACACTGTTGTATTCTCCCCATTGTGATTTCACAGGAATTGATGTTTTTTCATTCCTTGTCATTGAATTAATTATATCCCCTCCCCTAATGTACAGGTTTTCTGAATTTTTACCACCGGTGATAATTGTAAATGTTGAGATTGTGAACTACTTTCTAAACGTATTCCATTAGTACTTTTGTTAGTTATAGCTTCCCCTGTCTCATCCAATGTTTCAAAATGGGTTTTCATTATTAAGGAATTTTCTCCATTTTTTCTAATATTATCATATGGAATCAAATCTCTTTCAAATTTACATTTTTTCTTTGTTATTATTTTCTCATATTTTATGACTAGATATATGATTATGAAGCATCATAATATCTGGATGTGTTTTATATGGTTTAATTTTATCAAACAAGTGAATAATTAATCTGTAATGAATTATTAATCCATGAATCTGTAAAAGACTATTGCACCTATCTTCAGATAATAAATTGAACTAATTGTTTTGAAAAATCCTCAAATTTTATTTTATTATATTCTAGATATTTTTCTAGTGATGCAATATTTCATAAATCTCTCATTTCTATTATAAGTAATCTTTTCAGAGATCTTAAAGCATCTCTAATAACATTTATATCATCTCTCTTAGTATGTTCATTTTGTTACGCTGATTCCACCTGCACAAATCTGAAAAAAACTCTGTTATTTAAGCTTTATATTTTATTGTTCACCCAATATACAATCTAGTCTGTGTTAATTTGAAAAAAAAATTCTTGTAATTTAATGTTTGTTTTTTCCTCCTCTGTGCATCACCATTTAAAAAGTGTAGTGGAGTTTTGTTAATCTGAAAAAAAAATATTCAAATCATTTCTCAAATGTTTTTTTTTTTTTTGCTGTACATATATACAGTATTGCAGCCTCCGCTAATTAAAAAAAAAAATCTCAGCTATTTAAGTGTCTTGTTCTGTTGTGTTCAGTTCACCCAATATACAGTCTAGCCTGTGCAAATCTAAAAAAATTCAGTTAAGTAGGGGGGTTTTTTTGTTGTTCACCCAATATAAACTCTAGCCTGTGCAAATCCGAAAAAAAAACCTTGTCATTGTCTTGTTGTTTAATGGAATTTTTATTTTATGCTCTGCTCACCAAATACACAGTATGAGGGAATGTTGTTAATTTGAAAAAATATATATAATTTCTTAGGGTGTTTTTGCTATGAATATATATAGTATGCAGCCTGTGCTAATCTAAAGAAAAACTCTGTTATTTAAAGCTGGCTTTTCTTCAAATACTTTGTAAAAAAAAAAAAAAAAAAAGACATAAACACAGTGCCAGAATTGTTGCCAAACACTATAATTAAGCAGTGTGTGCAGTACAAAATGACTGGAAAAAAACAAGGCAGGGGATAGGCAAAAGGAGGGGGATGAGGAAACACATGTGCAAGTACTACTAACAATAAGAATGTGAGTGGCGACACTATGTCAGGTTTTGGTGGCACTGCCAGTAGTTGCAGGATTGTTGTATTTCCTGAGAATGAAGATGAGGTTTTCAATTACTGAACTCGCTCATCTCAGACACAGGAGGATATTACATCCAATGCTCTTAGATCCTCACTATAAAGATAAAATGGGGAAATTCTTCACTGCTTCCCAAAGAGAAGGAAAATTAGAATAGTATTAGGATAGGGTGTATACCCAGCTTACTGCATTTAAAGAGACTACTGCAACTGCCAGTCACACATGTACCTAGGTGGCCTCTGCCCGCTGCCAATCCACCTCACTCAGCCAGTGCTCCACCTTCTGTGCCAGTGCCACAACTCCAAGTGTCAGGAGGAGTAAAAGCAGCAAAATCATCAGCCAGAACCAGTGCAGTATCTGGAAGATGATTAAACAGAATTTTTTTCACCTCACAACACCAACCAGAGCCACATCAGGAAACTGTCACCCACCAGCTACACCAGCAGGTACAATCGTACCTACAGTGCATCAATACCCATAAACTTTAATGTTAAAAAAATAACGGACGCTTGACGCCCATCATGAAAGCATTATTTTTCACAGACACAAAAGTCCTGCATGCGAAAAATAACGGACATGTGACGGATTTGGTGTAAATGGACACTAACGGTCACTAACAGACACCAGATAAAATCCCATTGAAATCAATGGAATAAATTGAATTTTTAATGGATTTTTGTGACGGTTCTGCTAGTGTCCATTGCTAAAATCTTGTAACGGACAATAGCAATGGAAACTACTGACGGTCACCAGCGGTAGTGTGAACAAACCTTTAGAGCAGTGGAAGAAGCTGGCCCAGTTTGCCATGGGAGTTTTATCTTGTCCTGCCTCAAGCGTAATGGCCAAGAGGGTGTCCACTGCTGCTGGTGGCATTGTAACACCTAATAGTATGAAATTGGCAACAGCTAGCATGGAAAAAATTACTTTTGTCAAAGTGAATCAGGCATGGATCAGTAAGGATTTTCAAACAAATCCGGCCGAGCCCTTCGAATAGTGGTGTCACCATCTTCCTTTATGATCATCTTCCATTTACTGTACTACTGCTGATGCTGGATGCTACCACTGCCACCACTCAGCCAGACCTGTCCTGTGGCCTGATCCATCATATAGTGAGGAAAAAAAGTATTTAGTCAGCCACCAATTGTGCAAGTTCTCCCACTTGAAAAGATGAGAGAGGTCTGTAATTGACATCATAGGTAGACCTCAACTATGAGAGACACAATGAGAAAACAAATCCAGAAAATCACATTGTCTGATTTTTAAAGAATTTATTTGCAAATTATGGTGGAAAATAAGTATTTGGTCAATAACAAAAGTTCATCTCAATACTTTGTTATATATCCTTTGTTGGCAATGACAGAGGTCAAACATTTTCTGTAAGTCTTCACAAGGTTGGCACACACTGTTGCTGGTATATTGGCCCATTCCTCCATGCAGATCTCCTCTAGAGCAGTGATGTTTTGGGGCTGTCGCTGGGCAACACGGACTTTCAACTCCCTTCAAAGGTTTTCTATGGAGTTGAGATCTGAAGACTGGCTAGGCCTCTTCAGGACCTTGAAATGCTTTTTATGAAGCCACTCCTTCATTGCCCTGGCGGTGTGCTTGGGATCATTGTCATGCTGAAAGACCCAGCCACATTTCATCTTCAATGCCCTTGCTGATGGAAGGAGGTTTGCACTCAAAATTTCACGATACATGGCCCCATTCATTGTTTCATGTACACGGATCAGTCATCCTGGTCACTTTGCAGAGAAACAGCCCCAAAGCATGATGTTGCCACCCCCATGCTTCACAGTAGGTATGGTGTTCTTTGGATGCAACTCAGCATTCACTCTCCTCCAAACACGACGAGTTGTGTTTCTACCAAACAGTTCTACTTTGGTTTCATCTGACCATATGACATTCTCCCAATACTCTTCTGGAACATCCAAATGCTCTCTAGCAAACTTCAGATGGGCCTGGATATGTACTGGCTTAAGCAGGGGGACACGTCTGGCACTGCAGGATCTGAGTCCCTGGCGGCGTAGTGTGTTACTGACGGCAGCCTTTGTTACGTTAGTCCCAGCTTTCTGCAGATCATTCACTAGGTCCCCCTGTGTGGTTCTGGGATTTTTGCTCACCGTTCTTGTAATCATTTTGACCCCACGGGGTGAGATGTAGCGTGGAGTCCCTGATCGAGGAAGATTATCAGTGGTGTTGTATGTCTTCCATTTTCTAATTTTTCTTCCACAGTTGATTTCTTCACACCAAGCTGCTTGCCTATTGCAGATTCAGTCTTCCCAGCCTGATGCAGGTCTACAATTTTGTTTCTGGTGTCCTTCTACAGCTCTTTGGTCTTCACCATAGTGGAGTTTGGAGTGTGGCTGTTTGAGGTTGTGGACAGGTGTCTTTTATACTGATAATTTCAAACAGGTGCCATTACTATAGGTAATGAGTGGAGGACAGAGCAGCCTCTTAAAGAAGAAGTTACAGGTCTGTGAGAGCCAGAAATCTTGCTTGTTTGTAGGTGACCAAATACTTATTTTCCACCATAATTTGCATATAAATTCTTAAAAAATCAGACAATGTGATTTTCTAGATATGTTTTCGCATTTTGTCTCTCATAGTTGAGGTCTACCTATGATGTCAATTACAGGCCTCTCTCATCTTTTTAAGTGGGAGAACTTACACAATTGGTGGCTGACTAAATACTTTTTTTTCCCCACTGTATTATGCCCTACCACACATGTTGCCACAGCTGCCTGCCACCACTCAGCCGTTTCCTGCAGCCTGATTCTTCATATTATGCCCTACTGCACTGCCATACATGTTGCTGCAACTATCACCACTGCCACCACTATAGCATATTGTTAGTTCCACAGTGTTTTTGACTTCACATTTTCCTCTGACATAGGAATCATTTTTGGTGGCTATTTTTATTTTTTTGAAAAGCCAATTCTTCATCATTTTTCAAGCACCTTTCCCCAATAAAATGGTAAATTTTGCAGTGTTTTAAATGTTAAAATGTGTAAAAATGAATGGCGGTGCAGTGTAAGGTTATCCAGTGCTTACCATCTGTTTTTCCATAGACATACTTGTCACTTTCACCTTGACATAATTTTGACTTTGTTTGCCTTAGAGAGCTAAAAATTGGATAGATAGTTTCCTAGGAGCCCCGAGAGTGTTCTACACTATATTTTAAACCATTTTAAGGTGTGGTTCATATAAAACTTGTTTGACCTAAAACTAATCTTGGACCCGAGTCCAAGGAAACAACCGGAAACAAATCTTGAGAGGTTCACCCTCTACTTTTTTACCTTATACATGTCTTCATTCTTTAACAATTTAGATATATTCTTTCTGTACACAGAGGTGTTATTCCTTCATAATTTGGAAATAGCACTTGGTCTTCCTTCATTGTGATTCATCACAATACACAGAAATGTTATTACTGCATCATCACAGTTGAACTGTGCCTAGGAATAAAAAACACTATTGTTACATCATCACAATAGAACTTTACATAGCCGTAAAGGCAATTATTATTACAACACCTTCACAATACAGCAAACCCAAGAAATAAAAAGTGAAATCTCATTGTGGCGTACTATGATATCACCACAACAGAACATAGGAATAGATGCAAGAACAAATTGTATTACAATATTGTCACAACAGAATACAGTCAAATACAAATAAACAGTATACTGAGATCATGCCATGAGAACCCAACCTATCAAGTAATACAGATACTATTGTGGTGTGGTAGAAGAACATGGTATAGGAATAAAGGCAAGTATTCTGGTGACAAAATTAAAATGTAACACGTTTAAGGAATAAAGCCTAATCTCTTTTCGACACATGGAGATGAGCATTGGACAGAGATAAGGGACATAGTAGTTATCCATACTGGACTTTTTCTGTGAAGTATTATTTACATTTTGTGTTCATTTGTGTAAAGTTTTACACACTGTTTTTAAATTGGTCATTTTTCTTTATGTTAAATTATGAATGACTCCTTAGGGTATATTTATTTGGTTCACAGATCACTGAAGGAGTAATAACCCAAGTTAAAACATAAGTTTTATTAAGTCACTAGTTAAAATAAAGGAGCTCAATGTAACGTAAACAATATAAAATAGGTTCACTGGGAACCGTGAACGCGCTCACTGTAGCTAAGGTCAGGACAACTAGTTTTTGGTAATTCCTGAATCCCACACGAAGGGGTCATCTAGTAATTGTCTACACCCTGGGAATACATTTGTAGAGCCAAGACCCTATTAATATTCTATGTCCTAGGTCCAAGCTGTGAATTGAAACAATTTAAAACACACACTAAATCCTTTATGTATTTCGCCCGTAGGCTCCTCAGGAGGAATTCTGTTAGATTATAATAGATGGTCACCACTTAGGAATAATACCCGAATACTAAGGGTTAATAAAACCCTTAGTTCAGAAGCCTAAAGTGGTTCAGGATGCACAAAATGAATGTTTAGAATAATAAAAATTATAGTTATTGTGTGATGTAAGATACACCCAATGATGGCTGTATGATCTCACAGGTGGATACTGCCACCTATAGGAGGATGCCTATGTAGTTCAAGGTTCTACCTCCCAACAGAGTGCAATGGTGGATTAACTACTGATTTTAGCGTCCCCACTTATATTCTGCCATATATACAGATGGATAATTCTTGTAGTCAAATCAGTGGTAACTAACACACCAGGAGTACCAAACTGATTCACTATCTAGTACTCCAGGCGAGTAATAACAGCAATTAGCCCAAGTGTGAAGTATTTCTCACTGGAGAATGAAAACATATGTATCCAAGTAAGGCTCTCCAGATACAGAGCACAAGATGAAATGTGCCCTTTACAGCCAGTCAGCTAGTCTAAATAATGAACACAACATGTCAAGTGTTCAAAGGTTCTAGTTAGCTAGTCCAGTTGTCTCCCTGTCTCTTCCCAACCACTGAGACTAAGGAGAGTGCTGATTACAAGCCTAAGAATGCAACAGCAATAGTAATGGAGCCTCAGAAAGTCTTAGCTCCAAATGAAGGAATGCTGGATACAGAGCACAAGATGAAAAGTACCCTTTACAACCAGACAGCTAGTCCAAATAATGAACACAACATGTCAAGTGTTCAAAGTAGCTAGTTAGCCGTCTCCCTGTCTCTTTCCAACTACGGAGATGAAGAAGGGTGCTGATTACTAGTCTGAGAATGCTGCACCAATAGTAGTGGAGCTTCAGAAAGTCTTAGCTCCAAATGAAGGAATGCTGTACTGTCAGCAGTGTGAGAGCCAGGTGTGCCTATTAGTCCTACTGTCCACTAGGACATGCAGTCAAAACTGCAGTTCCCAGTACCCTGAAAGTGGGCACTGGTACTTGATATCCACAGATGAGATGTAGAACTCTGCATAGCAGTAGAGGCAATCATTATGTATAACACCTTCACAATAGCACATTAGTATATTATATATGAATAGAAATGGACGGTAGAGTTTCCATTTTGCCTGTGGCAGAAGCAGTATATGTTGCTCACTCAATTCATATTTATTGAGTAGAAATGAATTCTACTGTGGTCCAACCATTGTAACTCCTACCCACACATAACCTTCCTCTTTAATCTGCCAGAAAGGAGACTTTTGCTTAGCTCAGTGAATTTTGCAATGGGTGTAAGAATGTATCTCACTGACAAGTGTAGCTAAGTGAAGGGTTAGCCAGAAAAACAAATCATAATTGTTACAAAGCCAATACAAAGTTGACTGGTTGTTCAAATGAGAAATTCATAATCCTAGAAGCTGTAGTGAGACACATGCATATAATTAACATTTTATAGGATATTTAACATTAAAATGAGAGTCAAAGACTGTGTTTTCTCCGTGACTCAAATATATTGCTGTTTTGAACTAGAAAATGTTTCGCCCAAAATACTAGTAATTTAAACACATACATGTAGCATCCATTCAGCCATGGTCAATGAGGTGCAAACCTGAATACAAGCACAAAATTACAAAAATGCCCTTGTGTTTCTTTCTCTTCAGTACTTTTCCTAGCTTAATTTGTCTGACATTACATGGAGAAAATACTGAAAAATAACAAAAGAAAAAGAATTCTATCACCTGTCAAGTGAAGTCACAAAGCTTTACCTGAATACATGGTACAGAGATTTTAAATTATATACTTTCTAACATTGTAACTTTGTAACAATTTAACACATATCTCCGTTAACTAGTTTATCAGAAAACCTCAAGGAAACCGAGTGTGGAATAACATGGTTTTGCTGTGGATTTACTTCTATTCCTTTCCTTGCTTTTAGTGTTGTTGTTTGTCCCTAATGAATAATTGGGCAAAAAAGCACATGAAACCCCCCCAAAATACATATAGTTGGAAAATGCTACATTTTTGTAGGCGTAATACTTTGGGCCTACATATATTTTGAGAGAAACATTTATCCTGTCCTAAATTATCCTCCAAATAATATTAGCAGATAGGAAAATATAGAGATTACTAAATGTGAATGTAATATCTGACTCAAGGCAGGCAATGCCAGAATATACTGACAAAATGGCATCAAATCAGAAGGGAGGGGCGTAACCTGGCAATAAGATAAAAAATTAGACAAAAATGTCTAAATAAAAGTCCAAACGTCCCATTGTGAACTAGCAAAGTAACAAACGTCATAGCACCATTAAATATAAGTATTAGAATAATGCTTTTCGTGTCTTTACACCAGTTGAATGGCACCTAGTGGAGACAACAGCCAGACTTCACTAGCAGCACAGAGATGTCTTGTGCATTCTATAAGTATAGATTAAATGATTCACAGGGATAGAGATGTGTGGGTTCCCTCTCTGTGACTGGCTACCAGGGAGACCTGAAAGAGGGACAAGTGAGGATCTTCTCAGCGACAAGGTAGCAGAAATAGCAACTTAAGAAGAACTAACATGTCTGAAAATAGTTGCTGTCCAAAAGCTACCTCCTACTTCATAAGAAGTCTGATTCATGAACAGCTGAAAGGCTGCCTATCCGGCAATTTTGCTGGCATTACTATGCTCTACAAAGGGTAAAATCACAGTAAAGTCTACATAGTAAATTGACATACTGTGGGTTAAAGCTCTGTACTGCATGTCAATCTGCTCATAGATATTTTTCTGCAGCGTGTGGATGCCATTTGTTAAAAACTCCACTGCTACTGTTATAAGCTGCAGATTTTATACCCATAAATCAAAATAGAAAATCTGCAGTACATCCGCAATGTGTCCACATACCCAAAGATTGAGGAGCACAGTTGGAGGTGCACATTCCAAAGAATTGCTTTTCTGGTACTTGCACTACTTTTATTGATTATCTAAAGAAATGTAAGAAACACACACACACAGGCTAGGCCCTGTCCTTTTAACAAACTTTGCACAAATTAATAGTCCAAGCGATTTTAAGAAACTTTGAAATAGATCTTATCAGAGAGAAATGACTCTTTCTGCTCTTATGATGTTGCTCCTCTGCTCCTCTTCCCTCTGCTAAAACTAATTTCACTGTAAAATCGCTGTTTTGTCCATCTTGAGACAGACTGCAGGTCACATGACTATAGAAGTCTATGAAGAGGGTAGGGCCTAGGAAGGAGCAGAAAATAAAGGAGGGCTAAAAACAGGTTTAGTCTGTTATTGGAGTTGAAAATGAAGCTTAAAGCATTTTACTCACATCAGGTCTGTACTTCTCTTTATAAACCTTGAATGGTCCTAGGGCTGTTTCTGAATGTGAGAGATACAGTTATAGGGCAGATTCTCCTGTATCTAATGTGTGCAGTGTGTAGCAGCTAGTCTCCATCCACAAACTCAGAGAAAAATGTAAGCTATAGATACGGTAAGTAGTGAGAGAGACAGCAGAAAAGTGCAGAATATATTTCATATAATGACCATATATGATATAATATTGTTACTTATTGTATATATACACAGCTGTTTATCCTGAAAAATAAAATGAAATGATAGTAACACTTGAAGAAAACTTAACACTGCGTAGATGGTTAGTTCAGTAGATACCATCATTCTTTTCAAATTTCATATTTTGCTGAGCATAAAAATAAAAAAAATCATGAAAAGATATTATATACAATAGAGATCCAGATACCAGAATGATGTGAGCCACTGCAGTTTTCAAGAACCTCATATTGTATGCCATTGAGAAGCTTTAGATTGTTTAAGGGATGAAAATGCATACATATTTTGGTAAAAATTATGTACATAAAGTATTTAAATAACATAAAGCAAGCCTCCATGTAGTTAGAGAATGGCTGAATTACTTAACAAAACTAATACTTACTGATTTTCAACGTACCACACTAATTTAACTTCTGATTCTTTCTGAACAGGTTTTGGCACAAACAAATCTTTGGGCCGAATTGTCCGAACCAAAATGAAACAAATCTTCAGAGGTTTGCCCATATCTAGTAATATATATTACTTCAGTGGGTTTGGGTGTTTGGCAAGGGAAAAAAATAGCCAACTTATGCCAAAGCCATATTAAAAGAGTGCCACGTGGCTTGAATAAGTCTAAGTCTGTTCTTGATCTTGCACACAGTGAAGATTGAACTTGAATGCTTTGACTCTGAAAATTGTGATTGAGATTGATACATCTGATGTAGAGCAGTAACATTAACACATATTTTCACTGACACAAACAACCTGTGCAGCTGGCTACTCTAATAGTGTGACAAACAAATTAATGTCTAGCTCTCTCTCTATCAATTAAAACAAAGTCTTCTTCACCTGCCATAACAGTACACTTCCCAGTAATTCCCATAGTTTATTATCTTCGCATCATTGCTATCTCTCCTAGTATGACTGTCTGAGACTCTATCTTTCTAATCTCCTCCCACAAAATTGGCACCTTGTTGGTTACCAACATATCAGCATTGAAGACAGCTGATAATATTGTCCTATGAAATGTAATCTTTCTCCTTGGTGATGTGGTAAGATTTCCAGAGGAACATAAGATCCATCACCATCACTGATAGTTGTGGAATAGATAACCATTCAATTGTGTTGTGTTAACACAATAGTGTTATGTGAAAGACCAATTATTTGTATTTGTCTCTCAAATAAGCTATCTTGATGACTTAGCCAAGAGACCCTGGTTTGTAGACTTTGTACAACCTTGGCATCTGGTCCATGTATTGTGTTCATTGTGCTGTATTATCTGTAAAATGGTATAAAAAGCTGGACTCAGTTACAATAAAATGAGACATTTATACATACATACAGACTGCGCATGTCTGTGTCTCCCGGGCCTGTGATCTATGTTTGTTTTATTAATTAGGCTTTCACAGAAGTATTCAGCAGAATTTGGTCTGCACATCAAATTGCTACAACACATCTTTCCCTACTAATCCTTAGTGTTCCTGACAGGAAGATCATTGATATTATCAATCTATATATGGCGATCCCCTCTCTTACTTCTACCACAATACAATCATCTAGGCCAGCGATTCCCAACAGAACTGCCGTGCCACCCAGGGGTGCCTTGAAAACCTGTCAATAGGCTGTGACATGCTGGTTGGGAAGTTGACCGCATGTCTTCATGCATCATTATCTGTGTTCTTTGGTAAACATTATTTGGCAGGGGTGCCCTGAGGAATTTTCATTTCCAGGAATGCCCTGAGTCTATAAAGTTTGACTCCATTATTTAGACACTCTTACTGTAATTTGATAAAAGTAGCAGAATAGCTGTTGCTTTCAGCATAAAAGAAAATGTCAAATAAAAATAATACAACAGCTTATTATTATACAAATCATAAGAAGAAAAGAGCAAGTCCTGCTTTCAGTTCTACATCTAGTCCATTTTAATTTACCGTAGGCTTTGGGTAAAGTTGTTTTGTTTTGATTTTTTAGAAAGAGTTAAGCCAGCAAGAGATATCTGTGGAAGGAATACATTTCACCAGGACAGCGGATAGATGCGTAAGAATTGAATTGAACTGCTGAAATACTGCCTGTGACTACAAGCTCTAGGCCACATCCAGTGTTGTTACTATTATTTGAAATGCCTTTGTGCTATTATCACTACAGAGAAATACTGCTGCCCATGGTCTCCCCCAGCTATACTCTGACCTTTATTCTTTTTGTAATCCTACCATCTAGCATGCTGTCTAAAAATCTGTCCAAACCTATTTTATTTGTGCAGGGATAATTATTCTGGGTTTATAAAAGTAGGAAATCTTTCACACATCCACAACTAGTTGCACAATAGCATTTTTTCTCAATATACTTTGAGTTCTCTTTGAACAGAGCCTTTCGGAACAGCTCTAACATCAAAGTACATGAGATCTGTATGGAATAAGTCATTATGTGAGAACAGTGGGCAGACATGGAAGATGTAAGTAGAGTAATGAGACAGTATTGCAGAATTTTGCATATCATTAGACTAATATTGTTCTATTTAGGAGATTGTTTCACCATAATGAGAATGTTATTTTAAGCCTCAAGCAATTATAAGAAAAAAAAATAATAGATTTTTATAGCTACCATATCATTTACAACATGCTGAACTAATGAATAAAAACAGCTTTCTATGCAATCTTGAACAGTACAGAGACTTTCTGACATTTTCTATACTTCTGGTCAGACATGCTGCATCAGAGAACTTCTAAAGATGAGAATACAAGTGAATTGGGTGTGCAAAAGGGGGTTCTGTTCTTAGACACATCCACAGTACATGCCACAAATGCCTGTTAGGTGAGGGGTTCACTTCTGAAACCTATAATGAGAACAGAACCCGGACTCTATTTTGCCAGGTAAGGCAACCACTTCCAGACACAGATCTAATGGAGAGGCGGCCATACATGTGCAGTTTTGTGTATGGGAATTGCAGAAATTCCTATAGATTTGCATGAAAAAATAATGTATTGGACATCCAGGCTTCTTTTGAGATGTACCATTTCTATCTTGGTTTGATCATCAACCTTTCAATTCCAAGCTTCAACAGGTCCATGTCCTGTGAAAATAAAGAAATTGCAATAATTGTAAATGGTATTTTTGCACCACTGATGCCAAGAGGGCATGGCAAGAGTGTGCTGGGGAGGGCCCAGCCAGATTTATTATTATTTATGCCAGAAATCTGTCTGGCGTAGATTTCCCCTCCAGATGCATGGTCCACGAATAGTTCACCTCATTTATGAGGAGGTGTGCACCTTCTCATAAATGAGGCGGACACTCTAATGGCTCAGAGATTAAAAATACCAATCTTCGTAAATCTCCCCCATTAAATTAATGATTGCTTCTACCTTGTAAGTACATTTACATGACATGCATATTAGTGTGTATTTTAATATAACATAAGTTAATGGGAATAAATAATTGCTACACAACACCCACATTTGTCTCTTATCTTGATAGGTTTTATTTTAAAATAGCTTGCTTTGATGACAACGTATCATTTGTTGGCATGAAATGTTCATATGTCATACAGTACACTTAGATATGGAGTCATGAACATTGTCAATCACATGTACATACAGAATGAGTAACAGTAAGGATAATAGCAGCCTATCTGTAGTCTTTAAAAAGCACACGCAGTATATAATCTATCTACTGAGTTTTTCAACACATTTTAACCATCATACCATGAAAATGCAGAATTGCAATTTTTAAATATAATCATGGACAGAAAAAAAAGAAAGCACCAAGAAGGAGATTTTGGAATCAAATGCAACTTTATATTTGTGAATGTAATGATAATATATGTAAGCAATTGCAATATTAGGGTGAAAGGATAAGTTTACTGGGGAAAACTGTACAATTGAAAGGAGACACTAGTACCATGTTAGGCTGCCTCTAGCCTGGATATAAGATGACATATGGTTGGGCATAGAGGTATACAGGTTCCATATGGTTTACTGTGGCACATTTTGTCACAGATATTGCAGCTCGGTCTGTAGCTTCTGCACACTCGTAGGATGCCGAAGCTGGAATCCCAGCAGGTACCATAACTCCTCAATTGGTGATTAATCTGCCATTTGGATAGGCCAAGGACGTGTTACAATCGGGTGGAGACATTCCTGGGAAACTCTTGCTGTATGAGCACAAGCAATATCTCACTGAAAAATCCCAGTTGGAAGCCCTGCCATGAGATCAACACATGTGGCCACAGAATGTCCTGCAAATATTGCTGAGCTGTTGGTGTCCCTCATATTTCTACTAGGGTGTTGTAAGCGTTGGCTTTCCAGATCATCACACTAGCATTTTGGGTAGTGTGTTGCTCCACAGCAAAGACAGGATTGAATCGTTCACCACAAGGCCTCTATATATGACCCCAACGATCACTGGATTCCAAAACCTGGATTCATCTCTAAAGGTGATATGGTCCCAGTCTGTGGCAGTCTGAGTTTCCTGTTCCTGACACCACTGCAAATAAAGATGACAGTGTTTGGCTGTCAATGGCAGGACACGTAATGACAGTACATTTCCTTCTGCTAAGCACTTGGAAATGGTTCAATCAGAGATGGGAGTGTTTAATGAAGGTGCCAAGGAAACTGTGAGAGCTACTTGTGCTTATCAGTTCATAAAATGATCCTCTCTACTCCATTGTAGAGACATGTCTAGCAGTCGACAATCTCTCAGGAAGAGGTACACCACCTCAAAGCTTCCTCTGCAATTCTTCTTTTTAGGGCAGCAAGAGGAAGCAATTTTACATCCTCCTGTGGCAAGACCCAGTGTGTATAGAGTCGATGCGTGTATTCATTAACATCATGTCTACAACATAATAACTGCATGCCAAGCTTTACAGCAATCCAACATATCAGGATGCATATTTTGTCAAATAGTATATGTTATTTGGGTATTTTTTCATAAAATTATAGGGAGCAACAGATAAAATTTGTAGGGCGCACCATACAAAAATTCACTTTTAAGTCTGCACTCATTTCTGCAGACCAGAATTGCTTCACTGCTGTACCAGGACTACTTCCCTACTTCTCTATCCCACAACCTGAGACAATGATTTATCATTTTTAATTCTCTACTACATCTGCTGTGTCCCATCCCATGATTCTCTTCTCAGCTGAGGACCTCACATTTTAAAAACAAGATCAACAACATCAGGAAAAGCTTCAACCTACAGTCCCCACAACCCCTCTACATATCAACTTAGTGCCCTACCCCATAACCTCCTTTTCCATTACTGATGAAAAGCTTTTCTTCCTACTCTTTAGTTAATACCTTACTACATGTGCCCTTAACCTTATATCACGTGATCCCCAACCTTACTACTGTTTATCCCAGTCCTATTCCAAATTTTCATCCTTTCACTAACAGGCCTTCCCCTATAACAACCCATCCTACTATAGTCTTATCTCATTGCTTCTATTTGACTCAAAGCTCCACAAAGAGTTGTTAAAGTCTATACTCAAGAAATTGGTGCAAAAAGTTGCATTTTTTTGGCCACAGCTAATTTTGTGTCAAAAATTGGAGTTTTATGGCTGTTTGCACCTTGCATGTCATGTTTCAAAGAAAATTGCAAATTTGGTGTTAGGGCATGGCCTCCCACGGTACAGCAGATTTATTATTAATATACACTAAAGACAAGCAAATTCTATCTCAAATCTTGCATAAATTTGAATTTCTGGTGCATGGAGGGTCAGTGATGTGTCTGATTTACTAAGAGGCACGTACCTCCAGCACACAGACAATAAAGATTGGTGTAGAAAACAAGTCTTTATGAATTTCCCATTCATGTCTTCCCGCCTCTCATACAGCTCTCTCTTTGGCCTACTGCTATCAAGTTTCCAATCCCAGCTCTACAGAAACTAACCAAATTGAAGTATCTAATGACCTACTAACTGCCAAAGCCCAATTAGATTACTCTGTACTCTTCCTTGTAGACCAGTCCTCTGCCTTTAACCATTCCCTTCAGTTATAAACTTTCTCAATGTATTACACCTTGTAATACCACATTTTTCCTACATCAGCACCTATCCAGTAGGTCTTCAAATAAGCGAAGAGGTTAGGCTACAATGACATTGGCACCAGAGTCCATCAGGTGCAGAGTCCATCTAATATTGCAGGCAAAAAAGTCCTGCAAGCCCAACTTTTTCAACTGGTGATGTCAGTGAGAAAACAATAGATACATGATGGACCCTATTATAGTCAATGGGGTTCCTTGGCAGCCTTTGTTGTCAATCATTAAACAGACCATCTTGTTTAATCCATTCTTATGACACAGGTGTGAATACACTCTAATCCAGATGGTAAACTTTTAAATATATAGCTGCTATGTAACTGATTTTGTGTAATATGTTCTTAAGGAAAATTCTGAAAAGGAAACTTAAATTTAAGGAAAATTATGAATGTGCCATCCATGTTCTGAGCTCTAAAAGGTTTTACCTCTTACTCAGCCATTATTATTCACAAGATTGACACACAAATTCTATGCATAAAATGTAATTCATTTTGGATTTGTAATGGTTTTTAAAGCAGATCTACACAGGAGGTTTCCATACAAGCTGATGCAAATTGGAGAGAAAAATCATTGTGTCAGGGATCAGGAAAACACATAAAACATAAATGCTCTAATATACAGTATGCTCTTATAGCCACTACAGATCTCACTTCCTCCATTAATGGTTTATATATTACATTCAGATACATGAATTGTGACTGTATACTGTAGCTCTTTTCTATGGTAAACAGCCTTTACAGAACTGCTCTAATGTAGATATATGAGATGTAAAGGTACATTCTGTCATCCATGAAGATCTGTTGTGGGGTCATGTGAAAAACTCCTCCACAGGAGTTCATTATTTTGCCTTAACATCATTACCTACAGCAGAGAACTCAGTACTGTCTGTACATACTGGAATTCACTGAAATAAATATGGCATTAAAAAGACTTGATAAGGTTTCTTTACACGCACATTACTGTATATTAACCAAGTGTCAGGAAGTACCAGTAAGACAGAAGTGCTGTTAACTGAACCAAGACCCGTATATATGATTGATCTTTTTCTTTTAAACTGACCTCAATGATTCCTTACAAATATTGTACCTAGATACCATACCAGATAGTGTTTTTGTATGGACTGCAGTCTACATTATTCCTGCTGTCAAAATCACTAAACAGAACTATCACAGTGACCGTTGTTTGGTACATATGTAACTTTCGTCACCCACACCCCTCCCTAACATCACCAACAGAGTTTACAGTATGACATTAATGTCAAGCCTCCTGCTCATTACATTCCAGACATCCATTTTCCCTTTTTTGACTAAAAGTAGTTTGAGGTTTTAGCACAACAGGCGGAAACACTTCCTAGAATACACAGGGAGAACATTCCCAGAAAAGGTTGTGCTTGGTGGGGGTAGATTAATTCGGCAACATTTAATTTTGTTTTCCATAACAATCAGTTATCACTACATTTATTTGGGGAATGTATAAGTAAATGATCTGTTGTTTAAATCACGTTTTTATATTAAACACTGATTTTTTTTAATGTTCATTGTAGCTAGCTATATGAATATACTGATATATTGCAGCTTTTTCACTACCCACTGAACCTTGTAATAGGCAACACTACCTGTTCTGACATCACTTTCCTGCAGTCAACTTATATCATGACAGGAATACATAGAGGCACAAACCAGCCCTAAAATCACTGTAAAGATCCTATGCAAAGTTATATCGGCACAGGTCACACAGTATGCCCAGAATACTCTTCCATAATTGTTAAAGAGGTTGTCTGCTTTCACAACAAATTTCAGAAATGCCATACAGTGACATATAATAGCATAAGAAACTAAACTGTTTTAGGGCTTACTTTAGCCCACGCTGTGGAGCCACCCTGGGTTACATACCAACCATGACATCTATGGGTTTTCAAGATGGTGGCAACTGCCTCCCCTACTATATCTGTTCTGAAATTGTTCAGCCTGGAATAGGATGTCCATGGGTTCTCAAGATGGTAACAGCTGCCTCCTCTACTGTATCTGTTCTGAATGTGTTCAGTCCGGTATAGCATGTTTATGGGTTCTCAAAATGTGTAGCTGCCTTCTCTTTCAGCATAGGTGCAGTAACCTCTCCTGTCGTGGAAACTCATGGACACTGTGGAGGAACCATAGGGGGCTGCACAGCGTGGGTAAGGTAACCCATGAAGTGGTTTATAGTTTCTAATGTCATTGTCATGGGTCAGTGGCAATATGGCTGCTTCCCTGTGACCAGTATTACACACCTTCATGGCAAACACTGTACCCGGCCTGTCACCTCCCAAGCTGCTGCCCAGACACTGACCCCTACCACCCACCAGCGATGAAGGAACACCCTTTACTGAAATCTTCTTTACAGAGGTAGTAGATGTTGTATAGACAAGAAATGGAATACGTCAATGGAATACAGTAGACAGGTTGACAGTTGCGACATGCCTTCACCATAGCGGGGGATACACTGTCTACCATTAGAGAACCCTCTCCCTTATTTATTAATGTCCCCAGTTACATTGGTTCATTGAACCAATAGCCATCTTTTGGATATGGGGCTGTTTTGCTCAACAAGCTATCCAACATGCTTCCAAGCTCACTGCATACCTAGCTGTCCTCTACTGCAGCAACCAGTCCTCTAAGTCTGCCCTCTATACCAAGTGTGGGAATTGTACCTTAAATATGGAGCAATTCCAACCCTTGGTAACCTGTATGACACTTCACATCATTGAGTCACACACATCACAAACAACTCCTCTAGGGTCCCCTAGTAAATAAATGAGTGTCCCATAATCCATAAGAGGCAAAGTCCAGAATCTGGACAGAGAGAAGTAAATAAACAAAGATGGAACTGGAACAAACACAAATTCACACAAAAACAGAAGACTCACACAGCTACGAAAGATCTGACATAACTGAAAATGAGTAGATTCCCATTGACCTATCCTTTTCAAAGAAAGAATGTGATGTGAACTCAGGAACATTTTGAAAAACAGCTATGAATTGAGACCTGGAAAGCGTTTGACCGTCTTCATGCACTAACAGAGCACTGGAAACAGGTCAAGTTCCTGAGGTAGAATGCACCAAAAAAGGCTGCTGAAAGCAGAGAATATGACGCACATCCAGTATCCTCAGTGTTGTGGTAGAGTTTGATTATGAACTCCAAATTACGGATCTCATCTTATTGTCTGTGAGCTTCCAATTCTTAAGTAGCCTTATGAGAAATTGAAATTCTAGCCAGAAAGATAATAAACACAAGACTCTGTAGCATGTGTGAAGTCTTCTAAATTACATACCAGCTATTTGTTAATTTTATAGAATTTAACATTAGGTTTCATGCAATGGGAATGCTGTCTTTAGGGCATCGATTTCAATCAGAATTGCCATAATATATGATGTATGGATACATTAAATCAATTGTGCTGTGTACAGAACATCCTGCCTAAAATAACGGAAACTTATACTGTACAATGCCATGTGCGGAACAACATCTGGAATCCATTATATATTTGCCAAAGAAGTGGAATTATGTTTAACCCTATATGCTTCTCCAAACTACTTTAACAGTAGCAACAAATCACATTAGTTTGCTAATACCCATCAACACCCAGAAGTTTGTTTGTACCCTTTAAAAGAAAACTCTTCAGTAAAATGTGGCACAGCATGGCATTTAAACCAAAATGTAATGCTTCTATGCTAGAACTGATGGGGGCAACACAATCTTGAAACTCTGTCCAAATGAAAACCAAGAATTCAGTTAGGAAATCCCTACTACGGACTGCAAAACCCAAATTAACAGAAAAATTACTCACTCACTTACACCACTAAATATGTTTTACCAATGTTATCTGCCATCTCAGAAAGGACATTGCTGATCAAATGGGAGATCCCAAAGAGGATCCAGACATAGCTGGGAATCCTTCTATGGCACCAGCAGATGAAATTTGTCCCACTGGGAACAACAAAGGGAGTCAGTGAGAATATTATGTTCACCTGGGACATGGCGCATACTTAACCAAATGATTATAGTTAAAGAGGATCTTTCATGTCTTCTAACTCTGGCCATGTTATATACCACTGAAATGCTGACAGTATGCAGGTTTACCAGTATCTGCCTCAGTTGTAAGCAGAAGAGGGGGAGGAACCCCCCTACCCGTCAACAATACAAGACCATAGAAGTGTACCATGTAAAGGGCTTCCTCACCACCCAGTGATGACGTTGAGCTGTGAAGCCGGCCTCTCTAACAGTGCAGGGATATTAGTACTGAAACTAATGGCACCAATATCTCTGCAACCAGGACAGATACTGGCAAAATTGAGTACGCTGAATTCAAGACAGACACAGGACTTTCAGTAAACTCAATGTTATCTGTATGCCTACATAAGAGATAACATATACTGTCTCAGCCTTTGTCAACAAATTGCAATTAGCTCAACTGATTTCAAAGACTGAACAGATAACAGCTCTGAAAGCAAGGATAATCCAGAGAATTCAGCCCCCCTCCCCTTCAGAGAACAGTGAGTAACATCACTAGTCTTATAATGCTAGATAAGGAAATATACCAGGGAGGGTACCTTGACAACGATATGTAAACAATGGAAGGAATAATCTCACATAGCAGGTAAACAAAGCAACATTTCTAAAGCTTGAATTTACATAAGATAACAATTTACATAGGATCCTTGAGATGGGAATATCCCTTTAAGCAGACAAGGAATAAATACATTGTGCTACTATCATATTGTCACAATGAACTCTCAATCTCTTATTTTCAAAACAAGACCTTTATGGCTTCTACAATCAGGAATAGTTGAAACAGGTGAAGCCTGCCTCAATTCAACTGCTGGGTCAACCTAACTACTGGGCCATCCAATGAAAGATTCCAAAACCTAAAGCAACTGATGCATCAGTAAAAAATTCCAAGTCTACATTGGTGACCCAGTCATCAAGTCACAACAACCTCCCACTGTGTAACACCAAAATACTAACCAACAAATCCACAAGAGGCACCATGGATAAACAAACAAAATATAAAAGGCTATAAACACCTACTGTGAGCATGTGTATGTTAAAGTATGGTGTTTCTGAAATTTGTTTGGAAAGTAGACAATCCCTTTAAATAGGCATCTTAGTCTTCAGTTCCCTATTCCCTTGTTGCTTTGTAAAGCATATCTGTGAACTGGTCTGCTGTCCCCATTATCATGCACAGAAAAAAGAACAAAAAAAAAATCTACAAAATGAGAAAATAAAAAAAAAAATTTCAGCATCTGTGTTTAATACACTCCACTGATGTGATCCTGTACACTTAGCTTTCAATGTCTATGTATTACAGGTCAATTCTTATCTCACATTCTTTTACAATTCTTGTTTTCCTGCCTCATTTCCTGAGATAATAGATTCTATGAAATATTGTTCATCCAAAGTAAATACCTGTAATAGGATTCAATTAGCGTGTGTCAATACCCCTCTTATTTCACTTCTTCTTATGTCTTGGAATAGGCTGCAATTTTAGATTTATGCACAAACAAGTTCTTTCTGTTTGTCCTAAACAACACACACTTCCTTTGAATAAATGGAAGACTAGATGGCAGTGCAAACATTTATTTTCCATCTGTCTAAACTGAAGTTACATCCCAGCAGTCATGAAGCTTAAATGGATCTTCAGATTAATTCAAACGATGCCCCCCAGGGCTGAGAGAACAGCATGAAGATTTGGTGCCAGTGGGTGACTAATCTTCTGAGATCCTGTTGCAGAGGTATCCAGCAGCTGTATCCTTGTTTGGTGTCAATTCCACAATGTGAGGCTCCATATGGGTAGAGACCCAAATACTAAGTGATGTACTTAATGGAGGGATTCAGCACACATACTGCAAATTCTACTCAGTAGGAATTAAATGGCAATAGCCAGCCTCCTAGCTAAATAATGGTACTGTATATGCCAACTCAGCGTGAGATGTGCTTTGGAAGTGAAATATACTTGCTACATAGAATAGCAAAATGTTGCTATGTAACTGAAGATATGTGAATAACCAAGAGTAAATGTTCGAACAGCATCCAGTCAGTGGACAAGGGCCAGATCATTGGGAATGCTATGCTAAACACATGTCACACAGAGCATTATTGGGAGATATACAGGATACATACAGCTGCTACATCTTATTATGTGTATGTTTATAGATTTTAGAGTTGTAGCTAAAGCTCACTAATGGGAAAGATGTTGCAAGAAAGCACAAAAGTTTGCTCTTACCACAATGCTACATGTCTAATAAGAATATCAAGTTAAGAGGTTATAAGAACTTTGTTGTCCTTCTAATCAAAAAGTTTCAAATGAAGATAAAATACATTTCAGTATAGTATAGAAAGCAATAATTTGGCAGGTCCAGAGTATGCCAAGTGTTTAAAGTGTTAATTCTATGATCTCTAAAAAAAAAAAAATCACTTTTAAAGAATATAAATCAATGACATACGTGCCACAGAGGCAGTCCATGTGGGTCCCCAAGGTAGCAGCCCAGGTTTGCCCTAATCACTAATGATCAAGTGAAATTTACCATGGCAATGTAAGGGTGGGTTCACACCTGCGTTCCAGTCCATCCGTTGCTGATCTGAGTGAAAATCTCGGCGAACGGGATTGGCATCGGATACAGACCGGTCAGCAACGCATTGGTTAAAAACCCATTAATTTGAATGGATTTTTAAAGCAATGCGCGGGTGTGCGCTTACACCCTTTGCGCTGCGAATCCTTTTTTTTCGTCGGAAACAAAGTCGGACACGCAGGACTTCGTGTCCAAGGAAAAAAAACGGCTTCGCAGCGCAGAGGGTGCAATCGGACACCCTCGCATTGCTTTAAAAATCCATTCAAGTGAATGGGTTTTTAACCAATGCGTCGCTGACCGGTCTGTATCCGATGCCAATCCCGTTCGCCGAGATTTTCACTCGGATTGGCAACGGACGGACTGGAACTCAGGTGTGAACCCACCCTGACCATATGCAAACCATGTTGTCTATTGCCACTTATATGCATACTCATAAAACTTTCCTTGCAGTTCCTACTGTACATAAATCTGACCAGTTACACACTACAGTAATACAGTAAAGTCAAATATTAGAATACATTTTCTGGACTCAAGAGCAGGACCCTATGATGAACTAAGTTTGGTTTACAAGATCAGGGAATCAGATTGTTTTGAGCATAATATGAACACCAAATTGGGACTGTATGAAAGTATTGTGCAGTAAGAGCCGTTTAACACTTTGGTGGGCCCAGTGCAAAGGTTTCAAAAGTGGGCCCCCCAACACCACCACTTAGACATACTTGAACTGTACAAATTATAATGCCCCCATAAAGTAGAATGCCCATCAGTGGCCCATCACACAGTCAAATGCCCCTGTAGTGGCCCCATATTATATAATGTCCCCACCCATACTCATCTGTGAGAATAATGTTCTTTGATTTCTCCAGTGCCTTTAACACCATACAGCCAAGGCTACTGAGAGACAAGCTGGCCCTTGTTGGACTGGACCACCACCTCTCCAACTGGATCCTAGACTACCTCACAAACTGACCTTAGTATACAGTCATATGAAAAAGTTTGGGCACCCCTATTAATCTTAATCATTTTTAGTTCTAAATATTTGGGCGTTTGCAACAGCCATTTCAATTTGATATATCTAATAACTGATGGACACAGTAATATTTTAGGATTGAAATGAGGTTTATTGTACTAACAGAAAATGTGCAATATGCATTAAACCAAAATTTGACCGGTGCAAAAGTATGGGCACCTCAACAGAAAAGTGACATTAATATTCAGTAGATCCTCCTTTGCAAAAATAACAGCCTCTAGTCGCTTCCTGTAGCTTTTAATCAGTTCCTGGATCCTGGATGAAGGTATTTTTGACCATTCCTCTTTACAAAACAATTCCAGTTCAGTTAAGTTTGATGGTCGCCGAGCATGGACAGCCCGCTCAAATTATCCCACAGATGTTCAATGATATTCAGGTCTGGGGACTGGGATGGCCATTCCAGAACATTGTAATTGTTCCTCTGCATGAATGCCTGAGTAGATTTGGAGCTGTGTTTTGGATCATTGTCTTGCTGAAATATCCATCCCCGGCGTAACTCAAATTCGTCACTGATTCTTGTACATTATTCTCAAGAATCTGCTGATACTGAGTTGAATCCATCGACCCTCAACTAACAAGATTCCCGGTGCCGGCATTGGCCACACAGCCCCAAAGCATGATGGAACCTCCACCAAATTTTACAGTGGGTAGCAAGTGTTTTTCTTGGAATGCTGTGTTTTTGGACGCCATGCATAACGCCTTTTGTATGACCAAACAACTCAATCTTTGTTTCATCAGTCCACAAGACCTTCTTCCAAAATGAAGCTGGCTTGTCCAAATGTGCTTTGCATACCTCAGGCGACTCTGTTTGTGGCGTGCTTTCAGAAACGGCTTCTTTCGCATCACTCTCCCAACAGCTCTCCTTGTGCAAAGTGTGCTGTATTGTTGACCGATTCACAGTGACACCATCTGCACCAAGATGATGCTGCAGCTCTTTGGAGGTGGCTGTGGATTGTCCTTGACTGTTCTCACCATTCTCTTCTCTGCCTTTCTGATATTTTTCTTGGCCTGCCACTCTGGGCTTAACAAGAACTGTCCCTGTGGTCTTCCATTTCCACTATGTTCCTCACAGTGGAAACTGACAGGTTAAATCTCTGAGACAACTTTCGTATCCTCCCCTGAACAACTATGTTGAACAATCTTAGTTTCAGATCATTTGAGAGTTGTTTGAGGAGCCCATGATGCCACTCTTCAGAGGAGATTCAAATAGGAGAACAACGCAATTGGCCACCAAATACCTCCATGATTGGATACACCTGGCTATGAAGTTCAAAGCTCAGTGAGGTACAAAAGCAATTTTGTGCCAGTAAGTCAGTAAAAAGTAGTTAGGAGTATTCAAATCAATAAAATGATAAGGGTACCCAAATTTTTGCACCGGTCAAATTTTGGTTTAATGCATATTGCACATTCTGTTAGTACAAAAACCTCATTCAATCCTGAAATATTACTGTGTCCATCAGTTATTAGATATATCAAATTGAAATGGCTGTTGCAAACCCCAAATATTTAGAACTAAAAATGATTAAGTTAATAGGGGGTGCCCAAACTTTTTCATATGACTGTATCAGACACCGAGATCTGTAATATGGGGGCACCTCAAGGTACAGTTCTTACCCTTGTCCTCTTCACACTGTACACTGCAGATTTTAGGTGCAACTCATCTAGCTGCTACTTACAGAAGTATTCTGATGACTCTGCAATAGTAGGCCTAATCACAGACGAAAATGACAAGGGAGTACAGAGAATTAAATCAGAATTTTGTGGATTGGTGCCAGCGGAACCACTTTAGGATTAATGCTGGGAAGACCAAGGAGATGGTGGTGGACTTTTGCAAGGGGAGATATCCTCCAATACCAGTGGACATCCAGGGGATGGGCATTGAGATAGTCAACTCCTATAAGTACCTGGGTGTGCTACTCAATAATAAGCTGGACTGGGCAGATCACTTGGATGCACTGTACAGAAAGGGCCACAGCAGGCTCTACCTGCTTAGGAGGCTGCCCAAATAATACTGCTTCTCCAGCGTGCGACCATTAGTAATAGTGACCACATAGTGCCTCCAATAGTAATAAGGCTCATCCAACATGTCTCTATTAGTAATAGTACCCCCATAGCGTCTCAATAGTAATAATTCTACCCCAGTGTGCCCCTAAATTAAATGCTCCACCTAAGTATATAAATGACACTATGTCCACTGTGGTGTAGGCCTTTGGCTTGAAATGCGATTGTAGCAATAACAGCTGTCTGCATCGCTGATCTGCTCCCTCATAGACTACAGGCCTAAAGTGATCTGTAGCATATGAAGATAAACAGCAGTTTATTGTGAAGTTGGAGTCTCTATGAAATAGTAAAACTAACGCATGCCAGGCCTTAAAATAGTTACAGGTAAGCTTACACAATAGGATGTGTGAAGGCTACATTGCTATTGGCTAAGGAAGAATTTCTGCTTGCATTTGAAGTTTGATAGAAACTGATTTTGACATAGTAGAACAGGATAAAGTTCCATGAGCTAGCAGCTGTCATTGAGAATACTTTATGGAGTTATATTAGAAAAACATGGGACATTTCATACCATCAGATAAACCTCATCTGAACTGGAAAGCTTGTCAGTGGAAGAAGCTTTAGGAGAAGTAAAAAAATATAGAATTTTAGCAGCTGCATAAAAATAAATGTTAGATGAAAAGTATGGCAAAGATCAGACCTTAACAGATGTACACATTTCTAAAAATAGCATATAAAGCAAACCTTAGAGGATGTTAAAAGGCTTTCAAAGTAAGATAACATATCCCTTCAATACTCTTAGTTACTATGCTTTTCAAAATAACTCCATGGCCACCAAAATTCTAAAAAATGCACATTTTATATAACATATTACCGGAATATTGACTTGCTTAGGTGAAAATTTGCCTAGAGAGACTTGGCAATGCCAATTGGGAAAATAAGCAGGTAACTCTAGCAGTATTATTTTTAGTACATAACTGGAGTGCAGCAAGCTAGAGACTTCTAAGGGACATCAGTGGGAAAAAGTAGCCAGCATAACACTAGACCAGAGAGCCCATGTCATAGTCAATGCAATCTGCCATTGAGGTGCACACCATACATGCCAACAGTCCCAATTTTGCCTGTACAATCTGAGAAACTGGGCTTTCCTGGTGTGTTCCCAGGTGTGCTGAAAAGTTCATATTTTCGCTTATGAAATGTCAGAATATATCATCATGGTTAGCAGTGAAGGGGAAAATGGATAGGGAAAACATGTTGGGGTCTAGGAATGAGAGGGGAGTTATGCTAGGAACAAGGAATGAGAGGGGGAGCCATACTTGGGTCTAGGAACGAGAGGGGAGCCATGCTAAAGATCGTAAATAAGAGGGGCAGCCATACTGAGGTACAGGATGTAAAGGTACTGTATATCATGCTGGGAGCTGGGAATATTAGGTAAACCATGCTGAGACCCATGATTTAAAGCCATACCATGTTGTGGCCTAGGAATGAGAAGGCATCCATTTCGAGGACCACAATTGAGAGGGATACTATGTTGGAGACTAGGAATGATAGGGGCACCATTCTGAGGACCACAATTTAAAGGGATGTGGTTCTGGGGCCCAGGAATTTGTAAGGGAGCCATACGGGTAACTAGGAATGATAGGAAAGCAATGCTTGAGACCAAGATTTAGAAAGATGCCATGCTGGGAACCAAGAATTACAGGGCGATCTTGAACTAGGAAATGCACAGGTCACCAAGGGAGTAAGAAAGAGTTGGAACCCCTGATTGTTATGTGTGTGGGTTGGAGAGACCAGTACCATGGCTGTTTATGAGTCCCAGTCTAGGCCTGGTTCTGTGTAATATGCTAAAACATAAAACACATTATTTTTGGCTCTTTCATCATTATTTGGGGTTTTTTAACTCTGTTCAAAGTGTTTTGGAATGCATACTCTTAACAAGGGAAATGGTAATACCTAGCTCTTAATCACGCTAGAGCTACAAAAAGACCTTTGTGAAATACAAGATTTTACTAAAGCAGAAATGTCTGGACAGTTGAAAGACCCTCAATAAACCGAATGGCTCACAGTTGACGTCTTCTCTAATTATACAAGTTATCTTTCTTTTTCTTCTCCATCCACCTGAGATCACCATTATAATTTATTTAATGACTATAGAGTTTGCTACCAAGACACCTTTGACCCCTCAATTCTGTAACCATTAACAGCTTCTACAGCATCGCAAATAAATTCAGACCTCAGACCAGACCCTAAAATAGAAAGTAAAAACCAAAAAATAAATACAAACCCTAGAACAAATCCCCAAAATAAATGCAGAGCCCAGAAGCAACCCACATAAATAACTACAGACCCTCACACCAGAATCTCTAAACACTGACCCAGACTTCCTAAATAAATTCAAACCCAAGACCTTAACTACAGACGACAGCCCAGACCTCATCCACTTACACAGCAGTCTTTGTGCTCTCCCCTCTAGTTTCAGAATCTGCACAGATATAGGCCAGGTGACCTCATCAGTAACAGGACTTGCGTGCATATGATCATGTAACCTTATATGGCACGGACCATTGTGTAAAGCAGTTTTGTCATGTATTTTGCTATGATTCTAAGAAACAAAAAAAAAAACACTATAAAACCGCAATGTGCACAATGTTACACCTTTGGCCACATTGTAATCCATTGTGTCAGAGAACACTTTGGTATCTAAGATTACTGTAAGGTCTGAGATCACTGTGGGGTCTTATTCTGGGGTCTGAGACTGTTGACTCTGTGACTCTGAGGTTTGAGACTATTGGGTCTGTTAGGGTCATATGATTTAGGCACTTTAAATTGTTAAGTGTTGTTAAGTTGTAGAGTTGCTTAAGGTGTTTAGAGTTGTTGCCAATACATAGAAATTTTTCAAGTGTTAACCTGTTAAGACTTCCACCACGCTCTGCCCTCAACCTGGATTGTGAAGTCTGGTATAGGGTCCATATGTGTTTAAAGGGACCGGTATATGGACTGTAGTAATTTTGGGTGTGCTGAATTGGATCGTATGCCCTGTTTGTGATTCATATGCCATATTTTGAGTGTATAGAGGGCATAAATCCCAAAAAAAGTTGGCTGCAGGCTATTTTTATTACTTCCTTTGAAATCTCCATGTATTATTTCTAAACTGTGCCCTTGTGAGGATAAATTCACACAGAGTTTTTGCAGGCAGATTTTGGCAAAAACCCGCTAGTGTGTTTTTTTCTGCCTCCCATTCATTTCAGTGCTTTTTGTAAGGTGGGATCCGCCTGAAGATAGATCAAGAAAAAAAGTTGTATATACTGTCAGTGAAATATATTGTTGAATTGGGTGTATATATGTGGTATTTGTCATGTATTCAGGAGTAGAATATTGTTATCTTTCTGTGGTCACAGGAGAACTCCTGTGGTTTTGTCACTTATGGTCTGTGCACAGAATTCCTTTGAAGCAGCACAAGACAGATAAGGGAGTTATAAACTGCCAGACACACAAACTCCTTCCTGGACACCAGAGAAAAGTGGGGAGGGGTCTGAGGGAAACATAGCTTTCCAAGATCCAATGATGACAAAGAAGAAACATTTTAACCCCCATCTCATAAAGGGTGGGTGCAGTGACAAAGGAACATCTCAACTAGATGGGAATCATAAATAGAGGTGTGTTACTGAAACATGAGCCAGGGCATATCATTACAAAAACTCTTGATACCAAAATAAACTTTTTTACACCTTTAGAGCCAGAAGCGAGCTGGTTGATGACCATCTGAGACTCTTGCAAGCTCCATGGAATCAAATGGACTGTAACTTATAAGGCTTTTCTTTTTTTCCTCTCTTTTTATTTTACAACTGTTTTGCTTGTCTGTCACCTTTGTTTCTCTTCTTTTTATAAGCACTGAACCTTTGACATTAAAACTTTAACTTTATTGGTGGTCCGGTTATGTTACACGGATCCATTTCTGTATTTCGTCTGACTGCTGGGAGCAGTGAGCGAGTATGTTTCCTGGATTCCTATTGCTCCTGAATGCAATAGGTGGTGGAAGCATGTATCTTGGGCGTGTGGGTGTGATTTACACTCAATTTGTAGTGCAAGATTGAGTGAAGTGAATTAACCTCTGATAACTGCACCCTCGTTACATGCTAGAATGGTCCTTACGTGACACTGACTCTCAATGAAATGAATGGGAGAGTTGGGAGGCATTCTTTAGGTGGATTTTGAAGTGGATTCTGCCTCAAATCTACCTGCAAGAGTAGAATATAACACATGGATGTGGCCTTAAGAATCATTATTAAATCAGGTAGACTGTAGTTCTTATAGAGAAGCCATGTCTGAATGAAAAGTCATCACATGTCATGAAAAGTGCCCATCAAAACTTAGTTGTTTGTTATAAATGTATATTTCACTTTAATACAATAATATTAGAATAATAAATGAACATATGGAAACTACACGGGTATAATAGAAGGTAATGGAAATGTACCAGTTAGCAAGTACATAAATAAATTCATTTTTTATTGCTGTGGCACTCCAGTGGTAATTCTTTAACAAGACTCTATTTTTCCATGTCACATGAGATTGATTGTTTCTCCACTCATTTGTTAACAACAAAGGAGAACGTTGCTGCCATTCTCGGTGAACTCAGTGGCACTGTACCCCTGCTAGGCTTACATTGTGTGCCTGAGATTGCTGTATCTATATTTGGGTTGTTTTTCTATGTAGTTAATTGTCTTCCTTTCCTCTCCATGCTTTCTCCTCCTCACTCCTACACAGTCCTTTTGAGCAAGAGGCACACACGGATTCTGATGGCTACAAGACATCTATGGAAAATACAATGAAAAACATCAAGAAGAAAAATGACATTTTCATAGTATGTAAAATATGGCAGGAATTCAGCCCAAGAGCCTTGTGTAAATAATACAATGTTAGATAATCCCTACAAGGCAGAAACAGAGTTTAAATGTCCTGATAAAGGATGCAATGAAAATCCAAATGTCGAAAAGGTAACTAACATTAGATTTCTTGTTACATAAGTCATACAGGATAAGCTGCGCATAAAAGTAGATCCTAACATGAGTGGTTCATATTATTGCAAAATCAAATAAAATGGATTTTTGCATTGACTGTAAATGATTGATCCTTTTCAATCAACCAAAAAATGCTCCACTTAAGGGCTTATTCCTGCATTTACCTTCAGCAGTCATACATTATGAGCTACATGCAGATGTCCATTCTCTTAACACAGAATGGAGACATGCTATTTTGGTCTATTTAGCACAATTCTGGTCTATGGGTTCCTGAAAATGATGGGCAGTACGCAATGCCATTCACATGCTGTCTATTTTCACAGACCCAGACACTCTGTGAAGTATAGAAAAAAAAATACAGTGATCTGTTTTTCATATACATGAAAAACAGGTGATCCACTGACTGAAAAATAAAGCAGGATCATGCTGTCTGTGCTGTCAGTGGACATTTGAATAAGTCCTAAGGCTAAGAATACACTTAGTGAATCACAGCTATAAAAAAACACTGCAGAAAAAACACAGTGAAAACACGGTAAAAAAAAATGCAGCATAAACACTTGCGTTTTTTCACTTCTTGGGGAAAACACAGCATTTTCACAGGTAAAACTAATATGTTGTGTTTTTTCAAAGTTGTTGCATTTTCAGCACTGCATTTTTTTCTGCAATGTGTGAATGAGATAATGTAAAATCTCATTCACACAACATTTTTGGCCTTGGTGGAGCAAAGGAAACCAAACCCTCAACATCTCCTGCCGCCTCCAAGAACATCCATTGAATCCGCTCCTTCCTCACCCCTGAAACTACAAAGATGCTAGTCCATGTCCTCATAATCTCCCGCCTAGACTACTATAACACCCTTCTCCATGGCCTCCCAGCAAATACTCTGGCCCCCAGTCCACCTTAAACTGTGCTGCTCGCCTAATACACCTCTCCCTCAGTTCTTCCTCATCCGCTCCCCCCTGCCAATCCCTTCACTGGCTACCCATTGCCCAGCGAATAGAGTTCAAAATACTAATGCTGACATATAAAGCCATCCATAACCTGTCCCCTCCCTATCTCTCCGTCCTAATCTCCCTATACCTGCCCGCACGTAACCTCCGATCCTCCAAAGACCTCCTACTCCGCTCTGCTCTTATCCGCTCTTCACACAATCGTCTCCAATACTTCTCCCATGTATCCCCCATACTCTGGAACTCATTACCAAGACACATAAGACTGACCCCCACAAGCTTCAAGAAGGCCCTGAAGACTCACCTCTTCAGAAAGGCCTACAACCTCCAATAATACTACTGTCACCGCACCACCATCTGTACAGCCTCTACCCCCACCTTCTGTCTCTATCCCTCTTCCCTCATAGATTGTAAGCCCTTGTAGGCAGGGCCCTCTATCCCACTGTGCCAGTTGGTCACTGTTAGTATTATATTTGTTCTGTATATTTTGTGTACCGTATGTAAACCCTCAAATGTAAAGCACCATGGAATTAATGGTAATCTATAAATAAAAAATAATAATAATAATAATAATAATAATAATAATAATAAGTATTCTATACAAGTACATAAGCATCAACATTGTTTTGCAGTGAAAAGGCATCTAAGCTGTTTTTAAAGCTGTCAGCTGTGACTGCTGTGACCAGCTCCTGGGGTAGGCTATTCCATAGCTTCACAGTCCTTACACTGAAGAAGCCTTGTTGACTCTTGAGATTAAATCTTTTTCTCTCCAGACAGAGGGAGTGCTCCCTTGTCTTTTGAGGGCATTTTACATGGCACAGCTTTTCCCCATATTTCTTGTATGGACCATTTATATATTTATAAAGGTTTCTCATGTCTTCTCCTAAACACCTCTTCTCCGTACTAAACAAGTCTAACTCCTTTAATCTCTCCTCATAACTAAGGTTCTCCATGCCCCATATCAATTTTGTGGCCCTATTTTGAACTCTTTCCAACTCTAGGACATCCTTTCTAAGAAACTGTTGCCCAGAACTGAACTGAATATTCCAGATGGCACCGCACCAATGATTTATAAAATGGTAATATTACCTCCCTGCCCCATGTGTTCGTACTCCTTTTAAAATGTGACAATATTCCGCTGGCCTTAAAAGCAGCTGATCGACATTACATGCTGTTATTTAAACTATGATGTACAAGTACACCCAGATACTTCTCTACCAGTGACTCTCACAGTTTTATTCCACCAGGACATATGTTGCATAGAGATTACTTTTTTTTACTCAAATACATAACATAGCATTTATCCACACTGAATCTCAAGTGCATACCCAAACACTCAATCTGTCCAATAGAACAGACTGCCCACCAAGATTCTGCACATACTTCAAATTTTCATGAAAACTCAGGGACCCTTTAAATAATAGTGGACAAAGAACTGAAATCAGGCATACACCACTTATAACAGAGGACCAGTCTGAGTAGCAGTCATTGACCACAGCTCTCTGGATATGATCCTTTAACTAATTTTCAATCCAATTACAAACTATTTTCCAAGCCAATGGACATGACTTTACCCGTTGTATATCTATGAGGGACAGCATCCAGGAAAAACAAATCAGGTTAGTCTGACAACTTCTGTCCTCAGTTAAACCATGCTGTCTGTCACTTCTAAAATTGTGTACCATCACATACTCTTATATATAGTCCCTTAACAGCCCCTCAAACAGTTTTCCACATTGGATGAAGTGGTTGTTCCATTACACTTATCTCCTAACTTGTTCCTCAGTGATCAGGAGGATGGGGACCGAAAGTCCCCTTAAATCCTTCTTGTGAATGGATTACCAGTGCTCTTGCGTGACTGACACTATTTTCACTTCTATGGGGCTGGCGGGACTATGAACTCCGACCGCACCCACCGCTCCATAGAAGTGGAGGCGCAATGGAGACTGGACAAGTGTCTATAGTGACACAACCTCTTTAACCCCTTCACGCATTTTAATGTACATGTGCATCAGAGAATGCGGGTAGTTACAGTGATCGAGCAGGCTCAGAAGCAGAGCCTATACGATCACTGTATCTGACAGCCAGACTCCCGCTGGGACGCCGATCCCCCCCTGTTTAACCCTTAAGATGCCACGGTCAATAGCGACCTCGGCATCTTAGGTGTTTGTCAGTGAAACTGACACTCCCATCGGCCTTCAACCAGGAGCCTTTGTTTGTGACTACCATCATAGACTTTCTATTAGGACCTGCTAGAGGCATGTCCTAACAGAATGCCTGTTACAATTAAGTAACAGACACAATACCCTGCAATACAAATGTATTGTAGTGTATTGGACAGGTGATCAAGTCTCCTAGTGTTAAAGTACCCTAGGGGGACTTGAAAAAAAAAGTAAAACTAAAATGAATAAAATATTTTTTAAAAAGTAAAAAAAACACTAAAATAAAATAAACACAAATAAACCCCATTTTCCCCATTAAAATGTTTTGCATGTTTTAAAAATTAAAAATGAAAAAAAGTACACATATTTGGTATCACCACGTCCGTAACAACCTGACATATATTATTACAATATATCACCCACATAATAAATGGCATAAAAAATAATGTCAAAATCACCATTTTTTATTTATTCCGCTATCCAAAAAACAGAATAGAAAGCAATCAATAAGTCGCTTGAATCCTAAAATGATACCAATGAAAACTTTACATTATCCCGCAAAAAAGAAGCCATCACACAGCTCCACTGATGGAAAAATAAAAAAGTTATGGGTTTCAGACTATAGCGACTCCAAATATAATGCTTTTTTTTAGTGTCATAGTAGTAAGACATTAAAAAAAATCTATACATATTTCGTTTTTTCCCATTCTCTCCCAGAAAGATTTTTAAAAAATGTTAATTATTAAATAATTTGTGTTGTAAAAATGATGCTGTTAACAAATTCAACTACTCACGCAAAAAACAAGCCCACATATGGCTGTGTCAACATAAAAATAAAAAATATGGCTCTTGCAATATGATGATGAATTTGTTCACCCGTTCGACCACATGCCGAATCCTGTAATGGAAACAGCAAATCATTCGGTTAAAGCAGTCTTGGCAACAAATTATTCTATCCGTCTTTCTGATTATAGAATCCACTATAACTACTAACTGCCATGGCCTACCTGTACTACCATCCTCCCTGCTGTTAGGGAGAGCAGTATCCACTAGGGCTGCCATTTCTGATAGTGACATCCTCACATCATCACATAACTTGGTAACCTTGTTTGGATGAACTGAAACAGGAGTGGCCTTCCTTTTCTTGGAGCCCCTTCCAACCCTTTTATCTGTATTCACCCAGCTCCTAGCTTCATCTTCCTGATACTCCCCCAGCTCTCCAACCTCTATATCTAACCCACTGCTTGCTCAGTAAGCAGCAGGCTCTGCTAAAGATTGTCAATTGCCCTCAGCCTTTCATTTGGCTCTTCCAGATCTATAACTCAAGCTTCCAGGTGGGCAACATGCTCTTATCTGCCACATTGGTATTCACCCAGAAACTCTTGCTCCAGTAGTGCATATATACTGTATAACAGACTTTGCACTGAAGTAACTGTCCAATCTTGCTAGCTATTATCCAAATTACAATAAACAGTAAAGTATTAAAGTAAAGTACTTACAGGTATGTTCACTCCAGCTTTTAACTCAAGTACGATCATTCAGTCCACCAAATCACACTCAACACATCCAACTCCGCTTTTTAACTCCACTTAGTCTAGTCAGCAGCCACTTAGTTAAACAAGCCCCCAGCAGTGTTTATAGATGACTGGAAGAGACTTGAAAAAGGATCAAGTAGCTCTATAGTACTCCCAAAATATTACTTTATAGGATTCACTTATAAAACACAGTCCATGTCAGTAGCTCTAACAATACCACCAATGTGTTTCAGACCATAGATCCTTAAAGGAATAGTTCCTTAATATTATATAGCGCTCATTGAGTACTGTGTACACAGCGATCAGGATGGCAGGGATGTTAATAAACATTCCCTGCCTTCTCTCAGGGAGATGGAGACGAATAGAGAAGCGGTGTCTCGGTTCCTAAGACCATCGGAAATATGTGTTTTCCGATGGTCTTAGGCGACCCCTGTGAAAGAGTCGTTGGACCCCCAAAGGGGTTGTGACCCACAAGTTGAAAACCGCTGCCCTAGAGGGTCTAATAAATAAAGTATATAAAAAAAAAAAAAAATTGCAGTATTAAGCCGAATAGTAGCAAATGAGGTAGCTAAGGGAAGAATTGCTGGGATATTTAGTTATGTCCTGTGAATTTTTTATGTGTAGTTTTTCTTTAAAAATAAACTTTTCTATGCGGGTCGGAGGAGGGCACCATGTTTCCTACTTTCTGGACTTGCACTGTTCTTGCCCCGTTCTGGGAGGGAGTTAAGAGAATCATTCTTCAGGTCACTGAAACATCTCATTTTCTAGGCCCTGCTCTGTTCCTCTTTCATCATTGTGAGTCTCCGGTACGAACATACAAGCGTTCCTTATTCCGCTTCTTGATTCTGGCATACCGCAGTTTTGGAAGCGTACGGAGCCTTCCCCTCTCTCCCTCTGGATTTTGAAGGTCAATGAAATTATGCGCGTGG
The DNA here is from genome assembly GCA_947044405.1 of Leptodactylus fallax. Taxonomy (NCBI): domain Eukaryota; kingdom Metazoa; phylum Chordata; class Amphibia; order Anura; family Leptodactylidae; genus Leptodactylus; species Leptodactylus fallax. The sequence continues at coordinate 2,564,926 of CAMRHE010000202.1, forward strand.
AAAACCTTACCTCTTTCCTGCATGATACGGTTGAAGTCTTCAACAAAACCTGGTTCTACTGGATGTAACTCCAGCGCTCTAGAGAACACCTGTTGCTTCTCGGTTCTGAATTCTCTGTGCAGGTTTAGAGCCGGCCTTAGGGATGACTGCTTGACACTGCTGATCTTCCTGTATCTCTCTGATTTACATCCCCCTAGCAATCCCTGGGGTGGTTGCGCCCTCGCTGATGGGGGTCTGGTCTGAGACTGTTCTAGAGTCTTTTCCTGGCCTTCTACCTTTTTTTTTTTAATTTCCTTTCTCTTTCATTCCCTTTCGTTCTCTTTGTTCTTTCTTTTGCTCTTTATTTCTCTCTTCGTCCCCATTCTCTCTTCGCTCCTCACTTCTTTTTCCCCCTCTCCCTTCTTACTCCTCCACTGTTCTTCAGTTTCATTGCCCATTTGGTCCATTTCGCTGACTTGTATTGTTTACACACATTTGTCTTTGTTGTTTCTTTCCTTGTCTGTTATTTGATTATTTGTTTTTTTTTTTTGACTTTCAAAACTAATAAAACTTTTGAATTTAAAAAAAAAAAAAAACTTTTCTAAGATACGGCTTCATTTATATCTGTGCATTCAGGCAAAACCTGAACTTTTTAATGAACAATAATTAGCAAGAAGGAATAAATGCAGCAAAGCTGCTAACAAGCATTGGCTGTACCTTCTCCTGGCGAGGGAGCTCTCTGTTCAATAAAGGTTTCTCCCAGGGTGTCTTTCATGTATTCCCAAACCATATGTCACTTGAAAGGATTGTGCTGTTATTAATTTAAAAGTGTTACTAAGATGGCAGCACATCTACAAGTTTTCTACTATATCTTCTAGTATAGAACGTTTCGCAAACTAACGCTTTTAATTCAGGCATATTAATATGTACTAAAGAGTTTCCACATTTTTATTAGGTGTGCATCATGTTGGCAAAAATGAAATTATCTTGTTAAAAAATATAGCAAGGCTACAGTCTGGATGTAGTAGCAGTTAGTACACAGACATTGTGGTTACAATGTGACATTCTTAATCCTTTTTCAGAAACTTTCCACTTCCATGTCCCAGTTTGCACTTCAACTTTCATATAATCAAACCTGTAATGCAGACATAGTATAGAATACTTCCTGTTTTTGGCAAAAGTCACAAACACACAATTATGACGGGTACACTAGTTGGCATGTTACCGACTTGGTTAAATATAGATATAGTAAACTTTAACTACACCCCAAAAATTTACTGCTGTGCAATAACACAACAAAACCTATTTAAAAGACACCGAAGAAGTTAGACAAACTTAGACTAGACAGTTTTAAGCTGAGCCAGATTTGTTAAAGTGTCTGCTCTGTTTTTACAACATCTATTATTTGGCTTATTAGTTAGGTTCATACCTGTGCCTGGTCTCCGTTTGGGGTTTCTGTCCCCAAATCTTCTTAAAAAATGCAGAGAGGAAAGTCCTGCAAGGAGGACTTTTCTCTCTGCATTTTTCAGGCGGAAACCCAGCAGACCCATTATAGTTTTTATATTTTTATGCGGATTAGGTTTCCATTCTTCAGGTAACCCAGACGCATGTGTGAACCCAGTGTTAGTTGCCAACAACAAAAACTAGATTACTGATTTTTACAGCAGAAATCAGAAATAAATAATGATAAATGTGTTGGGACCAATGACACCCTAGGCATTCCCCATTTTAAGAAAGTGGCAAAGGCAGAATAAAACCACAAAATTGGTGAACCGATACAGAAATATTACTGCCTTGAAGCTGAATTTCAGTCATCATTTATGGTAGAAAACTATTGTCAATGGTGATAAATCTGGTGGGATCAATGGCCTCACCCACAATACACCCATGGTATGCCCAATTTCAAGAAAGTGGTGAGGGCATTAGAAAAGTCCCAAGCTTTGTGAGATGTTTTTTACGCCAAAAATCTAGCGTATGGCAATGAAAAATCTGCCCCAGTGAGAGCTGAGAACATTTGATTACAATAAGAAGGGGAAAAACAGTGGAAAGTTAAATGGCAACAGAAAGCCTTTTGTAGCCATGCACTGTAGGACAGGCAATCTGAGAATTCATGCCAAACCCTACTGAGTGGAATCATAGCCAATGGAGCAGGGTACTAGGCAAATAGTCTCACACTACTGTATATGAGGCATTGCAATGAAAAGTCCACTTTTTAAAATAAATTTTAAAAAATCCAACAATGTGAAGAACACAGACACACACCTCTACTGGCTACACAACTAATACAGCAGATAATATGGGGTTAAGAGATATTAGATACTGGATGGGGTCTATAATTGATTGTGAAATTCCACATTTATCCACATAAGAAATGTCGAGTGTGGTAAATAAGTATGCATTAGTGCAACGTTATAGTTTCTATTGGAAACAACTGAAACTGGAAAAGGCTGGCATCTTATGGGGATAAAACAGGAAAAGATATTTATTTCTTTAAACTTTAAAGAAGCAGAGGGAAAATATCAACTGCTAGTTTTCAGAGGAGGGAATCTGTTATCTGATAAAACCCTATCACTTTATACTCATAGCAGTGGCTTCATATCTACTGACAAAATCTAATAAGAGGATTAATCAAATCTATTTTCCAATCAAGGTTTAATTTCATAGTGTGACCTTCAAGGTTTAATTTCACACTCTTCACCTCTAACATGTCAGCTTTGTGGCATAAGCAATTTTGTCTCCAGCAACTTCAACACAAGAAAATCTGCCAATTTTTATTTTCTATAGGCCAAAGCATGAAATCCTATTTATTCATGGAAAGGTTAATGTCTATGGATGTGATCAAACATAAATAATACAAAATGTTCTGCCTTAGCACAAAAGAGTTCTTGGGAAGCATCTACTTACATCCTAGGTTAATTGCTTGGATCTTGATGTATGTAGCAAATCAATTGTGTAAGCACAAAACTAAATTCAGACTGGCACAAGAGCAATGTTTTCATTTTCACTGGCATACTCATAATGCCTGACATTTACTCTTTAAAGGTTAGGACCATACAGTAGCAAAAGTAGAGGGTAAAAGCCCAAATGCAATGAGACAAGAACCACAACACCTAGAATGCAGTAGATGAAGCATACAGCAGGTCTGAAATCCTTCCACAGACATTCTATACTAAATGCCTCCCATCATACAGAAAAAGATAACAGTTCAATTTCACATTCAGATTGCGTATAGTATTTTACATAGAAAGCTCTGGGAGGAAGCAGTATTCCAATACAGTCAGTTGTGATGTTTAGTCAATTTGGCTTACTGACCTTTACTACAGAAAGAGCACTGTTATCTCCACATCCAGTGACAATCAGAGGTGTAGCAGTAGGGGTTGCAGAGAGCAGCTACAGCCCATGCCTCAGGAGTCAACAGCCTGTTCTGCAATACAAGTGAATATTAGCAAAATAAGTGGGTAAGAAGAAGTACAATGATATTGGACTCATATTTACAAAATGATGTATTCATGTTAGACAGAGCTCTTTAGATATATAAATGGATACTTTACTGTTTCCAGTTCTACCTCTGATGAAAGTGCAAATGTCACTATAGGGAATGCTGGAAGAAATGTATACTGATGGTCATATAAAGGTATTCATTCTAATGCTTACTGTAGGTACCTTCCATAGGCACATAGTGCCAGTCATTAGTCTAGATGTTTACATCTTGTATCTCCTGCAGTGTATTATGCCACACAGGACCAGACACAGACAGGCAAGGGGCCCCTGCACAAGAACAATTATGGGCCCTGGTTTTACAGTATCTCAGGATAAAGCATCCTCCTTATATCTCTTTAACAAACCACAAGTAATGGTTCATCAGCCATAAATTCATTAGCTTAGGGACTTACCCTCAATCTAATAGACAACAGAAAGCTGCTGCTAAGGTGATAGGGTGCCTGACCTAGTGGACCCCTGTGCAACTGCGCAGGTTGCACCAATGATGTGCCTGCCACTGCTCCCACAGCAACATACTATGAAAAACAAATATGATATAAATGGGATATGTCCAGTGAAAGCAATGTACCCATCTTAGCCTTTGTGGAGTTCACACCTCCATCAGATTTTCTGTTTTTCTGTTCCTTTAAGTAAAGCAAGTCAGATATGGATCCATCATATGATCAGTGGACCCCATTGACTAAAGACGTAGCAGGGTCCGTAATTTTGAGTCACCCGTTTTATGCTCCCTCACCCAGTCACCTGGTGATATAGAGTTTTCACATAGCTCCTCTGATTTAGGCTTCCTTCGTCCAAACCTCGCAAACCATCGCAAATTTTGTGAAGGTTAATCACTCATTTCCAGACTACAGGTGAGAGTTTTTTTATTTTTCCATCCCTTATTTATCAACTTTTTATAAATAAAAATAATTCTGATTATAGCCGCACAATACTTTTTCTCAACCTAAATCTAGCCAAGCACACACAAATTGTCCTGTGGAATTAACTATATATCAGCTATCTGATTCACTGAAATATAAAATCACAGTATCTGTATAATTTGGACAAACCCAATTATAAAGATTTGAAAGAATCTCTCTACAGGACTCAAGGATACCCTATACGTGTTTGGGATCATTTTCTGCCATTTCATTAAAGGAATTTCGTTTAGACCACATTTTTTTAAATTCAGTGTTGTATATTTGTTAGATGAGGGAGGAAACTAAATGTCAACACCTACCGGTACAAGTAGGCTTTTGTTCCACTTTTTACTACTCTACCTAGGATTTTAGGCATTCTAAGGCTCACTGCCCAGCGCATGGCATACCTGGACATACCCCAAAAAATTTCACTTTTAGGAAAAACAAATTTCTTACATGAAGATAATTTGCTTTCAAACCAATGTAATATACAGTATAACCTGAAGTACATATAACAAAAGATCAATTCTCTGTCAACTAATAAACCCCTGTAGCTTATGTAGCTCCTTGTAGCAGCTGCTATCAAAAATTAACCAAAAGAAGGATGCCATTACTCAAACAAATTATTCCCATTTACTCATTCCATTATATCGTGCATGTGCAAAAAATTTAAATAGTGGAGCAGATATAAAATATAGTTTAAAACTGGGGACCCCCAGCCCACCATAGTCTACTTCACATACAGATTTAGCAGAGTTAACAATCACTTCTGGCATATTACTATTTTATGCCAGCAATGCGCCTGAAGTCATATGAATTGCAAGTAAAACAAATGCCGTGCAGCACCTGCCTCCTCCTTCCCTCCTGCCTGCTCTAGTGAAAAAAATGTTGGTGGCACAGTAATTTAACCCTGTACTGTGATACAATGATGTCACAGTACAAGGATACACAGGACTAAATACAGTAATACCTCGTACACTCGCGTTTCCGAATTTGCGAATTTACAGATTCGCGATATTTTTATTGGAACCTAACATATATAGATTTTGCTGTTTTTCACATATCTGTGAATTTAAAAAAAAAAAAAAAACCTTCGCTATTGGGTAGTAGCGTCCCATTTGTTACGTACCCGGTAATTGGTTTCATTTTACTGTGAGTGTATAAGACGATGTAATGAATTAATTAATTAATTAATTAATGTATTAATGTATTAATATACTGTACTGTACTGTACTTTAGTATACTGTACAGTACTCTAGGGTAAAGTTTTTTTGGTATTTAGGGGTTAAACTTTAGAAACCGGCATTGTAAGCGCTTCTAAGTGCTTGTACCAAACATTCGTGATTCCTCGCGATCCGCGACCCTCTCTGGAACCTAACCTCGCGAATGTACGAGATATTACTGTAATAGCAGCACCCCTAACTGCAACCCTGCTATGATTTTTCCTCGTACTGTGAAATAGTGATGTCACAGTACATTGATATATAAAACACTATATATAATTATATAATTAGATATACAGTATATAAAATAAAATTCAAAGCGGACGCCAGTTCTTCAATGATTGGCCCATTAAAATTTAATGCCAGAATTCTTTGTTTTGTTGCTAAATTCAAATGGCCACATCAAAGGCAGGCTGGTGCTACTAATGTTTTGGCACTAAATCCAATTGGTCAAATTGCCAAATCATAGCTGGTCTGCTGCAGCTATTCCAGGCAACAGCTCTGCTCTGATTATTTTTTACACTGTGCCTCTAATGGCTTATATATCTCATTACTGTGACCTCACTGTGTCACAGTACAGGGATAAATCAGAGTGGGCTGCTGGTACTAATAGCAGCAGTGAGTCCACTATTATTGACTATATCCGTCGCCACTGTGCCACAGTACAGGGATAAATCATAGCAGAGCTGCTGTTGTGATAGCATCTCTGGAGCAAATATCAGAAATTGCAGAAACTTAATAATAACAGAGTAGCAGTAGAACAAGTTGTTTAAATCTCTCACAGCACTGAGAGATAGATCCCGGGCACCAAAACATCTTCACCAGCACTAGCCATGAAGCCAGATGGACTTGTGCTGAATTTGGGGCCCAAGTTATCACCACAGAAACTGATATAAGAAATAAACACTCCACAATCTAAAGTCAAACCAGAACCCACAAAAAAAACTTACAAGGCAGGCAAAACCAGAAGGGTGAATCAGGAAAGTGAATGTGTCTAAGCCTAAAATCAGTCCTAGAGGTAACGTCAGAGCCAAAATCAGGAGACAAGTGGCTTTTCATTAACAAGCCAAAGGTCTGTATAGAGCAGTCCAGCACAAAAGATCAGGGTATGGAAGCCACACTAAGTACAACCAAATAGCAGGCACCTGGATGAGCAGCAACAGGGTTTAAATATCCCTCCACAGCAGCTAATTGGATCAGCATAGGAGAGGCCTGAAGACTGCAGAACCTTCACAGATCGGTAACCTTAAAGCAACAGCAGCTAAACTGAGACAGCTGCCATTGTTATTAGCGGCGGTGGCCCTGCTATGTTGTGGTCATTTAAATTTAGAGCTAAAACAGTGTGTTATTGAAGAGCCAAAGTCGCTATTGATTTCAACACTCTGTTTTAGCACCAAATTCAAATGGCCAAATCATAGCAGGTCCTGTGTACCCTGTACTTTTTCATTCATAGTTCAGTGATAACCATGCCATGGGGGAGACAGGAGAGAGGAAGAAGGGGCATACGCTGAGCTGCAATTCATGTACATAGCTGAGCAGGCTGTGAAATTCAAATTACTGCAGGAACCTCCCAGTAATTAAAATGAATACTCCGGCAGTAGGACATAACATTGGAGACAGATCATCTAAACATGATCCATCTGTGAGCCTTAAAGGGGTTTTCCGGGCAAAAATTATTTTTTTTAAAAAAAGGTCTGTTAGTGCTATTAATGGGTTAATAAGTGCACTCAAATACCTTTAGCAGTGTTTTGAGTGATTTCTGTGGTTCTCTGGGAGCTCCTGGCATCTTCTGCATTTGTTTACATCGTGTAGCTTCCTGTGCTTCTAGCCTACAACTACCATAATCCTTTGCTCCCTCCCCTCCCTCTCCCACTTTCTCAAACCTCCTCCCTGTCTCCATAGCTAGCCCGCCCACTACTAGCCCTTCCCAACTAACTAACTAACTAACTAACTAACTAACTCCCCCCCCCCCCACATCATACTTGCCTGTCTTCAATATCTCCTGCTCTTCTTGATGTGTGCATGGAGTGGAGGAGATGCTGGCTCTGCGCTGCAGGTCTCCCACGCTGCCTGGAGCCGGGCGTGACATCACTTCCGGAAGTGATGTCACGGCTACAGTCCGGTCCAGAAAGGAGAGGAAGAATGGTAAGTATAGTGTGCGGCTTCCCAATACTATTGCGGATGCGTGGAGGGCCACACACAGAAGAGGAGAGGCGGGGATGACGCATCTGCCCAGGTCTACAGGAAAAGATAAGTACAAAGGGGCTAGCGGGGGGGAGGCCTTTTTCCTGACGTAACGGGTCAGGATATGGATTATACCGATGACCCGTTACGTCAGCAGAACAGTTAAAAATGTAATATATGTAGGTCACATGACCTACATATATTACTGTCTAAATATCCAATATGTTTAATAAACATATATTAGAGAGTTGGAGGGGGGGGGCATGGGGGGCTTAGTTTTAAAATATTGATTTAGACTGGACAACCCATTTAAGCCTGCTTCATCTGAAAACCCAATATACAGTATATCTAGTCTTATTCTCGATTTGTTGCCAAATCAAATCAGTTGTAAGGCTCTTTAAAATGTTAAACCAGAAATCCTTAAAGGGTTTATCCACTTTCTACAATTGATGGCCCATCCACGGGTACCAAGGCAGCATGGCTCTCACCACACTGATCAATCACCATAAAAACTGTAGCGCCAACTGTAGGTACTCCACTGTACCTACAGTTACCACTACAGTTTGTATGGAGAGTGAGCAGCGTGGTTCTTGGTACCGGTGATATGTAGGGGCCCCGGAAGTTGGACTCCTGCAGAGCTAATATTTATGGTCTATACAATGATTCACCTACACCTCAAGGGTAGTAAATTGGATTTTCTCCAGTTAATCTCAAAACCTGCAAATATATCAAATAATTCAATAATGTCAAAGATCCTTTTCAGTAAGCTCTTAGTGTCGCCCAGGAAGAGGAGCAGATTGTCAGCATACAAGAGCAATTTGTCTGAATAGCTAGTTCACTGAAAACCAGAAATTATGGTATCCTGTCTAATCAATATAGCCAAAGGCTCAGTAATTAAAGCAAGGAAAAGGACAGACAAAGGACAACCCTGTCAGGTCCCTGTAGATAATTTAAAGGCAGACAACCTGGTCCTTTTCACAGCAACACGAGCCTTAGGCTGACAACACAAAATTTTGACATGCCTAACAAAGCAAGGTCCAACTCATCTAGCCAAGATGAAAAAAAAGAAGTCCCTCTTGATGCAGTCAAATGCTTTGACTGCATGCAGTTAAACAGAAACATAGTCACCTTTATTCAGCTGTGGTAGCTGCAGCTCCAAAAATAATTGGTTGGTAGGTTGGTAGCTGGAGACCTCCCAGGCATAAATCCAAACTGAATTTCATGAATCAATTAATCATTTACTTTACTAAAGTGGGTAGTCAGGATTGTAGCCAGTATCTTTGCATCTACGCCTGTATGTGAAATAGTTCTATAGGAATTCATTCTTCTCTGGCTTTAAGATAATGGAAATGTTAGTATCATACATTGAGGGTAACAAACAATCACAATTAAAAGACTCTAAAAAAGGGTCTAATATATACTCCCTAATAATATTCTCAAGTTCCTAATAAGCTTCACCAGGAAGTCAGTGAGGACCTGGAGACCTGGATCCTCGAAGCTCCTTAAAGGGATTCTGCAGGAAAGTCGGAATCAAACTAATGACAGAAATTTGTAGAGCTACACTTTCCACACTTTCCAAAGATGCCTTTCTTATTTTACACTGCAGCTCCATTTTCATGAAAAGCAATGTTTTATTCTAAACGAATAAGATAAGAAAACATTGATATCCATGAAAATGGGGCTGCAATGCAAAAATAAGAAAGACATCTTTGGAAAGTGTAGAAGCAGTCCTACTATGTATTGTCATTAGTTTGATACCAATTTTCCTGCTGACAGATTCTCTTTAATTAACCTTGTAAAAGGGTTTTTCTGGGCTAAAAATCCAATCCTAAGTAGTCCTCAGAATAACCCAACACCCTACCAATCTGCTATTTTCTTAATCTTTTTTTCCCATGAAAATTTGTGCCTCCATTGCAGAGATCTCACAGAGGGTTCTACACCATTCCCTATTACTTCATATCTCACAGAAAATAAATGGTTTCAAACGATAAAACTTAACTTTTAATATTTTAAAAATAAAAATTGCACAAAGGACGTCCACTAATCTACTAAAAGACAGATCAATGTGGTCTGTGCCTGCCTATTCAAAGTTTATTCAGGATTTAAATGTTAGACAGTATTCACACTCTCCAACTTTCCACTGGACCTAGGGTGTAATAAGATACTTTCACCACCCTTAGACTAAGGTTATAGTATCACGGCTGCATCATACAACAGGTCAGTATTTTGTCAGTTGCTCTTAGTGCTAGGAAAACCCAAACACCTGGTCCCCACACACATAATTTGTAAAGCCTCACTGACTAGACTCCTGCACAGCCATGATATACCTCCACAACCCTAGTCTGTAGTATGTACATATGCCAGTAATCTAGGTACAGGTCACAGTAACTTCATTTCCTGTCATTAAAATGTTATGAACATAAGGGAAACTATGATATTCTGACCCTTATACTCAATAAACCCTTATATTGCAGCCATTACTGATATCCCCTATGTTGACTCCAGGGATATACAGCTACCATTTCCATTAGTGACTCAAGTTCCACCAACTAATCTCCAGGCTAATCAGACTGCCCCAGTCTCCTGTCAGTCCTTCATGCCCCCAAGTGGTATGGCTTGTGGTCAACTAACTCAAAAATAGAAAATAGAAAATAAACTTGCTCTACGCGTTTCCCCTGTGTTATCTATATCAGGTTCATCAGGAGCCAATGCTAATAAACTTATCAGTTGGTCTAAGCTGCTATAAATTTTTATCAAAAATGCAGTTACAACTGCAATTCCTGGAGCACTGATGGTGTGCTCCAGTGTATAGAGTAGCCGACGCCACACTGAGCCTTGCCTGCTTTATAAAGGTCAGCCCATTCATTCGGTGCCACCCCCTTTCCTAATGCTGTCTGCAGTGAGCCAATAGAAATCACTAGCTCACTCCACCTATCACGCCTCCTAGGGGGTGTGTCCACCTCAGTCCTCTACTGTGTTCATGTGACTGCCGATCATGTGACCACTGAATGTAAACAATTACAGTGATCCAGCGCTAGACGGTGAATCTACTGATTCACATTTGATTTTCACCTCATCTACACAGGCTGCTGATCATCTGGCTGCTGCGTCTCAGCCATTCCGATGATCAAGGGCCAACTGGTAATTTTGTATACTTAACCTCCATTCCTCCATATACCAGGTCATAAACCCAGAGGGGAGATATCCAAAACAGAGTTAAATCCGGATCCATAGTATCCTATCACAACCGTACTCTAAAGGAGTCGGAGGTTAGGTTTAACCCCAGACCGTGACAGCGGATGGATCATAAATCTACCTATCATAGTTCACATACAGTGGGCTCTCCCTTATTGTTCCCCAAACTATAGATAACCTAACCATCCCACTCAGATCCATTTGCATACCTCCTAATGGTCAATCCCTACAACTCTAACTCTTTTCTATTTCTCAACCCTCTGATTGCGTACCAAAACTACCGTAAATCATAGCTACGACCCATCAATCACCACAACATTATATTGTAAATCGTACCTCACCACCTAGATTCAGGCAATGCAAAAGATAACGGAAGAGAGACCCCTAAACGTCTACCCATCTAAATACGGGGCGATAAATGACACGATACACCTCCCATATTTCTCACCCCTATTTATCTTTCTTCAATAAATGGCGCAAAGGATATCAAATCATTGAGGCCTCTAGGTTTGACACAGTTAAACCTAAATATCCATTCCGCTTCCTTCCTCAAAATTGCCCTATCCCAATCTCCTCCTCGTGGTGATTTGCGTACTAACTCAATGCCCTGAAATCTCAATGTAGATGGGTCACCTCCATGTTTGCTCCAGAAATGTAAACTCAGGGGACGTTCTTCTCTCCTGTTGATATATCCAACATGATCTAATATCCTACGACGTAATTCCCTTTTCGTTTTACCCACGTAGTTCACTGGGCATGGACAGGATGCGACATATACCACACCCACAGAGCGGCAATTAATGAAATCTCTCGTATAATATTTTTTACCCGTAGCTGCCGCCGTAACTTCACGTCCCTTCAAAATAAATTCACAGGCCCTACAACCACCACACCTAAATGTGCCTGCCGGTCTTTCACTCCCCAACCAGGTACCCCCAGACTCCTCTGATTCCAGATGACTATGAACTAGTCTGTCTCTGAGGTTACGGCCTCTTCTGTAGGTGATTGATGGATATTCAGATACCCTATCCCTTAAATCAGGGTCCTGTCGCAGGATATCCCAATATGACCTCAATATGTCAACCACCATTCTGGAACCTTGATCAAATGTCCCGATTAATCTAATGATATTTTGGGGAGGCGGTTCATCTTTTGGTATAAGTAATCTTTGTCTGTCACATTCTGTCGCAAAACGTCTAGCATCCTGGAGCACATTTATCGGGTACCCTCTACTCCTAAATCTTTGTTCTAATAACTGAGATTGAGCATTGAATTCCTGGACCGAAGAACAGTTTCTGCGTACACGTAAAAACTGTCCCTTGGGGATCCCACTACGAAGTGGTCTCGGATGGGAGCTTTCCCACCTCAAGAGATTATTTGTTGCTGTCTCCTAACGATACAAAGTGGTGGATATATTCCCATCACTCCCAATTGATATACTAAGGTCCAGGAAATTAATATTGTTTTGACTGATGGTCGCTGTGAATTTCAAGTTCAAATCATTAATGTTCAATTTCCTCACAAACTCCCAGAAACATTCCACTGAGCCAGTCCATATTAACAATATGTCATCAATATATCTGAGCCATAGGAGGATGTGTCTAGTCCATTCCTCCCATGCCTCAGAAAAGACGTGACGCTCTTCCCACCACCCCAAGAACAAGTTGGCATATGTCGGGGATGCAGGGCTGCCCATGGCAGAACCCTGCAACTGGTGGAAGAAGCGTCTATTGAACGTAAATACATTCCGAGTCAGGATAAATCTCATCAGTTCCATGACCAACTGATTATGGGAATCGTGTCATTTATCGCCCCGTATTTAGATGGGTAGACGTTTAGGGGTCTCTCTTCCGTTATCTTTTGCATTGCCTGAATCTAGGTGGTGAGGTACGATTTACAATATAATGTTGTGGTGATTGATGGGTCGTAGCTATGATTTACGGTAGTTTTGGTACGCAATCAGAGGGTTGAGAAATAGAAAAGAGTTAGAGTTGTAGGGATTGACCATTAGGAGGTATGCAAATGGATCTGAATGGGATGGTTAGGTTATCTATAGTTTGGGGAACAATAAGGGAGAGCCCACTGTATGTGAACTATGATAGGTAGATTTATGATCCATCCGCTGTCACGGTCTGGGGTTAAACCTAACCTCCGACTCCTTTAGAGTACGGTTGTGATAGGATACTATGGATCCGGATTTAACTCTGTTTTGGATATCTCCCCTCTGGGTTTATGACCTGGTATATGGAGGAATGGAGGTTAAGTATACAAAATTACCAGTTGGCCCTTGATCATCGGAATGGCTGAGACGCAGCAGCCAGATGATCAGCAGCCTGTGTAGATGAGGTGAAAATCAAATGTGAATCAGTAGATTCACCGTCTAGCGCTGGATCACTGTAATTGTTTACATTCAGTGGTCACATGATCGGCAGTCACATGAACACAGTAGAGGACTGAGGTGGACACACCCCCTAGGAGGCATGATTGGTGGAGTGAGCTAGTGATTTCTATTGGCTCACTGCAGACAGCATTAGGAAAGGGGGTGGCACCGAATGAATGGGCTGACCTTTATAAAGCAGGCAAGGCTCAGTGTGGCGTCGGCTACTCTATACACTGGAGCACACCATCAGTGCTCCAGGAACTGCAGTTGTAACTGCATTTTTGATAAAAATTTATAGCAGCTTAGACCAACTGATAAGTTTATTAGCATTGGCTCCTGATGAACCTGATATAGATAACACAGGGGAAACGCGTAGAGCAAGTTTATTTTCTATTTTCTATTTTTGAGTTAGTTGACCACAAGCCATACCACTTGGGGGCATGAAGGACTGACAGGAGACTGGGGCAGTCTGATTAGCCTGGAGATTAGTTGGTGGAACTTGAGTCACTAATGGAAATGGTAGCTGTATATCCCTGGAGTCAACATAGGGGATATCAGTAATGGCTGCAATATAAGGGTTTATTGAGTATAAGGGTCAGAATATCATAGTTTCCCTTATGTTCATAACATTTTAATGACAGGAAATGAAGTTACTGTGACCTGTACCTAGATTACTGGCATATGTACATACTACAGACTAGGGTTGTGGAGGTATATCATGGCTGTGCAGGAGTCTAGTCAGTGAGGCGTTTACCAAATTATGTGTGTGGGGACCAGGTGTTTGGGTTTTCCCTAGCACTAAGAGCAACTGACAAAATACTGACCTGTTGTATGATGCAGCCGTGATACTATAACCTTAGTCTAAGGGTGGTGAAAGTATCTTATTACACCCTAGGTCCAGTGGAAAGTTGGAGAGTGTGAATACTGTCTAACATTTAAATCCTGAATAAACTTTGAATAGGCAGGCACAGACCACATTGATCTGTCTTTTAGTAGATTAGTGGACGTCCTTTGTGCAATTTTTATTTTTAAAATATTAAAAGTTAAGTTTTATCGTTTGAAACCATTTATTTTCTGTGAGATATCCATTGCAGAGATATTTCTTTATTTCAGAATATGCAAATGAGCACTCTGGAGCATGGAGAATGGGTCTGTTGCTCCGCTCTACACTGTCCAGGAACACACTCCTTCCCCCCTTCCTTCTTTCAGTGACAGGGCCAGGAAGATAAGTTGAAATCTTGCTTGGTCCTGTCACTCAAAGGAGGAAGGAGAGGAAGGAAGGCATATCAAAGCAGTTTAACGCATAGCAGTTCGGAGCAATGGAGCTACCCTCGGTACTCCAGATTGCTCATTTGCATATTCTGAAAAAAATGTAATATCTCAGCAAAAAAGGCATGAATTTTCTTGGGGAATAAAGTATTACATTTAGGTGAGCCTGACCTATCTAACATGTTGTTTGTTTAATACACTTCCTGGTGACAGACTCCCTTTAAATAACCCAAGTAATTTTGAGACAGTTTTTTTCATGAAACATTGTACTTTACATTAGTGGGAATCTTAGGTCAATATTTTTTGCATTTATTTATGAAAAAATAGGACATATGGCAAAAATTTGTTAATATTCTCAAAATTTGAAATGCTCTGACTTTCATGCAGGTAGTCATACCCAATTAGTTAATAAATTACCATATATCTTCTTTATGCCAACAAACACACAAAAACTGTTTACCTTGGTATAAAGGCTTTCAGAGTTTGTGTGGTTGTTGACAAAAGCTTGGCACAACATATTGTAGATAGAAATGCCATATTTCTGGAAAAATTTTCACTTTTCTCTGTCAGCTATGCATTAATTTCTGGAAATTAAAGTAATGTAACAGTCTTGTGGTAAAAATGCTCATTACACCGCTTGATAAAATAGGGTCATATCTCAGTGGAGTTCAATTTACTGGCACTTCCAACAGCAAATGCGTCATGCCATTCAAAAACCAGAACAGTCTAAATTTGTGCTCCCAAAGCCAAATAGCACTCCTTCCCTTCCGCACCCTGATGTGTACCCAAACAGTAGTTTATATCCATATATATGATAATGTTAAGTGGTCTATCCTGGGCACAACGATGTTGTATATGTGTTCATAAAGTTCTGTTTGGGGACACAGTAGAACACAGAAGTTAATTAGTGCTAGAGGACTTTTGGAAGACAGATTTAGATGTTTGGTTTTTTTAACCCCTTCCTGCCTGTGACATTTTTCGATTTTCGATTTTGACACCCCGCCTCCCAAACCCCATAACCTTTTTATTTTTACGTTCACAGCCATATTAGGGCTTAATGTTTGCAGGAAAAATTGTTCGTCATAATGGCACCATTTATTATTCTGTACAATGTACTGGTAAGCTGGAAATAAATTCAGAACTGGGTGGAGTTGGAGAAAAAAGTGCATTTGTGCAACTTTCTTAAGGCCTTGGTTTTTAAGGGGTTCACTCTGCAGCCAAAATGACATGTCACCTGCATTCTATGTTTCGGTACAATTCCGGGGATACCAAATTTATATACATATAAATATATATGCTTTTATTTACATTTTAACCCCTTAACAAAGATCTAAAACTTTGCAAAAAAATTTTTTTTGTTAAAGTCACCATATTCTGACACCCATAACTTTTTTATACTTCCGTATACAGGGATGCATAGTGCATCTTTTTTGCGCGGCCAGGTGTACTTTTTAGCTATACTATTTTGGGGAATTTCTATTGCTTTGATCACTATTTATTCAAATTTTTATCAGAGGAAAAACAACGAAAAAACGGCAGTTTGGCACTTTTTTTTTTTCCCACTATGGCATTCATTGTATGGGAAAAATATTTTTATAGATTTGTAGACCGGGCATTTTCGGACACAGGGATACCTAATGTGTATGTGTTTCACAGTATTTAAGTACTTTTATATGTGTCTAGGGAAAGGGGGGGTGATTTGAATTTTTTCTATCTTTTATTTTTTTATATATATTTTTTTTTTTCTGCCGGCAGTTAATGCCCTTGAACAGTGCGGGCACAGATCACAGGCATTAGCGCCAGGTCTCTGATGTATAATACAGCAGAGTCCCGGCTGTTATGGCGGCCATTCAGCTAAGTATAGGGGCATTTTGAGTGGTTAATTCTGGTGCTGTTTCCCTTGTAAACTCTAAATATGGGGTGAACTCTGATATATGTTTGCACAGCTTATACATTTCCCTTCCTGCTACAGACCATTTTACCCTACAGAATGTGTCGTTTTTTGGGGTTTTAATTTTCCATGTAGCTATATGAGAGCTTGTTTTTTTTCAGGATGAGATACTGCCTATAAGCATATTTAGGGAAAACAAATATTGTTTTTGCAATGTCACATTCATTCGCCATTTTTATTTTCTGTCAACGGAGCTGTTTGAGGGCTTTATTTTTGCAGGATAAGCTGCACCTTTCATTGATACCAGTTTGAGGGTATATAGGACTTTCTGATCACATTTTATTCCAGTTTTTGTGAGGCAAAATTACAATAAATCATTATTTCTCGTCATTATGTTTTCATTTAGTAGCGTTCACCCTGCTGTTTAAATAATGCTTTATATTTATTGTATGGGTTGCTACAGATATGGCAATAACAAATAGATACTGTTTTTAGTTTTTTACATAACACATTTTTTTATATAATTTATTTGTGTTTTTATTTGTTTTACTTTTTGATTATATGTTTTTATTTGTTATACTTTTGAACTTTATTTTTTATTCCACTTATTCAGTATTATAGACTGCAATAAAAAAAATGTATTGCAGTGTATAATGGCTGTCTCTAGCAGAGACTTTTTTTAGTCCCATTTGTTCAGTATTATACACTACAATACTTAAGTGCGTTAAGCAGGCAAATCCTGGGTCCTTGATCAGTCCTGGGCTGTAATAGAAACCTAACAGCATCCCCCCAAAGGTGGCACAAGACAAAGGCAGAGTCAGGCAGCACCCAGGACTCAAAGAAATATGTCAATCAATAGTAACCATGGAACAAAAAAACCTCTGCTATATCATCAGTATCAGTTACAATTATACCTTCTTGATGCTGTATCTGTTTTTTGTCTGTTTAAGGCTTAAAATCGCAATGTTTTTCTATGGTGTTGAATGTGACATGCGAGATGCTGAGACTGTGATGTGACACAAAATCCAACCTTGCTAGACTTTATGTTACATGTTAAAGTCACGTGTGACATCCTTTTCATAGACATCAATTGGGGCACATGCAATAGCAACTCTTGAACGACTAAAATTGCTTTCTTTAAAATGTTTGCTTTATTTTTCCTTACTGTCCATATTATTGCATGTATTTTGTATTTAAGAGTATTTGTTCAGCTGTATCAAGATAATTTCTATATTTAAAGTTAAAAATTTAAAATTTAACCTATTCCCCACATCCCCTGTAATAGTACGGCAGATTTCAGGTATTTAAATATGGCGACTGGTTCACAAATCCCTATGATGCTTCTCTCTTTGGACGCGGAGAAGGCCTTTGACAGGGTTGATTGGGGCTTCTTAGAAGCTACTCTCTCGCAGATAGGATTGGGGCCCAGGATGCTTACCCGCATACGCTCCCTTTATAACTCCCCGCGGGCACAGGTACGAGTTAATGGCGCACTTTCTTCACCTCTTACTATACGCAATGGCACCCGCCAAGGTTGTCCTCTCTCACCTATGCTCTATGCCTTGGTGATGGAACATCTACTAGTAGCAATTAGGGATAATCCAGACATCCAGGGCCTCAGAATCCGAAATCTACATCTTAAGATCTCAGCATTCGCAGATGATGTCCTACTCTTAATTACTCAGCTGCTCACAACTATCCCATCTCTCCTCCGAGTAATCAACTCCTACAGCTACTATAGTAACTACAAACTCAACCTGTCCAAATGTACCGCCCTTAATGTCTCCCTGCCAGAGTCACAGCTTCGTGATCTCCGCTCCTCCTTTCCCTTTACATGGTCCCAGAAAGCAATTAAATACTTGGGAATTCAGCTCCCTAGCAATCTAACCGATTCCTATACGCTTAATTTCCTTCCGATCCTGCGTACCTTGCAGACAGATCTGAAACACTGGGACACCAAAGGCCTCTCTTGGCTGGGACGCATTCATTTGCTAAAAATGAATGTCCTCCCCAGACTACTATCACCTACCAGACTATCTAGTTCAGACTGTCCCTATAATGTTACCCAAACACTTCTTTACAACTATCCAGAAAACATTTACTAAATTCATATGGGCATCCAAGCCACCGAGAATTGCAAGAAGTATCTTGACCAAACCCAAAGAGTGCGGCGGATTGGTGGTACCGGATTGCTCTCACTACTTCCTGGCTGCGGTCACTTCGCGCATTTTAGATTGGCATCACTCGGAGCGCTCTAAACTCTGGGTCGCCTTAGAGGGTTCCTTGAGTTCACTTCCACTTACTGCCCTCCCGTGGCTTAATAAGCATTACTGAACAGATAACTCAACCCATACACTTCCATATGTCGAGCGTCAGGTTCTTGGATCGTGCCGGCGCTATGGTGCTGTGCGTGGACTGTTTCTAAATGATGGACCTCTGACACCTATCTCGGGCAACCCGGATTTTCCTGCTGCGCTCCACTCCTCCTTTTTATCCCATACCAGGGGTCAACAGATCCTTCGATTCCACCAAGTTACAAGCACGACATCTCTCCTCCTCCGCCAAGAGCTGACCCCTCCTGGGTCAGACCCTGATTCTGCCATATCCCATTGGCAATACGCCCAGATAACTCACCTATACGCCACTCTCAAGGTATCACACAACTTGCACAGAGAGTAACTGCCTTTTGAATGCATATGTCTCTCTACCCATACCCCAGCTCACAGAATCTCGCTTATCTATGGCATGCTGCGGGAGACTGCTACTGACTCCCTACCTGCTTATGCGGGTGGATGGGAGAGGGAGCTGGGGGGTCTCGTTCGCGCCAGATGTGTGGTCATCGGCATTCCAGGAGTGCCACAAATTCTCTATTTCCTGCAAGGGGCAGGAGACTAACTATAAGATACTCTCCCGATGGTACAGAGCCCCATCTGTTCTAAATGAGATGTATCCCTCCACCTCAGATCGATGTTAGAGATGTAACTCCGGCCAGGGTACGATGAAGCACATTTGGTGGGAATGTACACTCTACGCCCCCCCCCCGGTCACAGTTCGTCGTATTGTAAGAAACAGCCAATGTGCCCTAAACCTTTCCACACTGTTAATGTTGAATGTATTTCTGTGATTCTGTTCCTTAAGACAGCAGCCATGTAATTGTGACAGATGCTGGAGTGAGACCCCCCTCCCCCTTTATGTCAGCTTACCTGTTCTGCAGACAGAGTGTGAGCAGAGAAGCAGGAAGTGACGAGACAGAGAGCAGCAGCCACTTAGCAAGTGTTGTATTGAACTGGTGTGGAGATTTTCTGTACAGCTAAGCTGTACTTGGTCCAGAGACAAACAGAGGTAAAGAGACAACAGGACTAGTGAGTCCACGTGAAAGGAACTGTGCCAGTGGCTGACAGTGAGACTGACATTGTGACTGTGTATGGATACCACAGATAGAGACCGCAGTGCTGTTGATGTACTGGACAGCACCTGCTAAATCCCGGTTTACAACCCAGCCCAGTGTATGGAATCCGCCGGACTGTCAGTGTGCTGAGTGGAATCTGCTGCTGGATTACATTGCATTCAGTTGGTTTCCCCGTCTGTTAAAAAGGACCCATTTCTCCCAAGATCCTGATAACCGGAGGAGAGGACGCCCCACTATAAAAGAAAGGACCGACGGGCCCCACCGCGCGCCACGGACGAAGCGCCACCGGACCACGGGGAAAGGGGCACCCAAAGTGAAGTCAGGGCAGTAGGGATAGTTTGAGTATATTGTTCATTCAGTGTCCATACTGCAGAAGTGGACAGAGTAAAGTAGAAACCATTGCAGAATTTGCCTTGAAATTGTTCATGCTATATTGTATATTTTGCTTGTCTTTAGCCCTGTCATTTTACCTTTAACTAGCCTTTATTAACTTTAGTACAATATATATTTTTTTCTTGAAAAACGGCGCGGCCCTTCTGGTTGCGGAGTCCAGACCACCTGCCTGCTCTCGGTTCACAGTATAATTAAGACAGTTACGGGCATTTCATTAGGCGATGACCCGGCCCCCCTTCTTCTTTCCATCTTCTCGAGTAAATATGAGAAACACACCCGCAAATTGATAGGCTTCATGCTTGTGGCCGCAAGGTCTGTGATTTCTAGACTATGGAAATCTCAGACACCCCCTCTCTGGTGTCCTGGCTTAAAGAGATTTTGCTCATTCGTAGCATGGAAAATATGCTGGCGGAGCTGCGACAGGATGACAGGTCCCATCACCAAACATGGCTCCTCTGGAATCTTTTTTACCACTCCAATGAATTCCAGTCTGCCTTTCCCTCTATATCCCCCCAACAGGGACCTCCGCCCCCCCCCCCTGACTTCTTCTAATCTTTTGTCATAATAATGTACTTGTGTTTTGACTTTACCCTACACTTTATTGAATTCTGTGTTCGGCTCTGCTGCGACAGAGCCTATGTTATTCCCTATATCCTATTCCATTAACCTCTCCTCACCTCCTATCCCCTAGCCTCCCTGCCCCCCCCATCCATGTACTTCCCTTATCATTTTGTTGTTTGTACTGTTTTATCTCTGACAATATGAAAAGTGAATTCTTTGTTCGGCCCTGCTGCGACAGAGCTCATGTTCTACCCCTCTAATTTGCTCCATTTGTCATTCCTCAACCCCTATCTCCTTCCCCTACCTCCTCCCCTTCCCCACCCATGTGCTTCCAGCTTCAAAATGTTGTTTGAGATGTTTTATTACTGTTTTTTATGTAAAATTTAATAAAATCCTTAATGTTAAATATGGCGACTGTTCAGGAGCTAAATGGCCACCATAGCCTCTACGTCTCTACTGTATTATACAGTGGAAACCTGCCGATAATGACCGCAATCAGTGCCCACAATGATTGCGAGCATTAAGGCCCCAAGCACCTCGTTCAAAGCTGAATGAGGCAACGTTTTATGGAGGCTCGCCAATACTGGGAATGACATTTGTGGTTCCAAGGCTTGTCTGGCATTAACTTCTATTACAGGCTGCTTTATGCTGCAATGGGATCTAAAAATTACAGTAAAGAAAAATAATTAAAAAATTAAATCACTCCCATTTCCCTAGAATACATATAAAAGTAAAAAAAAAAAAAAGCAAAACACATACACATTAGGTATCCCTATGTCTGAAAACACATGACCACCATAAGGGGGAAAAAAATCAAAAGGAGACGAACCACCATTTTTCACTGTTTCACCTCTCTTTTGAATAATTTTGAATAAAAAGTGATCAAAGCAATAGACATTTATCAAAATAATATAACTAAATAGTACATCTGCCCTGTAAAAAAAAGATGTCCTATGCATCCTCATACACGGAAATATAAAAAAGTTATGGGTCACCATGTAGCCAAATGTCGCCATGTAGCCCTAGCCTTAGAGAAACAATTTATTATCTGGGCCAACAGCCTACTAGATTTGCCAAATTCTGACCATTTATTGCTTGAATCCCTGAAATCTGAAAACTAGGTTTTATATGTTAAAAAAAATATCAACACTGAGTCCACTTCGCAAAAATCTCTAACGTCTTCATTAGAGGCGTTAGATATGTATTGCTTCTCCATATTATCTAGGATCTACTATAGGAAAGTTCCCTTGGCATGGGTAAACTTCTTCTTATTTGCAGCCATAGAGATACAAATACCCAGTAGAAATGCTTTAAATTTGTCCTAAACAACAGACATTGGAGTTGAATTGATGCTATTCTGAAATAATACCATAATCAATTTATTTATTTATTTCCCAGAGTTAAACTTAGGTACAAATATAATAAAGTATGCTCTAATTTCCAATTGTACTACTCCTTTGTGATCTAACAGTGAAGAAAACAATCAATTTAGAGTGGGCAGAACACCCTCAATCTTTATAATCAACCCCATGAATCGAAGAGGCCATCACCATATTCCCAACTGCTAAATCTAATCTAGACAGTGTGCCGTGAGCTTAGGAAACTTGAGCAAGAAAATTGAATTTTATCAAGAAGAAAAAACAAGAATATTGAATTTATCAAGCAAGAACATTTAATTTTATCAAGAAGTCTTTGATGTCATAAATCTATTCATCCATTACTTGCAAGCCATTCAAGGAAAGCAGCGGCATTTTGTCTTTTATTACATTTTAAACCATATATCACAATATTAAAATCCCCCGATAACATAACTTGGTATCCAAAGTACTACATGACAACAATAACAATGTTGTCACCAAGCAGACAACCCTAAAGGAAGATAAAATTCCCATCTTTATCAATATTTTTTTTTACTCAAAACAAAGGGGATTTTTTGTGAATAAATATAGCTACACTTCTGAGGATGTTGAAAAACAAGAACAAAATTATTGATCACCCCTTGACAGGTTTAGTTGACTAACTGTTTTACTTGCACAGTGGGTTTTAGCAAAGTAAAGTATTGCTGGAAGAAAAGATATATAATAATATCCTGTCTGAGCCTTTTTAGTTATTGCCAGTGCCATGTACATTCCAATATAATACATTAATTAAATCCATGCAAGTGAAGAGAAAAACCTCTTGCTACATTGCAAACATCAGGCATATCCACCCTCACTCTGTTGAAACCCCTGTACAGATCCCAAAAAGCTATCTGTCCCCTGATCCTGTTCTCTATCTAGCATTGTTTACAACTCCGCCACTTATATCGCAATATGCAGGGAAAATAATAGGTCCACTTATTCAAGGTGAAAATTATTATCTAACCAAAGTCGTACCTTTGATGGAGACTCAAAAAAGCCTTTTATCTTAATACAATATGCACAAATTACCAGGAATATGTCCCAAAACTTCAATCTGCTTTTCCGTATTGCAAGCAAAAAAAACAGAATAAATATTTCCATTTAGGAAATATCTAAGAACATTGCCCAAACAACCTCTCTGGAAGTAAAGCAGCCACACATGGCCCAACAGGAGAGCAATGCTTTTCTGGTGAAAAACCTCTTATTTCTTATGCAACAAGCTATTACTGGCCTGTTCTTCATATTGGGCCAAAATGTTTTATAATTGAACATTCTTGCTCTTTGGAAACTCCCTCAGAAATTGTATACCTGATAGACAAAGCCTTGTATATACAGTATAGAGCACTTGTATATACAGTATAAAGGAATTTCTTATATACTAAACTCATCATTTCTATCGGGTTAGCAGTTTTACTGATCTGTGAACCAAGAGCTGTTGGGAAATCTGTCACCTTTCAAGAGATATCTTCCAAAACTTCAAGAAATAAGATACTTTTGAGTCATTTCTGTTTATCTTCATATTTATTACACTTCAGAAAAATTCTAGCACTCATGGATCACTTGCTAGGCATGTTAACCCTATATGTGCCCATTGTACTCAGGCTCTATCAAACAGTTAACAGTTAAAGTAGAAATGAAATATTAAACACGGTAAAGCCTGGTGTTATTTAATAGCATTGTGAATGTGCCAGAGCAAAGAATAAAGTTGTTGGGCCATATAAAATGACAGCTTCAAGAGAAAATCCCAGATAATTGGACAACTCTCATCATGTTATCAAGTAAGAGGACACATGACAGTACCAAACATGTTAGGTAAATGACTTCAAACATCTCACTATAATCCAGATGGACAGTACTCTATAAAAGTGCTGACAGATAAAGCATCCATCATAATACAGTCAACAATGGTTATGATGGTGGGATGTCATGGAGATGCTTTGCTGCCTCAGTACCTGGACATTAAAGACACCACAGACATCTTAGAAATGTACAATATTGCGCCACTAAATGTCAGCTATTGACTGAGGAGCAGTGGTTAGGGAGCATTGTGACTGTTTTGCTGCCTTAGGCTTTATTGAATGGCCAGGCAGTGTTGAGTAACTGAAAAGTCTTCTGAAGAGGGAGAATTGCAAGCCTATATGGAGGGTTGACCAATGTAAGTAACTTGCTTTTGATCTTGGATGACACTTGCCGTGGAGAAGTGAGATAGGTTGGAGCCAGAAAGAAGTGGTCAGACCATTATTTATTTATTTAGCTTACTTATATAGCACCATCATATTGTGCAGCGCTTTATAGACATAGTCAACAGTGTCCCATATAGGGCTTACAATCTAAATTTCCAATCAGTATGTCTTTGGAGTGTGGTATGGAAACCAGAGTACCCAGAGGAAACCCACTCAAACACAGGGAGAACATACAAACTCCTTGCAGATGTTGTCCTTGGCTGGATTCAAACCCAGGACCCCAGCACTGCAAGGGGGCTGTGCACAGCAGGCCATGACTGCTTCAGAAAGCAGTGTTGTGTAAAAGCAGGAGTTATTGTTCAGACTCCATTGCTTTTTTCGTATAAACTGTATTTGCATTTTTCCATTTTGTCCTTAAAAATATATATAAGTGATATACAGATGTAGCACTCATTATTATGAGTGGCAGGTTGCGCTTTCCTGATGATAGTGGTTAAAAAAAAAAAAATCATAATGGAGCTGCCGTCATTATTGCCCCTCTTCTGTCATTTTTGCCAAAGCCCCTATCAAAGAAAAGCCACTGCCACTATTGAATTTAATAGCGGCAATGGCTCTTCTCGAATTGCTCCCTCTGAATTTAGTGCCAGAGCATCCGCTTTGGTGCTAAATTCAAAAGGGCCAATCACAGAAGATTCGGCGGCCACTATTAACAGCCTTCCCAACACTACAATAGTCTGCGACCAGGTTAGAAGAGGTGACACATTGTTTATTCAAACGGCCATGAACGAAAACTTGCATAAAATTGGCATGATAACTTTATTAAATTTCCCCCACTATGTATGAAACTATCCTAGAGGGTGTAATCCAATCGCCCACTTTTGAAGTCTGATAAATGTATAAAATGCAGTGCAACCTACAGTCAGCATGTAATACAGCAGGAGGAGCTGAGCAGACTGATTTATAGGGTTGTGGGAAAAGATTTAGTATAATCTGTATTTTATTAATGTGTAGCTAGGGCTACACACTGATTTTGACCAAGGATCGCAATGTTGCCCTACAACTCCTGCGGCCCTGAGGTTGCTCTGACCACAACTTCTATTCTCAAAAAATCCATCAATGCTGAGATTAGTAGTCAAGTGGACAGTCCTATCAGTGACTGACAGCCTTACCTATATGAGCGTTCGGTCAGTGTCAATGAATAGGATCTCCCACTGGACTCCTAAGTCAAAAATGAGCAAAAGATTTAAATGAATAAAGTACAGAATATACTGAATGTTTCCCCACAAAGCTATACATCAAAGTGCTCAGCTCCTCCTGCTCTATAACATGATACTTGCAGATTACACGGCGTTTTTGATGAAAATGGTTCCCTTTAAATCTTGTCAATTGCCAGTCCTCAGAATATATCTGACACCAAGTATGGAAATTACTTCTAGGTCTTGAAAATAAATGTTGTAGATCAAACACAAAAATGTCAGAAAATGTGATCACAACAAGATGGTTTCCATTGTATTAAAATACAGAGTGTTAAACCAGCTTATTACTATCACCCAAAGCTGTTACAGGTTAAATCCATCTTTAGGCTGCTGATATTTCCAGCAGATAAATATGTAAATACATAATATAATGCATATGGTTAGACATTCAGTGAGGATCTATTTCCTTTTTGGCCATGAATTTATCTCAGTGGATGTGCCTGCATAAAGTTTGCATCTCTTAAAGCAAATGAGATATATATGGTTACTTTTCATAGGGTTGTCTTGTAACTCTGAGCTTGAGATATAATTTCAAAGTGAATGTATTATCATGAATTGCTCTTGCAGCTCCGATTTCTTGTCTATATTACATAACATTGCCATCTAGTGGTATGTTTGTGTATAAATTACCAAACATACCTGCAAATAAACTGAGGATCGGATTTACATTTTTGCCACCCTACATAAAAATATGACTGCCTCATTCTGAATTTTCTCTTGGTGGTCTCCTCTCAAACTAATGTATGTGTTTTATATAGACTCTATTTACCCATGAGAATAATTAAATAAAAACTTTATAATAATATAAAATGAATATGTTCAAAAGCACAAAAGCAGTGCCATAGCTACAGGGGTTGAATAGGTAGCGGTGACACCCAGCTCTAGTGCCTATGCTATATACAAAAGACACCAGTATTATGAATGGCACATGGTACATAGGGGCTGTGTCATAGATCTTGTATTTAGGCCCAGGAGATACAGGAGAGCTGTTGTAAAAGGCACCATTAACCTTGCACTTGTGATTGCGTAGGTCTGTCATTCTATTTACAGATCCTAGTGACCATGACAAGACTATTGAACAGACCAATAGCTGTGAAAATATGTGCTATAAATTTATTGGAATATTTTAGTGTCCATAAAACTGTTGGCTCAACCTATACGATAGGCTTTCCCTGACTACTATCATGGTGGTCCAGGGCCCCAGGGGGGTGCAAACGCGATTGTTATGCCCCTTGGTTATACCTATGGCATATCCTTGATAGCGCTGGTTATGGATTCTGCAGCAGTCAGATCCCTGCTTTTCTAAACTTGAGATTAAGATAGGCCATCAATTTTTAAAAAGTGGACAATCCCTTCCAGTTCCTTACTATTAATGATGTATCCTGAGGATAGGTCTTTAATATGAGATCACAGAGGATCCGACACACAGGACCCTTGCTAATCAGCTATTTGAAGGGGATGTGGCACTTCAGCAAACTCCGTGACCCCTTTACTATTTACACTGTTTTATAGCCACCATGTGATGTAATTACAGCATGTTCACTTCCATAGGACAAGACTGTAGAAACATTGCATGGGTGCAATAAAACAGATGGCATGAAATGTAAATAGTGAAGGGGTCACAGCACTCTCACAAGTGTCACTGTCCCTTCAAACAGTTGATCAGCGGAGGCCCTGGGTGCCGGATTTCCTCTGATGTCTTACTGATGACTTATTCTGAGGATAGGTAATCGATAAAAAGGAACTGAAAAACCCCTGCCATAAGGCTGAGATTCTCACTCCAGACTTATGATAGCAGTCAGGGAAAGCCTGATAACCTGACGACTAACCTACCTTGTAAAGTCAATACATCACCGCAGCAGAGATCAGCACTCATCTCTGCTGGCTGGAAAATTCAGTACAGCGACTTCTACAGGCAGCAGACATGAGTGTCGATCTCTGCTGCCCGTGCTGTATTGCTATTGCAAGTGAGACAGCAGCTGGATTATTAGTCTTTACCTAATCACTGTCATGATGCTACGGGACCCTACCCCGCTGACCCCAGTCAAGGTCGCACACCCTGCGATCGTTTTGTCCTTGGTTAGACAGTAAAACATAGACAAAATAATAAAGATATCGAAAAAGGTTTACAGTGAGTAAAAACCTAAACCCATCTCTAAGAAAAACTCACTGAAGAAATAATCATAAAATCTATTTTATTTTATTAATAAATACATACAGTTAGGTCCATATATATTTGGACACTGACACAAATTTAGTTTTTTTTTTACTTGTTTACTGAAACATATTCAAGTTAAAGTTATATAATGGATATGGACATAAAGTCCAGACTTTCAGCTTGCATTTGAGGGTATCCATATTAAAATTGGATGAAGGTTGTAGGAGTTTCAGCTCCTTAACATGTGCCACCCTGTATTTAAAGGGACCAAAAGTCATTGGACAATTGACTCAAAGGCTGTTTCATGGGCAGGTGTGGGCAATTCCTTTGTTATGTCATTCTCAATTAAGCAGATAAAAGGCCTGGAGTTGATTTGAGGTGTGGTGCTTGCATTTGAAAGATTTTGCTGTGAAGAAAACATGCAGTCAAAGGAGCTCTCCATACAGGTGAAACAAGCTATCCTTAAGCTGGGAAAACAGAAAAAAACCATCCAAGAAATTGCTACAATATTAGGAGTGGAAAAATCTACAGTTTGGTACATGCTGAGAAAGAAAGAAAGCACTGGTGAACTCATCAATGAAAAAAGACCTGGACACCCATGGAAGACAACAGTGGTGGATGATTGCAGAATAATTTCCATGGTGAAGAGAAACCCCTTCACAACAGCCAACCAAGTGAACAACACTCTCAGGGGATGTAGGCGTATCAATATCCAAATCTACTATAAAGAGAAGACTGCATGAAAATAAATACAGAGGGTTCACTGCACGGTGCAAGCCACTCATAAGCCTCAATAACAAAAAGGCTAGATTGGACTTTGCTAAAAAAAACATGTAAAAAAGTCATTACAGATCTGGAAGAACATTCTTTGGACAGATGAAACCAAGATCAACCTCTACCAGAATGATGGAAAGAAAAAAGTATGGCGAAGGCGTGGTACAGCTCATGATCCAAAGCATACCACATCATCATCATAAAACAAGGCGGAGGCAGTGTGATGGCTTGGGCATGTATGGCTGACAGTGGCACTGGATAACTAGTGTTTATTGGTGATGTGACACAGGACAGAAGTGTATTCAATTGAGCATGCATTTCACTTGTTAAAGACTAAACTTCAGACAGAAAGGCCCACAAACAAACAGCAACTGAAAACCACTGCAATAAAGGTCTGGCAGAGCATTAAAAAGGAGGAAACACAGCATCTGGTGATGTCCATGAGTTCAAGACTTCTGGCAGTCATTGCCAACAAAGGGTTTTCAACCAAGTATTAGAAATGAACATTTTATTTGCAATTATTTAATTTGTCCAATTACTTTTGGGCCTCTGAAATGAATGGATTGTGTGTAATAAATGCTTTAGTTCCTCACATTTTTATGCAATCATTTTGTTCAACCCACCGAATTAAAGTTGAAAGTCTGAACTTCAACTGCATCTGAATTGTTTTGTTCAAAATTCATTGTGGTAATGTACAGAACCAACATTAGAAAAATGTTGTCTGTGTCCAAATATTTATGGACCTAACTGTAAATAGATAGACACCAATAATACAGGAAAGACATACAGAGTACAGTTACAATAAAAAACATCCACAGAATGGTAAACAGCAATGTAAGGATGAAGGGAGATGCTTATAAGGATACAGACACAGATACAGAGTTATCCTGAATTTCTGTAATTGGTAAACTGCTGCAGCATGATATTTTATCACAGAAGACAACAAAAAACAATGAAAAGTCATTGGAGAAAGATTTGTCAATAATTTTCATTGTTTTTTGTTCTTTTCTGTGATAAGACATCATGCTGCAGCAGTTTAACCAATTGAGGAATTTCGGGTTAGCTCTGTTACATCTGTATGTCCTAGGGCACAGGTGTCAAACACAAGGCCCGCAGGCCGAATCCGGCCCGCTGCCTTCTGTTATCCGGCCCGGCACTTATCTGGCCCGCAGGGGCGCGGCATTTTTTATTGTCTATTTAATGTAAACCAGCCCAGGACAGGCCGCTTAAAAAAAAAAAAAAAAACAAAGCTGTGCAATACCTGTCCTGGGCTGGTTTACAAGACTTCTGCATGTCAGCGCAGGCGGCGATACAATGACGTCATCGCGCCTCCTACACTGACACGCAGACGTCGCGGACAAGAAGAGGAGGCGGGGGCGGCTGCATCAAGGCATCGGAGGTAGGTGAGGATAAGTTTTTTTATAGATATAAATACGCTGTTGCCTGCTGGAGTATCCCCAGCACGTAACGGCCTATTTACTTATTGATCCCCGCTGCTGGTTGTGGCCGCCCTTGCTTCCCCTTCTGCTATGGGATGCAAAAGCGGCTGTGTGCAGGAGCGGGTATGGTAAGTGAGGCCGCGGCCGGCGAACCACATCAAATACTACTATTATTATACTCCGGGGCCTTTTCAGAACCCAGAGTATAATAATCGGAGACCCAGGGGAGGTGATAAACATAAAAACCAGAGTTACTCACCTCTCCGGCGAGCCGATGTTACTCCCAGCAGGCTTTGGCCTTCTTTGGTGACGTCCCAGGCGTCACGTGAGCCAGGCCGATGTCATTATGTCGCGACACCGATATGTGTGACATTGAAGAAGGCCAAACGCAGGGAGCGCACCAGGTAAGTAACACTGGTTTTATGTTTGTCACTACCTGGGTCTCCGATCATTATACTCTGGGGTCTGAAAAGACCCCAGAGTATAATAATAGTTCATGGGTGGGGGGTCACTATGGGACATAATACCATGTGCAGGGGCCACTATGAAGCATAATACCGTGTGCAGGGGCCACTATAGAGCATAATACAGTGTGCAGGGGCCACTATGGAGCATAATACCGTGTGCAGGGGCCACTATAGAGCATAATACAGTGTGCAGGGGCCACTATAGAGCATAATACAGTGTGCAGGGGCCACTATAGAGCATAATACAGTGTGCAGGGGCCACTATGGAGCATAATACCGTGTGCAGGGGCCACTGTGGGGCATAATACTGTGTGCAGGGGCCACTATGGAGCATAATACCGTGCGCAGGGGCAACTATGGAGCATAATACCGTGTGCAGGGGCAACTATGGAGCATAATACCGTGTGCAGGGGCCGCTGTGGGGCATAATACCATGTGCAGAGGCAACTATAGAGCATATTACCGTTTGCAGGGGTAAACGGTATTTGTATTTTGCTTAATTTTTGATATATTCAGAAAAGAATGAGGATAGTATGTAACATGCCAATGTCTTCGGTTTTAACAATACATTATGTTCTTCCTGGTTGCCCTCAAAGGGCTGATTGTAACAGTAGTAATGTACAACTGTAACTACTCCTTAATAGCTCGCTTAACTGTTAAGAAGAAGTTACTTTTATACACGTGTAAAATAATCTTGGCCCTTCAAGGTACCCCGTGAGGCTGAAGTGGCCCCCAGTGAAAATGAGTTTGACACCCCTGTCCTGGGGGATTAAACTGGGAGAGTTACTTTATGAGAAGGACCTTGGTGTACTTATAGATTACAGACTAAATAGCTGCATGTAATGTCTATCAGCTGCTTCATTAAAAGTGGTATGGACTAGTGAGATATGGCAATATTACCACTTCACAAAGCACTGGTGTGGCCACAACTAGAAAATGTAGTTCAATTCTCGGCACCAGTTCTTACAAAGGAAACCCTGCTAGGTTGTAAGACCCGCCCTTCTGACAGTGGAGGGATATCAATGCCGAAACTAACGACACCGATATCTCTGGCACCCGGGCACATACCGGCAAGGCTGACTTATCAGAATCTCAGTACTGTTACATCACTGTGAATATCACTGTGACATCACTGTTTTTTATCCCTATAATGACATCACTATGGGCATTATCTCAGTATTGTGACATCACTATGTGCATTATTTCAGTACTGTAACATCACTGTGTGCATTATCTGTTTTGTAAAATCACTATGTTTCTCTGTGTGAAAAGGAGACTAAAATAATCATACAGACATTCAAGATCATAACTTTCTGCTTAAAGTGGTCATGGTAGAGTTTTGTTATGAGGCCCCATGGTTATTTGGTTATGCCCCTGGTGAAAATCCAGCATATTCTAAATATATAATAATCTCTAAAGACAGAAGACACTCCCACATGTCCAATCTCCACAGGTGACAAGGCTTCTTTATCATAATCATTGGAATGGAATAGCCTCCCTCAGGAGTTGGTCACATCAGCCGCAACTGACAGATTCAAAAACACTTAGCAAAAAAATATCATTGATGTTTATGTAACTACATAAAATTTCTGTTTCCACACTTCTTTCCTTAAACCATATCCTTTCCCATACCCTGGTTGAATTTGATGGACATAAATTTTTCTTTGACCTTATTGCGTAACCAATTCCATCGTGTTAATGCTTATGCGCATTAGATTACATTAGATTCAAGAAACTTTTGAAAGAAAGTGATTTAAGTAATCTTGAATGCTTACAATATGACATAATTCACACAATTGCTATCACTTCAATTCCAATTTTACTCGCAGTATTATATTGGAGGAACAGATGGTAATGAATATGTATCTGACTGACTTGACTGGAATGTTAATATTGTCCCAGAGATATATGTAAGAAAAAAACCTTCTTGTCACAGATAAATCTTGGCGAGAATGAGCATTACATCGAGCTGGTTATTTAGAAGACTGAACTAATAATGTTGATAAATAAAATACATTTTAAAGAAAACTTCAGCTCTTGAAAATGACATATTGTCTGCATGTCTGTCTATTTGGGAGATGCCGATTTCTTCACAAAAGATTACCTTTAATCTGCTATTCTACTATCACTACATTGCTGCTATATTATGTCACATTGCAACACAATACTGAGTCCATGTGCCGTACCTTCCATGATATTTTATCTGATCACATACCAAGTGGTGCCAGAGACATCAGGGTTAAATGTAAATACAAAACAGAACATGCCATGCATTTGCATTTACAGTTAGCATATTTCTTAGTTCATTCCCTTTAAAAATTTAAGAACATAAAAATATAGAGCCTTAATCCTACACACGATGAGTCAGAATTGTGACAAATGTATCTAAATATAACATACTTTACAATGAAAACTGAACAATGCGGCTTTTGTGTTTCTCAGACCGAATTCTGCTTTTTATATTTTTATCTTTACCATTTTCTAACAAAGCATAACAGCAAATGAGATAAAATGTTCTATACATCAGATTGTCGTGACTTATCCTCAAAAGCTAACAAAGCCACTAAACCTATTCTACATATAAACATTGTTTCCTGTGACCTCATCTTATCTTTGGAGTAAGCCCTCCAGGCCTATATAGTGGCAGTGTACCATCATGCTTCTTCCTGTCTGTATCATTACTTTTCTGTACTGCCAGAATAAGGCTAGGTTCACACCTGCATCTGCTGTCCGCTGGGGGATTCCACTCTCCATTTGGCTTGAAAAATGCAGAGAGAAAAGTGCTGTAAGCAGAACTTTTCTCTCCGCATTTTTCGCCCTTTCGGGCAGAAAACTGGCAGACCCCATTATAATATATGGGGTACGCCGGTTTCCGCGGGTAACCACTTTTTTAAGCGGATTAGGTTTCTGTTTGGGGGGTCCCTAAGCGGATCCCCCGAATGGAGACCCGAACACAGGTGTGAACCTAACGTAACAGTGATCTCAGGGGTCTATTATATTTGTAGACAGCATGGACACCAAGACAGATAGTCATTGAAAGTGGAGTAGAAGGAGGCCTCAGAGCATGAAGAAGGGGGGTGCCCAGTGGAAAGTGCCACCAGAAAATAAGATATCAAATTAAGTTTTATATTTAACAGATGATTTTAGTGAGTTTCTTTAAAAATTTCCACATTTTTATCTATATTTTAAAAAAAGAAAATGCAAAAAGTCCTGCAGCCAAAATAATTATTGGCCAAATAATATGGTGAGAGTTCCTATTTCTGTAAGAGATTTCTATTTGCAGCAGCCACCTCACTTACCAGCATACTCATGACCACAGCTATATTGCATATGTAGATAAGACGCAGAATCCAGTTTACTGTAAAAGGACATCATATAAAACATATCACTGTTTTTGGCGCTGTACACCTCACATTATCATGTGACTGGCGCCATTATACAAGCTTTATCTGTGTGCATTTGAAATGCTGGCATCCACCCCCTTATGGATTGTAAGCATGTGAATGATTGCTTTATCAGCACTCTGCACCTGCACTGTTTTCACCATATATAACATGGTCATGCCTGCATCCTGCAACAAACCATGGTTTCATCTAGCATCAGGTAAATGTGGCCTTTTTTTTTCAATGATAAGACACAGAATGTACCAGTCACAATAGGTGATTTCACTTCTTCTCCACTTCCCTTTCTGCTTAAAGACCTCTGCACAGATCACAGAGCATGCCTAGAAAACTCTCTCATAATAGTCAATAGGGTCTGTTCAAGACCATTGTGTTTAAAGGGGTTGTCAAGGCAAAAATGGACAACCCTTTTAAAGTTTAAATATGCTGAGGGCAGTGAAAAAAATAAAAAAAAAGTATACTCACCTGTCCCCGATGCTCCTTTGTCCTCCCACGCCTTCCCGTTCATCTGCTCCGGCAGGGTCTCTTCTGGCGTTGTGCTGAAGCTGCTGATTGGCCTAAGCGGTCACGTGACCACTGAGGCCAATCAGCGAAGGGCCTGAATGTCACTACCTGTGACATCACGGGTCATCTTCCTGAGGTCTGCTGAGGCCGCTGATTGGCCATGATTTAAACAATAGGTCATTCCCTTTAAAAACAGGACTAGGCTACAACTTTCTATAGTGTTAATGTTTGATTTTAAATATTGAGCTACATCTGTCAATCAATGGTTAGAATCAATCAGTAGCATTACAAAAAGTTGTAGTGTAGCCCTTGTTTAAAGAAATTCTGAGACATTTTGATACTTCCCTAGAACTTAAGAAACCTGCAAGAAATCAACACATAAACAATATGCCCATGGCAAAGTGCTTGCTCCAATCACTGTTATAGCTGTTATAGCAAGGTTATAGCTGCCAATCAAAGCTGCCCTCCTATGGACACAACTGTCGGGCCACTAAACCCCAGGGCATAATGCATTAGCAGGTTAAATTAGTTTTCTCCTAATATGTGACCAACCTGAGAACAAGAGATCCATACTGGTCGCCATAGATGGTGTATGTACTGGCAAAATAGAGTAACTGAATGGATAAAAAAAAATCACAAAACAGCATTAGCTTTTATGGCATAAGTTTTCTTTTAAGTAATACTTAGGTTTTTCGGTCTTAGTGACTGGTTTGTTTGAAGTTACTATATTGGTTATACATCATGATAACCATGATAACAATATCTGAAGTGATGTCCTTATACCAGGTATGCACTATCCATTTGTCAGGTTAATTTAGGAAATCATTGTGAGTGCTCGCTCAAAGTGAACCAAATTTTGAACTAAACTAAGACTAAACTAAAAATTATAGTAAAGAATCTATTCTATGCACATTACTAGCAAAGAAACTCTAAAAAGCTACCGTAAATCAATAAATTATAACAAGTAAATCTAGCTGTCTCCAGAAATAGCCCCATAATTGAAGCTGGATTGTAAAGCTGGCAGTTGCTTTTGCTTATGTTGCTCTAGTATTAAGTAGCTTTGTGTTTATCTTTATTGCAGCAGTCAGCTCATCTTGTGTTACCTTCGTAAGGTAAAATGAGAAGTGGATTTACTTAAAGCTCTGGTCATAGATCCTCTAGAGAATGCAACCTGATGGAGCACTGCTTAGAATATTATAAAATCTACCTTAATAAGACACTTGATTGTGATCTTAATGCATATTACGGCAACTATGGCAACCCACAGAGGTGTACATAGAATATGGAATCTTGACAACTAAATGTGGACGTAATATACATTCAGACACAACTATACTGTCGCTGAAAATAAATTAAGCCATTTTGAGATTACTTCCTCCATGTCAATTCTACTATGTGTTACCTTTAGGATATACATTATATGGATATAAGTATTGGGACACCTACACATTACACCTTCAGCAGTGCATCTCACGGTATGTAAAAATTACCGAGAGCCTCAGTACAGGTGATCCCAGGTGTCAGACCCCCGCAGATCTATTATTCATGGCCTATCCTTTGAGATTTTCTTTCACTGCAACTAAGGGCATAGGCCAACCCCGAAAAACAACTCCATAGCATCAGGGGTGGTGTTACTGACCATGTAAACCAAGAAATTGCATTGGACCCCAGAGATTAGGAGGGATTTCCACTGACAATATACTGGCCAGCAGTTTTTTTTTTCAATCAGCCATTATCTATTGGATTATTTGATAACTGCCAATAAAAATTAATTCTCACCTTTCCTTGCTCCTGGCTCTTCCTCTTCAGCCCAACATGTTTCCACACATGATGTTCTGATGCTGTCAGGGTGTGGACATAAGGTGCAGCAGCTCCTGAAGCCACTCCATGATGGCAATGCTAAGGCCAGTGGTGAACCTAGCCTCTTTGCTGCCTGAGGCGGACTATCGAAAGGCGCCCCCCCCCCAAAAAAAAAATAAAATTACGTTTACATGCTGTTAGCGTCACACACTGTTATTGTCGTACAATAAACATACACAAACTTATGAAACAGGTTTTAAGAATTCTTCTTCCTGTATTACTTATTAGAAATCAACAACATGGCTTTAACAATGGCAATAACTTCACACATCTTCTGCTTGGTGGATGGACGATCCCACGTGGCCCCCATTCTCTATAATAGGAGCGTCGCAGATAGCTGAGTACTGGACTTCGGCTATCTTCGGCACTCCAATCGAAGTGAATGAGAGCCACGCGGGTTCGTCCATCCACCAAGCGACACGCTTATATTCAGCCTGGCTGCGGTCAGGCTGTTTTCCAACCCAGTGGGGGAAAAAAAAAAACCCAATTCTCAGGCCCACTGGGGGTCTCAGCTGACAGACCCCAATCAATCAGTTATTTATCCTCTATCATTTAGTTGTATACAGTGCAGTAACATTTTGTGACTTACAGGTGACGTCTCTGACTAATCCTTCACATTTCCCTTCTCTTCCCTTTGCGCCGCCATGTCCACTTCTTCCAGCTGTGACTTGTCTCTGTAAAGTTTGCAACAAAGACATCTTTGGCTCCTCACTTTTCCAGGCACCTTACCCACATTGTCTTCACCTACACAAAGCCCCCATCCTGCTGCTACCCCTATTATAAAATATATGATATAACCCCCCCATAATGAATACTCCTCCCAAGTGCATCTTTATATTAATAACATCCGTGTGTACCCTGTATAAATAGTGCCCCCTACTAATAATGCCCCAGGTGTTAACTAATGAAAAGGTTTTCCAGGTCATTAATAAAATAATCAGTGGGGCTCAAAAACCCAGGACCCCTACTGATCAGCTGTTTGAATGAACCGTGGTATCTGTGTAAGCGCCGTGACCGCGCTCTATTTACATAGTGTCATTCATCTCATAGCGTCCATCAATGTAACTACAGCCTCGTCCTATACACGTCTATGTGACAAGACTGTAATTACATCACACGGTCACTATAAACAGACAGCGTGTGATATAAACAGGCGCCATAGCCTCTTCATACAGCTGATCAGAGGAGGGGTCCACTGATCTCTTATTGATAATCTGTCCTAAGGATAGAACATCAATAAAAATTAGCTGGAAAGACCTTTTAATAAAGCCCAAGTGCCACCTTAAAGGGGTTGTCCAGGATAACCACTTTTTTTAATATGAGGCCAGAGAAGGTGCTCCAGTGTCTCCCAGCGCATTTCAGTCCTGCTGCTCCGGAGTTTTCTTCCCCACAGCACTGTGATGTCCCATCTCAGCGACCTCAGCGG
The DNA here is from genome assembly GCA_947044405.1 of Leptodactylus fallax. Taxonomy (NCBI): domain Eukaryota; kingdom Metazoa; phylum Chordata; class Amphibia; order Anura; family Leptodactylidae; genus Leptodactylus; species Leptodactylus fallax. Next base: position 2,602,678 of record CAMRHE010000202.1, read on the forward strand.
TCATGTGCGGCGGGGACTTCTGTCAGAAGAAAACACCAGAGCAGCAGAACCATACTGCAGTGGGAGACATTGGAGCACAAGGGACAGGTGAGTAGGTGTTTTGTTTTTTAAATACAGTATTACACGGTATTATGGTCCACAGCGGCCCCTGCACACAGTATTACATGGTATTATGCCCCGCTGTGGCCCCTGCACATGGTATTATGCCCCGCAGTGGCCCCTGCACACGGTATTATGCCTGCAGCGGCCCCTGCACACGGTATTATGCTCCATAGTGACCCCTGCACACTGTATTATGCCCTGCAGCGGCCCCTGCACATGGTATTATGCTCCATAGTGGCCCCTGCACTCAGTATTATACTCCATAGTGACCCCTGCACACGGTATTATGTTCCATAGTGGCCCCTGCACTCGGTATTATGCTCCATAGTGGCCCCTGCACATGGTATTATGCACACCAGAAAACACCAGAGCAGCAGAACCAGACTTCAGTGGGAGACATCGGAGCACAAGGTACAGGTGAGTAGGTGTTTTTTTTTAATACAGTATTACACGGTATTATGGCCCACAGCGGCCCCTGCGCACAGTATTATATGGTATTATGCTCCGCAGCAGCCCCTTCACGCGGTATTATGCTCCATAGTGGCACCTGCACATGTTATTATGCCTCATAGTGGCCCCTGCACACGGTATTATGCCCCACAGCGGCCCCTGCACACAGTATTACATGGTATTATGCCCCGCAGCAGCCCCTGCACATGGTATTATGCCCCGCAGCGGCCCCTGCACACAGTATTATGCTCCATAGTGGCACCTGCACATGGTATTATGCTCCATAGTGGCCCCTGCACTCGGTATTATACTCCATAGTGGCCCCTGCACACGGTATTATACTCCATAGTAGCCCCTGCACTCGGTATTATACTCCATAGTGGCCCCTGCACACGGTATTATGCCCCATAGTGGCCCCTGCACGCAGTATTCTGCTCCATAGTGACCCACCCATGAACTATTATACTCTGGGGTGTTTTCAGACCAGGTGGTGGCAAACATAAAAACCAGTGTTACTTTCCTGGGCTCCAGTGCACTCCCTGCTTTCGGCCTTCTTTAATGTCGCACAGACCGGCGTCGCCACATAATGACGTCGGCCTGGCTCACGTGACGTCTGGGACATCACCAAAGAAGGCCGAAGCTTGCTGGGAGTAACGTTGGAACATCGGATTGCAAGCGAGGTGAGTAACATTGTTTTTTATGTTTATCACCTCCCCCTGGGTCTCCAATTATTATACTCTGGGGTCTGAAAATTCCCCAGAGTATAATAACAGTAGTATCTGGCCTCACTTACTGACGCCCGCGGCTGCTCACAGCAGCATCCACTTCCCCTTCTGCATACCATAGCAGAAGGGGAAGTGGCTCAAAAAACCGCAACAAAATCTGCAACAAAAAAAGCTGCGTTTCCGCAATGTGGACCTTGGCCTTAAGGTGTTAAATCTCAGGGCCTTTTTGAGGCCCTCCTGAAAGAACTGTAGAAGTACTGGAATTGAGGTAGTGTAAGATGGGGAAACAACCCTCATGTTATGAATGTAACTGTTTCTGTAGTTAAGTTTATTTTTTTTTATAAACTGACATTTGTTTGTTTGACCACAAGAGGCCACTGTTACCTCAGAAATAGAAGAGACTGTAATTCTGTAATTCCCTGGAGTAGTGACGTGGAGACCCTGTTCTGCAGAGGTGGATCAAGTTGCTGCAGAGTGTGTCTGGCAGCCATCTTAGCTGTGTGTGTTTCTGAGCTTTTAGAAGAAGAAGGGCTGAAGTGAGAGGTAAAACATTCTTAAAGGATTAGAGACATAACAAGAGTGTGCTGAAGCAGAGACTGTTCCAGGGTTTGTTCAGACAGCATCCTAAGGTGAAGATTGCTATTAAGGACCGGCTGAGAAGTAGCCCTGTCAGTGAGACCGCATGTTTGGATGAGCCCTGCTTTCAGCGGTTCCAGAGAGAAGTTAAAAGGTACCCAACAAATCTGAATCAGTAAGAGAAGTAATCGTGCACGCACCGCATTACATTTTTGGCGCAAATTGCTTGGGACTGAATAAGGGCCTGTAGTTAGACTAGTTAAGCATACTCATCTTCACAGGCCACACTACTGGTGAATTATCTACCTATTTGATAGTAAGGACTCAGAGAATTCTATTGAGTTGTAACTCTCAGAGAGGAGCTTCTGAGGAAGTCTAGAAGCGACATTTTAAACATTGTCATATTTCTTTGGCTTGCAAGCTGACGTACTATGATATTTACTTGGTTATACTTTGGGGGGAATAGGGGTATTTTGATAAGTTTGTAAGCTTTTGTGTTATACTGTTTGTGCCTCTATAACACTCATTGAATTGTTTCTGTGACTAGGGTGATAAAAAGGTAACAAGCGGCTGGTTATTTGCAGCCTGCAGATAGGTAAAAGCTTGGAGTTTATTGTAGCTACACATGAGAAGGCACCGTGCTGTACAACACCAGGGTCTCAGCTTACTGGCTGAGTGTATGTAAATAATTGGGAGTGTTCTTTTTGGTAATGGGGTGTTACTACACTAAGTAAAATCTTGTTTTTACTAAATTGATTTGGAGTCGCTTCATTTGTTCGTGACTTCGCTGTATCCTGGGGAGCCCACCCCGGTACACGGCTTACAGTAGGACAATTTTTTTTTTTTTTTTTACATACAAAGTCATATGCTTTGGTAGTATTAGGTGTCCTTGTTGCTGACAGAGTATGAATCACTTCTAAAAATGATGCTTCTTATTTGATGTGCACTGCGAGATGTTCCTCACTATCCTCTCTGCCCATGTTACCATGCACACTCTTCTGACCCCCACGATCAGCAACTTATGCCCTATCCTACTGTTAGGGCATAAATAATTTTCATGGTATAACCCCTTTAAGACTTTGCTGGCTAATAAGTATCCTTCTGACAACACCGTGACAACAGATTTGATCTCCATCTGAAACTTTTTTCACTGCTTAAAGATATTCAGAAAAGTGAGATTTATAACAAGGTATGATTTTTCACCCCATTTTGTCACTGGAAACATTCTTGAGTAAAGACGTGTGATTATTATCTCAGGCAGCCTTTTGTAGGAGTCTGACTGCTAATATAAATTGCTAATTAATCTATCATCTGTCCAACAGGGGTCATAATAACCCTTAACCCTTTTGTGCTGCCTGAGGCTGACTGGGAAAGAATAGAGCTTGTGTGAAATAAAAATCTAATAATACAGCAAATTATGGCTCACATTTATCATTTACATTTTACTCTAAAATAGAACATTATCTCCTGTGCTTGTAGTAGTGGTTTGCTGCATGACCAGGACTAGAGCACATGAATAAAATGTAATTTAAAGTGTTACTAAATTTTTCCCCAGTCTCTCACCAGATAAAAAAATTGAAAGAAAGGAAGATGCAAAACATGTATGAATGTTAAATGTGTCGCAAACATTGACACATTACCTTTGGCAAAGCCTAAGAAATATTGCACATGATAAGCTCCACCCTATGTTCTCACAAACATGTACTATGGCCAGTGGCGTAACTAGGAATGGCTGGGCCCCAAGGCGAACATTTGACATGGGGCCCCACCCAAGCCGCCGCCCCCAACCCCCCCAAGCCGCCGCCCCCAACCCCCCCCAAACCGCCGCCCCCAACCCCCCCCACACACAAACCACATTCCTGCGCACACTATTATGCCCCATAGTGGCCCCTGCACACGGTATTATGTCCCATAGTGGCCCCTGCACACGGTATTATGCCCCATAGTGGCCCCTGCACACGGTATTATGCCCCATAGTGGCCCCTGGACACGGTATTATGCCGCATAGTGGCCCCTGCACACAATATTATGCCCCATAGTGGCCCCAGTACACAGTAGTTTGCCCCATAGTGGCCCCGACACACAGTAGTTTGCCCCATAGTGGCCCCTGCACACAGTAGTTTGCCCCATAGTGGCCCCTACACACAGTAGTTTGCCCCATAGTGGCCCCTGCACACAGTAGTTTGCCCCATAGTGGCCCCTGCACACAGTAGTTTGCCCCATAGTGGCCCCTGCACACAGTAGTTTTCCCCATAGTGGCCCCTGCACACAGTAGTTTGCCCCATAGTGGCCCCTGCACACAGTAGTTTTCCCCATAGTGGCCCCTGCACACAGTAGTTTGCCCCATAGTGGCCCCTGCACACAGTAGTTTGCCCCATAGTGGCCCCTGCACACAGTAGTTTGCCCCATAGTGGCCCCTGCACACAGTAGTTTGCCCCATAGTGGCCCCTGCACACAGTAGTTTGCCCCATAGTGGCCCCTGCACACAGTAGTTTGCCCCATAGTGGCCCCTGCACACAGTAGTTTGCCCCATAGTGGCCCCTGCACACAGTAGTTTGCCCCATAGTGGCCCCTGCACACAGTAGTTTGCCCCATAGTGGCCCCTGCACACAGTATTATGCCCCATAGTGGACCACCCATGAACGATTATTATACTCTGGGGTCTTTTCAGACCCCAGAGTATAATGATCGGAGACCCAGGGGAGGATAGAAACATAGAAAACACTGCAACTTACCTCTTCCTCGCTCTGGTGCACTCCCGAGCGCTACTTCGGCCATCTTCAATGTCGGACCGGATTTCGCGCGATCCAGGCCGGCGTCGCGACGCATAATGACGTCAGCTGACGTCTGGGACGTCACCAAACAGGCCCGAGGCCTGCGGAGAGGTGAGTTACAGTGTTTTTTATGTTCGCTCACCTCCCCTGGGCCCCCGATCGTTATACTCCGGGGGTCTCAGAAGACCCCGGAGTATAACGATAGCAGTGTTCGTGGGGTTCGCGGTAGCGACTGCCACAGGGCTCCGGGCCCCGTAATGTTCCGGGCCCTGTGTCAGTCGCTACCACTGCTACCCCGGTAGTTACGCCCCTGACTATGGCCCAGATGCACTGTTGTCTGTGGAGGTATTAAACATTGAGCACCTCCAAAACCGTGGTTGACAGTCACTATTTTTTTTAGAAATAGGAAAAGCAGATTTTTATTTTTTTTTTTTAAACCCTGAATAAATCCTTAAAAATATTGAGTGCATATGTCTCATATACAAAAAAAACTATATTCCCAGCAGCCTTATACACAGGAATCTACTTTGTCTGACAAAACTGATGACAAAAAAAATAATTTGGTAACTGAGACTAGATCACATTCTGACCAATATTTAGTCATGGAAGAGTGAAGAAATCAGGCGATACCTTTTAGAGCAGGGGTCGGCAACCTATGGCACGCGTGCCACTCTTGGCACGTGAGGCATATTTCCCTGGCACAGCAGCGGACTCCTCACCCAGCAGTTTCGATCGGACCAAACACGTCTGAAACGAAACTGCTATTATTATACTGTGGGGTCTCTTCAGACCCCTGAGTATAATAAGCGGAGCCCCGGGGAGGTGATGAAACATAAAAAACAATGTCACTCACCAGTCCACGCTCCGCAGCCGCTGTGTACTCTTCAGGCGCTTCTGCCTGAAGTCAGCTGACAGGGCCTCAGGGGTCGCGTCTGCGTCTGACGTCATTACGCATAATGACGCAACGTGACCCCTGAGACTCAATGGGCGGTCGCTGACTAAGGGCAGAAGCGCCTGAAGATACAGAGCGGCTGCGGAGTGTGGAATGGTGAGTAACGTTGTTTTTTATGTTTCATCACCTCTATTTGCCCTCCACTTATTATACTCTGTGGTCTGAAGAGACCCCACAGTATAATAATAGCTAGTGAATGTGCAGAGGCCACTATGGAGCATAATACCGTGTGCAGGGGCCACTATGGAGCATAATACCGTGTGCAGGGGCCGCTATGGGACATATACCGTGTGCAGGGGCCACTATGGAACATAATAGCATGTGCAGGGGCCACTATGGGACATATACCGTGTGTAGGGGATGCTATGGGACATATTGCTGTGTGCAGGGGCCACTATGGGACAAATACTGTGTGCAGGGGCAGCTATGGGGCAAATACTGTGTGCAGGGACCGCTATGGGACAAATACTGTGTGCAGGGGCAGCTATGGGGCAAATACCATGTGCAGAGGCCGCTATGGGACAACTACCGTGTGCAGAGGCAGCTATGGGACAAATACTGCGTGCAGAGGCCGCTATGGGACATAATACGGTGTGCAGGGACTGCTATGGGACAAATACTGTGTGCAGAGGCAGCTATGGGACAAATACCGTGTGCAGGGACCGCTATGGGACATAATACCGTGTGCAGGGACCGCTATGGGACATAATACCGTGTGCAGGGATCGCTATGGGACATAATACCGTGTGCAGGGACCGCTATGGGACATAATACCATGTGCAGGGACCGCTATGGGACAAATACTGTGTGCAGGGGCAGCTATGGGACAAATACCATGTTGCAGGGGCCGCTATGGGACATAATACCGTGTGCAGGGACCGCTATGGGACATTATTCTGTATAACGGTGTGTTTTCTATATTAAGGATGTGTTTTTGCACAGAAAACTCAGGCTTTGTTTTTTTTTGTGCAAAAATGCACCAGTTTTACATCGAATGAAAAAGTTCCAAATATAGCTGCATCCAGATACATAGTGTGTTTTCACCATAAGGATGCCGCCATACGGTGCTCCTGGACACATTTACTACTAATTGGGGGCTGTACATGGACTTTCATTGCTTCTAATCAGAAAGTACAGGAGCGTCCCAGGAAATAGCAGTAAATGCATGCGTCCTAAAGCATCTGGTGGCAGCACTTCTGTGTTATGGTTTGTGGTATATGACTTTAGTTTAGGGGTCGTCAGACTTACAATTATTGACCGGCACTCCGAGTACCTCATCTTTGATTTTTTTATTAAAATCGGCACGCCGAACAAAAAAGGTTGCCTACCCGTTTTAGAGGCTGAGTATATTTATAAGTAAGCTTTCAGAAGTGCTAGCTTCCTTCATCAGACATGGTGTTATACAAGAACTGAAAATTCACAGATTTTTATACACATGGTCTTGTATAAAAATCTGTGAATTTTCAGTTCTTGTATAACACCATGTCTGATGAAGGAAGCTAGCACTTCTGAAAGCTTACTTATAAATATACTCAGTTAGCCTCTAAAAGGTATCGCCTGATTTCTTCACTCTTCCACTACTTTCAATGGCTAACACGGTACAACATTATACTACTATCAATATTTAGTCAAGCAGGCCTCTGTTAAAAGTCCTCTCAATGTGAATCATTGCAAAGGAACTTTAAAAGAGGGATGCTAAGAACCCTAGGTTTGGATTCACAAGGCCATAATATATCCATAGTATATGGATTATATTACAGATGCAAATCTTGTCAAAGCTGTAGGTCTAATGACCCCAATTTACAGTATCAGAGATTCCTATGATGCTGTAGGTTTGAGTCATTACACCTGTGGCCGGGGACATGATTTTCAGGTGTAAAACTGTCCATACAATAAGGATGTATTATAGCCATGTGACTGGTCTATGGGGGACCTAGTGACAAAAAAAAACAGCCCAATGAGAGATAACGTGGCGTGCAGTAGTATCTGGCAGATGCCATGTGCATGAATGTCTGCTATGTCAATGGGCTAGCTGTGATTTTAATGGCTAGCATACTGACAAATTAATTTCTCAGGATCCCATACACACGCCCCTGTATTATCATGGGTCCATGAGCCCTGGTCAAAATTTAGAACACAACAGGTCCTATTCCAGTCTGGACTCATTAATGAAATGAATGGGTGCACTGGCGGCACGGACTGCTCATGGATATGATCCTTGTGCCACCCCTGCCTTCCTCTCATGGACCTGTACTACACGTTTATGTAACCTTAGTTACTTTCTGTCTCAGAAACAAAATGTCCAAAAGAGTCAACTTTCAGGCTACAGAAATGCTACACACAGTTATTTCCTATAAAGAGTCAAGAGCACAGTCATAGTTTATTTTTTGGTTAGATATATGTTGTATATCTTGGGATATTAAAACCAAGGCATTGTGTTATCTATAGCAATAGAAAATCTTGGTATAATTAACATCATCACTGTCATATGTAAATTTCTTGTATACAGTGGAATGATTCTTCCTTCTGCAACAATAAGATAGTGAGTCATCTTTATGTGGATTCATGCATTATTCAGTGAGTCAATCTAACATATTATTTCCTCATCTATCACGCTCATTTGTGATTGATCTTCCTGTTAGACAATGCAGTCTCAGGTAGACAGGAACTTTTTCTTTATATTTAATCTACAGCAGAAGGGTTTTATAAATATCCCACTTTATGCACAATTTTCAGTATTGCTTCCTTCAGAGTGTAATGCAAACACCACGCAGTAATTGTTTATGGCTTCATATATCATTCTGAGTAATGCCCTGGGAGAAGGTGAAAGGAGGCGAAACTCAGGTTTGGGCTCTTGTTAGGTTTGTAAATATGATTAAATAAAATTGCAATTGTCATAAGGTGTCTGCACGGTTTTGTCTTTCCTGTCATTTGGATCAGCAGCAGCGGTCACATATCCTGTGTCAACATGTCATCGATGGACCAGGAGAGCATCATGGCAGCAGCGCAGATGGCCTTTTACTTTTTACAACATGCAAGGCTGAGCTAAATAATTGTCCTTACTGGACATCTCCTTTAATGTAAATCAAAGTTTGCCAAAAGTAGTAGTTATTGACCTGTAAACCATTTCTCCTTGCATACTACAAGTGTTGATCGATCTGAATGGACTGACATTGTCCTGTAGTATCTTGACGTGATTATACAGTGGTACGGAAAGTATTCAGACTCCTTTAAATTTTTCACTCTTTGTTTCATTGCAGCCATTTGCTAAAAGCAAAAAAGTTCATTTTATTTCTCATTAATGTACACTCAGCACCCCATCTTGACAGAAAAAAAACAGAAATGTATTTGTATATGTATATTTTTGCAAATTTATTAAAAAAGAAAAACTGAAATATCACATGGTCATAAGTATTCAGACCCTTTGCTCAGTATTGAGTAGAAGCCCCTTTTGAGCTAGTACAGCCATGAGTCTTCTTGGGAATGCTGCAACAAGTTTTTCACATCTGGATTTGGGGATCCTCTGTCATTCTTCCTTGCTGATCCTCTCCAGTTCCGTCAGGTTGGATGTTGAACGTTGGTGGACAACCATTTTCAGGTCTCTCCAGAGATGCTCAATTGGGTTGAGGTCAGGGCTCTGGCTGGGCCAGTCAAGAATGGTCACAGAGTTGTTCCGAAGCCACTCCTTTGTTATTTTAGCGGTGTGCTTGGGGTCATTGTCTTGTTGGACGGTAAACCTTCGGTCCAGAGCACTCTGGAAGAGGTTTTCTTCCAGGATATCTCTGTACTTGGCCACATTCATCTTTCCTTCAATTCCAACCAGTCGTCCTGTCCCTGCAGCTGAAAAACACCCCCATAGCATGATGCTGCCACCACCACGTTTCAATGAGCAGTGCCTGGTTTTCTCCACACATACCGCTTAGAATTAGCACCACAAAGTTCAATCTTTGTCTCATCAGACCAGAGAATCTTATTTCTCATAGTCTGGGAGTCCTTCATGTGTTTTTTGGCAAACTCTATGCGGGCTCTCATATGTCTTGCACTGAGGAGAGGCTTCCTTCGGGTCACTCTGCCATAAAGCCCGACTGGTGGAGGGCTGCAGTGATAGTTGACTTTGGGGAACTTTCTCCCATCTCCCTACTGCATCTCTGGAGCTCAGCCACAGTGATCTTTGGGTTCTTCTTTACCTCTCTCACCAAGGCTCTTCTCCCACGATTGCTCAGTTTGGCTGGACGGCCAAGAGTTCTGGTTGTCCCAAACTTCTTCCATTTAAGGATTATGGAGGCCACTGGGCTCTTAGGAACCTTGAGTGCTGCAGAAATTCTTTTGTAACCTTGGCCAGATCTGTGCCTTGCCACAATTCTGTCTCTGAGCTCCTTGGGTAGTTCCTTTGACCTCATGATTCTCATTTGCACTGACATGCACTGTGACCTGTGAGGTCTTATATAGACAGGTGTGTGCTTTTCCTAATCAAGTCCAATCAGTTTAATTAAACTCAGCTGGACTCCAATGAAGGAGTAGAACCATCTCAAGGAGGATCAGAAGGAAATGGACAGCGTGTGAGTTAAATATGAGTGTCACAGAAAAGGGTCTGAATACTTATGACCATGTGATAGTTTTTCTTTTTTAATAAATTTGCAAAAATATCTACATTTCTTTTTTTTTTCTGTCAAGATGGGGTGCTGAGTGTACATTAATGAGAAATAAAATGAACTTTTTTGCTTTTAGCAAATGGCTGCAATGAAACAGAGTGAAAAATTTAAAGGGGACTGAATACTTTCCGTACCCACTGTATGCTTATTTGCCTACTGAAATTTGTATCAGTTTGGTATATACACAAACCTCAAGTCAAAACCACCATTTTAATATCATGGATTATACTTTGTGCCCTTACACAGAGGACACTACATGACAATCCTAGCAGACTGCTGCATAACTATAACCAGGTGCCATAATTTCCCAATATACAGTATATTAGTAGCCTATTCTACAAGAGTGTAAGATTTGTTCAGTTGTGTGTGTCCCATATTACCCTGCAGCTACTAGCACCAAGACAAGTATTTAAAGGGAGTCAAGTGCATAATGCCTTCTGGGTGCTGTGGAGGGGCCTTTATTACAAGCAGAAATATAACTTTGTGGTCAGAACTGATGAAGCAATGCAGAGATAATCATCTTTTTATGGATCTGCAAATCAGCCTGCATGTGTACCAGAGGGGACCCAAATTGATAGATTTTTGGCATCATTATTATTGGTTTGATAGGCATCTTGAACCGGACATATTTCCTTCAAGTCAGGATAATTTGGGAATTAGAGCATGTCTTGGGGATTGGATAGAGCAGATTTCTTGCAGAATTTTCTGTGACAAAACTTTCCATTCCATACTCAAAGGGGTTGTCCTGTGATAGTAAGCTTCACTTCCTCCTCTTAGCCAGTGATGACACACCCATTGGTGACATGGACATGCTGCAACTTAGTCCCCCTTTTCAAATGAATTGGGCTGAGCTGTAATACCAATACAATGCAATATCACAGCCACTATACAATGTAAAGGACAGTGTTGTGCTTGGTAAATGAAGAGGTCACATCAATCAATATCATATCCCCGCACAAAACCTTTAAGATTATAGAGAGAGTGTTGCATGACTGGAATTTACTTTTACTAGCTCGAGATGAGATTCCTGTCCTGTGCCGCTGTGGAGGATGTCTAACACTGCACAATTCCACCAAAGATGAGAGATGTTAGGTGGAACAGCTATGTGAAAAGGTATTGTCTAAACTAGAAAACCCCTCCTAATATGTTGTATGTAGCCAAGTTTGCAGTAGACTTATAACATGCAAAAGAGCAACAAAATATCATTGTACAGCTTGCCAATTATTGAAAAACAAAAGTTATCAAATATATAATGAAATCCTGATTGCCAAGATTTGTGTAGCGTACAGCTGCACTACATTTCACAGCACCTGGGTATACATAGTCATTTTCTTACTATCTTTTGAGGAGCAGGTATGCTTTATGGCACCTGTTGGTACTTACATGTAGCAATTCAATGCATATTAAGCAATCAAGAAGGGAGATGCTGGTACTGTATAATACATTACTACATAAAGGCTGATTTCTTGTAAGATTAAGAGATAATGAAGCATATGCCAATGTTTTTCTCACTTCCAGTCAGTTTTTGTCTTTTATCTATAAAATGCTCACAAATCTCTCCATTTAGTGAGGGGACACACTGTAATAGACAGAATTTCAGTCAAGGAAATTGGGTGGTTTTCAATGCTGCTCACCAGCAGGAATCGTACATGGTACAGGTTGAAAGCCACGGGTGAAACCCACAGTAATAATTGACATGCGGCAACTTTAATACCCGCAGCAAAATTCAATTTGTGCTGTGGGTTTCTGATGTAGCATGTGGATGAAAGTTATTTAGATACCATCCACCATGTGGCTGCGTGACGTGACCTCTGAAGCTTCCTATGTTAGAGGGTTTTATACACTGTATATTTTATATGCTGTATTGTACGGTTTGTTGTGCCCGTTTAATTTTTCTTTTTCAGTCAAATGAGATTGTACCTAAATACCAAACACCATGCTGCTACTGTAGATCGTAGAAGGTTAGTGCCCGCTGTGATCTCCTTGTCTTTCCCTAGTGCTAAGTGACAAACAAATTATTTCGTAAGAAAACTAGTTTAAGATGAGCCCTTGTAAATAATGACAAAGTTTGGAATATATTAGAAATAGTTTGCTAATAGACAAAACCCTGGAAGTGGTATAAAACAGGTGTACAGCACACTGAAGAGAGCGCTTGCCCACTCACTGTCATGAAGAGTTACTTTCTTATCCAAGGTTTTTAACTAGTGGTGCCAGGAAAATTAAACACGATAAATTCTTGGACTAGGATGCATGAGACATTTGTCTATAAGATTGTATGTAGGATGAACATACTGTGAAATACAGGCCTGACTAGATAAACTTAAATTATGATAACCTTTGTGGGATAGATTCATCTCCCTACAATATAAAACTGGAAAAAAAAAAAAAAAAAAAACACGTAAACCATGGGCTTGTGAGTTTATAAAGGCCATTAGTGCAAAAAATTCATTTTTTATAATACTCTCAACACTTCATGAAAAGGGGCTGTAGCGTTTGGATGTTTTATGGGCTGAAGGATGTGCCTAATTTATGATGAAGTGGGCGCCAAGTATTAAGCCCATATCATGACTGCCATAGTATAGATCGGTCTTGACAAACCTCCATAATATGTCTTGTATTACATTTATGACTGATCACTCTTGTGACATGGGAGAGAAGCTGGACAGTTTATAAGTTATCTTCTTTTTTTTTTTTTTTGGAAGAAAAGATTAATTCTATACATGACAATTTATTTTACTGCTATTGTGCAGTCATAAAAAGCATGCAAGCAGATAATACATTTCTATAGTCACTGTATCCGGAATTTCTTGATTTCATATTCTGCATTCAATTGTTGTAAAACTGAGTATGTATTGCTATAATATTTCTTTTTATAAACCTCCCCACAGACATTGCAATGAACTAGTGCATCTAGCCTTGAAGAGCAACCTCACAGTGTGAAAATATCCTAACTTTCCCCTTACAATTGCACTTCCCTGGAATCTCCCGTGTTCAGTATCACAGGGACAGGAAGTAAAGAGGTACAAAAATGAATTTTTGATAAATAAAAAGCTTCTTGTATTGTGAAATTGCACTTTATGTTGAGCCCCTTCCTTTATTTTCATGGGTTAAAAAGCATGAAGTAAAATATCTGATTTAAATGCAGCCACAATTTTATTTACAAAAGTAAATCAGAAAATATTTTAAAGTACAGAAAACTTTCAGAAAATAAACATTTTCTTAACAAATAATTTCAGGAAGAAAATAAAAGGTTAAAGAAAACTTGTGTTACATCACAATTCCTGTATAGATTTTCATTTCTAGAAAACCGGTATCAGAAATAATCGCACACCTCCCCACAAAGCAGTGATACCTTATAGTGTGCTACATATCCATATAAATATAGAATCATACATTCACATGCATTTCAATGTAATTTCACTTTGCTAGAGAGACTGTAAATGTTGTTCAGAATGATGAAAGCAACAGAACTCTTATTCTGAATGTCTGTTACATAACCTTTCTACTGAAAATACCCTTTTTTAGACACCCATGGAAAGATAGATGAAAAAAGGACTGAAAAATATTTGGAAATTACATAAAAGCGGCCTTTTTACATACAGAACTTAGAACACTGAAAGTACAACATGCCCCTTAGCTTTGATTATCCTCTCATAAATATACCACAAAGAAATCTGGTTAATGAGATAATGCAAGAATAAAAGGCAACTGCAACGTCATATCTTATAGAACATATATAAGCTGTGGAAAGCACATATCCAGCTTGTGCTTATAGATTTACATCCGTGTCTGATCAATCCTCCTCTGCTATTTCTAGAAGTGGTTCTGTGATGAGGAGGCCTTCACATGGAGGTGGGGTGTCCGGCTGTGTAGAAAAGGAAAGTCTAGTTAGTCCACAGTACTTAGCCAATGAAACAGATCTATTTGTTCATATAACATTAATGTAACAGATAATATCCTTCCTGTTTTCTTTCTAATCCATGTTGTGGTACTTACTAAGGTGTACAGCCAGTTTGTCTTCTTGGAGGATATGGCAGAGTCTCTTTAAGAGAATACAACTGAAGAATCTGTCACCAACATTGTTCTATTTCCCATACAATAACTATACTGGGTATCTTTTCTTACATCTATGTTCCAGTATTATTTCTCCTGGAAATGTATTAAACTGACAACTGGGTATTACCATTCTATTTGTCAATGTAGCATGTTCCCACACAGCTGACACTGTCCAATCAGAGCTGACAGATCATACAGCAACACGCTCTATTGACAGCTGCCAATTAGTTCACACACTGCCAGATGGAATAAAAGAGAAAAAATATTCCTGAATTGTACAGACATATTAGGAATGCTGATGGGTCCTCTTAGACATTTACAGTATAGCATAGCAACAGGACCAGAACCCTTCTCTGGAAGAGGGGTCCAGAAGAGTTACTTTATACTACTGCTGACACATATGCTCCCCTGCATTCAGGGTGGAGTGTACATCTGCACAGCCCTACAACTGGCAAGCTATAATAATACACAGTTGAGTAGCTTGAAGGGCTGTTACTCCCCACTGGGCTTATATTTTGAAATCCCCTGAGGATTGACTCTCCATCTGGTTGGGACATGAAACGCGTTTGGAAATGGATCTAATTTGATAAGGAGCCACAGGGAGAGTTTTGGGACTGTCCTTGTTAGGACAGGAGTCATTGTGGGACATAGGTGAGAGATGGGGTATAATTATACCAGCCCTTCATCTGTAAGTCCCGTTGAGTTCCCAAAGTCTCTCAGTAGGTCCGGGTAAGACCGTTCCCTTTTTTTTATCTAGAGCACGGTTTGTTTTGTGCACATTAATTGGTGATATTCTCTGACTGTCTTAAATATTTATTATTATAATTTACATTAAATGTTAAGTTTTATGATTTCTTGGATCCTGTGCTTGTGACACATGTGCATCCCAAAAGATCAATCTATCCATATCTGAGTGGGACGATGAAAAAAAATAATCATCCTGCTCAATCTTGCCGCAGAATCCGCAGCTAAATCAGCCACAGAGTCCACTGTGAGAGACTCCCTGCTGATTAGACTATCCATCTGGGCCTAATCAGTGGCGGAACGCTGCAGCAGAATACCGATTGCTCTGCTTCAGTCTGCTGCAGGGAACCAGATGGCAGACCATGAATAGGGCCTGAGGATGGCCACCCCAAGTTCATTTGCATTATCCACAGAATGAACTTGTACTATATTAATTTAACAGTAACAAGAATAATAAAAGAGCAAGTTACAAGTCGAATATGACAAAAAATTGTCAGCTGGAGATCAGTAGAAATACGTGTCATGCAAACTTACATTTAAATTTAATGTAGCAGCTGTTGCAGTACAAGACGTTGTTACGGATTCTAACTTCTGCCCCAGACTGGGATCCTCCAAGGTCTGTTTCACAGGCGACACACTGTTCAAGAAAATAGATACAGAAAAATAAGTTGTTTACAGCACAAAAACATTACTAGGCCTGTGGATAGTAAACCAACTCGCAGGATACATCCAGCAGAGGCTGAAATGCCTTAAATAAGCAGCAAAGCAAGCAAAATGATTAGTTAATAAGGCAACAGCCAGACCTAGTCATCAGCTTCTGTGGTCACTTTATGCCAAGGTGATGAATGTTAGGTAGGGAGCAGTATCCTGCACGATGCACCGGCAGAGGAGCAGCGAATTGGCACTAGGTAAGCATATGTGGAACAGACATATTCCATGAAACTAAACCAAACACTGATAAATATTGTAAATCTGCAGTATGAAATCATGTAAACAAGATGCTGCACGGTTATTACTGACTTGATTAGAAATATCGGAATGTCTTACAGCTGCAGACTGAGATTTCCATTTAATCAAACTGGAATTCATTTCTGGCTTGGTCTATGCTAAATGTAAAACAGTGGAGACTATGACAGCCTGGCATGATAGGGTTTTTTTTTCTCACTCAGAGAAAATGAAGATTTGCTTCAGGGCAACTTCAATCCACAAGAGATAGAAACAAAACCAGGTATGCATCACACTGATCTTTAACAAAAGGACGAGTCTGACTTATGTGCGTGACGCACAGTCTGGGAAGGTATTTTGCCTTTAGGAGTACATGGAATTTTTTGTCATTTTCAAACACACACACATATCTGTATACACTTTACGGTTAATCCACAGTATATACAGGTGTACAGTATATAAGCTTACAAAGTAACACAGGATACCGTGTTATTTTATTCAGTGAAATGGCAGACACCGTGATAAAAACCTAAGAGATCATATTATTGTCAAAGGTGTGCGTTGACCAGTTGGATATAGCACTGCTGTTTCAGAACAGCATAAATGTGAAACCATCCTTAAAACATAACTAAACTTTCAAACTACTTTTGCCTTCCTGGCTGTGTTTGCGTCGTCTCATTTTTGTGAAATCCTGCATTTTTTTATTCTTTCCCTTGTTTCTGTATTGACAGCTGAAAACTGTATACTGCTTTCACTAGGTGCATGGGGAGGATGGCTCTTGTATAATGTAGGGAAGACAAGGCTGGAGGGCAGGGCCCTTCAACACGGATACATCTTGGGCATTAAAAAAAAAAAAAAAAACTAGAACAGATCACCACTAAAATCACAATTCTACCTTATTGTTTTCAGAGATCTCGCCAGTTAAAAACACAGTCCGGACATGGAGAAGCTTCAATTAAATATGTCAATGCTGACCATGTTTTCATCTGGTGATATCTCTGGAAATTTTAAAGGCAGAACTATGATCTCATCTTTCATATAACACCAGAAGCATTGTTCTATTTTTGAAAATGCCCTTTCATGTCCTCTGACATTGGCGGTATTATATACCGCTACAAAGCTGACAGTGCACTGAATTCAGCTTTGCCGGTATGCACCGATATTACTGCACTGTCAGAAGAGCCAGCCTTACACCTCAGCGTCCCCACAACAGTACTCTTCCACAGTCTTACACTGTCAGTGGGGCACTCCTCACAGCCCAGCATTGACTCGGAGTTGTAAGGCCCCCCTTTTCTGACAGTGGAGATATCGGTGGTGAAACTACTGGCAACAATATCTCTGGCACTGGGGCAAATACCAGTATAGCTGAAAGTGTTCTGAATTCAGCACACTGCCAGCTTTCTAGAGGAATATAATACCGCTGATGTCAAAGGACATGAAAGGTCCTCATTAAAGTGACAACCTCCTCCAGCCTCAGCTTCCCTGCATTATACAATAACCTGTTCCTTTGGACACCTAAGTGAAAGAGTAGTACAGATTTCAGCTCTCAATACAGAAACAAAAGAAAGAATAAAGAAATACAGGATTTCATAGAAAGGAGCCAAAACGCAAACAGTATATTCATTAATGACAAAAGTTGCTAGAAAATTAAAAGCTGTTTGAAATTTTAGCTATGCTTTAAATGGTGATAGAAACATGAAAAGCCATGTCCTTTTTACTTGGCCCGTGTTGCTGAAAACATCTATGAAGCTTATAAGAGCCAATCAAGTTGGAGCTTACTGAAAAGGCTTCTGAAAAATGAGAACTAGAAGTTGAATGGTTTCTAAGAAACTGCTCCACTTTTTATAGTCACAAAAATTTTCATACATTCTAAGCAACAAGTTTCTTATCCAAATATATCTGCACCTGATCACAGATAAGGTGCTGCAATCTCTGAACTTAATTTACCTCAATTTGCAGCAGAATCTTATATATACACATGTGTGTATGGTTGGTTGTTTCATGGAACAATGTCTGACACAGACAAGTGAGAAGTGTTAGTACCCGCAACCATGGCAGTTAGCTATGTTTGTGGAGGATTAATTTAGATGTCCTCAATGTCTCACCTTAAAACAATGTAAATGAAAACAAAGACCAAGAGATTCGATGATCATGGCCGCTCCTTTGCCCAAACTGTTATTACAGTAAGAGCACAATTTCTTCCCGCTCACTGACCTAGATACAGAATAAGAAAATAACTGAGCCCTTGTCTGAAGTCTGACAGATGCTGCGGAATGGAGAAATGCGTCAAAGGGTAAACAAAATCACGTTTCCTTCACAGACAACCAGCCATGGCGACAAAAAGCTGTATTAAGGGCTTCATGAATGGACAGTTGTTCACTTGCTAAATGTAATTATATAATAAGGAATATTAGATAATTTGCTAAATTACATTAAAAGGGAAAAAAAAAAAAATAAAAAAGACAGTGCAAACATGTAGTGTGGGCACATTCAGAACACCCAGATATTCCTAGTATGCTAGCAACAAATGCTGCATATGGAAACCCCTAAGGTCCAGTAGGGCAGAGATTAACAGCACAACCCTTTGCAACAATTATGATACACCAATGATACTAGAACAACAATTTGTTTGGGAGGATCAGAAACAAAAAACAAAACTTTTATTCATTGTAAAGGAGTGCCCTTTAATAAAACCATCCACTTTGGCCTTGACAAGCACAACAGACATGGGCATCGCAGGATTTTATAAAGGGAGCAGTTCACTACAATTCTTGAACTGTAGTTGTAAATACATACACTACAAAAAAAAAAAAAACCCACACTACAAACATACATACATACATCCACAAACTATATACAGATTGTGACACACACATTCATGCATACTTTTATATGTATATTTATACATCTCTGCTGGATTGTTCCAGAAGCACAGCAGGACATCAGTGCTCTAGCCAGCAGTGATGTGCAGAGGCTGGATCTATGAAGAAGCTCTTCGCTTCGCCTCCTTGTTATCCTCTACTCCACTGCTATCTGTAGGTAATGTTTTTGGTCACCGTTGGTGAAAGCTGTATTTCTATGTAATGTTCACATTTCACCAACAGATTGCAGACAACATTACTTACAGACTGCCTACATAGGAATAGGAGAGCCAGAAGTGAGGGCACAAGGAGGGAATTTGGGGAAGGAGCGGTTAACTCCATACCCCCCCCCCCTTGTGTACACAGCTGACAAGAGGTTACCTCAATACAAATTGAAGGTAACTTTATCTGCATCTATGTAGTTTACATGAAAAAAAAAAAAAGTCTTGAGCCTGGTTAAGTATTCCACACTTAAATATTAAAAAGTTTATTTCCAGCAAAAACATTCTAAAAATAAATAATTCGGAAAAACTATCACTGTGCTTACTTGTTGCGCTGCTGACCAGACGCCTGTGTTGAAGGCTGATTTCTTGGCAAATTAGATGATGCCATGGAGCCTGAAGAAATCTGCGGAAGGCTGGATGATGGGTTGCGTAGGTAGCTGCGGTTGGAGGTGGATACCACTTGAGCCGGCTGACTGAACTCTTGACTAGATGATAAAGAGTTATAAGATGATGAATGGTTTGCCCAGGATGGCTGTCTTCGTGAGGTTAAGCCAGAGTCCAGGTTGTCTAGTGACTCCCCTCTGTAAAAGGAAATGAGAGAGTAATTAAAAAATAGTTTGGATTATAATTCCTACAAGCACTGAATACATATACTAAATATGCAAGTTTAAAACAGCCAGTGTTTACCCGCAGCAGTCCCCTGCAGGTGAAATGTTGTATTACATGATAACTACTGAGAAATAATTCCAAGCATGGATCCAAAGTAGGAGCTGCTCTTATACATCAGCTCTATGTTCTGGCTCATAAATGGAGGTCTAGAGCAGGAAACCACCTGTACCATATCCATATACGCTAATAGGGCATATAGACAGGGATTGTGTTCTAAGAACACCAACTCCAACAAAATAACATTAATTCAGCTGAAATGAACCCAAAGTTTACCTTCTCATATAGTTTGGAAGAGATGAGGTGTCTTTTGTGACACTAGAGCTCCGCTGCCTGATCCAGCTGTTGTCAGTATGAAGAGGGGCTTTTTTCCTCATCTCCTTGATTATTTGCTGTCTCTCAATTTCTGCAGGGCCCTCTTTCTGTGAGCCACCCACTGACCGTGTTGTGTCAAAACCATGGCTGCTGGCTGCAACATAAAACAGGTCATTAGTGAAGGGGGTATTTTACTGTAACATTTAGTATTTGTAATATATATATATATATATATATACACACATATATATATATATATATATATATATGTGTGATCAGAAGTTATATTAGTAAAAATCTACCAAGCTCAATGTGCAAATGCATTAAATCATAAAGCAATTTAATGGCTATGTGTTTCTTATGTTTAGTCAAGACTGTTAACCCATGCAGGTCCCAAACTCCCCAATAATAAAAGGTACATGCTAAAGCGGCATGGCTGTGGAAGAAGTAACCAGCTGAAATTACTGTGCACTATGCAAAAATTCTGCATAAGCCTCCAAAAGGTAAGTGTCCCGCTGTCCCTTGTGCAAGCTCTGTAATTTATATTTCATTGTGTAGCAACCAGTTACATTGTTATCCCTTTAACTAAGCCTACATTCACACGACCATTGTAACATCCATTTGTTATCCATTTTCATCTGTTTTTTATAGACTAAAAAAACAGCTGTATTTTTGCTGAAACTGACTGATGAGTTTCCAACAGCCATTAAAAACCACTGGGGCTCTATAGACGCACCGAATCTCTTTGGAAATACCTGTATGCTTGGTTATATACACTGTACATACTGTCAGGTATACTTTAAAGTGTTAAAGGATGAAATAGTGCCAACTTCTTAAGATTACACGTTCTCTTATTTAACATTCAAGAAATGGGCTCCTATAAATGCAGAAGCGCCTTTATAGCAGTAGTGCCCTGTCAATATTCCAGCTACTGAAGCACTATTTAACAAGCACATTTAATGCTTTTAGAAGGATAAGCAGAGAAGCCAAGCATTTGCCCACCTTGGCCTGTATAATCTCTCATCTGAGAGACTTTTTGTTTTTCCAGGACTTCAGTTTCAGAAGGGATATTTTTTGGTTGCGGCGTCACGGTGTGATTCTTGTTTTGTTCATCTTCAAACACCCAATCAGCAAAACCATATGCTGCCTTCCCATGTCCGCCTATATGTAATGATTCATGTGATACACTGGTATTTTACACCTCTTATTAGAACTATACAGCATAATAAGGGGGGGGGGGGGGGCTTATTAACTAATAGTTTTGAAATGTAACCCGTTATTAATATACAATTTACTCATGATATCCATTCTTTCCATTATCATGTTAAGGTCAGGGCAAAAAGTGGATTAACGGGGTTCAGAATGTATAAAAACCACATAAATCTATATACTTTGCCATGTGAGCTTACATTTGTGTGTTGTAGACATGTTATAAGCGGCATTAAATAATATACTTAGTAGCACCATACTACTGCTTTTACAGAAGTTCAGGCATAAATTCTAACACAACTGCAATAATAAATCAACATATATAAGATAACATAAAGCTGGTGCTTACCATCTCCTTGATCTGGATAACCTGATGAATCAGGAACATCTCTATATTTGCTGCCAAGACAAAAATATTAGATAAGACCCTTGAAAAATCATAAGAGATCACTGAAAGAATTTATTGTGTTCTGGTGTTCTAGGTGTCCATGAGTAGAGAACTCTATTGTTCACTGGGTTGTCCTTCAATAAAGTTTCAGAAAAGGCTATGTATCATTTCTTTCACCACTCAATCGGTAGGTGTACATTTTCCACCAATAGTCAGAAAAGTTACCTAAAATAGTAAATTTATGACCAGATGGTTTATCACTTTAAATCTCAATCACATACATTTAAAAAAACACCACCACAAGAGGTCTGGATGTGACAGGTTCTAACTGTGCATCCAATACAAATCCAAATAATCCAAATGAATCAATAGAGCAAACAGGGAACATTAAAATTACAAAAACAGACAAAATAAAATGACATACAACAAGCAAACCAGTCACAAGCTCCAGTCCTTCTGATTTCTTGAGGGTAGGAAGAAATAGTAGAACACACTAAGACTTGGCTAACCCTCACAAGATGCGTAACTACTTTTTTTTTCATTCCTTGGCTCAGGTTTCAATACTTTCCATTAAGGGTATTTGCCATTTTGCAAGTCCATTTTTGTGACTGGTCATAGAATTACAGCAACAAACTTAAAAGCCAACAGAATAACTAATGTAGATGGAGGGCGATTTATCTGCATTTATCTCCATTCACTCTAATGTTAAAAAGACAAGAAAAGCTTTCTTTGGTCTTGTTTATTTATTCAATGGACACCCAGGTCTTTATATTCCATCCAAAACAACAAACAAGAAGGAGGAAACCTGGAGGGTGCTTCATCAGTATCAATTATTGTGCTGGCTTTTTAGTCTGTTGGACTGATTCTATGATGGATGTGAACCACAGACTTGAATGATGGCAGTGTGAACTTAGCCTAATTCATTAAGCAAATTTGTAAATCAAAAAATAACAGTGTGGTAAAGTGGGGAAAGGAGCAGGAATATTAAATAGCTCATTGCCCTGCACATCACCTCAAAAATGATTGTCCCTTTAGCCAAAATAACAGGTCAAAAGTACTTGAAAGTCCTGCAACTTCTTTCACACATTCCTTAATCATCCAATACCCACCTGTTGTATGATGGGTAGTCAGATTCATCAAAAGTCCTTGATAATCTTGAATAAGAACTACATAAACAAGAAATTGTTATTTAATAGAATAAACTGAAATAACTCAAATACTAAAGTTATTGATGAACAGTTACTAACGCATGAAATTTAATGTAATAACCTAATATAAACCTCTTAACCCCTTAATGACCGGGCCATTTTTTGTTTTTGCGTTTTCGTTTTTCCCTCCCCACATTCCAAGAGCCATAACTTTTTCATTTTTCAGTTCACAGAGTCACATGATGGCTTATTGTTTGCGAAACAAATTGTACTTTGTAATGTCACTACTCAATATGTTGTGCAAAGTACTGGGAAGCTGGAAAAAAATTCAGAATGAGGTGCAATTGGAGAAAAACTGCATTTGCGCCAAATTCATATGGGTTTAATTTTTACACCATTTACTGTGTGGTAAAAATGACATGTTACCTGTATTCTGCGAGTCAGTACGAACACGGCGATACCAAATTTATATAGTATTTGTAATGTTTTGATACCTTTTAAAAAATTGAAAACATTGCTAAATAGAAAAAAAAATTTTGCGTCGTCATATTGTGTCACCTGTAACTTTTTCATATTTACATGTACGGAGCTAGGTAAGGCGTCTTTTTATGCGGAACAACATGACGTTTTTATTGATACCACTTGGGGAAAGATCTGATGGTTTGATCACTTTTTATTCAATTTTTTATAGGAGACAAAGTGTTGAAAAAAACGCTATTTGGCCATTTTGATTTTTTTTCCCCGCTACGCCGTTCACCGTATGGGATAAATATTTTAATATTTTAATAGTTCGGGCATTTTGGAGCGCGGGGATACCTAAAGTGTTTATGCTTACTTTTGTTTATTTACTTTTATATCTGATCTAGGGAAAGGGGGGGTGATTTGAACTTGTGTTTTTTTTTATTTTTTCATACTTTTAAAAACTTTATTTTTTATACTTTTACTTGTATGATCAGACTCCCTAGGGACCTTGAAACCTAGGGAGTCTGATCGATCATACTATTCACTGCGATACTACTGTATCGCAGTGAATAGCAAAATGCCGTTACTGCTATTAGACGATGCCTCTGGCATCGTGTAATAGCTATACTGTAATGACAGGCATGGGAGCCTTCAATAGGCTCCCGGCTGTCATGGCAACCAAGCGCCGCCCTCCGATGACGTTCTGGAGGGCGGCGATGAGGTAAAAATGGCGGCGCCCTTGGCGGCTCCGCAATTTAGACGCCGCGGTCGCGTTTGACCGCGGCATCTAAAGGGTTAACAACCGCGATCGGTGCAGGCACCAATCGCTGCTGTTAGCTGCGGGTCCTGGCTGTATTATACAGCCGGCACCCGCGGTGTATGGAGAGCGCTCAGCTCCTGAGCGCTCTCCATACATCGTCATGCGACTCAGGACGTACTATTACGCCCTGGGTCGTTAAGGGGTTAAAGGGAGTCTATCATTTATTTATTTATTTATTAAGCTTGCTTGTATAGCGCCATCATATTCCGCAGCACTTTACAGACATTGACAGTCACTGTCCCATATAGGGATCACAATCTACACTCCCTATCAGTATGTCTTTGGAGTGTGGGAGGAAACTGGAGTACCCGGAGGAAACCCACGCAAACACGGGGAGAACATAGAAACTCCTTGCAGATGTTGTCCTTGGCAGGATTTGAACTCAGGACTCCAGCGCTGCAAGGCTGCAGTGCTAACCACTGAGCCACCGTGCCGCCCTATCATTTGACTTAGCCAAATTTCTCTAACGACATGCTGGAATAGCATTTACAAAGGCTATTCTAGCCCTACCTTTCTTCATCTGTTCATCAACTCCACTTTTGAATAAAAGACTTTACTCTTCCTCCTCCTCTTATTCTTCGCTACATCACCAGCAGCTCTCCTCAGTACAGCGCATGCGCTGTACTCTAGGCCCAAGGACCCGAAACAAGGAATAAGAAGAGGAGGATGCCTTCACATGAAGGGGTGTGTAACAGCAGCAGGAGGTGGAATACTGGGGATGACGGTGCTGTGCTCGGAGCACAGGGGGAATATGCCCCCTGTGCTCTGTGCACAGAATTTGCATACAAGAATAAAGTCTTTTACTCAAAAACGGCTTTGATGAACAGATGAAGAAAGATAGGGCTAGAATAGCCTTTATAAAGGCTATTCCAACATGTCGTTAGTGAAATTTGGCTAAATCAAATGGTAGACTCCCTTTAAAAAAGCAGGTTATATTTTTTTTAGTTACCAGGCACACTCACAATTTTAAACAGGTTGACTCAATAAATAACTTCATCACATGTCTTAGCCTAAAAAAGTTTAGCAACAGTTTGTTTTGTTACATACTGATTTCTTTATGTATAATTTTTTTAGATTATAGTCTTCGTCTTAGTGTGAATTATTAGGCTTTCCATAGTACTTCTTTCAGACATCTTCGGACATAGAAACATAGCATGACATTGGTGGGATCTGGTGCAGAGGCCTATATCTAAATATTGTAAACAAAAGTGATTAAACGCTCTGCTTAGCACAATGCTCATTTGGTTCAACCATAAAAAGTGGAAGATTAATAATAACAATGTATGGCATTGTTTAACAGATCTGAAATTAAATGTACACCTTTAAAAGTGGGATTTTTGTGTGCTCACCGTAAAATCCTTTTCTCGTTGTATTCACTGGGGGACACAGCACCATGGGTATAGACCTGGTCACTAGGAGACAAGACACTAGGAAAAAGCAAAAGCTGTTGGCTCCGCCTCCAGGCTATACCCTGCCACAGCCACTGTGCATGAATCAGTTTGTATCGTAGCAGTAGGAGAGAGAGACACAAAGGAACATGGAACCAACAACCATCAACAATGCCCGAACCCAAAAAGGAACCAACACAGTTCGGGCAGGAACACTGAAAAAAAAACAAGGGAGGGATCTGTGTCCCCCAGTGAATACAACGAGAAAAGGATTTTACGGTGAGCACACAAAAATCCCACTTTCTCGTCTACTTCACTGGGGGACACAGCACCATGGGATGTCCTAAAGCAGTCCCAGAGGGTGGGAATAACACGGCCATGCAAAACCGTAATACTCAACCGCTTCCAGAAACTTACAACCCAAATTGGCATCAGAAGAGGCCACAGAATGAATCTGGAGAAACTTAGAGAAAAGGGATGGAGGCCCAGTGGGATACTTACAGACCTGGGAAGCAGAAGCCTGATGCCGGAGGCCCCGGGAACTCCAACAGCTCTAGAGGAGAGAGCCATCACACGGGAAGGCAGAGCCGTACTCTTAAATCGATAGGTCTCCCTAATCTCAGACCAAAGCCATCGGAAGATGGGAGCTCTGGAAGCAGGCAGGCCCTGGCAAGGGCACTCAGGGAGAATGAGCAAAGCGTCCGAACAAGAGAAAGGATCCGTGAGGAACAGTATACACGCAAATTGCCCAGGCAACAACCGGGCAGGGAAGAGCAAGCACTCACATGGACGCCTGGGGACAGAGCAGAAAGAGGGCAAGACCAAGTCCTCGAAGTGGAAGCAGGAAAAACACCCTAAGAAAAAAAGACTGTGGCAGACAGAGGAAAACCTTATCCTTGTGGAGGACCAGAAAGGGAGGCTGCCGAAAAAAAGGGGCAGCCAATTAGGGACCCCTGCGGATGGAGGTAATGGTCACCAGAAACTCATTCTACCAGGACAGAAGGCAAAAAAAAAAAAAAAGGATATCATAGGCTCGAAGGGGAGAACCTGAAGCACCTTAAAGATGAGGTTAAGATCCCACGGATCCAAGGGTTCCAAAGGAGCACAGAGTGGCACTCCTGTAGGAAAGTCTTTTAAAAAGAAAGAAGACTAAGACCTTGATCCAGACCAGATTGGAGAAGATCCGATGAGAATCGTTACTCTTCCAACGGTGGACGTAAGCCTTCCACGTTTGATGGCAAATCTAAGCTTTCTGGAATTTCCGGGCCTTGAGTATGTTAGAATAACAAACTACGAAAAAAACCACGATGCCTCAAACCTCGGATTGAACAGCCGCGCCGTGAACGCAGCTGAGTCAAGGTGGGGAGGAACAGCAGTCCTTGAGACAGAAGGTCGACCAGCAGAGGAAGAGGCCAGGAGCATCCGCCAACAGGAAAATGAGATCCACATACCAGACCCGGCAGGGCCAATCTGGTGCCACCAGGATAGCTTGAACCCCCTTGGCCTTGAGATTCTGGAGGACCCAAGGGAGAAGAGGAAGTGAAAAACCGAACTTACAAGAGCGCCAGCGGTGATGGCTCGAGGATCCAGAGACCTGGCAATTTAGCCGGGGACCTTGTGGTTCCGGCGGAGGCCAAAAAGGTCGACGTTTGTCACACCACAGCGGGAGCACAGTGGATGGAAGATCTGCAGATAAAGCGACCCTCGCCCGGAGCAATATTTTCTCGACTCAAGTAGTCTGTCACCCAGAAAAAGGTTGACCACCGAAAGAGCTGGAACAAGGCACTCCACCCAAGGAAGAAATTGTGAGGCTTCTAGTAAGGCCGCACGGCTCCTGGTGCCACGCTGAGG
This sequence comes from Leptodactylus fallax, assembly GCA_947044405.1. Classification (NCBI taxonomy): domain Eukaryota; kingdom Metazoa; phylum Chordata; class Amphibia; order Anura; family Leptodactylidae; genus Leptodactylus; species Leptodactylus fallax. Next base: position 2,629,986 of record CAMRHE010000202.1, read on the forward strand.
GTTCAAGTAGGCGACCATGGAGGAGAGGTCAGTCTGGACTGTGACAGATGTCCTTGGAGAAGAGAGGTCCAAGGAGTAAGGGCAAATAAGATAGCCCTGGGATCCAGCAGGTTGAACCAGAGGGAGGAATTGGCCCTGGACCACAGGCCCTGAACAATCAAAGCATCGAGGACCACTCCCCAGCCGGGGAAATTGGCGGCAGTGGGAATCACCTACCAACAGAGGGGAAGAAGGACTTCCCCTGAGAAATTCCTGGGGAGGAATATATACTAAAGAATCTCTCAGTGAACCAAGGTGGAAAGAGAACCAAGCAGATGAGGCTGTCCGGAGATTTGTCCCAGCAGGCCGTAATCTTCAAGAGGAGAGAACGACAGAGTGAATGAAAGGTACAGCCTAGAAGGTTGAGGCGATCGTGCGCAGGACCCACATGCCGATTCAAAGACAGCAAGGAGAGTACCTCCAAAGGTGGGACACTCAGGATCTTGGCCTCCGGAGGGAGAATCACACCCTGGAGCGAGCAGAGGATCATGTCCCGGATTCCATGTGCTTAGAGGACACGAGACACCCTCATAGATGAGCCAGCAGAACCGGCGAAGAACATCCAAGGTGAACCACAAGCTGGTCAGATTGTCTGACCTGGAGGGGCTTCACCAGGAGGTCGTCAAAGTCTGAAAACACGGCAGCACCTCTGGCGCAGAGGATGGCCATGAGAGACGCCATCACTGAGGGAAAAAACCCCCGGTGGCAGAGGCCAGCCTGAAGGGGAGAGAGACAACTGGAAAGGTCAAGGATCCACAGCAAAACGAAGAAACCTCTGACGGCACAGCGAGATGATGGAGATGGGCGAATTCTTCGTCCATCTACAGGGAAGCCACCACAGACTGCATAGACTACAACGGAGCCTGCAGGCATGGAAGAACCTGTGGAGCCCTTTCAGGTCCATGATGGGACAGAGAAAGCCGTCCTTCTAGGCGAATGGAGAACAGGTAGGAATAGTAACCCCAGATACACTCTGCAACAGGAACAGGGACGCTGACTCCCTGCCGCTGGAGATTGGAGACAGCCTGGATTGTCCGACATAGCGAAGGCAAAGAGACTCCAGCGAAAACTGGAGTAGCCGGACGACACCGCCTCTCAGGCCCAGGCTCCAGACGTCCCGCCATTTGAGATGCCCAGAGAGGGGAAAAAACTTCATGCCGAGGAGGCTAGGAAGAGGAAGACTTGGACGACCTAGTGCAGAACCGCCAGGGAGGTCTGGACTTGAAAGAAGCTTTCTGGAGCAGGAGAACGGCTGATACATAGGACGCCTCTGAGGGAGGAAGAATCTATTCCCCCGTGGCCTCAGGGATAAGCTTCTCGACGCCCTTAACAAAAAAATTTGGCCCAGGACGACCTGGAAAGGGAGAAGGGCTGCGTTTGCCTTCTTGGAGGCGGACCCAGTATTCCACAACGGATCCCAACGGTATGACAGATAATCACTGCATTGGCGGCCGCCTTAGCAGATTTGGGAGGCATCTCTAGTTATTGGGAAGCGTTCAGGATCTCAGAGACGAGCGGCTGGAGGGAAACTGCATCAGGGAGGTTTGACTGAAGCTGTTTGGCCCAGGAAAAGAAGGCCTTGATGACCCAAGAGGCAGCGAAGGAGAGCCGCAGGGAGAAACCAGCCACTACGAAGGCCACCCTGGTGAGGGAAGCCACCTTCTTGCAGCAATACAATAGCCAGCATTTAGGGCAATGCAATGTATCAGTTCTGCATTGCAAACAATACAACAGATGCGATCCGATCTCACTCCGAGGGATCACTGAGGTAGGCAAAATCCGCAGAAGGCAGACTAGAAGCCTTGGAGAGCCTAGCTATCATGGGATCCACCGTGGGAGGCTCTTAGTGATAGGAAGGGACACATGGGGCGGCTCGCTGACAAAATGTCAAGACAGGCCAGCTTGCGCTCACTAGTTACTGATATCTAAGTACCGTGCGCTAACCGATTGCACCACTGGAGCAACCTGCTTCCCTTACCTCGGACGTTCATCATTGCCAGCCAGGGAGAGCTAGAGACGTGTGTCACAGCATAGCCTGGCAGAACTGCCCGAGCTCACCTTCCACTTAGAGACACACAGGTCAAGGGAAGGGATGTCCGATTTCCTAGTCGAAGACAGAGGATGGTCCAGGGAGAAGTCACTGTGCCCTCAAGATGATATCAAACATCCAGTGGCAGAAAGAGATGTCCACTTGAGAGGATGAGTCTGGGTCCTCAGAGATCTGTAGGGTCTCTATCGCATAGATGACTCCCGCGTAGCAGCAGATATAGATAAGCCTAGCTGAAGCTCCGAGTCGGAGTCAGAGGCGTCCCCAGTTAAATAGACCGAGCAGAGGGAGGGAGGTATCCTCCTGTCGGAGTGGAGCCGTGAGCTGAGTTCCTATCTGGGGAGTACCCAGAGGAAGGGGTGGCGGACCGTGAACTGTAGGAAGACTTCCTGGTCCTTTTGAAGCTCCTGGAGCTGCGACGGGAACTATGAGGGTGTCCAGGGAGATCCCTAGAAGCAGCCGACTGAGCGGCGATCTGGGAAAGCAGCCATTCCAAGTTTCCAGCACTGACTAGTTAAGTCTGGTAAGGACACCATGGTCAAGGTTAGGGAGGCCGCCCAATCCGGGGGATGGAATAACTGGAGAGGGGCCAGGAGGTTACTGACTGGCTGAGGCGGAAGGCAGAGAGAGCACATGGGCTCGGGCTGTCCGCATGGCAACTGTTTTTGATACAGCGGGTGCACGTATAAAAACGTGACGCAACCAGAGGGGCCGGAGGGGGAGCCCAAGAAAATTAGGGTAACCCAGGGGGTTAGCCTACCAGACTGCAAAAGATGGCCGCTCACAAACTGCTGCAGCAAGGGTTCCACAGGTGCAATGTCTCCCAGGGAACTGGGAAGAATCCCTGCTGTCCCAGCAAGCCAAAAAATAAATAAATAAGCCAATAAATAAATAAATTGAGAATATGAGGAAAGCAAAGCTCTTCCCCTGGTAAAAACAGGCTCAGTAGCTACTGGGCAGGCTGGATGGCTTGCCAGGACAGCCCCCTGACCAATGGAAGGCCCTAGGCGGAGTCTGGGTACCAGAAAAGCCCGGGAAAGGGACGGGCCCGTTGCGGCCTAGTTCCCGGCCAGGCCTCGGACTCGCGTACAACGCGGCCGACCGCGAGGCACCGTCGGCGGCGCGACCGCGAACTCCGGAGGTTCCGCGGAGGCCTGGGAAAAGGTACCGGGGGGCCAGGAAAGGGGGTCCCCACACGAGCGGGGGGGGGGAACCGGGTGCCCCCCCGACGGGGGCCGCTCGGTAGGAGCGACCAGAAAACCCAAAAACGCCCCAGAAAAAAGGGGCTTATTTACTAAGATTTAAGGCCCAGTTCAGGGGAACCCTGTGATGCCCCCCCTAAACAGGACCCATACTATTGTCCCCCTGGGAAATGGCACTAAGGGGCTGAGGGGAGGTGGAGAGGGCCTGAAGGGGAGATGGAGAGGGGCTGAGGTAACTTTCATACTCACCTGCCTTCTATTCTTCTCATACTCACCAGTCTGGCGTCTTCAGGCGCCGCAGGGTCACCCCCTCGGTAGGACCTCGCACGTGGGAGTGGGGTCACCGGTACTCCGGCCGCTTTCGGGGTGCGGCGAATGGTGAGTGGGGACTGGGTGACCGGCGAGGCTTCTCTTTTGCAGAGTGCTGCGCCCGCAGGAGGGTATGACTAGTGTGGCGTACACGCTGACTACCCCCTGCACCTGAAAGAAAGGTAAAAATAAAAACGATGCAAGACAGAAGACCTGAGTCAGGTCGTGTCTGCCTCCTATGACACTAGGTTTCAAACTGATTCATGCACAGTGGCTGTGGCAGGGTATAGCCTGGAGGCGGAGCCAACAGCTTTTGCTTTTTCCTAGTGTCTTGTCTCCTAGTGACCAGGTCTATACCCATGGTGCTGTGTCCCCCAGTGAAGTAGACGAGAAATAATGTATCACCAGCTAACATGATTTAAATCCGGTTTTGTTTTTTTTTTATAGTTAACTTTTTTATTTTTCAAAACATGAAGTTAGCGTTTATCCTAACTACTGCATCACAAATAAGAGGCTGACATTTCTTGTTTTTCTGCAGGTTACTTCCCAGCTTTGCTGTGTGAAAAAGGACAGATCAGCAGAGTAATTTCATTACTACTAGAATAGGGGATTTAATGACAGATAACAGCTCCAAAGCGCAGATACCCATACCAACCTAATGTTTGTTCTTTGATTTCGTTCACTCTGTAAGTTTAGCCTTTGCTCTTCTTCTTGTTCTTTCTTCCTCTGCCATTCCTCTTCTCTCAGTCTCTTTTGTTCCTCTTCTTTCTGTCTTCTTTCTTCTTCTTGCCTTTTTCTTTCCAGTTCTTGCTGGAGTCTGCGACTTTCCTCCTCTACCCGACGCCTGTGTTCTTCCTCCTCTGCCTGACGCCTGCGCTCTTCCTCCTCTGCTCGACGCCTGCGCTCTTCCTCCTCTGCCCATCTACGTTGGGCTTCCAAATTCAACCTTTCTTCTTCTTTCTTTTTTTTTTTCACGTTCCTCTTCCAGTCTTTTCTCATTCTCTTGAAAGCTGTCTCTATTGCTTAACAAATCTTCCTGCCCCTCTGTTCTCAAGTACGAAGAAGGGGTATATGAAGTCATAGACCTACTGCTATGGAATGGTAGGATAGCTGGTTCCTGTTAAAAATGTAAAATATGAATGAGTAGTCTAGTTAAAAAACAAAAGTGATAGAGACTTCTAATCGCCTTGCCAGCCTCTTGACCGATAACCTGGGTACTTTCTTACAGTGGCCACACTGCCCACTAAGAAACAAAAATCATCTACAGGCTGCTGAGAGGATCTAGAGACAGGGCGCTTCTCTAGTAAACAAAAATGTGCTATAGCCAACATTGATGGTTTTCTCTTTTAAAACCTGCGCCCATACTAATTTAATGAACTTCATAAAAATGGTTTAATTCTTGCTTGTCTTGGTGTATTACAAATATGTATATCACAAAATAGGAAAATGTTTAGGTATAGATACTATAGAACATAAAAGGAATCATGGGTCCAACCTGCTCAAAACGTCTCCCCTTCTCGGCTTCTTGCTGAGCTCGCTCCCACTCATCTTTAAGTCGCTCTTGTTCTCGTTTGTATTTTTCCTGTCAAAACAGAATGGTAAATCCTCAAATCTTAGATATAAAAACAACTAAAACTTCTAATAATAACCATATAAAAATGTTATTGCGAATATGTGGTTTCTGTGAAACAGACAGCTACCAATTGTCCTAATGCTGCATTTTTTGACCTCTGTGTGTGCAATGTATTACCTGTCGTGCACTGCTGGCTGTCCTATTGGTTTGGATCAATTGCTTGCTATTTACTTTATTGAGTCTGTGATAGATTTGCACTACTGGCTGATGTGATCTTTCTTGACTGCTGTATTATAAATACTGTATATTTTTTCACCTGCTAAATACATTTTTGCACTACTGCACAAAGTGAACACGGAAACTAAAGCACTTAAAAGCAATGATACTAAAAATGTACATAATAACCAAATACCGAAAATCCAGGATTTGCTATAAGTAAATTTGGCAAAAGTGGTTTTCTGAGCTAAAAATTTCATAAGGATAGGTCATTAATATAAGATTGGTGGGGATCTGATACCTGGCACCCCCATGGATCAACTGTTTAAAGCAGCTGACACCCAGAGAATGAAGCAGAACGAAGACAGCTATGTTCTCTGTGTAGTGGTCAGACCAGGATATCGCAGCACAGCTGCAGCCACTACACAGAGAAAAAAGCTGTCCGCTTCCTGCTCCATTCTATGGGTGTCAGCTGTTGAGAACAAATGATCAGTGGGGTGTTGGATATTGATTACCTACACCTAGGACAGGTACCCTACAAAAACTCTTTAGGCTAAGGCCCAACATTGTGAGTCACAACGAAAAAGCACTGTGGGAAAAACAGTGGCAGAAACGCATTGCGGTTTTTCCCACATCGCTTTTCACAGAAAGCCCGCAAGTCTTCCTCTGCAGACTTTCTGCTTCAATTCTAACTATATTGAAAACGCCACAGTTTCTGTAGGTATAATTGTCATGCTGCGGTTTACAAAAAACGCAACTGTTTTTGAAATCGCAGCACTTCCGCTACGGATATTTTTCTGCAATGTGTGGATCGGATTACCCAGAATCCCATCCAACTTGCTGTTAATGTAAAACGCTGCTGTTTTTTGTGGCTTTTATGCTATGTGGTGCCCCAGGTATTAAGGTGTGTTCATGTGTGAGATTGTTTTCTTCTTTTTAAGGAAAAAGGGAACTAAACATTCTGAATGCATGTAACGGTGCCTCTCATTCCCATTTTTTGGGATGTTGGAAGGGCATATGACCTACCTGATCGGTATGTAGAACACACTGTCAATCAATTTTGTGGCAAAGACAGCACAACTGATTCCAATTGAAAATATTTAAGGAATTTGCTTCCTTAAACTGTGCTTGGCTCCCACATATGTGAGAGCCTTAGAAATAGAAGTTTTTTTTATATACCAAATATCACATTTATGCCTTTACCTGCAACATTTTTTCTTGTTCTTGATGCCATTTTTCCTGTCTCTTCCTCTCCTCTTCAGGATCCCAAGACCACCGTGTTGAAACATTAATGGATGGAACAGGCATCTAGGATACAATTGAGAAAACTCTAAATATTAAATATTTTAAAATTTAAAATAAAATATTAGACATCTGTTTAATGGATTCATATAAATGGCAACAATGCCCTTTTTGACTTTTCTTCTGCATTTTTTTTTTTTTCAACAGAGAGTCTTCATTGAATTCATTCAATCTACCAAATTGGTAAAGGTAAGAACATACTTACATCTGGTGCAGAAGAATCTGTGCTTCCTGGTGAGGCAGCCAAAAAACAAAACAAAAACAGAAACAGGTCATAAGCAAGAGAAACAAAAAATTTGAGTCGATCACTTAAATGGAGATTAAAAAACAACGTAAGAACATTCAAGAATGAGATTCGCCATTTGTGTAAGTGTAGTTCACAACTACTTTGGTCTCCTAACCATGCAATATCAGCATCATGAAGAGGCTTCTCTATTCTCTGTAAATCAGTTAAAACTATCAGTTTTTCTGCTTTGTCCTTCCTTTAATGGCCAATAGCATTTTTAAAGTGGCAAGAGAAATCTGTGAAAGCGTTGCCTATATTTGATGGAAGGAAATGCTACTGCATACTATGTGCATCTCATAAAGCTCATTTTAACATGACATATAACACTCATAAGACCAAGTATCAAAAAGCTGAAACGAAGGAATGGTAAAATTTCTTTAAAATTCTAAATTTCGTAAGCAACTTAAAACATAACTCAAGACACCTTAAACACTTACTTGAAAGAGGTTAAAAATAGCTATCACACTGGCTTTTCTCTGGTTATGCTCTACAGGCATTACATGGAAAGGAAAGGCATGTATCTAGCATGGATTTTATTAACCAGACTAATGTTTAGTTATTAATGCTGTTAGTCACAAAAGTTCCAGGGTTTGTGTTGGATGACTAGGCCAATGTTAGCAAAGTAGCTGCTGACCATGACTGCTCTGAATACAGCCACTGACAGACCGGACCTAGCAGAGTTGTACATTCATACTCTGCTGTTCGACCTGGCATGGGGTTTGGAGTGAAGGAATTGCACACAAGAATGGACAGTTACTGAGACAACTGTTCAATGTCCAGCGAGTGTTATACCTTTTCTAATAAACAGGACCTGTACACAATGCTTGCTGAGCACTCAATAAAGAGTCTCCACACCTGTTGTCAGAACAGGCAAAAGCATATGCTTCTGCAACCCACTTAACTTGCACGGTTTCACACAAAACGACCTAATGGGGCTACTCCACTGATTCCAGCACAGTTGGAACTTTTTCTTTAGCCTCCATCATTCCAATGCAAGCAGCTTTTGTGCCCAATATGCTATTTAGGCTCTGTACTATCAGGTCAGGAGTCTCAGGCAGAAGATCAGAATCACACCTCACTATTTGCCCTGGCCCAAGACCACCCACTTTACAATATAGAGCCCAATTAGCATATCAGGCACCAAAACTAACTGCACTGATTGCTCTGGAACAGTGGGGCCTAGAGTAAAAATTTAATCTGTGCTGGAATTAATGGAGCAACGCCTATTAAAGGATGCAAAGACCCAGAGTCAGTGGAAGTGATGAAAGGTCCTCTATAAAGGTTTTTTTTTCCAATAAACATAACCATATTTATATTGGTAGACAATTAAAAGTTAAACATTTTTGTAAATATATATAATTAAATAATTTTGCTGTGTTTTTAGAGATTTTCTCCAACCATCTTAATGGTGACAGTCTTTTGTCTTGATCAGTTGCCAACGGATATGACCATGAATGATGGAACTTTCTACTGTCAGAAAACTAGCCACGATTTCCTTATTGTGGGTGGGTTATCTGATAGGGACAGTGCACACATGAAAAGATGTTGCTATACAAGTAAGCATAATAAATAACCTGACTCCAATAAGGAAATTATGACTGGGTTTCTGACAAGTCATCAAACGTTCCTGCATTCATAGTCACGGGTAACTGACAAAACACTGTCACCACTAAGATGGTTGGAGAAAATCTTTAAGAATCTGCAAGTTTTTAAATTACTTATATATACAAAATGTTTAAACTTTTACTCGTCTACAAATATGGTTATGTTTATGGGATAACCCCCTTAAAGAGGACCTTTCACCACCTCCAGCAACTCCAACTCTTTGTACCCTTCAATAGGTGCTTCATCGATTCTGGTACAGTTGGAATTTTTTTGCAGGTCCCCATTATTACCGAGCAATCATTGCTGTTATTTTCAGCAAAATTATGCTCTCTGCTATCAGATGGGCAGCCCTTGTCTTAACGCTCCAGCCCAGGAACGCCCACCTAACAGTAAAGGGCCTAACTGTGCTGAAAATAACAGAAGTGTTTGCTCTGGAACTGTGGACACTAGAGAAAAATATCAATTTTGCCAGAATCAGTGAAGTGGTGCCTATTAAAGGATGCAATGAGATGGATTTCGTGGAGGTGGTAAAAGGTCCTCTTTAAGCTCTGATGTTAGTTTGTCATAAGTAAACCAAGGCCAAAATGCAAAATAATCTGGTCTTTTACACTGTGTTGATAGTAATAAGCAGACCAGATAATTCACTGGCATATTATAAGCATCTAGTTTATTTAGATACATATTGTAATATACAAACCTTCCTCAATGCAATGCAAAATATGGCACAGCAGACAAAAGACAACACAACAATAAAAGCAAACATGCTGGTTAGTCAGAATGGATGGGGTCTGACATGCAGTGCACAGAAAAAGCTATGGAACCATTTCAACAGTTGTATGTAATAAGACCTACCACTATGTGGAGACATATACAGTGTGTAGGTATTTACGGCACATTTCATGGAAAACAAAAAGGTTCTGCTTATAATCAAAGCATAAGCAGCAGTAAAGAGAGCAAGAAGAAATGTATGTGCTCCACAAAAGGAATGTGGCATCTAAAACCTATTTTTACATAGGTATCTCTAATGCTTACCTCTACATCTATAGCATCTTGATACAGAACATGCTACAGGCTACTGTAGCCACGTTGCTTACAGAACACTGTGCAATAAAGACTAAAATTATTTCTGAACTATCCTAAGGATAGGCCATCAATATCAGATTGGTTGGGGTCTGACACCTAGCACCCCACTGATCAACTGTTTTTTAGAAGCTGGTACACAGAGAATGGAGCAGGAAGCAAACAGCACTTTTCTCTGTGTAATGGTCAAACAGAGTTACTGCAGCTTTCACTGTTCAGGTGAATGGGAGCTGATCTGCAGTAACCTGGTTTGGCCACTGCACAAAGAACAGAGCTATCTGCTCCCATACTCCATTCTCTGTATCAGCTGCTGAGAACAGTTGATAAATGGGAGTGTTGGGTGTTGGAACCCACCAATCTAATATTGATGGCCTATCCTTAGGATAGTTCATCAACATTTTTATAGTCTGGAAAACCCTTTTAAGAGAGAAAACATTTACCTAAATGTGTGTAAGTGTAAAGACCAAAACATGACTGTTCTTGCGATTTGGATTCAGAAATTTAGACATGATGAGAAGTTAAATATATCAATGTTTATTTTGTACTATTAGGCCTGAGTTCACACTGAGGATCTGGAGATCCATTATATCTTTTGTCATTTTTTATCAGAACAGAAATTGACACCAGAACTCAGGAGACTGGAAACCTTCCCTTGTTCTTTACATTCGTCAGGTGCTAGGATCCAATTCTGCTTTTCCAAAAGTATTAGTACTATTTAGTTGCAGCTAAACGCTATAGATAGCTACAGGTTTTAAAAACATAAGGCGTTTTTTAGGAATCCACATTTATTCAAATCTGGATGTGTATGCTGGGTCTGGGTTGACATAAGCTTTTTCTTGTAAGGTGGGTTATTCTGCAAATATTGGTCCAACAAATAGAGAATACAGCACAGCAACAACACCCATTACCACACAAGTAGACCCATGAACTGTAAGCAAAACCAGATGATCCTAAGGAAAAAACAAATGAGTTATGTTGCTTTCAGCATGTGGCAGTAGAAGCTTAGAGCCCAACACCATGGTTAGTCCTAAAAGAACCCTGGGAAATTTGGCAGTAGCAAAGCAGCTAGTACTTGGTCATAAGTGTTACCTTGCTCAAAAAATTGAGACCTCCTTTTATAGTTTCTCAAGGATATTGGTTCATTTTCTAATTGAAAGATATGAAATAAAGTAAAAAAATTTTTATAACCATTTCAATAAATTAGGGAAAAGATCCCTGTAGAAGAAAATCACATTTTACTACACCTATTTATTCTTAACCGGTTAAAGAGGATTTGTCAGTGTTTCTCACATATCTGTTTTTACTTAACCCTGTATGGGCACAACCTATTTTGGACTTCTGAAAGTGGTAAGGTTCCTATTTTTTTTTTGTCATCTTTGCATTTTAAATGCCATAATTATTTTAATACTCTATTGACAGTGTCATATATTGCCAGGCTGTATTAGTAATTGGCACCATCTTGGGGTATAAATAATGGATTGTCTAACAATTCTGCCATTTTCTTCGGGGTCTTGTTTTTACACCATATGATTTTACGTCAATTTGATTATGAAGATGCCTAAATTGTGAGGGCTTGTTTTTTTGTAGAATGAGCCTTGGATTTAATTAGTGGCATTTTGTTGTACAAGCAACTTGTTGAATGCTTTTATTTTACCACTCATTATGGATGTGAAAGTAACAATTAGTTTTTAATTAGCAGAAAAAAGATTTTTGAATTTTTTTGTAGCTTGAATTTTTTAAGCCTATGTGAACATTTGATCCTTCCAACCAATTGGTACTCACAATAAGGTGGGGCACGAGGGGTTTAGAGGGGGAGTGCTCCCCTTCCAACCTCTTACAGCTTAGGCGCCATCACTGCCATGACCAGTATTGATCACAAGATCTAAGGGGTCAACCTGCCAGACCTGTAGCTCTCTGAGAGCCAGGTGATTGATGTATAATACAGCCAAGACCTAGCAGTAACCGTGCAGGTACAGCTATTTATCCATCACATTGCCGTACTATTAACGCATTGAGCATTAACTATATGTATAATGAAATGTAATAATACTAGTTGTGCTGGAAGAGGTTAACAGTTGAATTACCAATGAAATAGCAATGCAGTTGCATCTTTTCTCAGAACAGTGTCAGACTACGCAGTGACAGTCTTTAGGTAACATCCTGCCATCAATTTATTCATCACAGAGTTCTATGAAACGATGCTCCAAAATTGTTATTTTATGGGAATACAAGAACTTTCTAAAATAGACATGTCAGGAAATTCAACAGGCCCACATTAAAGATTTCACACTTTACCTACAATTACAGGGGGTAACATTATTTACAGTACATAGCTCTTAAGCTGTAAGGACGTACCACAGTGCCTTAGTACTACCACCTTGTGAGAGCCACCCTGTATTAATGAAATAGCAGTATTTCCACCAAGTGTGAGTACATTTTGACGGGATTAAGTTTGGATAAATGTAAGCAATACAAAAGCCACAAATTCCAAAAGAATACAAGCTAAATGCATCACCAATCTGATGTTAAAGTGAAGCTTCAATGTGGACATCACAAGCAATATAAAATATGTTTAGGGGTAAAAAAAAAGACCAAATTGGTCCAACGTGAAGCTTCATTTTAAGAGGCAGCAAGTCTGAAACCATTCAAGTTTGTTACAATACATGTCATATTTATATAGTAATGACATGGAAGTCAGAAATAACATGCAAAATGAGCAAATGCAACATTCAAGTAAAGTCAGTTAGTTACAAGTAACTTTAGTAAAGTAATAACAAAATATCTTCTCAGCATCCAAGAAGGAGCAAAAAAAAGAAAACAATACAATGCTGTAACTTAGAAGCCACAATGGTATCTTTAGTCTGAACTCTAACACCATGGAACACGATCTGTCTGGTGACGCTTCACAAACAGCCTCCATTCGTAGTCTGTACTCATGAGATATTTAAGCATGGTGCGCACAATTCTCTTTGGTTTATAAAAAAAAAAAAAAGTCAGGAGTGGATTCAGCAGGAAGGTGAAGTGTAAATGCTTTGCTTTATATTTCCCATTCCATTTGAATCCACTCCTGGCTTTAGCTCTCAAAGAACCACAGCAAAATCTGCAGGGGAAAAATAAAAACTAACAAAAACATGTGCATTGAGGCTGAAGACACATTCACACAACAGAGCCTCACCCGTGAAATTTGGTCTGTGTGTTGGCTGGATTTACTGGCCTGAACAGTATGTTGGCAGAGGGACTTCTAACAGCTCAGATAACTGTATTACTAGGAGTCCCTGTCTCCCAGCGACTTACTGTTCCATACTATAACCAGTGCGGGACAGTAGGTCACTGGGAGGCAGGCAGGGGCTATAGCAGCATAGATATACTGTAATGCTAGGAGTCACTCTCTCATGGTATAATGTACAGGCCGGTAAATCCGGCCAACACACGGACCAAGTTTCACAGGGGTAACTCGCATGATTGAGGGGTTAGGCATAATGCAATGAGAGAATGGGGAAAACAGTGCAGACATACCATGAATTATATGATAGGACCTGTCCTGAATTTTTTCCCAGGCACACAGCCCCCTACATTGACCTGTGATATTGCACAGGCGTGTGAATGGGGGCCACACAAAATAATGGGTCAATGTGCTAGCCGTTAAAAACTTGGTGCATGGAGCCTTAGGCAGTCCTAAGACAAAATGATCTTTCCAGAACAAATTTCCAGTTATGAAAATAAAGTTAGAAAATACAATATACTGTAACTAAAACCCACATGTCATCCATGTAAAAAGACAGGGAACGCGAAAAAAAAAAAAAAAAAACCACCACAGATTTTTCATCTTTGCCAAGTGTCTGACAACTGTCCAATGTTAACAGGAATAATACAGTTTCTCAACAAACCTGCTTGTTTTCACCTAAAATGGGAGCGCAAGCAATAGCTTCTATTTCTTACAATGGTCTAGAAAAATGAAGGAGGAGGTGTGACTGGAGCGCTAAAGTTATTCTTTGTAAATATGCTTGAAGAATTATAAAAATAATATGACTATGGTGGCATTGACCACAAAGCAGTGAAGATCAAAATGGCAATTTATTGAAGAAACCACCTAGTAAATATCAACCCCAACATATCTCCACTTGCAGTGGTGGGACAAGCTATTATGATGCCAAAAGAAATGGTCCTTATGTGCCTATCCTTGGTGTCAGACTGCAGTGGGCGATTGTCACATGGTGAAGAACTATATCTCTTACCATTGTATATTGTACCCCAGAACCTACAAAATTATCAGCAGCTTAGACAATGTGCAGTCATTTTAATTCCCCTCCCTTTTCTATATAGCACCCTATACAGCAACCTAACCTGCCTATCCTACATCGCAGCCCTGTCTCTCCCACTTGATGTCCTTAAGTGAGGTAATGAACCTTAGTACTAAAGACAGAACGCATACTTAACATGAGGGACTTAAAACTGTTACCTTTCTGCTTTGTGTCCACTTCATCTTTAATTCCATTAACTTGTTTAGCCTCCTTAACCTATGAGACCAATAAAATGTGTACACAGAAATGAGTGCTACGGCATATGTCGATCAAAACACCTAGAAATGAAATAGGATCCTGACCCACACATACTATACAAAACCTGGCCTAAAACCATTGAAAACTGAACTTGGAAAGACATACAATTTTAAATCATTCAACCAAATACAATGAAAAAAACACAGAAGTCTTTTTATTGAGCCTCTCTGTTTTGCCAGATGCATACAAAGACTATTGGGAGGAGACTAAATATCTCTGTGAGCAGATCCTGGTCCAGAGGAAATAAATGGCTATAGATAAAAGGAACAGCCAATTTCTTTCTATTAAGATCAAATACCTCAGTGTGAGCTACCATCTCTGGCTGGTCCACCTGCCAAAGACAGAAGAGATCTCACAAATAACCCATAGTGCAGTTTCACTTCTGAATCCGCCTGTGGAGCTACTGAATGATGCATTAGAAATGCAGTGGGATTTCTTGACAGCTCACGTGTGGCACAACCCCTGCTGGTTCAGCACTGTGGATCTGACTATGTAAGCACACAACCATCAAGGTTGAATAGAAAGGTTGAATGGCATAGACGGCACATGGATAATATCTGTGTGCCGTCCATACCTCCACATACGCATATCATTCAGTGAGCCCAGCTACAAAACGTCCAAGTATAGGACCTGTCCTGAGCTTTGCCATAGACTCACGGCCCCATGATAATACATGGGTGTGTGTACGGGGCCATTACAATGTATTGGGTCAGTGTGCTAGCGGTGAAAAACACTGAGAGCGCACACATTTGTGTGCATGGAGACTGTAAACCAAACCTTGCAGGGAGAAAGAAAACCCCCACCTCTGATGCATGTTTCACTGCATAGGACATAAATGCGGTGGTTCATAAAGATCAGATGCAATGACATTGGGAGACAAAATTAACATAAAAATGTATAAATAGCACATAAAATACACATATTACTTACATTTCTTGTGTCAGGTGAGCTGCTTCTCAATGAAGTGTTGGGAGATTTGGAGGAGCTACTGCCCCTAGAGCTTGCATCAATCCACTTATTCTCAGGAGAACCTACAAGGTTGTTATCCATACTGGTCAGATTGAGGGTTTTATGGCTTTTGTACGGCAGGGAAGGTTGGTCTGTGCCCCAATCTGATTGGTAAGTATCATTGCAGCGATACAAAGTATGAAGGTTAATGAAAGCACAAACATAAGACACATGTATATAAAGTGATGAAGCAAGCGGCAAAAGCGGTTTCACAGAAGCTTAGATCTGCACAAAAGACCACCTTCCCAGACATGCAGTAATCCATGCAATAAGACAGCATGATGAATATCTTACCAAAACCTAAAGGCACTTAAACCATATGGTTCTACATTTACAGTGATTTTCCAAAAATGCAGACATTACCTTGGGAGAAAAGCAGGAGTTTTATAGAATGTAACCCTACAACTTAAGTCCCTTAGCTTCATCCCCAGTATATCCAGGAATGTGCATGCCCAGTTGTGTGTGTCCAGCAGACATACAAGTACGTACAGTGGTAAATATGGAGAAACATTCATTTATAATCCATGAAATGCATCTCCTGCTTCAATGCCAACAGGTATGTAACAGTGAATGCTGTGGTAGTTATATCACTTATACCTCCCACACAATTTGTTTAGCACAATAGTTATACAGTTAAAATGCCTTTAAGTCGCATAGTCATGTACAAAGAGATATTGACTATAGAAAAAAAAAAAAGTGACAATGACCATTGCATTTAATATAGCACTGGATTGTGTTAACTGATCCCTTCTGGAAGCTTAAAGGGAGTTTGTCAGCAGGAACAAAAGCTGTAAACTTCCCCCCCATTGTGTTTAGTTATCATGAGGGGAATTCTTAAAGCCAGCTCTGCTGGTGTCTACTTTGGTGTAATTTGCTCCAAGTTTATCAAATGTTTGATAAATTTGGGCGTCTCAGGGTCTAACACTATTGTCCTAATATGTTTCTTTTGAAAAGTGGAACAAGTGGTAAAAATTGCAAAAAGTCAAAGAATTTTTGTACAAACCAGCTAAATAGTCACAAATTCCTATATTTGCAACTTTTGCTGTTTCTTCAGATGCAAATGCCTCAGTTCTCATCCTGGTTCACCTTCCCTCCACAGATTGTAACTGTCCTTGTATTCTGAAAGGCATTTTCACTACTTCCAGCCTGTCTGGAAATCTTGGGCCTGCACACGTCACTCATGATGGTGTGGTTACAAGGTATGGAGGGGTGTTGATCCAGGGTGAAAGGCAGGGCACTTGCATCTGAAGAGAGATGAAAGTAGCACTTGTACATTCATTTACACATTTATAAAAAGCAGGATTTCTCAGTATGCGAGCATCAGATGCCCATACAAAGTACCATTGCAATCAGTGGAAAAGTACCCCACAATACTATATGGGATGCTAACTACCCATATTGCTGCGTGCTGACAGACTCCCTTTAATGATTTCCATGGACTACTATAACACTTATAACATTAGCTCAGTAGCCTAAACTATATCAAAATTTATAATAATCCCTTGTTCTCCTTTGTGCCTTTTTGATTAGTATTTAGTTATTCCCTATTGCAATATAGAAACTACCAACAAGCAGGCTAGCTGCCATTTACAGGAATACCATCCAAATGGTCTTATTGACATATGAATGCCAATACCTGCATAGCATATTCATGTGCTAGTAATGATAGGACAACACTACTGGAAGGGTAAAAAAAAGGATAATAAGGTAAAATGATAACACATTCACAGGAGTTCACTATTGTGCACACAAGGTACAAATTGGGCATTGACATTTCCAGGTAACAAGTGATTTGCTTTTTCCATTATCCGTAACACAAACTGGAAGATATATGAAAAGAGCAAACCATGTAACAAGGATATATATAACAAGGATATATTACAAAGATGCCATTATTTTTCTATAAAGTGAGGCTTCACGTTCGTTGGTGTGACCTGTCATTTTTAGCACAGTATAGAGCATGCCAAGCCTTATGAGACGTTCCAGTTATAAAAGCTATACTACTAGACTATATACCCACCACCAGCATACAAACAAGTAGCTGTATGGGGAATAAAAAAAGAAGGATCCAGTACATCAATTCTGCCAGTTTTCAACGGCTATTATTTCAATAAAGCCAGTAACAAAGATATACAGGATATTTTTGCATCAATATATCTAAAAATTAAGCTTTCCGTTTTCTGAATATTACAAAATATACATTCTTCAAAACTGGCAAAATTATCCAGTTAGTATGGCCAAAAGCTGTTAAAGTGAACAGCAGCAATGATATCAAGTGAAACTTACCATTCTTGCCGTATCGTCTGACATCTATTACAAGGTTTCCGGTTTCCAGGGCACTGTCCATGGCTCCTCTCCACTGATTATAGTCCATAGATGAAACCTTGATGCCGTCGACAGACAGAATTTCATCATCTACCTGCAGCTGGGAAAATTCAGCTGGGCTGCCTGTAGACAAGCACAAAGCCTCATGTTAGAACACCTAGTAATCTAAACTGCATAAAAAGTAGAATACAAAGTTAAAGGAAATAACTCTATTATGTTGTACTGTACTGTGTTCACTTGTAAAACACAGTACACTAAATACAGACCAATAAATAGTAAGACACAGAAAAGGAAACATTTGTTTAGCAGTTACATCTATGCGAGGCAAAAAAAAAAAAAAAAAAAAAAAAAAAACCAGAAAACACATTTTGATACACCACGTAAAATATGATCTGTCCAAAAAAAAATAACCAAATAAAAATTTATTCAGTTAGTATTTTGTTATGATAGGTACTACTTAATCTTACATTATCACATGGTTTCAAGTAACATAGTAAAGAAAAAAAAATGTAGAACTCTACCTGCATCGACTGATGTTACAAAAACCCCTGCGCTGTTCCAGTTTGTTTTAAACCCAAAGTCATGGCTGCTTCCAGGCTTCTGGTTAATACTGATTCTCATGTCACTGTACTGGTCCTGGAAAAAAAAAAAAAAAAACATAACAACCTGAGTATCCTGTGTCTCTGACCTCTGCGGAGAGGAAAGTCTATCCAGTCTAGAAGGCAGGTAGTACACAATATACTCTCCAATTATCCTCGGTCATGCTGAATGCATGAGGCGCTCTCAATGCACATTGTTCACTTTGCCACTGAATTCCTTCTACTCCCTGCTGCTTTGTTTAAAAACGTCCTCATCTATACTGTAGAAACAAGCCACGATCAAAGTGTATTTACCCTACAGTAGTAGACACCCAATACCAACACTGTATCAGGCCTTTGTGAGCACCACAGTTAAAGGGGTGGAACCCAATTTTCTCTCACACATTAGGTTTCATTCATAACTTACATGCATAATTTATCAGCTAGCAAAGGACACCTAATACTAAAAACTTATTTCAGTCTTGAATCAGTGGTTTCTGTGTTTAGCTAGCTGAGTAAATATGGTCAATAGGCCATTACCTATTGCATTATATTAAATTATATATTTTTGGTCAAATACCAAAGGTTTTTGGAACTGTTCTCTCCTTGCAGAGATCCAAATGGTAGGCAGCCATTCTCAAGGGTGCATGCAATGTCCCTGAGAAAAAGTACGCAAAAAAAAAAAAAAAAAAAAGGTCTCTCTAGCGCCACCCCTGGTCATGTTTAAAGCTCTTTAATCAAGTGGACAATGACTTATGTGGTAGCTCCCTAGAGACATTTTTCTTCCTTCTGGAGGAGAGGTAATAAGGTCATTGAGGGAAATAAAAATCTAGGCCGGCTGGACTTGTATCCAACTGAAATCTTTTTTTCTCCAATATAACCAACAACAGAGGTAAAGCCACACGCCTCAAAGGGTTTTTTTTGGGCTAAAAATAGCTTAGGATAGGTCAATATCAGACTGATGGGGTCAGACACCCAGCCTCCATCGATCACCTTTTGTCACCGGCCAATGCACAGAATAGTGGGGGTGGTTTCGCTTTGTAATAGTGCATTTTCTGCAATACTTGGGTGTGATTTATACTGTTAATGCAATTTAAAAGTATTTTGCAGAATAAAAATATTGATGACCCATCATAAAGATAGTCCAAAAATATCAAACTTGAGGGGGTTTACCATCCAGCATCCCCATCGAGTAGCTGTTGTCAACACCTGATACACAGAGAATAGAGCATGGAGCAGATGGTTCTGTTCTGTGTGTAGTGGCCAGACCAAGTACTGCATATCAACTCCCATTCATTTGTATGGGAGCTACACTGAGGTGACTCAGTATCTGCAGTGTCTGCTCCCTGCTCTATTCTCTGTGAATCAGCTGCTGAGAACAGCTGGTCGATGGGGGTGCTGGGTGTTAACATTAGATATTAGTGAGCTATCTTTAAGACAGGTCATCAATATTTTTAATCTGTAAAATACCATTAAGTTCCATGTAATCAAAGCCAAGCATTACATTAAATGCATTATTACTAAGTGAAAAAATAATATAGAAGACGGTAACTAACCAAGTGTAAATGAGATTAGGTCTGCTATATATTCATATTACCAGCAAAAACGTATAATATACTAAAACATAACTTTTAATAAATAGCAAATAAAAAATATATACCACTTCTCAAAAAAAACATTCAACGGTATCAAGATAAATACCACCAATAACATTACATATAGACCTCTAATTCACCGGATATTTATGTAAAAAAAGTATATTTAAATACCATATATCTCATACCAAACATATTAACATTAGCAGAGAATAGTGAATTTTTAAAAAAACCGAATAAATTAGTTTAATCTCACCACTCCGCTGGTTCATGTAGTTCGCTTGTATATCAGGTGGTCAGTCAGAATGTGTGCTGGGTCCCATGTATACCCTAACTCACCCTCAATTCTCACCTCTAACCCCCATAACTCCCGCCCTAACAAGGGCAGTACCAATGTAACTGTCCCTAAAAAAAAAAAAAAAGTTGTCCCTACGTACGTTTCACGGTGGAGAAACCATTCATCAGGGGACCTATCGCCTAAGGAACTAATAGAAAAATCTATATAGGGTAAATCTCAATACTCCAATATTAGAGGAGAAAAATATATACTGGTCATCATTACATATAGGCCATTTCACAGACAAAAAACAGCAGCCTCCTGATCAATACAGTGGTAAGGTCAGCAGTTAAGCTACTCTAGTTCTAAAAAACGTTGGTGGTAAAGTTGCCTGTCATCTGACATGTTTAAATAACACCCCCTTATAAATTAATTACTGTACACCTGCAGGTTCCGCAGGTTAAATGGGGAGTGAGTGGCAATATGCACCCACGTGTATATGATGCTGGCGTTCATAGTTACCAATAGCACATGCGTGAGTGCGCGATGACGTCAGTCACATGCGCTCTTGCGTGATGACGTTACCCCATTAATCATAGCGTCTTAAGTGTCAGATGAAGTTTTTAAACCTAACCAATCACACTGCGCATGTCTAAATGCGCAATGACGTCAATAATGTGCGTTCATGCGTGATGACGTTATCCACTACGGTAATGGTAGTGAAGGGCTTGATTTAATTGGATGGCTATAGATGAAATTTTCTCCCTTTAGAGATAGTGTTTTGACATCAATCGCTTTTATTTGATTAACACAAGTGTGGTAATTCCATTGTGAATGTTACCTTGAAATGCATAATATGAAGGTTGGATTAGAGGTATGGGTTATCAACCCAGCACTGCGCAGATGCAGTGATGTCAATTAGGAGGTCATTTGAACATGCGTAGTGTGATAAATGAAGTCTCTGTACCTAACCAGGCGCTTAAGATGCTATGGTTAACGGGATAACGTCATCACGCATGAATGCACATTATTGACGTCATCGCACACTTGCGCATTTAGACATGCGCAGTGTGATAGATGAAGTTTTTAAACCTAAAAAGACACTTAAGATGCTATGATTAACGGGGTAACGTCATCACGCAAGAGCGCATGTGACTGACGTCATCGCGCACTCACGCATGCGCTATTGGTAACTGTGGACGCCGGCATCATATACACGTGGGTGCATATTGCCACTCACTCCCCATTTAACCTGCGGAACCTGCAGGTGTACAGTAATTAATTTATAAGGGGGGTGTTATTTAAACATGTCAGATGACAGGCAACTTTACCACCAACGTTTTTTAGAACTAGAGTAGCTTAACTGCTGACCTTACCACTGTATTGATCAGGAGGCTGCTGTTTTTTGTCTGTGAAATGGTCTATATGTAATGATGACCAGTATATATTTTTCTCCTCCACTATTGGAGTATTGAGATTTACCCTATATAGATTTTTCTATTAGTTCCTTAGGAGATAGGTCCCCTGATGAACGGTTTCTCCACCGTGAAACGTACGTAGGGACAACTTTTTTTTTTTTAGGGACAGTTACATTGGTACTGCCCTTGTTAGGGCAGGAGTTATGGGGGTTAGAGGTGAGAATTGAGGGTGAGTTAGGGTATTCACAGGACCCAGCACACATTCTAACTGACCTCCTGATATACAGGTGAACTACATGAACCAGCGGAGTGGTGAGATCAAACTGATTTATTTGTTTTTAAAAAAAGTTCACTATTCTCTGCTAATGTTAATATGTTTGGTATGAGATATATGGTATTTAAATATACTTTTTTATATAAAGATCCGGTGAATTAGAGGTCTATATGTAATGTTATTGGTGGTATTTATCTTTGTACCTTTGAATGTTTTTTTGAGAAGTGGTATATATTTTTTATTTGCTATTTATTAAAAGTTATGTTTTAGTATATTAGACGTCTTTGCTGGTAATATATTTCTTCCTGGACGTTTTAAGCTGACACAGTATCGTATCAGCTGCTTTGCTTG
This sequence comes from Leptodactylus fallax, assembly GCA_947044405.1. Taxonomy (NCBI): domain Eukaryota; kingdom Metazoa; phylum Chordata; class Amphibia; order Anura; family Leptodactylidae; genus Leptodactylus; species Leptodactylus fallax. The sequence goes on from CAMRHE010000202.1 coordinate 2,652,030, forward strand.
ACTGCTATATATTCAGCCTGATTACATATAACTAACCAAACACGATGTAGGTGCCACATGTGGCATCAGATACACTGGCTTGTTACAGATGTTAAGATCTCTATAATTTACTAATGAGTATAGCCACTAAGTGTGAGCAGTGTCTTGTGAAACCCTATTTGCATTATTCTGTACATTGGAGGCAGGCATTTACAAAAATCACTAAATATTTTAACAATCTTAGAGTTAAGAGAAAAATACACAAGCCAGAACTTTCAAGTACAGATACAAAGGACTAATATTGCTATACAAACTGGTGTTCTATGAGCACATTACCAGGGAGCTAGAAACTGGAGCAGATTGAACCACTGAACTCTTTGCCACTTGGATATCAAAGGGTTTAGGAGAGAAGCTTCTTCCAATGTTTATCTTCTCATCTTTTAAGTTGTCAGTCTCATCCTCACTTTGAAAGGCACTGTTAGGCTTCTCTACCTCAGATGCTGAACCATTGTATCTTCGGGTGTCATCCACCTACAAAACACCAAAACTTTTTAGTCAATCTATTAAAATATAGTGTAAAACATATCAAAACCCAAACATACACAACAACAAAACAAAATTACAACCAAATGTTATGTTAAATTATTTTCAGTATAAAAGCTACACCAAAACTGGACTGTGACAATATTACCATCTAATACTGTACCACAGGACTATAAGCCATTAGAGGGATTGGTCACCTTAGTGAACTGAAATGTCAACCTCCCAGCTAAGGCAAATAGATCTAGAATAAATCTAAAAACTGTATAATTCCAAACAGAAACGCCCTAGAAATCAATATTGTTCTGTATTATACCACGACAGGTCAAGGACGTATTATGCATCTAATACTCTACATACAAAAGGAGATAAATTCTGGATTTCATACTGATAAACTCAAGTCCAGATTTCAACTTCACCAAATAGCCCTGAAGTTTTCTTTAGACTGTTCTCAAAGTTTAATACATTTATTTATATTCTGCAAAGCTAGTCCAATCTTAAGGGGCATAGTAAACATACAAGGGTAAATTTATTAAGACTGGTGTTTCTTATGCCAGTCTTAAAAAGTTTACTGAAGTAAAATGTGCCAGTTTTATTAATAGGTGCACACCTTAAAGTGGTACATCTGACTGTGCTTACACCAGAAATAGAAAGTACATGTGTGATGAGCAGGCATAGATTTGAGATGTAAGTAATTGTAAATCTGTAAGTCTGCAGGAGGCCTCACACCCTCTCAATAAAACCTACACATGCTTTTTAAAAATTGTGAGAGGTGTGAAAAAATAAAAGTTACACATGGTCTGCAACATAATTTGTAATTTTTCTACACCATAAATCCTTTAATAATTTAACCCCTTTGTTCTAAAGGCAGTCTTTTTTAATGAGAAATTAATTAATATAAGCTATTCCTAAACTTAAAGTATGTCCTTACTGTATAGGATTTGGTAAATGAGGAGATTCCCTTTGACTGGATACCGAAAGGTCTTGGAGTAACCACTGATGTCAGTCGAGAAGTGTCGGTTTTTTGGTATCCTCTTGGTAAAGAAGAAGAAATCCGACCAGGACCAGGTTTGCTTTCTATATTCAGTGAACTGGATGAGAATGGCAGGTTCTGCGTAAAGCTGGAGTCAGAAGGCAGGGAATTTCCTTGCACTGCATAACTCTTTACAGAATAGCTAGTAGTGGTCTTACTTGTATATGGTTTATCAAAATCGACAGAAGACTCGCTTCCAATCTGTGTCTTTGTAACTGGTCTAATCTTAGGGCTTTCAGACTTTTGAGAATTTTGAACCGTGAAAGTAGTCTCACTCTGAAGTTTTGGCTGGGGCTCCAGTTTTGTCTGAACACTAGGAAGTGGTTCATCATCATCAAAATTTATTAAGTTGTCATTATTTTCTTTCTTGTGAGAAGAAGAATTATTTGGGGTAGAATACAGTGACACTTCTGTTGTTCTTGAATATGGGACATCCACAGTGTAACTCTTTTCCAGAACTGGCTTGGATGGAATATTTGACTCTCCAAAGATATCATCATTTGATGAATACATAAATCGACGTTCTGACCTTTTATATCCATTGTCTTGGTTCACATTGTCTCTATCCTCCCTAAAAAATAAACAAACAATTTTTTGGTTACTTAACTTGTGCACTTAATAACTGATCATAATTGAGTAAAAAAATAATAGTCCAAATCTGTCTCATCAGTGCTAAAGTGCTGGGAAATACCAGTAGTTGAAATGGAATTGCACATTTTAGAGTCTTTCCTGAGCTAAACAAATTTTTTTCTTTTTTTTTTTTTTGCTTTTCTTAAACATGTATTGTGTTCCTCCACCTTCAGAATGAAAGATATGACCTTCTGTCACCCACTCTACATCTTATCAAAGTCCACATTTTATTTTTTCATTTTTGAAAACAGACCAGATACTGTGCCAGCAGCTTTCAGCCTTGGCCAAAACAATGCGTATAGAGCAGCCTTGCTTCCTTTGGAAGCTTTCCTTGTTGCTTGTTCTCTCCTCTGATCTGACCATACTGGAAAAACTCTTCTACAATCAGACACTCCCATGCGAGCCATATCCCTTCTATATAGTATTCTTCTGGGTGAGTCTACATCTGGGACCACCCCGTACACCACGACCTGGGAGCATGATTTACAGACACCGATTTCCCTAGCTGACTGGTCTAGACCTTTCTTGTTTACCCACAAGCTACCTTTGCTGTGCAGTGTGCAGAAGAACTTCTTCAAAATCTTGACCCGGTGGTATCGCTGCTCAGACCTCCTTCATAGACTACACCCTGACGTGTCACAGTGGCCAGGGCTGTCATCCCCAGACACTGGCGCAGTCTTGCCTCTCCCTCCTTGCAGAAATGGCTCCAGGAGTTCCTCCACATAAGGCGGATGGAGACACTGGGGGCAGCAGATTATGCTGACATCTCTAGATTTGATGCCCTCTGGTGGCCGTGGGTGGTGTTCCAGGAGTCAGCTGATTTCCTTGGTACATTATCCTGAACCCCTGTCCCATGCTTCTGGTGCAACTCTGAGTTTTTACTGCTCGCCTGCTGTCCCCTCTCCTTCCATCTCCCCCAATGTTTGCGGTCGCTTGTCTTCAGTCATTGTTTCCCCTCGTGGGGATGGGCTCCCCCGAGTGGCATTATATTTCTGTTTTTGTGTCTTCCCCTGCTAGCCCACTCTGTTGATATTGCTCTATACGAGACTTTTGTTACGGGCTTCTTGGTGGATGTACCTTATGGACTAACATGCTCCCAGGACCAAGGCCCTGTATGTGTTATGTTTCACTGTTCTCTGTTTTATATTTTTCTTGAAAATTTTAAAATATTTTGATTAAACATAAAAAGAGAACAAGAAAAATCTAGTCATCAAATTCTGGGGCCATTTAAAACATTTTTGTTAACTAGGCCACAGTATTGCTTTTTAAAGAGGACCTTTCATGTCCTCAGGCACATGCAGTTTTATATATTGCTAGAAAGCCGACAGCGCGCTGAATTCAGTGCACTGTCGGCTTTCTCGTTATGTGCCCCGGGGCTGGAGATATCGGCGCCGTTACCAATCTCAGCTCACTGTCAGAAGGGCGTACTCGTCCATAGCCCTGAACTGGGGGACCGTTCCTCACAGCTCAGCGTCATCACTGGGCGGTAAGGAACGCCCTTCCCTGACTGTACTCGTCCATATCCCTGTACTGTCAGAGGGGGCGTTCCTTACAGCCTGGCGATGACGCTGAGCTGTGAGGAATGCTCCCCCAGTACAGGGTTATGGACGAGAACAGTCAGGGAGAGCGTTCCTCACAGACCAGCTAGACTGTCAGGAACGCCCTTCTGACGGTGGAGGTGAAACTAAGACCACCGATAGCTCCAGCCCCAGGGCACATAACGGAAAAGTTACGTGCCCTGGGGCACTGTTGGCTTTCTATCGCTATGTAAAACTGCATATACATGAGGACATGAAAGGTCCTCTTTAACAACACATTCTTTATTATTATACTGTGTGCCCTTCTTTTTAATCTTTCTGATGAAGTTTTCTGGCTCCCAGTCATTAAACTACTCTATACACACTGAGTTTTGGTAGTCTGAGACAGAGCTGTAGATAGGCTTTCCTTCTCCTGGGGCATGGGTTCAGCTCACCACTCTTAGGGAATGTTCACATTACTGTTATTAGGGTCCATTGCTATCATTCATCATAGGATGAGAACAGCAGACATTAACGTTAGTAGAATAATGGACACAGACGAAGTACCCTCCATTTGTGATCATTCCCATTGATTATAATCAGAAAAGTAAAAAAAAACATGACGGAAGAAAATCTCACTCTTGTTTTTAACATGGGGGTGAATGCAGACAGACATCAGACAGGCATCTTGTGACGGATGAGACCAACGAACATTAAATAATAGTAGTGTGAACCCACCATTGCTCTGTTTATAAATGAATAAAAGTTGGCTTGCTCGCACCCTCCCGACAGCCAGCACACTTGGTACGTGCCTCAGTGGCCCCCCTCCTTAGCTATGCCACTGGTCTGAGACACTCAAACTGCTCTTAGACGGACCAACAAAAAGTATAGTGAGGAATCTCAGACTACCAAAGCACAGTAGGAGAAATTTACTATTCCCTCTATGCCAAAAAAGGGCTTAGGCCTAGGCCCCACGTTGCGGAAACACTTTTTTTTTTTGTTGCAGTTTAGCTGCGGATTTTTGAGCCAAAGTCATGAGCGGATTGAGCAGAAGGTATAAATATAAGTAATTCCTATACATTTCTCATTCCTTTTGTAGCCATTCTTGGCTTTGGCTCAAAAAAATCGCAGCACAATCTGCAACAAATAAAGCTGAGTTTCTGCAATGTTTGGTCTCAACCTTAAACAGGACCTTTCACCACCTCCACCAAATCCAGCTCTTTGCATCATTTAACAGGTGCTGTGCCATTGATTCCAACAATGTTCTTTAGCAATCAAAGCAGTTATTTTTACTGCCGGTTATGCAATTTATGTTCTGCACTGTAAAGAGGGTGGCGTCAGGCAGGAAGCAGACAAGGGGTGTCATTCTGAGCTCTGACACTGGCTGCCTCGGATTGGAGCTCTGAATCATGCCCCCGCCTTCTGACATTACAGGGCTTAAATAGCACATCAGGCATCAAAACTACCTGCTCTTGTTGCTTGGGAAAAGTGGAGTCTAGAGAGAAAATTCCAACCGCTCTGGAATCAGAGGAGCAGTGCCTATTAAGGAATGTAAGTATTTGAATTGGTGGAGGTGGTGAAAGGTCCTCGTTAAATAGGCATAGTTGTGGTGCATCTTTGGAGCATAGCCCTTTTCTGCGCCAAAAATGCGCTACTTCCCTCTTTCTGTGCCCTGCTTGACACTTTTTATTAAAGTGGCCAGAGTGGGATGGAGACCAAGGTGCAGCAACAAGTCTCTTTGGCCTGACAAATTTACTAAAACAGATGTCACAGAACCGACTTGAGTTATATCAGAATCCTACAACAGTTTCTGACTGGCGTAGATATTATTCCTGGCGCACAGGGCCCTTGAACTCCATCTCAATTTTTAGGAGGCCAGAGTTTGTTAAGGGCAAGTTCACATCGGTACAAATAATTCCTACTCCCATTCACTTCAATAGGAAGTTTTGACAGAATCTGCCTAAAGATTGGGTAGGGCACTTCTTTTTAACTATTCCAGATTGTGTAAAAAGCAGCAACTGGCTGCCACTGAAATGAATGGGAGGTGAATTTTTTTTGTGACTGATTCTGCCAGAAATATTCCACTGTGTAAACTTTCACTAATAATTAAGTCGCATCTCACACCAGTTGGGGAACACCAGTCTTCATAAATCTCCCCCATTGTGCATAGCAGTGCAAGAAGCTGGTAGCTATTTTCCACTGGAAACTGGAGAACTACACCAGAAAGTACAAAATGGTAACCAAGTAATTTAACCATGCGTTTATTTCATAATTTCTATTGTGACCTGGACAATTGCTTTAAATATTACATCGACAGACATAACATGTAATTATACTGAAAAGTAAGAAAATGCTCCAGACGTCTCACCTTTCCTGTCGCATCTCTCTAAATGTTTTATATGTCCTTTCTGGACCTTCATTTGCAATCTTTTCAAGTTCTTCTCGCTCTTCCTTTTTCTTCTGTAGATCTGTAGTGTAGCTTTTCCGGCGATTTTTCCATTTTGCTAAATCCTTATTAATAATAAAAAGAAGAGGACAAGACTTTAATGACTGTTTTGGGATATATTCTGGAACTAACCTGACGTATATAACCTCTCTGTACAAAAAACATCTACTCAAATAAGGGCAAATGTAGAGTGCAGGGCAACCATGATAACAATTCACTTCTTCCCCACACAAAAAGGTCTTCCACATAAATATATTTATATGGAGGACTACACAAGCTTATCAGTAGGAGATGTAAGACCCAACAGTGTTGCAGATTTATTGGATTCACAAATCCAAATCTATGCCCAAGTCTCTGACATGACAAGAACTCTCTTGAAGGACAATCAGCATAGAAGTCATACACATCAAATACATTGTGTGAATATTGCCTTATATAGCAAAAATACATCCACAATCTTCAGTTTGCTGTTAGAATATGGCTGGCCAATACATGAGAAACCTAATTCGCCTGACAATTATCTTTCAAATCACCCCATACACATGCATGGACGAGTGTGTAAGTGTTCTCAAGAGAGACAAGGGAGCAGGGGCATAACAAGGCAAAATGGGGTTCCCTTGCAAGCTTTTGACTGCCCACCCAGTTCCCCACATGGTATAACAACCCTTTACTGGGCCCCACACGGTATAACGCCCCCTTTAATGACCTCTTCACATAGTATGTGGTCCCTTTATTGGTTCCCATACAATATGTTGCCTCTTTTATTTGTCCTATGCAGTGTTCTGTCCTTATTACTGACCCCCATACAGTAAATGCTGTCGTTAAAGGCATCCATTCAGTAAGGGCCCCTGCACTAAGTAAGTGGCCTTACTGAATGGAAGCCTGTAACAGGGGCTCTTACTGTATGGGGGGCTGCAATAGGGGAACTTTTAAAATAGCCCTTACTGTATGAGGGCCTGTAACGGGGGGCCCTTGCTGCATGGGAGTCTGTAACTGGGTCCTTAGTGTATGGGCTGTAACAGGAGCCCTTACTGTGTGGGGGCTTGAAACATGGGCACCCTGCTGCTTTTTCCCCCCCCCAGGGGCCACATAGCAGGGACATAACTGCCAGACACTTCTGGAGACAGTTTATCTTCCCAAGAACAAAAGGATCGGAGATGCTGAAATCCATCATGCCCAATCCTTCTTTTCTCCAACATCTGTAAGCAAAAAAAGATAATGGGAAGGATTTATTACACATTTTATGCCAGTTTATAGCATAAAATGTATGATAAAAGTTGCAAATTCTGGTTCTTGCTCATTTTTGCTTCAAAATTTGTAACTTTCGGTGATTTTGTTTCCAACACATCACTTTTCCAAAGAGGGTTTGAAAGAGGCATAGAGAGGTAGGCTCCTCCAGCAGCCTGGCAGATTTACTGCCAGAAACTAGCATAAATTATGTTCTGGCATGAATTATAGCATGAAACGCCTAATATATTAGTACTACTTACTTACATGAAACTACAGACTTAATAAATCTACCCCACTGATTTTAACAATTTTGAGTCAAAACAATAATTCAGATGGGAAACAAACTATTTGCTATATACAGGGCATCCTCCTACATATAAATTTAAAGCTACGTATCATTTTGTGTTTGACACACACGGGTATTTAGCAGTTCATAGGGATACCATGAAGATGAGGTAAACAAAGGGCAATACTGAAGACTAGAAACAGCCATATTAGCTCTAAATATATATTTAGCAATACTGTGTTACAATAGAATAGAAAATTAATAATACTAGAATCACAAAGGGCAGTTTTATTAGCCAAAGCTGGAAGTGAAATCAAGCAGAAAGAAAAGTATAAAGGAAATACTGAAACATTTACTCTCTTTTATATCCACTACTGGCATTAGCCCTAGAAACTGCATCAAAAAAACTGTCATTCTAGCCAAAAACTATTCTCTTAGCAGTCTATGCTTTCAAAACCAGGGCTTCTCATGGAATCACTGAAAAATACTGACCACGGCATATAGCTAGAAGCAACAAATAACCAGTAAGATCCGGTCAATAGAATGGAGCTCAGGGAATACACAAAATTATCAATGTAATAAATTATGGTCAAAAGTAGGGCTTCTCACACTTTTATGATATGGACCTCACCAGCAAAAAAAATACTACCACAGAGTGCACCAAATGCTACTGTGCACCATACATCATACCCTTACCAAATTCCACATCATGGCTCATTTAATAACTCTAGCAACACCATATACCATATTGCAGCACCAAATATCTCCCCAGCAGCCTCAAATACCAGAGTCCATCAGATAATATCTACCAGAAGATTCAACCACCACATTGCAGCAGCACAACAACTCACCCTAGCACTGCCAAACAAATACCACTGTGCAACACAAACTACTTCTCTGCACGGGCAACCACCACATTGTAGTACAGCATCTCACGCTAGCAGAACCAAACAAATATATCACTGTGCAGCACAAAATACCTCTGCAAAAGCACCAAACACCACATTGCAACAGCACATCTCACCCCAGCAGCACCAGATAGGATTGTGCAGCACAAAACTCCTAAGCAGAAGGGCCAAACACTACTGTACAGCATCACTGGTAGCAGCAATGCATCTTCCGTTCTCATAATCTCCTCCTTTCCACTAGCAGCATTCTCCTCAAATAAAACCTTCCAAACTTGCAGCAAGTCATTGCCCAATTCCATACTTCCTACTCAGGAGTATACCCAAAACAACAGAAAAAGAGGAAATAAGAGAAGAACCTTCTTCCTCCAATACTAGCCTATAATGCCTCTGCCTCCAGATTATAGCATACAGCCGGAAACTCAGGCTGAACTACTCCCAGGTAAAGGAGCAAATGGACTCATCACAGGTCCTTCAGCCTTTCTAGTTATTGGCAACCACCAGGATTATACAAGGCTAGCACTTTCAGTGGAGTTTCAGCTTTAGAGTCCCTGCTTTACGTCGAAACTAACACTGGCAGGGATTTGTATCTCACCAGCCAAGTGGGTCATGCCTCTCAGTCTGAGAAGCAATAGTCTAAAGCAGGGGTCTCAAACTTGGCCAGGCAAATAAATACAAATTTATTGTTAGATAATCCCAGCATTGGCCCCACAAAGTTTAATGTTTTCCCCAGCAATGGCCCGACGCAATTTATTGTCCCCCCAGCAGGTCTGTGGCCTACAAGCTCGGGAAAATTTAGAACAGGGTTGGGGGTTCTTTTCAGGCCCAAGGGCTGTGTGTTTGAGACCCCAGGTCTATAAGGCCCTGCTGTATGCTTATACACTTAAGTGAATCATCGTAACATCAAATACAGATTAACTTCAGTACAATTAATGAACTAATGGAAATAGGTTATACATACATCTTGCCACTTCTGATCTTGCTCTTGTAACTCGCCTTTGATTTTTTGCAATTCTTCTAGACGAATTTGGCGCATACTTTGGAGTTCCTCTGCGTTGCAATTTTCCAGTGACTTACTCCTGTAAATATTAAAAGCATATATTTACATCCCATTGCTTCAGAGAAGAAATAACCAACCTGCTTTGGACAATCAACACAGTGTGAGAGCAGGCAGATGCATCATGGGAAATGTAGTTTGTTCACAGATTCACTGCATGTAAATAACAGTGATACAAGGAGTCTCAACTAAAATAAAACCAAGAAAAGGGTGCTATGGATTTATCTGCAGAAAATTTGAGGAGGCTGGATAACTCCTTAAGGCTAAGGCCCCACGTTGCAGATATACAGCTTTTTTTGCTGCAGATTTTGTTGCGGTTTTTTGAGAATGGCTACAAAAGGAATGGAAAAATATATAGGAAGCTCTTATACTTCTACCTTCTGCTCAATCCACTCCTGGCTTTGGCTCAAAAAAAAACAAAAAAAACCTGTGTTTCCGCAATGTGGGAAACAGCTGTTTAGATACATTGAAAAACATTTTAGTCTTATATTGCCAAAAAGGTTTAGATTGGTACTATTAATATACTCCAAATGACATTACAGATTATAGTATACTATGAAAAACAGCACAAGTGTTAGAGTAAGACAACAGACAGACAGTCTCACCGACTTGTGATTATTGTCCCCACCAATTCTAAACAATACTAAAACACAAAAACATATTCCTATAATGGTTTAATACAAGCAAGGTAAAGACAATATAAAAGCCACATTAGAAAACATGTTTCAAGAGCTTTGTTAAAGAATCCACTAAAAGCAAGCAAGGAAAGTAAGCAGCTTTAGCTTGTTGCTTTATCGTGAAAACTTGTATCGCCATCTTGTATTTGTGTCAATGTAGTGAAACCATCCTTCAGGAAGGATGACCAAACTGTTATTAATATGTCTTAATCCAAAAATATCTGAAGGGAGCACAGGATGCTTAGAACACATGGGTTCATACACAGCCCTAGTATAAAAGTCTGGGTAACACAGCTGAGATGACAATTTGGGAGGGTCTGGTACTTATAGTATTTGTCACTACAAAAGAATGTGAAAAATCTAAAGTCACTCCATCCTGTCTGAAGTAGGGGATAAGTGAGGCAGTCTGAACGTTTGATAAAAACTTAAGGGCCCTTGACTTTAGTATTAAAACACTACTTTTGTTTACGGGCTTGAAATATTCATTATATTATTAGCACTGTAGAGATAGGAAGTACCACATTCCAAAAATACAAGAGTCATGTCTGGTAGTCATGTGCTTTGGTGGGCTTCTGGTTAAAATTTAGGAGTCAACATAGTTATAATAGAAATACTGAAAAGACGACTGTCAACAGAATCCAGAAAATCAACCCAGCCCCGCAGAGCTTATTTGCATATTGATAAGAACAGCAATATCTATGCAACAAAGGCATATATTCATAAGGGGAAAACCTAACCTGTCTGTCTGCAGGGCTGGGTTATGGTGACAGACTCCCTGTAATATTGATAAATTGTCATAATACATCATTGTGGTACATCAACCACAATAACAAACAAGGAAGCAAATGAAGCCTAGCTGGCCTATTATATAAACTACCCATGACATAATATTTTGCAGATTTCAGATTGTGATATGGGATGGAACAGTAATGAGGAAGATGAGGATATTAGGATAATGATTGCTACAGATCTAATCTAGTGCATTGTTACTATTAAACTTATGTTGGTACTTCTGAGAACCTTTTCCACCTGTAAAGGCTAAAATGCAGACAAACTGAACAGTGTGTACTTCGCCTTCCACTTCCTATTTACTTTAACCGTCACAGCAACATTTCATTGTTACAGCCAAAACAAATAGCCAAGTAAGCAGAGCCAGGAAACCTCTTCTGAGAGGGCATTCCATTAATGCTTTCATGCACAGCACTTGGAAGCAGCATCATGCACATGTCACAAGATAGTCCTGACAAGTCTTAGCTGCTTGCTGCCTATCTGAAAATTAGTAGATAACCAAACAATACGAGAGCTAAATACAAAAGGCAACAGAGCGAGTAGTGTACAACCTGCCATAAACTTACCCAGTCTCCACACAGAGTTTTTCACGCAGTCTGAGAAATCAGAAAAAAAATGATTTGCACATTTTATATTACCATCACAGATCAGGAGACGTCGCATGTAGTAAACAAATCCACAATACCTAGTGTAGATTCATGCCATGACATTATTTTTAGATATTAATTGTAAAACTCTCAGACATATCAAAAATCTGTTTTCCTTATCTAAAAAAGTTTTTAAAAATGTTTATACCTACGACCTTCACTACAAAATTTAAAAACATGCATGTTTGTTTCATGCATGCCCATTCATTGGTCCAGCGGTTCCAGGGCTGTGGAGTCAGAAGGCCAAACCACCAACCCAGACTACTTTTCTACAGTTTGACTCCATGACAGTCATGGTTAAAACAGACCAGCAAAGTTTCTTAAAAAAAAAAATAAAAAAAAATTATATATTAGATATATATATATATATATATATCACACACACACACACACACACACACACACACACACACATACAGATAGATAGAGATATATAGAGTGATTGGGTAATTAAAAAAAAAAAAAAAAAAAAAAAGTGTCAACGCCTCCTGAGACGGAACAGTCTTGACCCTCACATGACATCAGACAAAATCAGAACAGGAAGAAATAAAAAAAAATTCTTAAAAGAACCTTCATAAACTGGCCAAGGAAAGGAAAAAAGCTCTGGAAAAAATAGTCTAATATATTGGGAGATTAGATTGATAAAATACAACATATTTAGGCGGCCTTGGTACCAGCGCGCCTCCCATTTAGCCCAGTTGTTTTTATTAGCAAGAGGCTGCATAAGGAATCTACCTGCCAGTTCTCAGTCCTCTGAGACCATTTGGTAAGGTGTACTTTCTGAGATCTGTTCACATGGCACGGTGCTGCCTGGTGGCTGACATTGTTGTGTTGAGGTTTCTCTGTAGGTGAATGTATTGCTGGCAAAGGTCTATGTTTAACTTGGATAAATTTTAGAGAGGTACATTGGAAATGGCAGTTTAACAAGAATCTTCTCCTTTGGAAGGGTGCTCCCTACTAGAATAACTTAAGTCAGTTGTCTCGAATATATGGCTTTTATGATCCAGATGCAACAAAGATATTCAGGCATGCACTTTTTAATAACTTTGACACATTTCACACCAACACGACTGATTAAGACTGAGTTAATTCACTTATTGCAAAGGATTTTTAACACGCTTTAGCTCTTGCATGCAAACCGCACACAGTCTAACCTTTCCACCATAAGCCGTTTTTTGTGCCTTATTTTGCTGGCTTCCCTTATCGACTCCCACTTTTGAAGATCTTCTTCAGTGCATGGGCCAGACATAAAATGCTTAGGCTTTCCATCAGTTAAACACTGAGATAAGTGAACTTTTCTTGTCTGCATGTCATCTTTCTTCGATTTGTGTGAAGGACTAAGAACTCTTCCTTGGCTATCTGTCTTGTTAGACTCTGGTGGTCTTTTCACTAAACAAAGAAATTTAGATTGTATATCTTCTGGAAGAGACCAAGGATCAGGAAAGGGAACTGCATTGTAATTGTCTGGGGCACCAGACACATGGACTTCCTTTGGTTCAGAGAGAGATCTTCGAACAATCATGTCATCCTTCACCAAATCTGGGAGCTGATCTACTTCTTCTTTAGACTGTAGGACAATGTCTTTCTCAATTTCCAGCACTTGAGCCAAAGGTGTACCAAGGTTGATCACTTGATTGAGGTGAAAAGAGCCAGTCTTTCGTGCAAACAAGTCATCGTTCTCAAGATCTGGCATTGTACATATGCCATAATCCACCAATGGATTGTTTTGTGCACTTGAAGTCTCAATAGAATGCAAAAGTCTAGGACCAGATGTAGGGTCAATTTTTACTTTCTTTTCAGAAGAAAGCAAGTCAGAAGTTATTTTCTGGAGGGCTTGAAGTATTAAAAATTGACTGAAATATCCAAAAGGCAGAAAACAAATCAGTTTAGGAACAGAGCTGTTCAGGTAGCTTTCACTACCTTAAAATGCAACATAGAAAAAAAACGAAAAAAAATCTATTGCATGCAGAAAACACACACAGCAACTGCGCATCACACAGATCATGCCAATAGTAACCTTGGCTTTTCCGACATGTCCTCCATTTTGTTTGCCTCATCTTTTCTGCTCAAAATTGTGTCCAACTGTGCAGCACTTTCCTTTTTTACATTGAGATCATTCTTCAGCTTAAACACAGAGGCAAGATCAGCTGTCCAAGGGCAGTCGCCTCCAGCCCGCTTACTGTTCAGTCATTGAAGAAAAGGTGAAATTAGATATTCAGCCCTCCCAACTTTAGCATCTTCATGAGAGGACTTTTACTTTCTACAATTATATAATATATTGCTCAGTATTTATTCATGCAGAATTTTCATTAAAATAAAAATACCCTGCCAAAGTATTTAAGTCCATGCAAGTCTCCATTACCTAGCCTAAGTCTCGTAACAACATACGCTATCATATGACTATAAGGCTCACAGGAATCTGGTCCGGAAAAATTGGACAGATTTTCTAGCCCCAAACTCAAAACAGACATCTGGACTCCCTGCATCATAGTGATCTATTATGCCAGGAGTCCCTCACTCACCATGGCTTCACTGTCCCGTACATAGTATAGGATAGTAGTACAGCTGCAAAGATTTTTATCATTACAAAAAATATTGTAAAGGTAAGTTTGTTAAGCGACATAGGGCTTGGAGGGAGGAAGGACGGACCACACTGGTGGTGAAAAGTTGTGCAACAAGTATTCTACATTCAAAACATGGATGTTTCCTTTGAACCATCTGCTAACTTAAGCTGGTTATACACTTTAGATAGCTGTCTGGCCAACAGCTATCCTGATTGTAGCATAAATATGCACACTCAGCTCAACTAAGCATATTTATGTTATCAATAAGGAGAGGGGATTCCGGGTAATAAAGGGCTTCAAGACATCTCTATAAGAGGGTTAGCTTCACTGGGATATAAAAAAAAATAAAAAAGATTGTGTATGCTAAAATCTTAACAGCCCAATCCTCCTCTCCCGGACACAGTCGTTGTTAAGGTGATTTACAATGTCTGTAAAGCACTACGGAATATGTTGGTGCTATACAAGTAAACAAAATATTATTATTAGTAGTAATAATAAGGGGTCCTCATTACCATTAGAGGTTAGATAGTCCCCAAACACTGATCTAATTTTTATATCGAGTTTTACTGCAGGTAACCAAAATACATAAGCAGATGTTAGCTTTAGACAACCCATTTTTCAGATTCCAATTTGTTCTCTGACAGGGGCCCTCAGTTGTATGTGTCCACCCTGTGTCCGCTGGTAATAAACAAGGCACACACTTATGCTCAGAAGAAGGACACAAACCTGAATCCCTGAATTTCATTGTACCAAGGTTTAGAACGGGTCCTGGTCCACAAACCCTTCTGAAATTGATCCTTGTTTTGAGAGGAGGCAAGAGGGAGCACTGGTGAAGGCAAGTTGACTTTCCTAGCAAAGAGATCATCCTTGATAATATTTGGAATTTCTCTAGAAAAGTCTTCATCTTCATCTGAAGAAAACGTGGCATAATCTACATGAGCCTTTACCGCATCCTGATCGGATTTCTTCACTTCCAGTCCTTGGTGTTGGCTAATATACAAAATGGCCAATAAGAATGGTCGGCATGCCCTTAATAAAACCAGTCATGTAGCATTTCTTTTTTAGTTTGCCTCATTGAAAAACAAACCACTCCAAACCACTCTATAAGCATGGTTAATTCACAGAAAAGCAAAGTCTACAATCAGCTATATACACAAGATCTAGTTTGCACCATGACACATCAGCTTCATGCCTCTGACCTGTTCTCTCCTTCTTGAGAAGAAGCTGAAATAATGTTTGTTAAAATGTTCAAAGGTTTCTGAGAGTCCATTTGAGGTTGAACAGAAAGAGCGGGGGTCACAGAAACAGAAGGTTTACTGCTGAGGTGAAATTTTCTTTTTGCTAAATCATCAAGCACCAAGTCCGGTAACTTCCCATCATCCTCAGAATCTGAACTGTTTGAGAAAACGTTAAGGTGATGAAACAAAACCTCTCAAACCGGAGACGTAAACAGGTCCAAATCTGCTGATGCTGTGTTAAACTGAATGAAATTACAGTAAAATGTGAACACACAAGAGGGGAAAAGCGAGAATTAACTCTTAAATTACCAAGGTAATTTCTTGATAGCTAGGATGCCTTAATAGGATGACCACATAAAACCAGGTTTATTTCTGTTTTCATGTTTTTACAGTCAAAACATGAAACACTTATTTTTACATAAAAAAAATTTGTACCAGTCCTCCACCCCACTTCATTGTGACATGTAAAAGATCATTGGTTGCTGCTGTCACATTACCTGCCACTGGATGACACCTTACCTCAGCAGAACTATGCACATGGGGTAGGTGGTCAGTGAAAATTCTTCATTAAGACTTTTTGGAGAGCCAAAGTTTTATAAAAACTACACAGTTTCCTCAGGTTTAACTGAGCACAAGACTATTACTACTGTACAGTACCTGGAAAACGTTCCATCAGATTCTGTGAAGACAGGGCTAGCCCAGCTCCTCCGGTTGTCCTCATTTCTATCCACTTGCTTCTTCCTTAAAGGGGCTGGCTTGTAAGTGAACTGTTTTTGTTTGGGTGGAAGGAATTGAGCGACGTTAATGGCTGGCTTGGGTTCCACCGCAGAAGTCCTTCGGTAAGACATGTCATTTTTGCTTGAATCCTGCATCTTGTGGGTAAGTTCAGACTCTGTGTCACTTTCGCCACCTACAAAATACCATGAGAGACTAAGACAGTGTTTACATTCGTGCAACTATGTTGTACAGTAGTGAATGGTACCACTGACTACCAAACAATGTAAGTTATTATATACATTACAGATAATTTTATGACACTTTAGATGCATGCCCTATTTGCAGTTCTAATATCTGCAAGTTTAACATATTAGATTTACATGAGCATGTGCAGTGAAGGGACTTGCACTGTCCTTGGCTTCATATGTGGTATGCACATGCACCAAACCATTGGAGAGGAGGCCTGAACTCACATCCAGTCATTTATGCCTTCTATTTCCTGACTACTCCTGAAACTTTCAATTTTCATATGTGCATCTTAGAATAGAAAGCTAAACCCAAGCTGCAAAATGGAGTGTTGGTGATTCAGCGGCCCCAAAGTTAGAAACAGGTTCCCTTGGAGGTGGGTTCTAACAGGTTTCTGTAATTTATTGGGTTAATTGTGCCCCCAAGACCAGCTACAGAACGGTTTGTGCAGGGCTAATAGTAAGGAGCTGTGATAAGCTTATCATTGAGGCAAACATCTGCTGAACAGAGGTTGCCCTGGCTTTGTCTATGACATTTATTTATTTCTCTGTAATAATTTCATATTTAATTTACTGGAAATGCTCCCTCTAGAAGGTATTAAGAGCAAGTAGCCAAGATGATGTAACATGTCTGCAGCTGCTTGTCCAGCAGTATTAAATATTCATAACACACCCTTTTTGTAATTACATATAAAAAAGCAGTAAAACAGTAAAAAAATATAAACATCCTTAGCGTAACTGGTGACAATGTCAGCATTATTAAAAAATATACCAGTAGTCACATATTGAATGGCATAATGAAAAAAAAACCTCTTCAAATTGCCATAAAAAAAAAAAAAAAAAAAAAACTACCAAAAATAGTACCAATAAAAACTACAGCTCATTCTGCAGCAAATAAACCCTCACACAGATCCATAGACAAACATCTAAAAAAAAGTTATGGGTGTCAGAATATAGCAATATAAAGCTACTTTCTTTCAGTTTTATTTTTAAACTTTTTTCAGTAATTATGTGAAACAAAGCCTACTGTATATAAGACTGAAGCCAGACGTTGTGGAAATGCTGAGTTTTTTGTTGTATATTTTGCAAGGGAATGGAAAATAAAGGGGAGGTACTTCTGTCTGCTATATCTACTACCGGCATGGGCTAAAAAAAAAAAAAAAAAAAAAAAAAAATGCAACTTTTCCGCATCATGTGGCCTAAGCCTAAACTTGGTACTGCCATAACTGTAATGATCTGCAATATAAAAGGTTATTTTGTACTGCACAGTGAACGCTGCTCAAACAAACACGTAAACAAGGATGGAACAGCATTTTTTATTTTCATATTTTACTTTTTTTTTTTTTTTTATTTTAGTTTCTCAATACAAAAAAAAAAAAAAAAAAAGCATGGTTATGTAAATGTAAAAGAAAGAAAAAACAGCGATGGCTCTTGGAAAGCGAGAAGGAAACATGTGAAAATGGAAAAATGGCTATATCAGGAAGGGGTTAACCTATGGATATGTTGAATCAAAACAGTATCAGTTTTAGGCTAGGTTCACATCTACGCACGGGTCTACGTCGTTCAGATAGCCAGTCCACCAGCGGACCCATCATAATAACGGGATCGGCCGGGTGTGTGCAGTTTTTATACTAAAATACGGTTTATATGGTTTATGCGGAGACTCCGGTACAGATGTGAACCTAGTCTTATAATGGCCAGCATTTATACTTTGTAAATTAGAATATTTTTATTAGAAAGACATTTCCGACTCTAAATAATTTGTTTATTCAGACAAAAAGGCTGATGTATGAATGAAGAATGCTCAACTATATTTGTCAATACAAACAGCCATGCCATTAGTATAGCAAACAATATTCTGCACCTCAAAAAAAAGCAGGCTTAGTTTGTAAAAACAACACAGCTACAGTGCATATTGTCTGGTGACTAGAATACAAGATCATCTGGTTGAAAAATGTTTTTGCAAAACATACGTAGCATCCAATTAAACATAACACCTGCAGGTCACTTATGTTATATAATTGTAGCGTCTTTATTTTTGCCTTATTCAGGTAAATGTCAGTGTTAGCATGGATGAGGGACGTTCACGGACACACAGCATCCAAGCACATTCAGAAGTCGTCCTGAATCAAAGGAGGAATGTCAAGATGCACAAATGAAAGACAAAAGGAGACACAACAAAAGTTTCTTTCAGCCCACCCTATTCTTCATAGTAAGAAAAAACAAAACAAATCACAGTTCCTTGCTCAGATCTTGACAAATTTGGTTGTAGTTGAAAAACGGTAAGAAATCTTTAGCTTCCCCCAAAAATGTATAAATACTTTAAAAACAAAAGTCCTCATGCCTTTTTTCCTCAATTTTGGAATGGTGTCTGCAGTGTACGTATAACATACAGCATGAATGCTCCTGAGGCATATGTTAAAAGAACCCACAGGAGCTGTTACACATGTGGCCTCTAGTCAGTGGTACCCACCAGCACATACGACAAACATACACTACAGAAGACCATAACAATTACATTTTTTAATGACATGGTTTGGCCATGAGATACTATAAGATATCCTGTGGTAGGGAAAAAAAACGGCAACAAGCCGTAAAAATGTGAAAGATGTGAATGAAATCACAGCAAAAAAGCAAACATAATAGGCTGGAACCACACCGAGAACACTGGGGGAGATTTATGAAACCACCTTAGCATCCAATCACGGGTTTCACTGCTTACAGGGCTCTTGAAAAATGAAAGTTTTACTGTGTTAGGTTTCTATGGACAAAAAAGGCAGTTTTTATACAGTTTTTATAAATCTGCCCCATTGTGTATTAAATATAAAACAAGTTTAAAAGAACTGTCCAAGAGCAGAATGATGACCTTACCCTCACTGCTTCCTTTGAGAGTTGTATCAGAGGAAAAGCTTGTGTATGACCTGGAGCCGAAGGAGTCCAAGCTATCCCAAGAATCGTCTCTTTTATGAACAGGAAATAGATTTTCTCCTTTCTCACTAAACCACAAGTCTCCACAGCCACTATCTCTTCCGCTTCTCTTCAAACTACTGGATTCTTCTAGTGCCTTCAGTTTGTCAGCAATAAGAAAAAAAAAAGTTAGGAGGGGGGAAAAAAAAAACACAAGGACACGTATCCACACCTAGCAAACAGGTTGTGTCTCACATATCGGTTATTATTCTGACCATGCATCTATATATTGGTAATACAATAAAATTCACACAATCCCTTACATGCTCAGGCTGTACTGAAAGGAAAATACCTATAACCATTGTTTTCTGTAAAATACTGGAGTTCCAGTTCTTCAGCACCGGACTCAAGTGTACATTCTAGGTCAGCAGAGACAGCATTTTTAGACTGTTCCTTAAAAGATCCAATGAAATGAATGAACTTAATGTGGGGCAGGATTTAACAGGAATACTACTATGACAGGCCTCAGAGCCTTTACAAAGTCCCCAACTGCCATGAGAAAAGACTTCATCATAGAAAAGGTGATCAGGGGTCGGAAGGAGTCCCTTTCCAACCTAACCAATCTTCATTACATCCACTTTTTTGCCTCAATTAATATAAGATTTTGGTCTCCCTCAGCTCAGGATGGTTCAGGATATCAATTTATAGGCCAGCAAGATCAAAACTGTAGCATACTCATACCTGGCAAGTAATTTACAAGTGTGTGATTCTTACTTAGCCTTTACACTTGATAGTAGTAAAGATAAGTCCGAGTTTCATTATAAAAACTGCCACACCTCAATTTTTCCATTATTTTTTTACAAAAAATACAGTAAAAATATACAGTGGCTTTGGGACATCTGGAAAACAACAGCTCATCTACATCTGATCCAAAGCAATCTGAAGACTTGTACAAGAACATGTAGTAATAAGAAAGGGGGACTACCCATGTTTGTTCAGTCTAACCTTTGCAATTTCAGAGAATTTCCTCTAACCCACCATGTTTAACAGTACATATTTCTTGTATTTGTTTTATGATGCATGGGCACCCTACAAAAGCATGTGTACCCTATAAGAAAAGCATTCCTTGTCTATGGGTTGCTTGTCCAACACAGCTACTAATATTCTAGTATAGTTTCATGAACAAAACATGTGTACCTGTAACAAACTGTACTGGATACATGGCTAAATATAATCTGTAAGTGTTCTACCTGCAGTGAACACTATCCGTCCTATGTAATCCCTATTATATTTCTTATAAACTATAAAAATATGAAATATGGCAAGAAGAGTGTATGCGCAGAGCTCTGTAATTTCTATTGAAGAGATCAATAACTAACATTTAACAACTATTTTCACTCTCTAAGTGTGCAGCGCACAATCAATCTCTGATAAAAAACAAAAAACAAAAAAAAAACCTTCAGCAAAGACAAGAAATAAACTTGATAACCGTGTTCTCCTTCAGAAAAAAAAAAGTCTACTTGTGAAGAATATTCCAAGGCCTGAGGCGTGGTCTACATTTAAGATGATGAAAAGAATGTAAAGTACGTCAAGAAGAATTGGACTTTGACACCGGTGAAGCAGATACCGCCGCTCCCTTCTCACCTAGCACCGATGGGTAATAAATTCTCTCTGTGTGACTTAATGATATACAGAAACTAAATGCACTGTAAGCAAGCTCCGCCAGGTGACAAGGACATCTGTACTTTTTATTACAGCCATCTGATGAATGTATTTCACAATTCATCTGGCAGCTGGAGTAAAGATACAATTAATAGTATAGTACAATATTAGCCTTTCCAGAACAATTCTGCAACTTGATGGCAACAATGTCCTGCTACTGAACACTGCAAAGGTTGCAATTCCTTCTATTAGACCGTCTCACCTTAGTTAGTGTTTGTCCTAGCAATCCTTCGAAAGCCTTCAAGTTAAGTTGTGGACCATTATAATACGGAAGGCTCTGCGCTTTTCTCCCAAGCCAATACAAGGTGATCAAAACCTGACGGTAAAAATGAAATGGTTAGAAATATGACATGGTAAGTCCTGGTTTCTAGGACTTCTACTATACCTGCAAGTGTTCATAGTTTGGTGGCACAAGTCCCAAATTTAATAACTTTTACTCCATAAACTTTAAATATATAATACTTTAGTGTTAACAACAATAATTAAAGACACAACACACCATTTTTAGTGGTATAAAATAGGCCGTGATGCTTTATTATGGGGTTAACCAATAAATTAATTAATTAATAAATTAAATAAATAAATTTAATAGAATAAACTTAAAATTAACCAGAAACTGTTAATACAACCATAATACATACTCAGTAAAACCAGTCCTCCCAGAAATAGCTGGGAGACTATCACCCCGCTAATAAGTCATTACGACAGAAGGTAAGTCCTTAAAGAGGGCGGGCGGGCGCTGTCTTCTAATGTTGTCTTCTTCAACTGTCCCGGTCCACCTGAAGCACAGATATTTAAAGGAGGAGATTCCCGCCACTTCTGACAGCTGACCAATCAGCTGACTCTGACTGCTACCAGGCAGATTCCTAAGCTCCCGCCATAACACAGCTGACCAATCAGCTGACTGACTGCAACTAGGCAGACTTTACAACCATCATAAGAACCTGCTGGTGGTGACACAGCTCACCTGACTTTGACCTCAAGGTAAGACACCGTAAAAGACTAGCATATGTTAAAGTTACCATATAATGAAGGACTTTATTAAGCACTATTTTCTATTGGGGCTGTGCCACCATGTGTCCCCCATATTAATATATTGGGGGGGACTTTCCAATACGTCAATGTCCAATTACCTGCAGGGAAATCCAAATCATCCTAAAATGTGACAAACTATTGCTGTGTAAGGGGACAATACCTACGGTCCATGGGGACTGACCTACGGAACAGGGCCAGCAGGACATAGTATCTTTTGTATTCACACAGTGGAGTGAACAGAATCAGTCCATACAGAGCAATAGAGGCATGTAGGACATACAAAGCTGCCCATAAGGATGAGGCAGCAAAGACAGTATATAACCTAGGGTACACACCCTTCTTTGATCTGAGAGTCTTATTGTCAGCTTTTACTACTTGACAGTGCTGTAATAAAGTTGTTGATATAATGTATATTACAAACTTGTAACATCAGCTGCTCAGATTTATTAAATGGGCTGTCCAGTTCATATTTTTAGGTTTTAAAAGGGCTTGTATACAGGTCTCGTGCTGTTTGTAGGGGACCGCTGCAGTCTATCACAAGCCTCGGTGGTCACCCCTTAACAAACAGCCATCACCACTGAGGCCTTTGGCCTTCTAGCACAAATGGGACAGCCAGGGGACCTATATACAGACCAATAGAGCAGCCACTGCTGGAAACAGAGGCACGGGGAGAGGAGAATACTGGTTTATGTTTATATCCTCAGCAGCCCCCCTACTAAACCATACAATATGAACTGGACAACTCCTTAACTCTATACATCTTTAATATAAGATTCAGTGTTAGATAGCTGCACAGGATTCAACGTCCTCAAATAACACTGCAGTTTACCTTAAATTACCTTAAATAGGATAGGCTGCAATGTGGTGGTAACATAATACTACAGTCCAAAAACACCCCTAGCAGGACACAAGAAAACATATAAATTGTCTTACTGTTGGGGCATGCCATTACCCCCATGGCTGTACCATAGACTACTAAACTAAATGATAATGCCACTGCTATATAAAAGCCTTGCCTCTGCCTATTAGCTGGCAAAAATCACTAAATATACCCCACAAATGTGCTGTATCAGGCCAGTACAGCACGTAGTGAGCAGATCAGACACAACATAACATTGTACAATAAGGGCCCAATTTATCATTGTCCACACCAGTCTTGATCACTCCTGTGTTTAATCCTAATTTATGACAAGGTGCTCATTTCATCATAAATTATGTGTCACCACAGCCTGTCTGCCTAAACAGAAATCTATGCCAGTTCCTTGCCAGAAAACTGGTCTGACAATAAATATGTGGACCTGCCCCATCAACATGCCTCTTTGAGGAAAGTGGCGTGCAGGGAGGAAACTTTTTGCACAAAAACTATGGCCTGTACATAAAAATTGCCACTTTGTGCATGGCTTGTACACCAGTTTTCTGGCACATAAGCCAAGATAAATCAGCCGTATGTGTGTTTATGCCTAGGACCAAGGACACAAGGAAATCATAGGCCAGGGCTCAGTATAAGCACTATAACAGCTCATTTGATAACTTTTAAGTAAAGAAGTTGCAAGGCTTGAAATCTCATGGCTGCATTCTTCCAGAAATGGTGCCACACCTCTCCATGGGTTATGTCTGGTATTCCAGCTTAACCCCATTGATACGTGTGGAGCTGAGCTGTAATGTCATACAACCAAAGGACTGATATGGCATTGATTTTGAAAGTAACCATCTTTTTCTAATCCAAGATAACCCTTTAAAGGATTATCACTTCTTACTACATAAAGAAGTACTTCTGTGTTTGCTAATGTAGGGAGAAATCTTGTTTTAATTATTTAGTATGCCATTGTATCTGATATTTATTATGTAAGTATCCGATATTCTGCCATATTGTAAGCTCAGGTGCAATAGCAAAACTAGAATCTGCCCTGTTAAAGGGAGTCTGTCAAGAGGGTGAAGCATATTAAACCTTCAACACAGATAGGTCAGGCTCACCTGAATAGATCACCTTTTTCCCCATGGAAATGTGTGTCTCCATTGCAAAGAAATATAAAATTATTTCACAATAAATTGAATGATAAATGAGCATTCTGGAGCACAGATGACCAGACTACTCCAATATGCCGTTGCAAATGCAAGAACACAGGAACAGGTGAGATTTCAGTATAGCTTCCTTGCCCTGCCACTCAAAGAAGGGAAAGGGGGAAGGAAGGCATATTAAAGCAGTGTGGAATGCAGCAGTTTGGAGCAATGAATGAATATCTCAGCAACAGAGGCACAAATATTAATGGGGTAAATAGCATTACATTTAGGAGAGTCTGACCTATCTGACTATGTGCTGGTCTTAATATGCTCTACCCTGGTGATAGACTCACTTTAAATAAAAAGGACTTTTAGAAGGCAGATGAGTCAAAAAGCTGTGCTCAATTTGTAATAGTACAATATGTTTCAAGAAAGAGGTATTAACACGTCACTACACGTCACCCTGAAGCTGAAACCAGATCAAGAACATCTAACCTGAGGTAATAGTGAAACCAACATCGATACTTACATTTTTTAATCTTCTCTCAGATTCTTCCTGTCTATAAAGAGAGAGAAAAAAAAACACTTATAAAAAAAGGTAGGTGCAATGATAAAAGAACAATTGTGCACAGATGTAGTAATGACTATAATGACTTGTTACAAATGTTCCAGCACTCCCTGATCCAGACATGTCTAATCAAGCGCCAACATCCAGGGATCCAGAGATCGTAGAGCAATCTCCCACAACACAACCAGAGCCATGAAGTGACTGAGGAAGCAGTGGATATATCATGTAGCTATTCACATTAAAGTCAGACCAAAAATAAGGGTAGCTATACTGTCATGAAAGATAAATTTGTTTTCTGCTCTTTCACGAATATTAAAAATGGAAAAGGCATCATAACACCTTATACTCTGAATGTCATATAATATATAAAATATTGGACATTATTTTGAAATGGATGTAAAATGAAATGTGGATTTGGTGAGAACATGTCACGTTGTGTACATCACAGATTACATGAGAGTATTCTATTTAATAGCGCTCTGTAAATGATACTGGACCTCAACAAACCATCAACATACATGGAAACTTTTCAAAAGCCGCACTATTCCAAAAAAGAGAGGTCACAAACACAACTGCTGAGGTATCAAGGTCCACTGGGGTCAGACGTTCTCATACACAGACTTAAAACATGTACCCGATTCCCACTGTACAACAACATGGTTAGAAGTATATGAAAATACACAGGATGTGTATAATGAATGCATCTATATGAGGCCCATTGATGCCATGGATGGAGTGTCCAAGAATGGGTATTGGCCCTGACAGATGCCAAGAGTTTCCTTTCATGCATCTGTCAAGCAGGTATATTTAGGTATACCTAAAGTTTCAAACAATTTGTCCACATCTCCTCCAACAAAGTGCGTTGCTGGTTGGTTTGAACTTTATCAACTGCATGGGTGATCTATACAATCATAGGAGATTTTGTGCCGTCTCCCAAATGGTGTTACTTTTGGACATATTTTTAACCCAGGAAATAACTGTTTGCCACTCTTGTAATGAATATCCCAAATTTAAGCCAGCATTCCATTTCAAAAAGAAACCTGGTTTTATGGAAGAGTGGGGACTAGTTTATCACACAAGCTAGAGAAATGTCAAAGCAATAGTTGGGAAGAACCTATCTTCTGAACTATAAGCAATGGAAAAATACCCTTAAGCCAGGCTTAATGTGGGTGTGACTGGTGGTGGACAATGCTCCCATTCACTTCAATGGGAGCACCACAGCCAGCCAAAGTAAAGCACTTGGTTATTTCAAGACTATCACTGAAGTGAATGGGAGCGCCATCCACCATCAGCCACTCCCACATCTGGCCTGGTTGCATTCAGGCTGAATGTGCAGCGGGGAAAGGACCTCCCATTCTCACCTTGTGATATAACCTCTTTAAGGTAACTCTCTCCCCTGAACTAGCTCTCTGTTTCTTGTAATTAAGAAATTTACCCCCTGATTTATAGGTCTCAAAGCACATACCATATTAGCAGTTCATCTCCTTATGGCTAGAAGTTGGAAATGAACATCCCCTTTAAAAGTGAGGGAGATGATTTACACGGTTCCATGTGATTATGAAATGGAATGCATGCTAGTGGTCTGTTCTCACTCTACTACTAGGCAGATTGGGAGTCTTTGCCTCTGGCTTGGGAAGTGTAGCAATCCAAGAAAAGATTTCCCCTGTCTCTCTTTAAAAGGGGCTAAGGCTAGACACTCAAAATCTTTTTCAGTTTTACACAACTTTCAACTATCATGCAAAAGTTTCATATAGCGCACATTTTTGTTATACTACCAGCTACTTGTAGACTTGTGAAAGGCTCTGGATTTAAAGAAGAAACATTGGAGACAAATGAGTGAATAAATACAACACTTTTTACTTTTAACTGGAGTGCTGCCTTTTTTTTTTTTTTTTTTTTTTAACTCTTTTTGATATATTTTTGCCTGGATCTTAGATTTGCACCCAGAAGCTTACTGGTACAGTTGTTTTTTTTGTTGTGTTTTTTTAGATAGATAGATGCGTGTATGTGTGTCTATCCTGAACATGCTTGTTTACAGTAGACACAAATTTGCTCAATTCTACCTGCACTGATGGATTCATATTTCTCGACTGTATTACTGTTTTTTTTTTCTCCTTTAGATGTATTACTTTATGGAAAGAAAAACCCAAAAACTTTCAAACAGATTTTGTTTCTTTGGCAGCAAATATGACATTTATAAAATATTGAATATTACAATATTTATTAAACATTCTTTTGATGTGATTCTCAGCTTTCATATGACACCAAGACTGAAGTTGTCTGTATTGCAGTTTTATCTGTATTATTTTCAGGGAGATCATCAGTTAAAAACTGATATCTCTGCAACACCATATTCAGTTTTTCTGCTTTATTAGAGCCCCTACTCAAACGAGAAGCCAGTGCAAAGAATACAGAAGACAAAAGGATACAGAAAGGACAAAAGTGGATTTCAATGCAGGAGTTCATGGAAAGGAGCTAAAATCTATTAATAAAAGTATATTACAGAATATATTAATGACACAAATGCTGCCACTAAAAATCAAAAGCTGTTGTTGCATACACTGGAATCTATATTTCGTGCATATGTTGGGAGATTTCTCCAGCTCTTGTGATGAATGTAAATGTGATAGAAACAGAGCCCAAGAGAGCTCATATACATTGAATGAATTGCAGCTGCCATTCATTTTAGGCTAAGTTCACCTCTGCACTGGAGTCTCCGGAGACTCCACTGCCAGAAATCGGCGGAGAGAAAAGTCCTGCATAGACAACTTTTCTCTACATCGCTTTCAGTATGAAAATGGCGGACACCCAACAGACCCTGTTATAGCAAATGAGGTCCTCTGGTGTCTGCGGGTAACCACTTTTTTTTTTTTTTTAACAATCCAGCTCTCAGTCAGTCATTCAGGTTCCCCCGCGGACCCGAACGATGGAGAACCCGACGCAGATGTGAACCAAGCCTTAGTGGCAATGGCTGGGCACCTAAAGATTACAGGAGTATCTTGACTGCCTCAACACAGATGTCAGGGGCAAGAAAGTTTTGCCATGTTTAAAGGGTTTTCCCAGGAGATACAGCTTTTTGCCTGGAGACTGGGAAAGGGGGAAGAAAAAAAAAAAACAACAACCATACTTGCATGTCCTTGGTGTTCCAGGCCGCTATCCAGTCCCACGGTGGAAGTCCTTGCCGCAAGTGACCAGAGACCAATCAGCGGCCTCATTGGCATAAGGAAAGGACTCGGGATGTCACAAGTGACGTATGTGAGCAACGGTCCTTTCGTTAGGACTTAGCAGCCACGTGCGGCAAGAACTTCCACCAGAAGCAGCTGCGGGACCGAACAGTGATGGGGGACACCACAGCTGAGGAACAGTGAATTTTCTCCAAACTGAGTATGCATGTGTATAAAGGTGTAGAAAAGAATAGCTGTTGGCCAAACACTCATTTCACTGCAAGCTATGTAAGGTGTATACAGTATCTAAAGGGCTACTGTACAAAGACTGGCAAGTATGAACTACAGTATTATTTTTGTGACTTATTTTCCTTTGACTCTAGCAGGCGCGGCAAGGCTTATCATGAGACAATCATATCTTGTATGACCACACCTTGGACATGTAACAAACAATAATACATAACCTTAAGTTAAATGATCCCAGAGGTTAATTCCCTCATTTTAACTCTTCACAACACACTTAAACAGTTACACAGTATTACATTAGAAAGGGTGTGAGTTGTAACAACACTTATACATAAAGGCCATTTTATTAACCTTTCATTATGCCACCTTGTAGTGTACCTATGAAAATAAACTGTGGCATAACAAAATGGTACATCAGGCTACAAAATAGTGAGTCATAGAAAAAGCATACATTCTGTTATGTAAAAAGTACATTATATCTAGACTGCACGAAGCACAGGAATAGCTCACTAACACAGTATTTGCCAGTACTAAATGTTGAGTTGTAAAAGGAAAATGGAACATTATAGCCTAAGTAAATATATTCTCAAAAAGGTACAGATCCATGTAATTAATTCTTCTGTTTTTATGCGTGGTACATAATCTGTTAACATTGCATTCCATCTCCTTCTACCCAAATGCATAGATACAAAGTGGCATCTTGCAACAACAAGAAAAAGTATACTAAAATTTATCATCTGGTGGCTTTACCCACACTACAACATTTTCAATGTTATGCCCTAAAGAGGCCATGTAATGTTCATGTAATTTAAGTCATGTGGAAAGGAATCCCATATTTACATGACCTAGTCAATATCCATTGACTGTCATGCAGCTGAGCTACTATCCATTCAGAGTCACCCAATGATATCAGTTATTGAAATTCAGCTCTGTCCCATAAAATATCTTAGTATAACTTTAAACCCAACTGCAAATGGGTGAAAATTGCATTTTTGCTTAACATTATGGGGTCTAAAACATCTAGAACCAACATATCAATGAAGCTGATTGCTGCAAAATTATATATCCATAAGACAGTAAAAGTGTACAATAAAAGGTTAAGGATATAAAGATATAGTTTGTGTTATGCAAACATTGGTTGTCCATACATCATTTATTGCATTGCAGCACGAATGGTTTGTCCTCTGACTTGTATCTTAGATGAATGTATTAGCTCGACAGAATATTCGAACAAAACCATTTCAGTAGACAGGATAGTGCCAATGGCATCAGCAAGCTTCCAGGCTCAGGAGTTGGCTGGAGGTATAGCTCCACTGAGCTGTGTAGTGAGGAGAGAACCTGACTTAGATAAGTGACTGCAATTTTATGCCCCAAGGACAAATATGCAAACAAGACACATGAGCTCTAGGGCAAAAGGATTATCTCAGCTGGCATAAGAAAGTTTGCTCATTTCCCTGGCTTCAGTGGAATTATTCTATGCAATTATAGGATAAGATGTGAGAGCAAGTGATCTGTTAACATTCTTAAAGGTTTTCTCTTTTATATATTGATCTATCTTCAACTTGTACCTATTCCACCCTCTTCAACACATAAAAAAGGTTTATTGACTGAAAATTAAGTGACTAGTGCTTTTGTGTTGTGGGAAGTAGCTCAGTCAAGTACAGTACAGCGGGAGAGGGCACTGTGTCATGGCTTGTTTCCTACCTTGTTACCATGCGACACATTGCAACACAAGACAATGAAAACAACTGGCATAATGGCAGGGTTAGTCAATTGGTTTGGACTTGGATATCTGCAATCCCTCATACTTCAGTACTATATGATGATGCATATATTATTTCCTGCATATCAACTACCAGAAAATATGATCCAGGCCATAATAAAACCTGTTGTATTCAGATTTAACAAAAATGCATCTTAAAAGGTTAAAAAGAGGACCTTTCATGTCCTCAGGCACATACGGTTTTACATACCGCTAGAAAGCCGACAGCACGCTGAATTCAGTGCACTGCCGGATTTCCCGGTATGTGCCCCGGGGCTGGTGATATTGGCGGTGTAAGTTTCACGGTTCACCGTCAAAAAGGCGTTCCTGACAGTCTAGCTGGTCTGCGAGGAACGCCCTCCCTGACTGTACTCGTTCATAGACTTGTACTGAGGGGGCGTTCCTCACAGCTCAGCGTCATCGAGGGGCAGTAAGGAACGCCCCCTCTGACAGAACAGCACTATAGACGAGTACAGAGAGAGGGGGCGTTCCTTACAGCCCAGCGATGACAGTGAGCTGTGAGGAACGCCCCCTCAGTACAAGTCTATGGACGAGAACTGTCAGAG